>JAPXFQ010002398.1:0-1200000 GCA_028564705.1 Apricaphanius iberus | reverse complement strand
ATCAAGCGGACAAAATAATGGGTTCACCACAAACTCCGCTTTCTCATCTGCATGAGCGCTCTGTGATCAGAAAAGCCACACTAATCAAAGACGAGCCTCTCATTCCCTCCATCATTATTTGAGTCATCTCCCTTCAGGAAGGATATACAAAGTCCCTCTGACCAAAAAAAGATATCTATAAAAAAATAATTTAAAAAAACATGCAGAATGCCATGCAGCCCTCAATAGTACAGGAATTTCTATAACCCAATAATGATTTTATACATTTTTTTTCAGTTTCAGTGTGTCTTTTTAGTTAAAGTGTAAGTGGTTTTAGGTCAAATTGCACATGTTAGAATATAATAGAAAACTTTATTTTCCTGAAACCCAAGAAGGTTACATAAATTTGCCTTCAACAGTGCTAAACATCAACTTTACACACAAATATCGAACAGTAAGAGCGTAATTCCATAAAATAATGTAAAAACAACAAACATGGAACAAAAAAGTGCATCCATTTTTAATCTTTCATGCGACGTATGAATGAGTTTTAATTTAATCCTTGGATAAATTAAGTACAAATTACGACCCATTTTTTCAACAAAGGATATGTTGTCACCACTGTGCAAAAGAGGTTGTACTACTGCATCTTGTACTTTGTACAGCTAAACCCTGATGTATTGAAGTCAGGCCATTTCTTTTTTTTTAAATAGCTGTGTGTTTTACACAAACTTATTGAATAGTCTTATCGGATAAATGGTAATTTTGTGTTTCAGAACATGTTTTTATTTATACAAAGAGGCCAAACAGTGCCATGAGAGTCTTTCTGCAACAGGTTTTTGTAATTCCAGTAAGGTTTACTGTATCTCCACTATCTCCAGCCTCCACTTTGCCTCCAACATGTCTGTGGAGAGAGATTTAAATCTTGCCCTAGCTTCTTTTAAACCAAACAGAAGTGTTGTGATATTTCAAATCCATTGCTGTCCCTTAAGAAACACATTCTGGGAAACTGCTGCTGAGTCCTGTGTTTATTTTCGCATGGTACTCGGTTGGCTGTCAGCATGGGTGAACTGAATCTTATGTTACGGTTATTTCTTTGCTTTTTGCCAACTTTTATTTTCAGTGCTACTGTAAGAGTAATTGTTAGGGCATGAACAATCCTTCCATCTTTATTTTCTCCACATTTTTAAACTACACTATCTACTCGTGCATATTTCAGGAGAAAATAAATTCATTTAGCTTTGCTTGGAAACATGAAACTGAATCTGGTTCTGCAGAGATTTTACACAAAGTTAACTACTAGGTCTGGACAATATCTACTCTACAAGAAAACATGCAGACACACACAAAGCCACAAAGTAAATTTACTGTGGTCCGGTTTACCCAAGAACAGTAAACTTGTGTAAAAATGTTTATTCATTCATTCTTATGCAATGTTAGCTCTAAAATATAAAACAGTCTCAGTTTGGGATACAGAGTTCATCACGTCACAATGCTCTGTTTCTTTCTTTGGAGACTCAATAGAATAAAATACACCCTTTCCACAACACAAGCGCTAAACTATGAGTAAAGGACTTCTAAATGAAGGATTATGTAAGCAACTTCTGCTGTAATAGGCACACTTACAGAATCCATCCATCCATTTTCTCAACCGCTTATTCCTCAAGGAGTTGCAGGGGGGCAGGTGCCTATCTCCAGCTGTCAACGGGCGAGAGGCGGGGTACAACCTGGACAGGTCGCCAGTCCATCACAGCACACTTGCAGCAAAGCTGTTTATTTTTGGATGGCATGAGATTTATTTTTTAAATGTACAATTTTGCATTTTGCAAAGTTTCTTCTTTTTTAGTCTTGGTAAGATGATCACATATCTGCAGATTAATCCTTTTGGAGATCTTCGAACCTGCCATTTTGCTGCTGCTGCACCTTTAATCAGGCAAGCCTTAGCCCGTGGCTTTAGCTGGTTCATGATGACAGAATATTCCGTTATTAAGGATTCTCCCCATCTGTTAGCAGTAGATCAAGAATTGATGTGGCTGAAGATTTTAATTTCAAGACGACTACGGCAGTGGCAGATCTGGGATTTTTCTGCGTACGGGACCATCAAGGGGCCACAATATTTTTAAAGGGTGCAAGTATTAGACCAACATCCTTACAAACAATTACCGGTTTTGGTAAGGTAGAAAGATTTAACCACCCACATCATGTTGAAACAGTTTAATGTAATTTTGCGAGTACTTTTAGTGTATATTGATGGCAAAATACAAACACAAACAGCATTTGAAGCAATTTCAGCATTATATACATTTCTTAAAGTCTCAAAATATTATTATTTTTTAAGTATGTTTGTGGGTGAAACACCAGAAGATCATCTAGGTTATTCAAAGAAGAAACATGAACAGGACACCAAGAGAAGGCTCAGTAATGCCCTGTTAAATAGCTGAACAAACTGGATCTCCCGGGAAGTTTTTATCCTGATCTTATTTAATCATCTAGTTAAAAAATACAGTGTTTCAAAGAAGGACATTTTCTCATACTTACAGGTCAGGGAATTTATTTTATCTACTCACTTGAAGGAATTGTCGAAAAGGATACTTAACTGCAACATTACTGATGATGAA
This sequence comes from Apricaphanius iberus, assembly GCA_028564705.1. Lineage (NCBI taxonomy): Eukaryota > Metazoa > Chordata > Actinopteri > Cyprinodontiformes > Aphaniidae > Apricaphanius > Apricaphanius iberus. The sequence goes on along the minus strand of JAPXFQ010002398.1, from coordinate 1,197,403 downwards.
TGCAATGATGTTTAGAGAAAATACAGAAAATAATTTACTGAAGTGATGTAATTGTCCCACTTATGATTTGATACAGTTAACTAACTTCTACTTATCAATAATCGTTTATATTTGGTTGAATACCTGACCAAATTATTATTGATAAATGTAAAAGAAAGCTGTTTAAATGCTTATTTTCTGTTCAAGACAATGACTCACCCATAACTTTTAAAAAAACAGCTCTAAAATGAAATGGCAAAAGGTTTTTCTCAACTATGTATGTCTTGATAATCTGACATGACTGTTGCACGAAAAATACTTTTTGTCAAAACATGGAAAACAATTTTTAGTCATATATTGGAATTAATATTTCAGGGATCCTCAAAAGCATTTTTATTATACTATCAATGTATGCTGTCTTGCATTGTACAATGCTCATGTCAATTCCTGTTTTTAATTTGTTGGACATATGGAGCTTAACTATGCCTCCTGAATGTAATTATAGGTCAAATGTTTTTGTTCTTTACATTGTCTGTGTGCTATATCCTTGATAAATATTCAATAAATATATTAACAAAACTAGATAAATCAGACGTTTCATACATAAAGGTAAATACTATTCAGCTCATTAGCACCACTAGTGATTGGACTTGGAATTACACCCACCTATAACCTGATCATAGAGCCAAAACAGATAAATGACAGGACAGGGGCACCTCTGGGGGCCAATCAGATTTCCGCAGGGGCCAGTGCCCCTGTGGCCCCACCGCTACAACTGCCCCTGGGCCACAAAAAGCCTATCAGATGAGCTCTTTTTACCTGTATTATAAGGCTCACGGAAGAGGAAATTCCTTACCTTACCTGTGCTTGGGTCGATCCCAAAAGAAGAATCATTCACTTCTGACAAGGATTCACATCACAGCTGAGAGCAGATTAAGTATCATTTTTAGTTTCAGAAATAACACGAAACCTATTGATGCCATTTTATGATCTGTAAGAATTAATTAATGTTTGATATCCCTTTGTTTTCCACAGATGATCATTTAAAAAAAATGGTTAAATACACAACTAATTGTTTCTCGATATATTGTTTAACCATCGTTCAGAATCTATGTCTTCAAGTCACTCCTCCAATCTCTGAAAGATAATGAGCTTAGTATGGGAGTATTATTCCATTTGAGATTACTGTATATAAATATTAAATAGAATCTCTGCTGTGACAGTATATGGATGTAATGCAGTCTTGAGTACAGTGTATGTTGGTAGACTGCTTGTTGATGTGATGTACTGAACATGTATAATGGAGAGCAACTTAATTATATAAATATCTGTGTGAGTGTTTTTTTTGTTGTTGAGTCAATTGGGGTAGGATGTAATAACCATCAGCTTCTTCTCACCCTGTAAATCATTCATTCATTCATTCAAGATGTAGAAGTGTTTGGTCCTTATATTTCCTCTGCAGGACATAATAGTTTACATATAGAAATGCTGGACGTTGTAATTGGGAATTGGAATTTCTCTGCAACTTCATTCAATAATTCAACTGTCTCTCTGACTTGTAAAATGGAATGCTACTCTCACTCAGTATGCTTACATGCACATCCAAATTAGCCCAAATACTGCCAAAAGTTCAATCTAGATGTGCATGTAAACTTACTGACTGGGCCTGAGGATCTCAGGTGGGAAATCATGCTGCAGAGAATATTACTATGTCAGAAGCAGGGCTGGTCTGGCCATAAAGAATACTGGGCAATGGGCCATTTTTTGGCCTCTCTTGGGCTGTTATAGTTTAACCAGAAACAAATTATAAATCGGAAGAACATGGCAGTGGTCTGTCTTCTGGAATGATATTAGGCTAATTATCCAATGAAATTCTTCATCCCTCCTTAGCCCCGCCCTTCTCTGTCTGCAGCATCTTTATTTTGCAGGAGGCAGCAGCTTCCCTCTGATGTTCTCTCCGAGAAACAAAACCAATAGTTTTTAGGGAAATAGATCAGATTCAAAGTTTCAAATAAGCAGCAAACTACATAACTGCAACCAGCCAAATAATAAGCAATGACCAAAACGAATGCAAGCCAGGACTTTTTTTTTTTCAAACAAAACCAGGTTTAAGTTAGATTTAGGTTGACACCCATCTGTCTTTCTCAGAATGTGACCTGCCTAGCAACCACTACCTCCAGCGCCATCTTGAGTGAAAACATCTTGTGTTGAGAAGAGAAGCCGCACCAAATCTATCGAAGAAGTCAAAGTTGAACAAGCACACTGGAGTTGTAAGCATGGATACAGCAGAGATGTCCAAACTTTTTGATACAAGGGCCAAAATTATCAAGTCAACACTGGCCATGGGCCACAAAAAAGATTTTGTTATTTTAAAAAAAATGTTGTACCTGTTTAACAATAAATTAAGCATGTGATATTTTAATGAAAAAAATAAATAAAGTAGGACTTCTTGTAGAAAAATAATTCTTACGGGACTGTAGATTCAAATCACAGAGATTTTTATGTTTTCCTAATTAAAATAAATCATTACATTTTCAAATATTTTTTCATTAGAGATCATTTTAAGAGTCTGTATTTTTTCAGCAAAAAAAAACAAGGTTTGGGTCACTCTTTCTTTGAAAATATGTGTTATGATTTAGCTATGATTGGTTGTCTCTGTCTGTTTTAGCATTAGTTTTTTATGCAATGAAATTAAAAGAAAGCAAAAAAATAAGATTGTTAAAAGATGAATATTTTTTTGTGCCACAGGTCATTTTCTAATACTTTGAATTTGTCAACAAAAAGTATCCCCTTATAAAAGAAAATCTCCATCTGCATAAACCATTGTGTTGTGGTGCCAAGTGCAGAATCTACCAATCTTAAATATTGTCATAAGCCATACAAAATTAGTCCAAGTGCCGTAAATGGCACCCGAGCCGCACTTTGGACATCGTTACCTCACAGCAGCGGTGTCAAACTAATTTCCATTTTGGGCCACATCAAGCTGATGAATATCCTCAAAGGGCCGGTTGTGGCAGAAAGTATTGATAAAACTATAACAAACTGTTAAAATCACCCTCCGCATTCCAAAAGTACGTCTTAAAATTAAATAATCCTGAACAATTTTACATAATGATGTGATTAAAAACTGTTTAAATAAACATTGATTTTATTTTACTAATAGAATTGTATTGGGTTGCACAACAATGGAACTAAAATTTTCAATCTATAGGGTTCTCTAGACTTTAGAGGGCCACACAAATGACCATGGAGGGTCGGATTTTAGTCCGTAGATCCATACAACCTCAAAGGAAATGAATGGAGCTCAGACGTTTCCTTACTGCCTCCATCTACCGCATTAAACATGACAAACTATCTTGCGTTTGGGATCATCGCATACACATGTCAACAGTTAAAAAATTTAATTTCACTGGAGGAGATGGACATTTCACACACGGCTGGGTACAAGATCTGCTCACATTTGGACCACAGGACTGCAAAAACACGGTCGTATCCGCTAAGATCAGCTTCAAGCTGTTGTTGTTTTGTATTTTCACATGGCCACGGTTAGCTTTTATTTTATATGATTTGCTTCACTTCCTTAACCATGGGCATGAACGAGCCATATGCATCAAATTATTGGGTTCATAAAACGACCTATTTATCATCAGCAGTGCAGTCTTATTTTTAAAATGATTGAAACTTTGCCCTTTCTGACACGGGTGCTAGTCACTACCATTTTCAGGAATCCCTTTTCACTGTACACCAAAAATAACCAATCGTAGGTGACTGGATTATGGCTAGGTAAATGGATTTAGTCCAGGTTTCTAAACTCCACATACAAATCGATCAACGCTTCCGTCGTTGTTTATACACTCATCTATACCATCGTACAACGCACCTACAGCACTCGATACATCATCTGACAAAGACCAATTCTTACCATTTTGACAGATTTTTTTAAAGCGTTTTACCAAGTTCTGACACCCACAGCTTCTGTATGAGCTCTGTGTGTTACTGCTGAGCAGTGTGGTGTAGAGACAGTCAATAAATGACTGAAAAAGAAAGGAGGAAAATATCCCAAACTTTCACGTCATGTGACTGTGACATCAAACTAAAGCAAGATGATTAGACAATGTAGACTCCAACTCTGCTTTATGTCTCCCTCCGTGCCACTTTCATAGCTATTAATTCTACATGGAAATATATTCTTACTAAAGGGATGATTGTGTCTTTTTATAAACAGTACATTTCTTAAAACATTGAAAATACGTCTTTAACAGTGTTTCTTTGACATCCAATCTCACTTCAAGAAGGGAATCGTTACACTGTGGCCATTCTACCACACTTAACAACTTACTGAGTTTACTTTAAAATTAGATTTATAAAGTAATACGATAAGCTCAAATACAGCCTTATCTTATATGCCATGTGCTCTGAATGTTTTACAAATAATTATGGTGGGCCACCAAGGCCAAAAATGCCAGGGCCACTTTTTGGTCCCAGTCCAGCCCTGGTTAGAAGTCTATACAGAAGCTCAGGTGTTTTTTTTTCTTCAGTGTCACAGACAGACATCTTATATAGACTTTGAACATAGACCTGTCAGAGATCACTGGAAGGAAAGACTGCGGTAGGTCTGACCCAGCAAAAACTTGTTGCAGTGACCAACGGAACCAATGGTCACGCTTTTCATTTCATGTTAACAAAACCTTTCTCCTTTGTCAACATTTTGAAGGAAAATCTGGAAGTTAGGGGTTTCAAAAAGGAAGATCGTTTAGACTAGAAACTTAGTTTAACTTCCTCATGACCTCTTTACCTTCCGTTAGGAGGCCGGTTTTACCATCTTAGTCCTGAACGTAACTCTCAGACCTCTGGTCCAGGTTTGCCAAGGACGAGAAGATTCCCAGCTGGGCTCAATAGTAGCTTCCTTAATGTCTGTTTTGAGTTTTTTTCCTCCAAGGAGAGGATCCTGTGTTTCGACTTGGTCTGTGGATTTTATCTTCTGAAAAAAAGACACAAAAATGTACAAAATTATTGTTTACTTAAATGATATCTTAAGAAAAGTCACATAGTCCATGAGCTGCTGTATTGTTCCTGTTGTTCTACCAGAGCCAGCAGTCTTCACTGAGTTTGCGTCTGACATTTATCTCCCCGCTTCTATTATTTAATCGTTTAAATTGAGTTATTATCACCATCATCATCCTTTCAGACACTTTGCAAGGCATCTTCAGTGCAGTTTAATAATATATTCAAGACAAGCAGGGGGGGGAAGCTGTAAAATTAGAATATCCCTGCATATGCAAGAACATCTGAAATAAACTTGCATGAGGAGGAGGGGGCTGATGAAGATGGCTAATGCTGCAATCTTCCACAGAGGTTTTGTTGACTGTTATGCGGGAAAGAGCTCATCAGTTTCAAGGAGAAAAACGTGAATAGGTAGAGACGAGGGGCACTGTAGCGTATCTGCTCATTAGACAGCCAGCACTGTAATCCTGCAATCAGGGGCCTATTCATTAGCCATGTTGGGGGGGGGGGGGGGGGGGGGGGGGGGGGGGGGGACATGTTTCATCTGCAACCACTTGAAGCTGCCAGTCACAGAGCAGGCGGACTCATGTTAAGATGACAGAACGGGGAGGCTTAAATGCTCAGGGATGCAGATGCATGGAGCGAGTCGTGCCTGAATGCTCCCCTATGCTCTCGTATGGGAAGATGAATTTTTACAGCATAGTGCTGGCAGGTGGCCCAAAGTGTGTCAGCCCGATAATCATCTCTGCTCAGCAGGAAGACGGCTTTTGTTTCAGGATTTCACAAGGAGCGGAGCTATTTTCCAGTACAGGTTTCCTCCTGGATTGAATTGATTGAATGAGATTGATTTAAACACAGTTTATTCAAAGCTGAAATTTAAGCAAGAAATTTTTTTATTTTTCATTTCCTAAACATCCAGAGACTCACACACACCTCGTCTTGAGACACTTTTGGCATTTTAAATTTAACTACATTTTCTGAGCATGAAGGAATTCCTTGACATTGATGATTCTCTGTTAAAAGCAAGATTTGCTTCTTGAAAATGTTTGAACATTTTTATGCCTTTAATAAAAATAAAAAATAAACTTAAATAAAAAACTACATTTTTGAATTTTAGTTATTATCCTGTTTTACTTTCTATCTTAGAGTTTAATGAGGAGAAAGAATCCAGTCGGCTGCCTGAATATGTTTGGAAAAATAACTCAGGACTATACCAGGGCCCAAAGCAGAATTATATTTTTTAAGGGGCTCAAATAAAACCTTCTGTTTTTACCTGAAAGTTCATGCATTATATGTCTAACTTTCCCAATATCATAGATAAACCATATAAATTAAATTATACTTCCAAGTTGAAAATGTTTCCAGCAGCACACTACAGAAACAAAGCCAATAATTGGTGCCAATGTTGATTTATTTTTAAGTAGTTTCTTCTTGTTTTGTCAGTTTAGGTGTTTGTGTTGCATACAACAAATTTAAAATTTAAAGGACCACATACTTCATTTTTAGCAATGCCCACTGATGTATAAAAAACATAAATGAATATGGAAGCCTCACTTATATCTGTAGAAATAATACTGTTGGCACCCTGTTTGTTTTGGGATCCTCAGCAGCTAAGTTATAATTTTTTTCTGTTTTCTTTTATATATATATATATATATATATATATATATATATATATATATATATATATATATTCAGTATCTGCCTTTTTTTTAGGGTCTGAACAAGTAAAAGGACATGTTGATTCATCATGGAATATCTGAACCTTACAAAATCTTTTAAATCCTGCCTTTTTTAAATCACAGCCTCTTAAGTGCTTTCACTATAACAGCAGAAGATAATGCAGCTTAAAGGAGCTCAGAAAGGGCTGAAAGAAACCCAAATTGATGGCAACAAATTACCTGAATTGTATTTAATTGCTTTCGCAGCAGGGCTGATGATATTTCCTGTAAGTGACGGTTTATAAAATTGGAGTTGGTGGCCAGGATATTGATCTCAATAACAGGTTCCTGTGGGGAAATTGACCTGTGAAAGGCGACTTTTAGATTTAGTCAAAGCACACACACACACACACACACACACACGCACACACACACATACACCCACACGCACATGCACACACACACATAAAAACACTCTTTCGCTCTTTAAATAAACCAGATGACACATCTGATGCTATTTATTTACAATGTACAAACACTGGATTTTTCCATGTAAAGACACATTTAAAAGTGCTTTGAAAACAAGAAGTTTTGATCTGAATAAATAAGAGTTCCCATTTTCTGACAAAAGTACAACAAATTACATAAAAGCTGCAAATATGCTCAACATGAAAAACAAAGCTGAGGTTTCTCTGTCATACTGCTACAGCACTACTCTGCTCTCCCATTTGAAACCACAAGTACAAACAAGAAGAAAGTGAACGTTTGTGTCCTCTGAAAGGGAAAATTAAAAACAAAGTCTTCTGTGCTTCATTTAGAGTAAAGATGAAAAATATATTTCCAATTTTTACTTGAAATTTTCACCTCAGTTCAGCTCAACAGTCTCACAACAAACGATCCGGCTTGAAAACGGAGGTCCCCCCGTGCTGCCTGGAGAACTGCCCTCAGGAATGGTTTTGCACGACATCCTCACGGTGTTGATGACAAAGAAGTACAGGGTTGAAGTTCAGCGGCTGATGGGAAGCTGCGGCAAAGAGATGGACGGATGAGTCATGTGTCCAGGGGCGGTGAGGACAGAGAAGGGGTGAGCTGCAAACACAAGAGAAACAACATGAGAGATGAGACAGTGGCACCCGGTTTAGACTGAGACTGATGAGAGGACATCTCCTCGAGCGTCTAAATCCACCTTAGAGACTCAGAGAATCCGAGTTCATCTGAAAGTATAATGATATGGAAATAATAAAAAAAAACATACCATTTTAAAACAGAACCTCTTTTAAATCAGATAAAAAATAATACAAGTTCTAACATATAGTGAGGGAAAAGCACAATAAGAATCATTCTTTTTAGTCTCCCAAAAAAAACTTCCCAAAACCTAAAGTGTGAAAACAGCAAAAAACAAAGTTGATATAATTATCTCTAATCAGCTCCATAAAAGTAAAAAAAAAAACAACTAAATAAATAAATCACCTTAACTGCTTTGATGCATCTCTTGCTTTGAGAATACGTTTTCTGAATTTTTTATTGGCACAATTGCACAAAAAGCTTAAATCCGCTCTGCATTGATCACTTGTTAACACAGTTTTGACCAAGCATTCTCTACCTTCTGAAATTACAAATTACTTAATTTATGTTTAACTCTATTTTCTTTTAATATATGAATAAAATTGGAACTTGTGGTTAAAAAAAAACTTGAAAAAAAAAACAATCTTTTAATATCAGTAGCACAGAGTTTCTCATTAATTTTTAAATTCACACTTTCAAACATACAGTGTGGATAGAGGCAGATATGTGTTATGTGCAAAACTTTTTTCCCATCTTCCCCGTCTTAAGCAAAACATGATATAGGCTATGTTTTACAATTTGTAAGGTGATGTGTGTATTCGATTGGCACATAGCGTATTGTTTTGTAATATTTCTCATTAATTAACTTTAAAAAAGCAATATTCTCTGAATCAGACAATAAAGTATACCATATCATGCATGTGTTCATGTGTACATCTTTATCAAGGTACCAATAATTGTGGAGGACCCTATACAGCCAAGTTATGATTGAATATAAACATACATCTCATATTTTTATCGTCTTCACAATTCCCAGACATTTGAGTAAGTTCAAAGATTGACACACAGTTGTTGTTTATTTCTTGTTTTGACAACTAACTAAGATTTAATGTAGTTTACAAAACGTATTGAAATATTAGGTATTATTGGTCACTATAGGGTCAAGGAGGAAACAGTAATTCAGATTTTAAGAGGAGCTAAGAAGCATAAATCTTTGAGCCAACTGGTAGCCATTTGACAGCTTTTACTTCATTCGATAAAATGGGGTTTCAAGCACTAAATAAAATCTTATACTTAAGAAGAAACACCCTAAAAGTTAGCAGTTATTTTTTCTGCATCTAATGTGAATATAATTCAATAAAGAATAACTATAATTTCATGTAATAATTTTAGCAAAATCCCCACTTTATCTGCTTCATTTTTATTCTTTCAGGTATGTACATTTTTACATGTATAGAAGGTTTGAAATAATTTTTGCATTTTCTCATTTCACAGGGCTATTTCCTGAGTGCTATAAAAAAAGTTTTACCATTAAACAACAATAACTTCAGTTCACATAATTGCATATTACAATTACAAATATAATTAAACACATACAAATTAAACACATAAAAATTACAAGTTTTAGCATATTACAAAGTAAATATGCTACAACTTTCAAATTTAATTCTTGTGTTTCTTTATATTTTATTATAGCATTCTTCTATATTTAATACAGGCTTGTTGTTAAAGTTCCAGAATCACAGCATAACCTGTATGTGATGTAAGTAATCAAATTTTCTTTCTATAGTGCCTATCACTCTAGATCAAAAAGTTTAAAAGTGGTGCACAGATTGCAGATAAAATATTATAATACAATGAATATCAAAAAAAAAGAAAATATTGGCATTAACTAAAAGATAATCATTATATTTCAAAGTGAGATTCCATGATTGAAAAACAGCATCAAAAATCTCCACATTCCCCATGAGAGCTGCACTTACAAAAAGTTATCTGCTGAAGTTTACATAAACAAATAAACCATTTAATATAAACTTTTTCCTGATTAATATAAACAAAAACTTCTTATAAAACAGCTGATACAATAAAGGAGTGGCACCAACCGTCCAGGTATCCGTGCAAAGCAAGGAGGTGAGGTCGATCTGGGCTGCTGAACGAGGAATAGTGGAGATCCTCTGGAAGTGACGGCGGCATCCTGGACAGCGGAGCGCTCTGAGGGAAGCTGCTCTGGTGAGGCTGCTTTTTGTGCCGAGCGCGGCAATTCTGAAACCAAACCTAGAGATGGAGACAGTCAAAGTGAACATGGAGCCAGCGTAGCAGGAGTGTGACTATAATCTCCTAAAACCTTAAAATAGCATGTTGTTCTTCAACTTCGACCTCTATGTCACCTTTTTTGACATAATCACCAGCCACCCATGCATTGGTTCGGTGTGGACTGCTTTAGATATGATATTTACTCATTTTCAGTCAAGATAAGAAAAGAAATCATAAAACAGATTCCGTTTGACTGACTTACTGATGGTTTAATAGAAATACAGGTACCGTCACACCATTATGAAACACTCGCTAGATGTGGCCTTACAAATAGGAAACACTATTAGTGGTGATAGAAAAACAATTTCATCTTTTTTTTCCCTAAGACATCATTCATCCCAGTTGCTTTTTTCACCCCAGTTTTTTTCAGACTCTCTGTTAATATTTGAAATATCAGATATTAAGCACCATGTGAACAGCCTGTTTTTTTAGCAAGAACTTTTTCTTCCTCGTTTTGAAGTATATCAGCAAACTATCAGCTAAGCAACTGTCAAGTCAGCAGTCTTCCCCATGACTGTATAGGTCTTAACATGGCCATTGCATTACTTTTGTAAAATGAGATTTTTTTTAAATACATTTTGTACATTATTCTAAATTTAAGAGAATTAAATTTTTTGGTGTTCATTAGTTGTGAGCCATCATCATCAAAATGAACAGAAATAAATATTTTTAAATGAATCTTGCATATAATCTATTCACTTTAAACTTAAAACAAACTAAACAAAGTGATAGAATCCAATTAAATGAAAAAATACTTTATTAATCCCAGAGGGTAATTATCAAAATTACAAAATTATGTAAATAAGCCATAATATTATCTCAAACTGGTTTTATTCTAAATTAACTTGCTTACTTACTTTTATTTCAATCATTTTTAACTCACAGTGTCTTTTGTGTGTAAAGAAGATTCTTGCCTGTATGACTCTTCTGCTCAGTCCCGTCATTTCTGCCAGTTTCTGCAGCGTCTGAGCATCAGGGTTGTTGTCCTGAGCAAACTGAGTCTGCATGACCTGCAGGAAAACAATCTAGAGGTGATGAAACATCAAACTCATCCAGTTTAGCAAACTGCTTCGGCTGACCACCGTTCTACACACCCCGACGCCCAGGGACATACCTGCAGCTGCTCGGCTGTGAACGACGTCCGTGCCCTCTTCGCTTGTTTGGGTTGGCAGTCTTGATCTGAGGGTAGTGCTCCTTCCAAAGTCAGACCTGTGCCTGAAAATAAACAAAATATATTTTAGTCATCAGACTATATGTAGGTGATCCCCAAAAAGGAGAAGATGTGAAAGCAAATGGAAAAACTAAAAGCAAAATCCCCGCAGTTGTTTTACTCTATATGCGTATCCAAATAACATAGAACATAACGTATTTTGTTGCAAACAAGAATAAGGAAAAAGCATATAAACCAAAAAATTTCTGATTTAGAAACAGACTAGAGAGAGAAAATGCAGAAAAACTGTAGTTGGGTTTGTTTTCATATTCAGGTCTTTCAGAACTCTCTCTCAATCCCTTCATTACTGAAATCAGGCATTTTGGACCATGCTGCATTTTGTGTGACTCCAAATGAAACTTGGCAGGGGATCTGTAGAAATTTGGCACTATAGAAATAAACTTAATTGGAATATTATAGTGGAAAACTAACAAGACATGACTGCCACAAATAGATGACAGAGGAAAAAAAATATGTATTTTCTTTAGAAAAAGCTGCCTGAGTTGGAGCTCTGAAATTCCTCTTTGGTCTAAATTTCTTGTGTTTTTTTTTTGTTATATATTTTTTTATCTTTGAGAGTTTAACACAAAGAGCTTAATTACCAAATATATGAAAGAAAAATAGCTCAGGGCTAACACAAGAAAACTCAATTTCTATCAATTGAGTAACTCAGTCCCGAATATTTTAAATCAATTTCAGTAAGTTGAGGCATCCATGAGTTTAGTGCTTCAGTGGCTTAATTCCCCAAAGTAAGAGTGACAATTACTGATTATATTGCAAACTTGAAGCTTATTTTAAGATGGTATGTAATGTGTAAAAGTCTTAAAGGCCAAAAAAGATAAACTTATCCTCCCAGAATATCACAAAAGCAGCGCAAACTAAGCAAGAGATGATTTTTAAAGTATTTACCCAACAAAAACCCAAAATTATGGTGTTTGCATGCCTTATGTACACAAATAGATGTAAAAATTTTAACATTTTGCCTCCCTTAGGTAAACAGTTGTAAACCGCGCTAATTTGAGGTTCATGTTTAGAGGTTGTGTTACCGTTTTCTGCAGCTCTCCGGAGGTTTTCCAGCATAATGTCGTAGTGGCTGCGGCAGAGCACCCTGCCCTCCACCAGGCCGAACTCCTCCCCGGTCGATAGCTGCCTCTTACAGGAGAAGCAGGCGAAGCAGGCCAGGTGGTACACGCTGCCCCTGGCCCGTCGCACCCAGTCGCTGGCGTACACCTGTCGGCCACACTGGGCACACTTGGTGCCGAACCTACTGTGAGAGAGGAGAGAACAAGAGGAGGTGAGGATGTCTTGTTGTACACATCCGTCCTGTGGTGGATAGCTCAGTTTTATATCTGCTGAATTGCAATACTGGTACATTTTCTGACAAATGCCCTTCATTGTTGGTTCTTACAGCCTGAAAGCCAAAAAACAGTGCAAAACAAAATCCTTGTGGTATGTATCAACAGTGTTCCTATAATGATGCAGAGAGAGATGAACATCTGGGCGGATTTACGAGTGGAAACTAAAATTAGAGCAGACATTCACCTACTACACCAAACAAATTAAAGTGTTCCATGTTTGGCTTGAAGTTGTTGGGTTTGTTGTAATATTATTTTAAAAAGTAAACATAGAGAAACAAGTATCTGTGTCAAATAAATACACAAGAAACTTCCATTTAGTAGAGCTACTGTAAAAGAGCTAACACTCAAACTAAACTGCATTTTGTCAAATTAATAATCACAGATTCTTAACATTTGAGAAACCATCTGATGGTTTGCTTTATTGCACTCTCTGAACCTAAATAAGTTATCTTTTAATTTGGGTTCTGAGAATCAAGATTAATTAACTGTGAAAACAATTAACTGTGAAAAATTAACCAAGTTATGCTCAGTAATAAATCAAATATGAAGTTATTGAATTATTATAAATCTTTGGAAAATAGATGATTTATCATTATTTTTAAGGAGATATTATACATCCAGAGACAACCCCCAAAAATGTAATATCTTAAAAAATGTTTGACCGAGTAATATATTTTTATTATTGTGATGGAGAATCTCTGGAAGGACCTAAAGATTGGGGTGATGGCAAGGAGGCCTTCCAGCCTGAGAGACTAGGAGCTCATAGCATAAAAAAAACAGAAATACAAGTGGAAACTCACAAAAAAATTACAAAAGAATTAAAATTATATACAAATTTATCAACATACCATTTCTTAAAAACTGTAAAGAAAAAATTCAATATTTTCTATTGTTCCATTGCTTTTAGGGGTGCGTGTCATATTTTCAATCTTAAGCAATTTTCTTCGTCGAAAAAAACATTTTAAATCTAAAGCTGGGAGGGGTAATTGCATAACTATAGCGCAGATATGCGTTTCATTAGAAAATATTTGCAATAATGTCAGTTTACATTTACCTGTAGGAAACGTATTGGTGGCCCAAAGAAAGTAAAATACATTTCAATAAAAATAAATCAATGTTTATTTAAATTATTTAGAGCGGCAGGTATTACTTTTTTAAACGAAATAAACATTTAGTAGCCTAATAATATTGACTGAGGTGAAGAACAACACTGTACCTACCTGAAATAATCCAGTTTGCAGAAGATTTCTTTGTTTTTAACGTAGCAGCTGCTGTGCTGGCGCAGAGACGCTCTGCAGACTGAACACTCCAAACAGCCCAGATGCCAGTTCAGATTGTTCACCTGTAACACACCACGCATGCGCTAATTAACACTCCGATCAGAATACTTTGGCAGATATATATTTCCTAGACCTCCTATATTGCAGACCAACTAGACTATTTTATGTGTAAAGTTCTAACAGAGCGGGGGGAAAAGTTTAAAAATGTAAAGAATGAAAAAAACATAACCATTTTGTGACAAAGGAAAAGGAGCAGCCAAAAGGTAAGAGGGTTGAGGCTCTTTGACTTTTTTTCGTCACCTTGAGGAGGTAGCGGTCTTGGATCTCCATGCCGCAGCTGGCGCACTGGTTCTTGGCCGCCGGAGGAGAGCAGAGGCAGGCGGCCTCCAACGGGCTGGACTCTCCGGACTCCTTCTTCACCCCCGGCTTAGACTGTTCCACAAAATACGCCACATTAAAAAGAGCAGGCCCAGCCTGGCGTGTTTGCCGAGCACATGCGGGTCAGGATCCGACATACGCTCCTCCACCACCATATTCCAGGCTTATCTTCCTTTCATTATTCGCACGGTTAATAGGCCTAATTTTACAGCGTGTGTCCTAAAAACGAACATGCATACCTTCAAATCCAATTTTTCTATTCAATTTTATTGTTGATGATACTTGGATTTGTATAGTTTGAAACACCTGTTCCTGATATACCTAATAAAATTAGCTGATTCAGGCAAAAAGGAAGTGATATAAAATTAAATTAAACTGAATTTGAAAATTAAGAATTTACATAAATTCTTTCTTTCTTTCTTTCATTTATTCATCTTTGTGGCAAATTTACTTTTTAACGTAATATAGGGGAACTATACTTCAAATAACAGAGTGGTTTGAATGAAAAAGCAAAACAATAATTTTTGACTTTCTGTTGACTAAAATTAGACATTAATCGCTATACAGGATTGAATAAATTCGTGTGATAATTCTGTTTTGTAGCTGAGTACATGTATTACAAGACATTTGAAAGATTTGAATTAAAGAGAGCAAGCAATCGGAAACATTCAATTTCACTTAACAGCAACCAGTTTCATTAATCTTTTCCAGTCAGCTTTTATTTTTGTATATCACGTTATCTTAGATTTTAATTTAAGAATATATTATGCGAAAGCAACATTATGCATGGATGATAAAAACGAAGTTTTATAGTGAAAACCACTAACGCTGCAGTGACACTCCGCGCATTGCAGTAAACGAACATTGAATAAATAAATAAGTAAAAATAAGTGATGAGGAAGCTGCGCAATTAGAAATTGTTTGGTATGGATTAAATCTAGCTAGTTCTTGATTATTTTTGTATCCGTTTTTAGTAGGCCCATGTTGAAATATAGCCTAGATCTGGTGCAAAACAAACAAAATCAATAATTACTTTATTATTTTCTTACATCTGTTTTATTATAATCCCTGTAAACTGCATGCACTGAAGTAATGGAATCATTATTTTAGTCTTTAGCAGTCTTGTTTTTAAATTCGAGCGGTTTCAGAAACATCTCAGACGGTGGAGCAATATAGCTTCTGGAAATAAAGTTACTCAAAATAGCAAAGAAAGCAGCAGGATGAAGAGTGAGCTCACGTTGGTTTGTAACTCACCATTTTCGTGTCTGGAGCGCTGCCTATTCGGAGTGAAGACCCAGTTTGCTCTGTGCATTACGCATCTCTGCTGCTACCCGCGCTACACCCGCTCCAAAACAACGTCTTACAGTTTCTCCTGCATTTAAACCCTGGCAACAAAAGAAATTTCGATGCAATTAGTTAAAAAAGGGGGGACAAAAAGAAGAAAAACACTACATATGATCGATCATTCCTCTTGTGCGCAACGGAAGGTTGCGTGTTGCAATCACATGCGGTGAAAAGAAAGGATGGCACCATATCGGCAATTAGAGGCGGATTGAAACGCTGCGCTTGATAAGAGGCAACCCGAGTGTCAATTTCATCTGTCAATCAGAAGGAGGCAGCCGAGCCACTAAGCTGAGGAAGGGGGAGAAACGCGACGCGTCCTAATTTCAATAGCTGTATAATCGAAAATCGAAAAATCTCCAAAGCGAAGAGGCTCAATTTGAGATCGCTCTATTCACAACAGACAATGTGCAGAAACCGCTGCTGATCTTGAGACATAAAGGAGCCTGATTGTCTCTTTTCTCGTGATGGACCCATTTAGGCACTCCAGGCTCCCCTCAGTGATTACAGCTGCATTCATAAAGTGCCAAAAATCTGCGTTTGGGGGGCAATCTGGACTCCGTGTTGTCCTTCACTTCTCGAAATTAACAGGAATGCAAGATTATGTTAATTACCGGCTTGGATGTAAACACTGGAGGCACTGAAACAAGATGAGATGGTCTGCAAAAACTTCAGAGACAGAGAACCTCCGAAATGCGGCGAAAACATCATTCAGGGGTGTAAAATAGTTTATCCAGAAACAATAATAATGTCCAAATAAATCCGTGGGTTATTTTCACAGCAGTCCTTTCTGCTTTCAAGGAACATTGATCCAAGCAGAGGAATTTTGTGGGACTCCAGCCTGATTCCCTAACACACTCTGACCTGATCTAATCTGATCTCCCGCCTGGACTCAGAGTTTACACTCAGTTAACAGAGGCAGGATGTGATGATGCACCCTCCTCTTTCACTGGGAAATACACACTCAGAGCTTAACTTGTAACAAAAACTAGATTAACATGAAATGAATAACCTATGTTGTTCTAAACATCTGAAGATAATTTACAGAGAACTTTTCTTGGTGTAGGAAAAGAGGATTGAATTTGAACTGACACTTAATTAATCTGATCCAACAACGTTGATGTAGGAACTACTTTATATCACAGAAAGAAAAAAAAAGTGGTTATCCATCCATCCATCCTTAGTGGTTTAGGTTCTGTATATGAGGTTGTTGTAGACTCTCCCCCCTCCATCCACACTAAACATGATTGGTCAAATCAGAAACCTTACTGGTTTCTCATTTCTATTATTTTAAGTGATTTCTACAAAAATTTCAATGTGGAAAATAACAAACTATTTATATTCCACTGAACTCTACATTTTCTTTTGATGCTTTTCCTAAATTGTTGTTTTTAATCTAATGCTAAATGTTTTCTTACTCGTGTTTTATCTCTTTTTTAATTTTCATACCTTTACGTTTAGCTACAACAAATAGTTTCCTGCCAAAATTACCATAGAAGAACTTACACACCCTTTTTTAGTACTTTAGTTACTTTTTTGCCCCTGTTAGAACTCTGCTACCAGCTGGGTAACAGCTGGGTTTGCCTAAAGACAGAATACAGTATCTCGTTACTGGTCCCTAATGTTCTTGGGCCTGTATATTTCAGTTTTCCCTGTCACTGGGTCAGATATGATTCAAATAGTTAACTCATCCCTCTTGTCAGGCGTCTTCCCCCAGCCTTTAAAAGCAGCCGTTATCAAACCATGAATGAGGGAGAACAACTCGGAAAACATGTTAACACAGAACTGCAGGCCAATCTCTTATCTCCCATTCATCAGCTGGAATCAGAGTTTCAACAGTTAAATAGCTTCCTAACAATAACCGACCATTTTGATATTTTTCAGTCTGGTTTCCATGCTCACCACAGCACAGACCCTCATCAAAGATTTCAATGACATCTGGATAAATACAGACTGCACTGTCAGAAATGCATATTAGACAAGGTATATTACTGTGCCTCAAAATACAAAAAAGAAAACACATTCTAGTGACAAATATTGAACTTCAGGGTAAATATCTTTACCTTTTCCAATGTCTGAACGGTACATACATGTTCCGCAGTACTAAAAAGTACATTTTTCTACCATTTCTTGGATAGGGTACAATTTGGAGTGATTATCTTTTTTACAAAAAAATACATCCATTTTTCAAAGCTAGATTTATGTAAATGGAATTCATAGTTTTATTGTTAACACATTTTTTTAAATCAAACAAACAAAAAATGGTCAGGTGATGTGTCAATTACATCAACTCAATAATGATTGGCTATCAAGGTGGCACTGATAAAAGGTACAGACTACAGAGGTACAAAGGTACCTACAGTATAGGGTACAAAATGGTACCACAGTGCAGCATTTGACATGATTGTCTAAATATAATATACCCATTTTCCACCAGGGTCTGCTCAGCCCAGACCAGGTAAGCCAATATTTAGCGCGTTTGTACTACCTTTCTATGGGGCGAGACGACTCCTGTTTCCAAACTACATCTGGCTTATTCTGACGCCGTCCAAGGCGACCTAACACGCCTACCTACGGACTGTTTGGTCTGTAATGTGATCTCACTCTCACTCCTACGTGTAGTGGTAGCCACTGATTGGCCTGCCATTGTGCATGTGAAGTGATATCACAGAGAATGGCGACGCATGGCCTCCAGTGAGGTTAAAACATTACTAGGGGAATCAAAAAAAATTTAAAGTGTGAACACTGGGCCTTGTAGGACCACAAGCACTGGAAATGCTTTGCGGAAATGGACAGGATTTATGGGTGAAGGCCAGCGAGCAACAGAAGAGAGAGTAGGCTAGATACTGGCAATTCACAATCAATCAATCAATCTTTATTTATAAGGCGCTTTTTATACTAAAATGCAGTTCAAAGTGCTTTATAGAATAACATTTTAAAAAATGTAATAAAATATCCCCCCCACACACATACAAGTTTAAGCATGAACACATTAATAGCCCCCTAACCCAAATCCTATTCCCATGTGTGGACGCACTCAGGAGCAACGGTAAAACAACATTAAAATGGACACTGGACTGAGTACAGATGAGCCACGTTAGGTAAAAAAACGCCAACAGGGAAACATTCTGCACCCGGTATCAGCAGATCAACAGCAACAGGTGAGGCACTGACCCAGGACCGGACAGCAATAACATGTGGGGTGCCTCAGGGTTCCATCCTGGGGGCCCCTCCTATATAATTTAATTTTGGTGGTGTCTATCTCCAGCACTCATTGGGTGAGTTCCCTTAAATCAGGACAAAAAAAGAAAAATACAGTTTATTTTTTAGTTTATTATTTTACAGTCATTGCTAAATTTTAGTGTTATTCTTTTAAGGATTCATATCACACAATTACCAGATAATAAACACTTATAATGTATCATAAGAAAAGCTAAAAAAAAAAAAAAACATTTCCCACTTTGTTAGGACTTTCTTAGAGATAGATGTATAATGATTTTGCAGAAAAAAAATCCTCCAAGTAGATGGTCTCATGAAACCAAGGAAACTGTAATTGATATTGACCACCTAAAAAGCATCTGTAACAGACGCATCACATCTTCGTACTCTGCTTGTATTGTCCCTGTGATGCACTTCAGCTTCTTTTGTGCACTGACAGTAATTACCTGACAGTGGAAGTGAACTGGTCCTGATGAAGGAGGACTCAATGAGTGGAACATGGTTATTTCACCTCCATTACCACAGCACTTTAGTGACATTATGAAAGCACCTGTTTGGACTAATGTTGACTGGTTTTGACAATTTTCTCACTGGTGTAGAGGGGATTTACAGAGTGATATTTGAGGACCTTTTCAACCCAGAAACGGCTAAAAAGAAATGTTGTTAAATACGTGATTTATTAAAGTGGAACAAAGAGGAAGTTGCCTGCTCAAATGATTCTCAAAAAGTTTTCTATAGATGGGTTTATCTAAATCCACATAAAAAAGATCTGTAAGCTCTTCATTTCTGTTTTTCTTGCTCTTATAACACAGTTTCCTCCTTTAAGAACACAGTTTGTGAACTAGCAATGTCAAAATCTGCAGATGGGTAACCTGTGGCATCCTTTTGCCGATCTGTGAATGCCTTGGTGCTGCAACTTGATAAACAATAAGTGATCAACAAACTGCCAAGACAAACTGCTGAACATATTGAATAACTTCATCTGTTGAATGAGTCCCCGGGGGACAGTTTGAGGGGTGTTGTGTAAAGAATGAATGACGTCAACTCTGAGTGGAGCTGCAGGTTCACAAGAGGACGTGTCTTATTTCCAGCTCTGAGAACTTGGAAGCGCATAGTCTTAAGGTGGGGTCCTTTTTGTCAAAATTCAGTAACAATGCTTATGTAACACCTCACCAAAGTTTCCAGACAAACTCTGAGAAGTTGAAATTCCAAACAGAAGCTGCCTGAAAAGGAATTTTTACAGAACTGCTAGGTAAGATATCTGCAGTTTGTAGTGGACTGTAGTGACATAATTCACCAGGCAGCATTAGCATTCTGTTTTTCTTGGACTTTCATGTTGCTTCATAGCCTTGTTCATTGTGACCGTTTATATGCAATACAGCCGGCATTCGGGGGGCCCTAGATACTGTCTCTTTAAGTATGGGGTTTCCCCGTGAGGAGTGTTGCCTTTCGGCTGGACTACGCAACATGTTCTGGTTTTTCCTGTTGACGATATAGCTAGTAGATGATTAAACAACACGCCGTTGCGTTGTCCAATTCCCACAAGTTCTTAAAAGTAGTTTAAACTGTTGTTTTTTTCTTCAAAAATTCATCCATCCATCCATCCATTCATCCATCTAAGGGGAGGTGCTCAATCAAAAGCAATTAGAACCTCATCTTTACTAACTGGTATAGACAAAATGAAATGAGCTTGAGTTTCATTCTTCTTGCTCTATGTCGCTGCATGTCCCTGAAACAAGGTTACAGAACGAGGTTGGATGGTTTTCTGTTTGCCATGTTGGTTGAAGGAACTTGTTTGGAGAAAGGTGGATCAATACCACACTCCTTTCATATTGTTTGGGCTTTTTGTTTTTTCAGTCACTGTAGTCCATGGTAATATTAGACGTTACAAGCAAAAAGGCCGAATCTGAATTCCTTTTTAACTCAACTAAAATCGGATTCCGTTGTACAACCCAAAGAGGCAGTTTGAAAAAGAACTCCTCAAACCATTTATTTCCTATGAAAAAAATACAGTAAATACGACATGGTGTACTTGAGTTGTTGGTTTAAATCCCGATGGTATGGATAAAAAGAAATTCAGGATTTTTCAGGAGCAACCACAATGGGAACAAGGATATGTGAATAAAACAAAGAGAAGTATAAGCCTGTGAATGTTTGCATGTGGGAGTCTGTTGGAGAGGAGTTTGACATTGCAAGAATCAACATCCAGCAGCGTCCAGCGTTCAACAGGCTGCATCTACCGAGATCAAACCGGTCTAGATTACAGTCCCCCAGCCAAGCTTTCAACAAACAAAGGAAATGACACATTATCCCATCGCTCTCCCTGAAAAGTTACACTGAAAGGAAAAAAAATCTCTCAAAATATTCAACAAATGCAAGTTTATTTGAAGTATAGACAAGGAAAAATGAAGGGCTTTTTTTCTGGGCTTGCACTCCATATGACAGCAATTTGGGAGTATTGTGTGTTTTGGCCCAGGCGTGTGGTCTATGATAGATGACAGGGGGGGAAATCACGAGCCGCTGGCTTGAGCACAGACATGCAAATTGCTTTCAGCTGATTGCTGAATTCTGTTTGATATTTATCAAGTGGATTACAGCATGTTTCTTTATTTGAAGACAGGAAGCAGCTGATCAATCCCACCACGGGAGGGCAAACTGGGAGCTGAAGGTTCTTCCTCCACCAGGTGAAAGTGCAAACCCTTCCAGTGGCTGGAGAGCATTTAGAAATCTAATGTTTCCCCAAACTAATTTTGCTTTAGCACAACAGAGGAGATGCAATCCAGAGATCCAGACATCTGAAGATCATACAGAAACCCCAAAACAATCTTGAGTTATTAATGTGCTTTGACTTTTGTGGACATTTTGCAAACGCTTTCATCAGATCAGGTTACAGGAAATATTCAGCAATGTTTACTTTATTTGTCTGCTTCCACCTGGGGAATTCAGTATGCGTTTGTTCTCTGCAAACTACAGGAACATATCACCTCTTCAGTGGCTAAATGCCACAACAGCTTATTGTGATCAGGATGGAAAATGAATTACAGAACATTAAATTCCACAGAAAACAGACTTTCCTTCTAGATCAAAGGCAGACAATGTAAAAGATAAAACAAATTCACAGGAAAACGTGTTTTGGCATTGGTTCATATAAGTGGGTTGGATCTCCTTCAACTCAGCACACATGTAGCTGTTTTGCGGGTAGATGGCCCAGTTGAACTACAGTGCTAAATCCAGAATGGAGAGGGGAATAAAAAGCATTTTATTTTACGCTTTTGTCAGGTGCTACAGAAGTCCAAAAAAGCAAATGGAAACTAAAAACAAAATAAAAATGTATGTATGTATGTGTGTATGTATGTGTGTATGTATTTATGTAGGCAGGCTGTTCTTGAATTTCAAATTCTACTTGAGCACCACAATAATCGGATATTGCTTCCTCCATGGAACAAGATGATTTTTGTTGTTTCCTGCTTTGAGGAAGTTATTTGTGAATAATTTCTATAATAAAAAGCCAAAAATAATCTAACAGAAGCTACAACACCTGAGTAGTTTTACATAGTGTATATTAGGGTTGATCTTTTCCAGTTGAATTTAGTTTAATTGAGAACCATAAAACATTAAAAAAATAGTTAATCCGTTACTCTTCCTACAACACCTAAAGCTTTAATGAACAAACAAAAATTAAAATCTTCTTATCACAGCTACTAAATACATATATATATAAAGCAACACTTAGAAATAGACTGCATGAATAAACTTTTTTTCCCCCTCTGCATATGGTCTATCTTTTTCTGATTTTATTTTATTTCTCTATAATATGAACATTACACCTGTGATGGACTGGCGACCTGTCCAGGGTGTACCCGGCCTCTCGCCCGTTGACAGCTGGAGATAGGCACCAACCCCCCCGCGACCCATTAAGGATTAAGCGGTTAAGAAAATGGATGGATGAACATTACACACACTTATAGTATATTAACCTATGGTTGCTCTCACCATTTCTTTTTTGGGTCTTGGCAGCTTATTATTATTATTCTTGCTTCTCTTCTGTTCCAACCACTGAATCATATCACTTCTGTTCTGAAGTCCAGCTTGTGTTATCAAATAATTTTTGCATTCTGTAAAGTATTTTTTCTGAGTTTTCACTTTGTCATTATCAGGTTTGATCTGGCTACACCTGTAGTTCTGAAATGCATTTAAATGTCTCTTATTATGGTAAGTATGTAAAATTGTAATTGAACAATATGCTGTGTATAATGGCTGAATGGTGATGGGTATGTGAGCGTGTGTATGGACACACATGCATTTCTGTGTGGATGTACAGGTATATTTAGTTGTGTATGTATGTTTATACAGAATTATATGTAAATAGATGGACTGTGAGTAGGGGCAGTATAATAAAAACATTTTTGTTTCTTCCTGCTCCTTCTCAGCTATGATTATTTTATTTATTTGAATGTTTGTTATTGTATGAACTTCATGTTTGAGTAAAAATAAATCAAATCAAATAATTGAATCTTGTAACACCTTGTTTCTGTTTTTAGATCTTCTCTCTCAAAACCACCTGCTATGTGGTGAGTGTATTGGTTTTTGGTTGTATAATGAATTGCTCTCTGTTTAGGTTCACATTTTCTCTTTGTTGTAAACTTTAAAACTGGAATGCCTTGAAATTAAAAGTTTATACTGAACTTTCAGAAAAGATTCTAATTGTATTCCTATGAGCTGTATCAGAATATTCTTTTGCTTTGCGTTACAATTTCTGTCGTTGAAAGTTTAGTGCTTCAGTGAAATACATTGCATGATCAGTTGGTCCAGACTTTGAAAATAACCCGATACTTTTCTTTACCCCTAGATTTGTTTAGGTTCTCCGGTCAGAGTCACAGATCAGTCTCTTACCTAATCTGGTAACAAGCTCCAGAAGGAAAATTACTTCCTTCCAACTCACCTGCAGTGACCCGGAGCAATCAGCTAAACTGGTTCCTAATCATTAAAAAAAAAGCCCTGTAGGTCAGCAGACGCACAGCCCGCCACGGCCCATCCAGCCTCCTCCAACACCTCCTCCCACGACGGCCCAGCCTTGAGTGTGAGTGTTTAAACTGTCATTTCAAATAGGCTCAGCTTTGGGATTATTGAAGCAGGACCCATCCTGTATTTAGTTTGATGCCGGCTGCAATATCCTGCAACTCTCTTGATCCGTACTGCTCTGAGTGTGGAGTAGCAGTCGGGTAGTGTCAGGGAAAGGTGAACGGGGCTGATAGTTAACCCAGAGAAAGTCGGAAGGTGGGCCAGGAAATGGGAGCACTGGACGGGCCTCCATGACTGCACCAAACAAGTTAAAAACAGTGTTACATCAGAAGATGCAAAGAGTATCAAGTGCGGCTTTTGCAAAGAGCGAGCCGTCAACATTAAGGAAGGATTTTTGGTTTAGAGCAGCATTTCAATAAGCAAGGGGTTCAAATGGATGGATATCACCAGATTTGCATCAACATGTTATTAGCAACAACTTCAGATATAGGCAAAGGTGGGACCAAGTCATTCCTTTGCAAGTCTCAAGTAAGTCTCAAGTCTTAAACATTGAATTTCAAGTTGTTTTGGGTCCTTTTTTAAAAGCAACGTTGCAGTTACATTTTCGATGTAAATCATAAACCATGTGTTCGTTTGAACCTCTGAAGCACTAGCCTCCATTTTCGGGGGGACATATGAAGGTAAATCTGTGCCATCAGATTTTGAATTCAAATTTTTAGCACCGAATTTTTTACATCCAATTTTTAACACTGAATTATTATTGTTTTGCATCTAAATCAGACTTTGAATTCTAAAAGCCATCAAATTTCTAGCACTGAATTTTTTTGCTTATGACTTTTTTTTTTCAAAAAATGTACTGTAAAAAAAATGTTAGTGTAAAAAAATTCAATAGCAAAAAAAAATGTGTCTAAAAAAATTAAGTGTAAAAAAAATTCAACATCTCAAAAAGTTCAATGTAAATGAATTCAATGTCAAAAACATTTCAATGTAAATGGTGGATAGAACTTCTCTATCCAATCAGAGACGAGGAAGGAATTGCCGATACTTGCTGATGATTGAGATACTTGTGACCGGAGCGCTGATCAGAGCTTACTTGAACTTCACCGCTTTCCTGTTTTGGTGTCACATGACCAATGGAGCATAACTTGATTGGCTTGACGGTGGATGATTTGATACAGGGATTGCCTGCTTCCCCATGGTTACCCCAGATGTTGACTCTGAATATTGTTACACTGAATTTTTTAAGACATCAAATTTTTTTACACGGAATTATTTGAGATGGCGAATTTTTTAATTCTGAATTTTTTTAGATATACATTTTTCTTACATTGAATTTTTTTAGACATTGAATTTTTTACATTGAATTTTTTGATGTTGAATTTTTTTTGCACTGAATTTTTTCAGACATCAAATATTTTTACATTGAATTTTTAAAGATGTTGAATTTCTTTATACTGAAATTTGTTAAACATTGAATTTTTTTAGACAAGGAATTTTTTTACATTTAAATTTTTTAAACATTGAAAGAAAATGTCATAAGCAAAAAAATTCAGTTAAAGAAATCTGATGTCTTTTAAAATTCAAAGTCTGATTTAGATGCAAATTTTTTTTTTTTGTTAAAAATTGGATGTAAAAAAAACTGGCGCTAAAAATACCAATTTAAAATCCGATGGCACAGATTTACTTCAAGAGCCACGCCTCCTAGAGTAACATGCACATTTTAACTTTCAATTATTTGTTATTACAGAAACCAACAGTTGGTCCTAAGTCAATTAGAGTGATTAGTTACTATTTATTATATTTATTTGCTTCTTTACAATGAAAACTAGCTGCTCAGCTATCTATAATGTGCATTTTTTTCAGGCGGAATTCATATTTTCTGTCTTTCAACCTCAATTTCTCATGCCCACAATGATTTTCTTGAGAATGTTCACATTCACAGTATCCAAATAGACCTTCCTATTATATGAGAGCAATTTTAACATTTAAACACTACTAAAAGCTGTAAAAATCCTTCCATAGTGTCGATATACCAAACTCAGAAAAAACAGCAGTACGGGTGATGTCATTTTCAAGATGATATTTAGATTTTTAAAGGCAGTGTATACGATTGTGGGAGCGCTCTTCCAGAGGGCGTTTTTGCAAAATAAAAAGTCCCACCCCTTGCTTCATGCTCTTCGCTGAGCCACGCCTCAATAACACATGTACCCGCAGCCAGCATGGTCTCGTTGGGTCTCTGCCACAGTCAACAACTCACAGCACACAAGCCATTTCAACCAAAGTCACAAAATATAATCTTACCCGTCCAGGAGAAAATCAGCAACCAACGAATCGGTTAGCAAGTATTTAGCTTTCTTGAGTTGATGCCACCGTGTAAATGCAGCAGCTCCGATGCAGATTCGGCTTTTGGCACGCTCTTCGTCTGCTTTCTTCTTTCTCGTTGCTATTTCCACAACAGCTTTGCGTTTTCGATTCATTTTGAGAATCGACTAACTTCGAACTCAATGCTTCACCAAACAAACACGTCAACCACAGCAGCTGGCACAATCAATTTATCTGTTGGTTAGGTAGCGCAAGCTCACTTCCTGTTTACAGGCTAGAACGAGCGTTGCGTGCACACGAAGGGGACGCGCACAGGGGGAGGTGCTGGAACACAGAAGCTTTGCTTACAAGCGTCTTATTTTGGACGGGCCGTGGAAGTTGATTGGATGAGGTTTTCCCAGTGTTTCTCGTTGTAGAAAATATGAAAATTACTCGGTCAAGTTTAAGAACTCCCAATTTATGGGTTGCCACTGGTATGTGAAGACAATTTATTGCAGTTTTAAAAAAAGTGTTTTAAAATGAAATCATATACCCTGCCTTTAAGAGTCACAGGTATTTACTTAACTAGCAACTCACCCCCTTCTAGAGTCTAACTCAGCCTAAGTTTACGGTTTGAAAAATGAGGCAAAAGGAGGTGGTGCCTACTATATAGGGCAGACAGCGGGTTAGGATGGCAATCTGATTGGCTGTTCTGCAGCTCTTAGATATATGCGTACACACCCTGTATCCGAATCCTTAGTATTTACTTACATGCTACGTAGTAACTACTACTTGCCCATTGATGTAGTAAATGCTGCATAGCAAACAAGCGAGTAGTAGGCATGAAATCAGACGTACTGCTCCACCATTTTGTGTGTCCTTTGACCCGTATGAACGTTTTGTTGACCCAGATGTTTACGTTACATAAGGTGGTCCCACCATCCATTAGCGGTTATTTTGCCTGGTATAACTTATTCACCTAAATGTTTAATTAGTTGTCAAAAACAATTACAGTAATCAGTATCATCACTACACGTACATTTATACACCCAAACTGCGGCGGTGTCAATGGTTGACAGTTTGGCTGTAGGCATTTTTAGCTAGGTCGTTCTTCTTCTACGATTTCGGGGCTTCCACTGCACTGCGGGATAGCGTAGCGTCCATCGGCTGCTTACTGTAGAGGCAGTACGCATCCGGGAACTTTGTGCTTACTACTCTGATCCATACTGGAGATTTGGATCTACTACATTGCTCACATAATCCTTTTGTAGCAATCGTAGAGGTATTTGGATGCAGCCACAGTCTCAGCTTTTTAAGACAGAATCAGTGCAACAGGAAGTGAAGTGAAATAAAAGTGCACAACTTTGTAATAATAGATGCTACGGATGCACCGATACTGGTTTTGGCTATCAGCCCCGTATGTACGTACGTACTTACCCATACCGGTACTCGGTATGGGTAAGTACTCTGATCCAAGTATCGGTATGGTATCGGTTTTGAAAAAAGTGGTAACCTTGTATCCCTAATAGATGCTGTTAACTATAATCATTGGGTAAAATCTAAAGTCTTCAAGTAAATAGGCTCAAGTCAGAGTTAAATTCAAAATCATTGGTGTGGAAATCCAAGTCAAGTTGAAGTCTTTTCAACATTTTTTCAAGTCAAGTCTCAAGTCACGAAATTAATAACTCAAGTCCAAGTCATATGACTCAAGTCCACACCTCCGTCTTTAGGACCTCTATCTCCGCTCTCTCTTTCACAGCATGAAAGTGCTAGAAGCAGAACAGGAGACAAAACACAACATATAGAAGCATTTTGTATTGCATATGTGTTACGGATACAGTTGTTTCGTACTTTATGCAAAAAAATAAGGATGCGTGCCACACCTACTTACAGTACAAGTATTCCTAGTTGCTGCAGGCAATGTCTTGCCAAGTCTGACTTCAGAGGTGGTTTGTCATTTAACTTTCTCTTTGAAGTAATCTGTTGTTTAGATTTGTATCATTAGCTGTGCAGTTTTAAGTAGATTTTAAGTGTTTGGATTAGACCAGCTGACTCCAGAGGAGGTCTGTCCTCTCTTACCATCAACTGCACCTTCAACCAGGTTCCACAAATGAGTCTGTAAGGACTCAACACTGTTTGGCTCTGTCAGAAACTCTATTTGAGATAATACATGATGCTGGTGCATCTGCCCCTGCTTTGTCAGTCTGATTGGATGGCTCTACAACTGAACAGGAAGTCTGCTAATCTGTAACCTGAACCAGCGGAAGGAAGAAGCCAAAAACCAGCCTCCAGTGCTTTCACCTATTGTATTCATCACCAGAGCCTGGCAGAGTCTCATTTACAGAGGGGAGCATGGCTTAACTAAACATCTTCTCGACAAAAATAAATGCTTCCAGGTTACTCCTGGCACAGGTTTCACTCTGAGGAGCATCTGATTTCAATTAAACGCAATAGGAAGCAGCAGGCCTCAGCCGGCAACCCGCAGCAAGAACACCATGGCAACGGGTAGAGGAGCCCCGTGCCAAAAGGAGCTATGCAGGCATTCATAAGGCGGGAAACGTTGATTTGATAATTAGTTCCTGATGTGTTTCACTCTTTATCATATCAATCATGTTTAAGAAAGGGAGTAAAACACTAGTACAGTTTTGTTTTTGAAGACGGAGATGCTGGTCATATCCTGAACACTCAAGAAAGAAAGATGTCTGCAAACGTTTATTAAAAAGTCAAAACTCTGAATTTGATTTCAAAGATGTCCAACATGCAGAGTTATATCTCACTGTGGAACATGTTAGATGGATGTAAGTTATCCATTAAAACTTCTGTTGTTCTTTGGGTCATACTCACCCCAAAGGAGAAAAGTGTTTGGCATCTGCGAAGACAAGAGAGTAATATATTGATTTTTTCAGGGTCTTCTTGATTTTGGCACGAATAGATTGTCAAACTTTACTGTTAAAAAACTAGTAGATGTGTGTATATATCAAGAAACCTGTGGTGTAAATTGTATTTTACAATTAAAACTGCCCTATTTTCACTAATCAAACATTAACAGCTTGATTTAATCTTTTTTTTCACCCTATAAAAACATGCTAGAAAAGTGTTTTCCTTTCAAATTAACTTGCATTTTAGGT
Source organism: Apricaphanius iberus (assembly GCA_028564705.1). Taxonomy (NCBI): domain Eukaryota; kingdom Metazoa; phylum Chordata; class Actinopteri; order Cyprinodontiformes; family Aphaniidae; genus Apricaphanius; species Apricaphanius iberus. Next base: position 1,168,144 of record JAPXFQ010002398.1, on the reverse strand, counting down.
CAGTAATGTCAGGAACAACAGAGATGTCAGAGGTAGTTCTAATCACTTTATCAGAGAACAGTGCAGAACCGCCTCACCAGGAGACTAGAGAGGATCAGGAAGACACTGGTCAGGATGAGGGTGGAGTTCTGCGCTGGAGAATCGTATGACGGAACAAGGAGGAAGTGATGGAAGACTTCTTAATATGATGGATTGTTATGGGGAAAATTAACTCAGGGTTCTAAAAACAAGTTGAGACAGAATTCTCGAAAGCATTTTAACGTGTTTATTACAAATAATGTGTTCTTGCCAGAAACAGAGGGAATAGGCTTACCCTGTACAATCCCTAACTCACCCACCCTAATGGTGCGTTCAGACCGTGCCTTTATCAGCGTCAGTAGTGTCAAGATTACATGTTAAGTCTATGGTTGAGGCCGTTAGAGGAGTGTCGCAGAGACTGCGACGCTTTGGGAGCGTTGGCTCCGTCAACTTTTCAAGCTTTTCCTGCATTTCAAGCTTCAAAGCACATAATGCTAGCAATGCAGAAGTTAGGTCTTAAAGCTCTTGACGCAGCACGGCAACCAATCAGAGCGTCTCACTGTAGTGACGTTGCACGACATTAGCGCTGCCAAGCCAACCACGACCCGCTAGTGTTTAAAACATCCAGCACAGAAAGGTCTGCCTACGAGCTTTGCAAGCTTCAGCTTAAAATGTATCTTCTGTGTAAATGCGTCGAACTAGTCACTTTATGAGCGTTGTTTGACGCTGACAAAGCTTGCGGTCTGAATGCACCATATTTTACACCTTAAATAGATAAACACTATAACAGTCTAAATCTTTCAGTAGCCAATCTCTCCAATCGCTCCAACTCAGGTCTCCCAACGAGGCAGCATGCGTCTTTGCAGATTATGTTGATTGCAGAACAAAGCTAAGCTATCCGTCAGAATGTTCCTGTAGATGTTCAGTGTCATTAGAAGAAAATTTATATTCAGACTCCAGATTTCCATAAAATGGATGTATTTTTACTTCTAGCACTTCTAATATATGTTATTAGCCAAATATAATAATTATAGATATGCAATGTTGGTTGATGTTTTTCCATAAATCCAGCAATGAAAATGTAACAGGAACATAATTGAAAAGAGACCAACATGGGCAGTTGGAGGACGGTTGTAAGTTGCAAAAACCTATGGGTAATGTGTTCATGTTAATTTTAGAAGTTTTCTGTTTTACATTATGGTTTGTGTTCCAAATGTAGTCCTGCTCTTCAGTTATCCTTTGATTTATGTTGTCGTCAGTGTTTGACGGTTGTCAACGCACCATCATAGAGATGGTAGTGTACGGGGGTTGGGTGTGTGCCTTAACTTTTATGTAGGGTTGTGTTGACAAAATTGAAAAAACTATTCTGAATTGATTCTCATCAAAATTTTAAGAATTGCATTGATTCCCAAATTCAACATTTTTTTTAATTGTTTAACTTTTTTTGCCCTTCTTAACAGCTTAAAAAAAGGAACATTAAAATATACAGAAAGCTGTAACAAGACTTAGTTCTGAAAGTGTTAATATGTTTTGATTCTTAGTAAACTGTTACTCGCCCAGTGTTGGGACTGAATTACAGGCATATAATTAAGATAACGGATCAAAAAAAAGAAATTAACAACACTGACCCATATCTACAGTGCATCCGGAAAGTATTCACAGCGCTTCACTTTTTCCGCTTTTTTTATGTTACAGCCTCATTCCAAAAGGGATTAAATTCATTTTTCCCATTTTTAAAAACAACACCCCATAATGATAATGTGAAAATGAAATTGCTGCAAATTTTTACAAAATAAAAACCTTGAGAAATCACATGTACTTAAGTATTTACAGCCTTTGACGTGAAGCTCAGAATTGAGCTGAGGTGCATTATGTTTCCACTGATCATCCTTCAGGTGTTTCAGCAGATTAATTGCAGTCCACCTGTGATAAATCAAGTTGATTGAACATGATTTGGAAAGGCACACCCCTGTCTATATAAGGCCCCTGGGTTGACAGTGCAATTCAAAGCGCAACCAATCATGAAGACAAAGGAATTGAGTGTAGACCTCCGAGACAGGATTGTCTTGAGGCACAAAGCTAGGGAAGGTTACAGAAAACTTTCTGCTGCCTCCATCATCCGTAAGTGGAACAAGTTTGGAACCACCAAGACTCTTCCTAGAGCTAGCCGGCCTTCTAAGCTGAGTAAACGGGGGAGAAGGGCCTTGGTCAGGGAGGTGACCAATAACCCAATGGTCACTTTGTCAGAGCTCCAGCATTCCTCTGTGGAGAGAGAACCTTCCAGAAGGACAACCATCTCTGCAGCAATCCACCCATCAGGCCTGTATGGTAGAGTGGCCAGATGGAAGCCACTCCTTAGTAAAAGGCACATGGCAGCCCGCCTGGAGTTTGCTAAAAGGCAAACAAAATCCTCTGGTCTGATGAGACAAAAATTTAACTTTTTGGAGTGAATGCCGCGTGACGTTTGGAGAAAATAAGGCACCGCTCATCACCAGGCCAATACCATCCCTACAGTGAAGCATGGTGGTGGCAGCATCATGCTGTGGGAATGTTTTTCAGTGGCAGGAACTGGAAGACTAGTCAGGATAGAGGGAAAGATGAATGCACCAATGTATAGAGACATCCTGGATGAAAACCTGCTCCAAAGCACTCTTGACCTCAGACTTGGGCGACGGTTCACCTTTCAGCAGGACAGTGTTGTGAATACTTACCGGATGCACTGTATTTCTAAGTGGATCGGATTGAATTGAATCGAATCTCATCGGATAGTAATAATCGATTCTAACTCTCAAGAATAAGGATCAAATCAATTCTTGAAATTTGAAATCAATACCTTGCCCTAGTATATGATTGTTCTGTCACTGCCTGTTCGTGCAAGAGCTCCAAAAAATACTGCTCCCTCGTTGTTGTGTGGTTCACAGCTGTGAGGTGTACAGCTAAACTTTTCTCTCCAGTGACTCTTTTCCTGGATGATGTCACACTATACATTGTTCTTGCTCCAGAATACAGTGTTTGCTGAAAAAATAAATATTCATAAAATACATGTTATTTGTGCCTTTCCAAATACCTTATTCAGGTTCGGCTCCACCCCTGACATATTCCAATCAGTTTAAAAGTTTCAGTCTGTTTGCCTTAGCTTAGCATAAACCAATGTAAGTGAATGGGATCTTTTAGCATACTAGTAGATCACATTCACTTACATTGGTTTATGCTAAACTAAAGCTAAAGCAACGGACTGCAGCCAGTTCAGGAGAATTACTGGGCTGATCACAAAATGCTTTTTTTCTCACTTATCTAAGTCCGTGGAATAACCCTTTAAGGAATCCCAGCAGACTGCATCAAGTCTCTGACTGGCAGTTGTGCCGCGTTGACGTAGACTCCAACCACAGCAATCCCTCATACTGAGCAAGCATGTGGCAATGTTCGACATGTAACATCAATCAATCAATCAATCAATCAATCACACAATCAATCAATTAATAATTCAATCAATCAACCAATCAATATGTGATGCCCCAATTCTCCATACAGTAATGCAGATATGGAGCAATGAATGAATGATACAATGACTATGTTTACATGCGTGAACAGAAAGAGTTACTCTTGTTTACATGGAATTTGTATGCCAGAGGACGCATACAACAAGCTCCTCTACGCGAAAGACTAAGATTCCTTTTGAATAGAACCTGCACAGATCACAAATGAATGTTCCTTTTGCTGGGTATACACCGATACTCGTTTACATGACTAAATATTCGGGTTAGAAAAGGGGTACCCCAGAGGTAATATTTGGATTTTTTGTCGGTGCTTACATGGTGTGTGACTGGGTTATTGCTAATATTCCGGTTTTGAAAGGGTTTATTGGCTGCATGTAAACGCAGTGGGTGTCTCATGGCCAAAGTCTCACCTTTGTGTTTTCAAGATTATGTTCTTTTGCGATGACTTTACACATTCACTGCGGCAGTTTGTAGCTGAGTATGAAGCAGCTAAGATGGGGCCATACTTCTCAGTTAGAAAATGGTGGACTTCTGTCTCCAGGCTGGCGAGGCCAGTCTCTGCTTTATGCTGAAGGCGTAATAGAGATGGACAGACACTGCGGTCTTTCTCAGTAGTGCGTGAAAGACTGTCAGTTTATATGCTAACTGTCAGTAATGGTCAATAGATAACGATGATGAATATGTTTCAAAAGTGCTGTATGCCTTTTAGCCTGCACACCTTTAAATCCCCCAGTATGACATGGAGAGGGTCACTGGGGAGACGAATGTCTGGGTTTTAACCTTCTATGGATGGATTTTCTTTCCACACTGTTACCAGAAAAATAAACCCAAAACATTTAAAACATTAGCTCCTGATAGACGGAAATTCCTCATAACTTGCATGAAACAGCATATTTCCTACGAGTTGGTCAATTTGTATGAGGCCATAATGACTAACTTAACCTTGCTATCGGCTTTTGTGCAATATTGACAAATATTAAATATATCCTCCCTCACGTTGGGAAAAAATATTTTTAAAGATCAAAAGACGCTGAATTTAAAAACAAAGTATCTGTAAAGCTATTCTATCACATTTCTGTTTTTTTAATTAGATTTGATCAGCGCTATCTTTACCGCCTAAAAACAAATATGTAGATATCAAAGTAAACTGGATACAGGGAATACAAATGCAAATAAGTATCCAGTTTAAGGAGATCTTTTTCTGCATCGTTGTATAGTCCCCAGGTTCTATTTAAAGCTCAGTCCTCTGAAAGCAAACTTTTGTGAGAGGTTATATGAATTCACCAATAGAGGGCGACAACGCTCTTTTATTCTGCCCCCAGCTGTCAGCTGAAATTGCAAGCAACGATGAAATAGAATAAAGTTTATGAAATTTACAAGCAATGCGGTTTCTATCCCATTAAACTCTGTGACAACTGCTTTCATTTCTTAACAGAAGAACAACTTGCTTTATAAAACAAAGGTAAACATCTTTTAAATCTTTTATCGAATAAATAGAGGAAGAGGAAGGTACGATGCGACCGCCCGCCCTTGACATCTTATAAAGCCAGAGTCAAACACTCAGATGGAGGAAGGAAGCCTTCAACAATCTCTGTGAAACATCATCTGACAACTCTTTTATTCAATCAACCATGAAAGGTGAGTGCCAAAAGTACATAAACTACAAAGCACATGGATTAAATGTTTAAATTATGTAAAAGTATGGGTTAATGCTTATTGTGTTCTCCATAAATGTTTACAGGGTTTAGTCTCTTTTGCATCTGGGTGGTTATGATGCTGCTGGGAAGCTCATCCTCAGGTGCTGCTGACTCGAGTGCAGGTGAGCAGTTTTAGTGCCACTGATATCACAGCATAAGGTGCTGTGAACAAGTACTGCACACTTCAGATCATCAAACACATTTTAATATCAGACAAAGATGACCTTAGTAAATACAAGATACAGTTTTGAAAAGGTAATTTCATTTTGGCTTCTCCAAAATCAATTTTCTTCTTTTTTTAAGCCACTGTGAGGTGTGTTTGCTGTGTGCATCTGCTCGTCCTGCTGTGTAACCCATGTAAACTTGAATTGAAGGCCATGAACTGTGGAGCAGAAATTGTCCGTAAAGATTTTCTGATAGAGCAGAATTAATGGTTTTATTAATCACGATGAATCGTCCAGGTCATGAAGCAGCAAAACAGACATCACACTACCACCACCATGTTTAACTGTTGCCATGACTCTCACTGTAGTTTGCTAAAGACCCACAGCCTTAAAAATTGCATTGCACAAATGTTTCCAAATTGCAATGTCAGAGACATTGTTTTTCATCTGTTGTTAAATCTCTTTAGATTTTTATATGATAAGTAGCTTTTTGAGATAATTTAGCCAAGTTCATAGTTTCAGACTGGTTTCCTTTGAAGTTATTGATTCTAAAGGGGTTAGATTATTCAGGGTTTAACTAGTGAAACTGAACCAAACAAATTGATTAATGAAAGTGAATGTCATAATTATATATTGACATTATGAAAGGTAGCTGGAATATAAAAAAAATGGTATATCTGTCCAACATCACAGTTTGTTGGATGATCTGATACATTTAAGCGAGACACTGACAATATGTAAGGATGTTAATTGTAATGTATTTACTTTATACTCTGATTGGCTCTCTGTGATCCAGTTATGTGAACTACTGAGAAACTTCAAAACATAAGACTGAATTTCAAATGGATTTGTATCTTGTATTTGACTGTACTGTTCATTCGCTGTGTGTGTTTGACCGTTTTTCTGCTGGGACGATGAAACTTCTCCCCAATCTCAGGTCTTTTGTAGAATCAAATAGATTTTCTTTTCAATATTACTTGTATTTGGTTCCATTCATGTTTTCATCAGTTTTTTTCAGCTTTCATGTCCCGTTTAAAGAAAAGTATGCCAATAGGATGATGCTGCCATTACCATGTTTCACCATGAAGATGATACTCTCAGGGTCATGCACAGGGTTAGTTTTCTTTCACATATAGTGTTTTGGTTTGTATCAGTAATGGCTTTGTTGCCATTCAAACATATAGTATCCTGTCAGACGATTTTCCCACTTAAGCTTTGGATCTCTAAAGCTTCTCCAGAACTGATATGGACTCCTTAACTACTTATCTGGCTAATCTCCTTGTCTGGCCTGTTGTGTGAGGTAGACTATTTGTTTTCTCTGACCTGTCTAGTGTGTTCCTGACTGAATCCAGTGCAAGAACCAAAACTGCGAAGTTTAAGGTAGTCAGAGGGCCTTTTTAATGTTTACTTTTAATTAAGAATGCTGAGTAACTTTATAATAAATTATTTTCTTTTTGCCTGCCCAGTAATGAATTGAACACGCAATATAAATGAAACCAAGAAAATAGCCCAAACTATGGCATGTCTGTAAAAGGGTCTAAGATGTTTACACTGATAATGGAGAGATTCATAGCTTCTTTATTTTTTTAGGTCAAATGTTTTACATTCTGTTGGTCCAGAATGTGATTTATGTCTCTTCTGGTACAATTATTCCAAGAGGTGCATTTGTTATCAGACAGCATCCAGATTATAGTTGAAATTGTGATATACAGACATAAACAATTTTTGCTTTAATTATCTGATTTCTTAGGAGAATTATTTGCAAGGGATTTTATTCAGCAATTTCATTGTTTATCAGTTGTTTGTTTATTTTTTATTAAACCTTTATTTAACCAGGAAGATCCCATTGAGATTAAAAACCTCTTTCCCGAGGGAGAACTGGCCAAAAAGCAGCAAAACTCAGTTACAACATAGAAAGACAACAAAATGCAGTCCAGATTTCATCAAATTTTCAATTACCATGTATAATCTTCTTTCAGTTATCCTCTTCTCTTTGTGTCTCTTCATTATCATCCTAATAAAAGGCAAGCTGTTTGTCGTTGCAATATGACAGAATGGGAAAAGGTTGTAACCTCTCAGAGAGTCACTGTTGTGAGTTTAAGAGTAGATTATTTTCCAAAGCAATGCAAAATAGAACAACAAAAAAGCAGCAACCTTCATTTTACTATAAACCTCTTGAACATGTGTTAAAATGTTTTTAAAATAAATAGATATGGGGCAAAAGTTAGAAGTAACACAATCTGCACTGCAGAGTGCAAAAATATTAGGACTACAGCTCGATAGATGCTTTTGTAACAGAAAAATGAAAGACAAAGTACCAAGAAAGACAAAGTACCAAGACAAAGTGACAGAAACACGATAAAAGAGTTTCTGTGACATCCCAAAGGCAGGTTTGGACTGAGCTTGCAACAGCAGTACATAAGCATTGCATATGCATAAACTACATAAATAAATAGAAAGTGAAATGTTACCATAAAACATCACAGACAAGTAGTTTGAGAGGGGGAAAATAATGTGGTACCTATACGCTTTCCACCATTAGAAACCTACACATTCATGTTCATGAGGCTCGAACATTTTCTAAGCAGCTAATAAGAAAAAAAATCCTCTCTGATGCAAAGTCCTATTATCGCACTGAACGTCTGTTAGGAGGCACGGCAGGAAGCTCTAATACAGCAAGTGTCGAAGATATGTAAAAGTGGTTGGGCTATGTGTGAATTAGACGTTGCCATATGTGTCTATACACAGTCAGTTCCTGCAAAAAATGACTGCATACTGCAGAGGGACAACAGCTTAAAGCATTGTTACCTTTATTTATCCAGGGTAGTTCAATTACCAAGGTTTAGCATGTTGATTGAGCACAACTTTACTGTTTATTTTTTTAGTTGAAAACCAAAAAAGTAAATCTGATGTGTCTATTTAAAAGCTTGGGTGCGCTAGTGTGTTTCAGAGAGTGGTGTTTGGTTTTTTTGGTGTCACCAAAGTTGGTTTCACTGTCATTATCTGAGAGTCATATCATGCAAGAGTAACGTCAAACTTCTGAATGCAGACTGAAAATTAGTCAAATTAGTAAAGAAATGAAAAGGTGTGGGGAAGATGTGAAAAGAATTGCCTGTAAGAGGTTTTCGACTGAACAAGTTCCAAGTATGCTGACTTCTCATCAAAATTTACATTTTAAACAATCCATAAATGGAGTGACTTTTTGTGAATCCAAGTATGAGAACACCAACATACGTTATCCCATCAGAAATGTTGAACTCTCTGTTTTGGTCAGAATCTGCATGGAATCTGCAGGTACTCAATGTGCACGTTTGACTTTTCTCCACAGTCCACCGTTACTCTAAACTACTTTTACGTATTACTGTATGTGCGTGGCTGTTTCTCCTGAGTTACCCTGTGATGGACTGCCCACTTGTCCTGTGTGTACCTGTGTGTAGGAACACACAGGGGAGTATTTGTATTTGATGCATCTTATCTTTGTTATTGGAACAAAGATGCTTTGCATCAAATCGTTTTTAACATTTTTGTTGCATCCTCAAAAAAATTCATGACATTTAGGAGAATTACCTTTTTTTAATAGTTGGTTCATTTCTGTTCTCTCTTTCATTTGCTTTGTTCTGTTATGATTCAGGTGTAAGAGTTAACGAGCTAAATATCCACCCAGTAACTATGTTAAAACTTGAAGCAATTTCTTTGGTTTATAGCAGGTCTCATTGGCTGAACTACTTCATCTTTACCACCCTATTCGGGCTCTTAGATTGGTAGAGCATGTTATTCTCACATTCCTCAAGGCTTGTTGCAAATCCAGAAGGGCATCTACCATTGCCGTTTTCAGACCACGCCTAAAAACACATTACTTTCCACTCGTAAACTTGGCTTCTTCATTTATTTTCATTCAGTTATTCTTTCTTGTGTTCGTGATGTTCATTTTTCTTAACTGTACGCTTGTATCAATTGTCACTGCCTTGTTTGTCCTTTTTTAGGTCCTTTGTTTTAGTGTTTGCTATAAATTGTGTTTTATTACTCATGTTTTTATGTGCAGTGCTTTGGTTGGTTGTAATCCCATGTTAAAAGCGCTTTACAAACAAATTGGTATGGTATTGTACTTTGACAAGACATGTCTGGATATAATGATTAATTATTTATGCAAAATATATATATTTTTGTCTTTTTCAGTGAATCCCTGTTGCTATTATCCTTGTCAGAACAGAGGTGTGTGTGTGCGTTTCGGTACAGAAAACTACAACTGTGACTGCACCCGCACAGGCTTCCATGGAGAAAACTGCACCATTCGTAAGAACATAACAGCTCGTGCATCCAACATTCCCAATTCATTTTATTTTTTTAGGAGCTTTTAATAAAACAGTTCTCATAGTTCATTGTTTTTACATGACCTTAAATATATATCTGTTGGTGCTTTTTCTGATTGAAGATTCTTGCTTTGCTTCTCTTTTCTGCACAGCGGAGTTTTGGACCAGAATCTATCTGATGCTGAAGCCCAGCCCCGCAGTGGTTCATTTCCTTCTAACTCATTTCCAGTGGTTCTGGAACATTGTGAACAACACTTTTCTTCGAGACACCTTCATGAGAATAGTGCTGACTGGTAAGTAAAACATCAAAACGAGACTGAAACTAATTTTAGACAAGACTGGCAAAAATATAATTTGTGAGATCAATGGAAGCTCCGGAAACTCTAGAAAGTGTTTGGATCTACTTTATTAAGACTGATGCAGCATAAAGTCTTCATCAGAGTCATTAAAAAAAAACCCACATACAACCACAGGTTTAATACATTTAACAAAGGAAATACAAATCAGCCAATCATCTCTCAACACATAAATTTGAGTGAGCCAATAGGGGGAGGTGTGTTACACTTAATTGAAATAAAGATACAAAATAAAGACAAGGAGGGAATCATTTGACATTATCAAAGACATGATTTAGGCCAGAAGAAAATGAGATAAAACACCAGATGGTTTTCAAGCACTTGGTTTCAGCTGTTGTCTTGAAAACTCATAGCATACACTAAGTTTCAGGTGTTATTCATTTGGTTTAAGGTTTTGAATTAGTCACTGCAGGTTTATCTGCTCTGCTTATCTTCCTTCTATAATAAGGGTTTACTTTTGGATTCATTTAGTCACATGTTGCTCAGTTTACATGTTTTAGGATTTTGTTTTTGTAGCTGTTTTCTTTGTTTTTTTGTTTATCAAATGCCTTCACATCTGCATACGTTTATTAATGTGTAACATCAGTTGTTTAAAAAAAGAGATGGCTCATCTAACGGGAGAAATCAATGGGTAGAAAGATAAAAAAAACTCCTGTAAATATTCAATTCCTTATTTATAAATGTTTAATATTGAACTCATGTTTTTGGCTCCAGAAAACAATTGTATTTAATTTCAATTGAACAATGAAAATTAACCTCATTATATTAATTTAACAAAACATCAACAAAGGCTGAATTTTCTAGCTAAAGAAAAAGTTATGCTTTCTTGTATGTTAACCAAACAGCATATAGTTGCAATCAAGATCCGGGCTTTGATCCATTGCAAAAAATTTGTCGTTTTTTAACCTTTCTTGGTGGATTTTCTGAAGCACTTTGGACCATTGTCAATCTTACAGCTCATTTTCAGCTTTTTACAAATGGTCTCACACTTTGCTTAAGCTCTGTCTGAAATGTATGTTGAATTCATGGTTGATTCTGTGATGGTGAGCTGGTCAAGTTCTGCTGTGTGTTGTAGGAAATCAAACCATTCCAGTTCTAAGCTTTACAGCTGATATGATATTCTCATTGTGGAATGCTTTCAGTTTATGCCAACATCTCAGATTTGGTTTCCAAATCATTCATAATATTACAATTTTAATGCCTATCTATTTGAGGAACATTGTTGCAAAAGCACTGGGGTCTCATTTATAAAACATTGCGTAGAATCCCTACTAAAAGTGTACGTACGACCAAAACAAAATGTTTGTACGCCAAAACGATTTCTGATTTATAAAACCATGCCTACGCATAGGTGTAAGCAATTTCCCTTTATAAATCACGGTCTTCTTGGAAGTTTGCGCACGTGAATTTGGCTCATATCCCGCCCTGAACACGCCCAAATCTTGCTATAAAAGGTCAATTCAAAGCAGGACATGAATATTGATGCATATGAAGAAGAGGGGAAATATGGCAACAACAAAAGAAAAACAAGAAGAGATACTTTACGGAGATGTTGATTGAAGTGCTAGTGGGTGAAGTGGAGGCTATAAGAGACATTTTATTTGGTGGACACAGCAGCGGTTTCACAAATAAAAGGAAGAACTGTGAGTGGCAGCATGTGGCGTCTGCAGTGCAGACTGTCAGCGCAACTGACAGCACGGTACCCGAAATAAAACGTTTTAAAAAAGTGGTCGGACCTCAAAGTTGAGAAAAAAACAAAACACTTGCCTTCCGCCGCCAGAGTGGGTCTGCTACTGGAGGGGGACGTGTACACCTGAGCTGACACATTGCTACCTTAAATGATACAATCAAAATTGTACATCCTGGCCGATCCTTGCTCCCTGGGTGAAAGCTTCCTGTCGAGGAGGAGGCGGCTGTGGGTCGGGGTTCTCATGCTGGGGAGGGGGTACGCCAGGAGGGAGGGGAATTTCCTCGGACGGGGCCCTTAGTAATATGGGTGCAGTCAATTGTGCCGATTATGTTTGGGAACCGGGACATTGCTGCAAATTGCATCTTAATTTCGGCCTGCTCCCCCACAGTATATGGAAACGTGATGTAGCCTATTGCCTGCTCATCTTAATGATCCCATCCAAGACTGCAGGCATTATTGCGCTCAGGGACGGCAGATGATTCAATTTATTAATTGGCACACAGTCCCGGCCCTTTTATCTGAGTTTAAGGTTTTGAGATACATTTTATGTTTCTATTTTAATATTGAAAAATGTTTTTAGAAGAGCAATTGCTCACTGCTAAGCTACAATATATAGGCTATATAATTGCTTGTTTGGATGTTTATAATAACATGAATCCATAATTAATGTTTGGTGTGAGGTGAAATGATATGCGTGAGAGGAGTAATATGCAGTCTGGCTGCAGTTCACCACCTCACCAACTGTGTCGTTGATTCCCTCGTCTCCAAAATGTCCGTACGCACGGGTCACAGTTGGCGTACAGGTGCGCCATCAGAATTCTAATCAGAATTAGGTAAACGTTGCGTGTTTGAGCAGTTTTTTTTATTTTTAAATAATAGTTTTGAAGACTGATGTCATTGCTGAGGTGCATGTCTTTACTGGCCAGCAGTGACTTGCCTAACCGCTGATGGAAGCATATATAACTGCTCTGTGTGTTGACTTCTATAATTAGCAACTTATATTCCTTTAACATTGATTAAAACCAAAAAGATGATTGTGAACAGAAGGACCACATTTTCGGATCAACAGTTATAAAAAGAGCTTAAGGAAGGTTGGCCAAAAGTAAAAAAAAAAAAAGTAACTAAATTTTGTAATTTCATCATTCAGATCATCCACCTGAATCATTGCAATGTAGGCAGCTCTACCTAGAACAGCAACCATCTATTAGACATCTCTTTTTAGTTATATATCGCCAGTAAGTAAACACTTCTTGTTAGATGATCGATCAGTTGTGTAATGTAGAGGTAGCTGATTATGAAAGCGATTACCAGATAAAGAAATTTTTTTTTTTTTAAACACAGGATGCAACTTATTCATGAGGTTAGACGCATACAAAATAGTGAAATATTGGATGCTAGCTGGAACTTTACACTAATAAGTTGGGTGTTTTATAAGGACAGATATGCCTAACATCTGTTTTTTCCTTATTAACTCTGTTTTTTTAAGTTTTAAGAGTTTATGCTAAATGTGGATGCTGTCCTCTGAAATCTGCTTGAAAAACCAATCCATGCATAGATTCAAGAAAAGGAATCTTTAACCTTGACTTTAGGCCAGACAGTGAGAAGGTACCTGGGGTCTTTTTCTTTACAGTTTTCATGTTCTTCTGGTGCAAGCTTGGGTTCTTCTCAAGCTTGTACTGTCCTGCAACTTTAAGTTGCATCTCTGGTGAAATAGAATTTATGCATATGAGTGTTTCCTCAGGCCTCAGCATAACAGGATTACAAGCTGATTCATCTGTGTTGAAATAATGATGCATTTATTCGTTGTAGGGCTCTAAAGAGCTGATTCCCGGTCCAAAAAAATGTATGTAATGTATGTGATTGCTCACTTTGATGTCAATGTACTGATAAGCTCTCCAGGGCGTACCTCATTTCACTAAATGCCTACCAAAAATAAGCACCACCAACCTCACAACCTTGCAAGGAGTAAGCATGTATACAAATTGGATAAATGAGGTGCCTAAAGGTGTTGAAAAATATTTACCTACAAGATTTGAGCATCAGTTTGATTAAAACCCCAAATGAAATGTCTACCTCATGCTTGTAAACCAAAAACAGTTTAACTTGGACTCAGATGGTGTAACTCAAATGGTAAATGGCCTGCATTTGTATAGAGGACCACAAAGCTTTTTACACCACATTCAGTCATTCGCCCATTCAGGTTCACATTAAAATCTGATGTTCTTCAGTAAACAAGACCTTTTGGTCTTAAATTGTAAGACAGCTTGTTTCCTTCATAAATAAATAGAGCAAAAAGAAACTGAGTGGTGCCGAATCCTGCAAACCATCTTGCACTGTTCTTGAAAATAAATCATGTCTTCTCTGTGATTTTTCTATTTTTCTTGCCCTGTTTTTTCTTTTCATTTGCCACTGTTCTCAAAAACCTAAAGCGTCTGCTTATTTCATGCTCTCCTTCATATTTTCAGAATTTGTGTGACATGAAACAGGTCTCCAAACTCATATAGACAATACACTTACCCCTTTTTTGTTACAGTAAGAAATGAACTTATTCCCAGCCCTCCCACCTACAATACAAAGTATGGGTACATCAACTGGGAGTCGTATAACAACCTCTCCTACTACACCCGGCTCCTCCCTCCTATACCAGAAGACTGCCCTTTGCCAATGGGAATCAAAGGTGAGGCCTTTACAACTTCAACACACAAATTTAGCCCCAGTGAGATTCTAAACTGAGTATTCCTTCACAGGTAAAACTGTTCTCCCTGACCCCAAAGAGTTTAGTGAGAAATATTTTAAAAGGACGGAATTCAGGCCAGATCCTCAGGGAACCAATCTGATGTTTGCTTTCATGGCTCAACACTTCACCCACCAGTTCTTCAAGACGAGTCATAAAGCTGACGCAAGCTTCACCAGGGCTTTGGGGCATGGGGTGAGACACACAATTTATCTGCTGGTCAGCTTTTAGACATAACCATAATTTCTTTGAAGCAATATGTGCAATATGCGATGTCGATGTGGTTATGGTTAAGCTTTGTTGCGTTTAATAGCCTACCTGATCGATTTGTTTTTACCCAACTAGGTGGATGCAAGCAACATTTATGGTGAAGAACTTGAAAGGCAGCATCAGCTTCGACTTCATAAAGATGGAAAGCTAAAATATCAGGTAATCGCAGATATCGTTGGACACGTAAAGTCGGTCTGTATGCTGTTTTACCACATGGATATTTGCAAACAATCATGCAGTGTTGTGCACACCTGCTGTATATCGCTAGCCCTCAACAAATAGTTAAACTCAATGCTCAGATATGAGTTACTTAATGTTTATTTGTTGATTTACACAACTATATTTTTATCATTGTAAAAGTAAGAGTTCTGTCAACATGTAATTTTGAAATTTGGTTTCAGCCAACATATCTATCTTTTGCTTGTCTTATTTTGCACTCACTGTTATTTTAACATTACTACACTTTCAAAAACCAACTAAGCTCCAATTCATATAAGTCTTTAATGCTCTTGTAAAACGACAAAACAATCTACCGTTCTGCTTAAAACACCTTTTGTTAAGACTAGTTTTGATTTCTGATCACAGTCAAAGCCACAAATACTTTGTCCTATTATTTAATATCCCGATCCAATTTTGTTTTAGCTGTCAACTCCCCTCCTCCTCTCCCTTTTTCTGCAACCACAACTTCTCTATAGTTATTTTAGAAATTATTTTGTTGGTCAGGAAGGAGATTTAGAAGTATACAGTTATGTTTCTGCTGCTTAAGATAAAGGTGAGGCTGTTAATAGTTTTATTCTTTATAATTCAATTCAGTTTATTTATATAGCGCCATTTCACAACGGATGTCATCTTACGGCACTTTACAAGAAGAGTTATTAAAATACAATGTTTAATTTATAATAAATAAAACTCTGCTCTATTACTTTGATATTTTGTAACAGCATGCTAAAATCAAAATGAAAAGCTAAAATTACTGAACATGAAGCAGGAGGGTGTTTGTTAATAGGTTACAGCTAAGGAAAAAATTCGGAGAAACAAAACACTAATATTGTCCGTCTGGAGAAATGCTTATAGTTTTAGGTGAAAAAATTAAACTGTAATTGGAGTTTGAGCAAAAAAACTGTATTGTATTTTGTCATCCATACTTTAGTTTGACATCATCTTTAAAGATTCTGTTCATCAGCCCCTTTTGTTACATCTTGTTTTAGAAATTTTGTTCAAGACTTTTAAGCAACTTTCACATCCTGTAACTTTTTGACTTCTTCAAATCAGATAGTACAAAGCCAAGATAACAGTGGTGGAAGGCAAAAATGTTTTCCGCGGTGGGAAACAATTTTTCATCTTGTGATTCTGGCTGAAGATATAGTTTAATTGATGAAATTGAAAAGATGTGCCATACTTTGAGGTCTTATCAAGCCAGAGGAAAATTAACATGATAAAGAATTTGCTGGTGAAATTATGAGAAATCTGCATGACTGAATTTCCGCAGATGATAAATGGTGAAATGTACCCTCCGCCAGTATCTGAAGTTCCGGTGCACATGGTTTACCCGGAAGGTTTTCCCGCTGAACAGCGCCTCGCCATCGGTCAGGAGGTGTTTGGGCTCGTGCCGGGCCTCACCATGTATGCCACCATCTGGCTGAGGGAGCACAACAGAGTGTGTGACATCCTGAAGGGTGAACATCCAACCTGGGGTGATGAGCAGCTTTTCCAGACCACCAGACTTATCATAATTGGTGTGTATAAATATTTGTAAATACAGTTAATTTTTTTTATTCAGTTTGATTTTTCTTAACTGTTTTAAATTTTATAATTGGATTATTTAAAGGAGAAAATTAGCTTGAACAAGATTTTGCAAATCATTTTTTCTTACTTTGATTGGGACTGGACAGTGATCCCTACTTAAATGTATAATTACTCTCAACTCAATGTTAGATTTGAAACAACACAACAAATGTAATATAATAAAAATGTAGAATCAACAAAACAACCAAAACCTGACAAGCAGTTTGCTTGTATTATTTCCATGGGTAAATCTAAACTCATTAGAGAGAGGTTTTTTGCTTCATTATTTCTGGTTGCAAATAACTCTAAATGACATTCAGGGCTTTTGATTGAGCCATATTCTTGCTTAGCTGCTTCCCAAATAGAATTATTAATAATCTGTCTAGTCTTACTGAAGCAGTAACTTTGCATGATGGTATGAAGTTTTTTTTCCCTAAAATCTATTCTTGACATGGCAGCTCGCCATAAATGCTTTACAGTTCCTTGCATTTAAATGAAACCAACCTCAGGGTGAGTAATTTATTAGACTCTGTGATGTTTCAAGTTTTAAGGACGAAGGATTTGGTCATTTGTTCTGCATGATTTATACATAGTAAATAGGAAGTTGTTCCATTTACTCTGAGTGGTTTTCAGATGGTGAATGTACACCACCTGCTGGTCAGAGGATTTTACTGAAATATTCTCACTAAGTTTGACTATCACTAATTTTATATAAAAATCATAACTCTCAATAACTTCTTGCTTTGA
Source organism: Apricaphanius iberus (assembly GCA_028564705.1). Classification (NCBI taxonomy): domain Eukaryota; kingdom Metazoa; phylum Chordata; class Actinopteri; order Cyprinodontiformes; family Aphaniidae; genus Apricaphanius; species Apricaphanius iberus. The sequence goes on along the minus strand of JAPXFQ010002398.1, from coordinate 1,150,876 downwards.
AAAGTTCAATATCCTACTTTTCGCACATTGGGAGGATTAGGTGACATATTAGATGACTTCACACTCAGTGGGAGGAGTATCAGTGATGTTTTGGCAGTGTTTAACAAATGAGGGCAGCACGAAAAACTAGTATATAGTTTCAAGCTGCCATCAGTTTTTTGCAGCGGACACTGAAATCTATCCGGATTTTATTTTCTGCATCTGAGGCTCTACATCATAAACTTTTTAGTCTTGGTTCAACATACCGACTAAATGTACTTTTGATTCCCAGGTGAGATCATCAACATTATAATAGAGGAGTATGTGCAGCATCTGAGTGGCTACAACCTGAAGCTGAAGTATGACCCCTCCCTGCTCTTCGGTGTGCGCTTCCAGTACACCAATCGCATCGCCCTGGAGTTTTCCCATCTCTACCACTGGCACCCACTCATGCCGGACAGCTTCTTCATTGATGGAGATGAAATCCCGTACTCCCAGTTTTTATACAACACCTCTATCCTGATGCATTACGGCGTGGAGAAGTTGGTGGATGCTTTCTCTCGACAGTCTGCAGGACAGGTACAAATATAACAGCTTATCACTGTTTACAACAATCATGATGATCATTCATGCAAATGTCACGTTTTAAACTGCGGTTGTGTGAAATATGTATGAGGTAAATTAACAATTGAAAAACCAAAAGTCATGTTGACTTCCAAACAAATCTATACTAATCTAAATTTGGTTACAGAAATGTGGAACTGCTGCAGTCTAGACCCACGTTTTAAAATTCTTTTTTTTGTGTGATGCAAGATTAGACCTTTCAAAACTTTTATCACATATTGTGAAGTAAATATTTTGTGAAACCTACTTAAAGCACATGAAAAATTATGTTAAATCAAAATTTATAAAAAATGTGGGAAAACTTCACTGCAAATGTAGACAACCTTACACTTAAACTTTGTTGTACATTTCGGTTTAATTTCAGCATTCCATTTTCTTTGGTAAAGGCCTGTCAGCATTCCACTTTTTGACATTTAATACAATATTATTAATGTAATGTTATCTTTGTCAACTGCCTGGCTAAATTTCACCATATCATTCACTCTGAATCTGAAATGTGTAGCAGATTTTAAACTGTGGCACAGTAAAGACAGTCATCAGCCATCAATACAGGGTAGAAAAGGAACAATGATGATCTCCAATTACATCAGTTCTACCTTAAACAGCCAGATGGTGGAGATTGGGACACAATTAGCTCTTGCAACAGGTTAATTTTTTTTAACACACGTTGAATAGTTGGAATTGATAAAACAGATTAACTTAAGCTTTCAAATAGTTTTTGTACAGTCTGTTAAATGTTTTTTTATTGTGATTAAACATTTGGTCTGAGTCTTAAAATAAATTAGAACGAATTAGAATATTTATTATAAGGAAGAATGGGTAAATATCCACCCAGAATGATGCCAAAAAGATTTTTTTTGCTTATGAAAAAAAGCGATTGATCATTGATCATTTAAATAAACCATTGCAACCCAAAAGTTAGGTAAAGAAAACTTCTCACTGTCACTGTTTCCCCTTTAAAATACCATAAAGTCATGGGTCAGAAATATTAATGATTTGTATCAACTAGAATTGTTCAGTTTCAACTTATTCAAAAGTCCAATTGAAATCTACAGTTTTATGAAAACATGTAAACTCTTTTTTTTAAATATACGCTAAGGCTTATGCAAACTCAAACACCAGCTAGCAGAACCACAGTTGCACAACTTGTCTTTGTCTGGTTTCTTTCTCATGCAAGCGTCGTGCAATATATTGTCAGTCTGCTCTATTAAGTCATACGTCTGAAGTAAAATGTTATCAACATTTTTAAGTAAAGTGAGTTTAAAGGGATACTTGTAACTTGATTAATTTGTGATATCTGCCAAGTAGTGGATGTAAAAGACTCACTAAAGGTGTAGATTAATTTGTGGTAGATTATTCAACCTACAAGTCTTATCTGAAACTCAACTCTGAAAAGCCTAACTTCCTTTTTAATATAAATGTCTGAATATAAGAATCAGGTACTATGTACCTATATGCACGAAAATGTTTTTTGCATTTACTTTATTACTCATTTTGAGTACTTGTTTCACTCATAAAAATTGCTCATTGAATTAACACAATTTAAATGGTCAGAGTTTTACCATCCAATAAACATGGTTTAATCAAATTCACATACTAACTTTTGAACGATATAATTTAATTGAAATTGGTTGAACCAGCATATATTTGTTGGATGGAAAAAGATACTTTCGGAAATATATTGTGGTGTGAATCTTTCTTTGAAGACAGGATGACTATGAGCCACAGCACATCAAGCCCAACAGAAAAGCACAATCTCCCTATTTTTTTAACAAAAAAAGAAAACAAAGAAATTTTACCGTCTGTCTTTCAGATAGGTGGAGGTCGCAACATTCACCAAGCGGTGCTCGGAGTGGCAGAAAAGCTCATCAGAAATTCCAGAGCTGCACGTGTGCAGCCTTTCAACCAATACAGAAAAAGATTTAACCTGAAGCCCTACTCATCCTTTTATGAATTAACTGGTAAGATGGTGAAATGAAAACTCATATGCACCTTTTTTGCTATTTCTTACATGTAAAGGTATGAATCAAGTTGATGATACTAACACTTCCCTCCATATTAAGTCTAGAAGAATTATTTCTTTCACTCTGTGCTTACTACACGTTGTGAACAGAAACAGATGCGATCTTGTGTTGTGCTTTTAGTTGCACAAAGCGCTTTGATAAAAAGAACAGGATGGGATAGTTAAAATTCAATCGACTCGCCCCCTTTCAAGGCAAATAAAAGAAGTATTTGGACTGCAGGCTATCAGAAAAAATGATTGAAATGATAATTATATATGCAACGATCTGCAGAGAGATCTTCATAACAGGTCAGCTACAGCTAACAAATAAGCTAACATTGCTAACCAACACTGCAACGGCAGGAAAACTGCAAATGGCAATGGGAGGCGGAGCTGTGTAAACTGGTTGTGCATGTGTCGACAGTGTTGATGGATAAATAATCCCTCTATAGTTTTTGGTTGTTGGTGGTTCTTTTTACTCGCTGTACTGCATTATCCCAACATATCAGATACGTCAGTCAAGTCCTCTGGATAGCCATGGTCCACCTAGCGTCATGTAAGCAAAAGTTGAGAAAAGGCGCCAAAGTCCACTTTGGGATTACTTGCTCGTAGGGGTGGAGCTGAACCTGAATACGGTATTCGGAAAGGCACAAATAACATGTTTTTTATGAATACTTATTCTGAAAAAAAAACTTGTATTCGGGAGCAAGAAAAACTTTGTATCAAAAAGCTACGTTTCCTCATGAGACTGCAGTGTATGCACCCTGAATGAGAAGTGAGAGACGTTTAGGAGTCAGGGAAATGGGTGAACACAGCTGCTGCTCAACACAGCAACAAAAGAGCTCGGCTCAGCACAAAAAAGTTATTTTTGTTGAATAGATTTTTGTACCTTAACTGGGCTCCAGAGGCAGTTCATATCTTTCGGGAAGTGGAGTTTGATCAGGAGATTATACAGTTACGGAGCATTAATATTAACTCTGCAGATCTTTTGCTCTCATGTTCGCTCCGTGCTTTTTTTACTTTTAGCACTGTTAGCTCGATAATTTAGACAATAAGCTGTTGACAGAGTTAACGTTCAGTTAAAACGCTTAAAACAAGCCTTGTGTATTTGTGTCAAATTGTGTGAACTTGTGGGAGTTATTTTTGGTACATTTAAGTCACTCTGTCTTTTGCAGACAGCAGAGGCAGAGATATCAAACATCTGTCAACATCTGATGCATAATCACATGCACCTAAAGCATCCTTAATGGTAGTGTCTGCCCACCCACAAAAGCATCAATCCCACCACAAGCACTAAATCATCAGAGCCATGTTCTGCCCCTGCTGGATAAAGTAATGGCTGTTGTGCTCATTGTTCCTTTCAATAACATTTTTTACATGTTCATGGCTGGATAAAAATAAAAAAAATCAACAAATATTGCATACACATAATTATTATAATGGCTAATTAAATATAACGTAAATTACAAGTGAAAAGCGATAAAAATTTATTTTTAAGCCTATTTGGAATTCAATTCAATTCATTTTATTTATATAACGCCATTTCACAACAAATGTCATCTCAAGGCACTTTTTCAAGAAAAGTTATTACAATACAATGTTTAATCTAGGAATTAGAGAAAGATTGCGTCGTGACTTCTCAGCAATCCCTCACACTGAGCAAGCATGAAGCGACAGTGGAGAGGAAAAACTCCCTTTTAACAGCAAAAAACTTCCAGCAGAACCAGGCTCAGCATAAGCGTTCATCTGCCGAGACCGTCTGGGGTTTGGAGAAGGCAGCAGAGACACAGAAAGAGCAACAGAACTGATGCAGAAGCAGAAGTTGGTAGCAGAACGTGGAGAACGTTCCTCCACTGCAATGCCATCTTAGTCAGGGTCGTCAAGCAGGGCGGGTCAGGAGCACCTACTGTAGGAAGAGACTAAGAGAAAACAGGTTAGCGCTTGAATTGACAGCACATCATGCAGTTGGGGAGAAGTAGGAGAGAAAGTAGGAAATGACTAATAATGTCCTCCAACAGCCTAACATTAACCTGTCTCCTAGCTACTAGGAGACCTAGCTACTACTGTAGGTCTAGGTACTAGGATCTTGAATTCTATTCTAGATTTTACTGGGAGCCAGTGAAGAGAAGCTAAAACAGGGGAAATGTGATATCTTCTTTTTTATTCATTAGAACCCTTGCAGCAGCATTTTGGACTGACTGAAGACTTTTAATTGTATTCTGTGGACTACCTGATAATAAAGAGTTACAGTAATCCAGCCTTGAAGTAACAAAGGCATGGACTAGTTTTTCAGCATAACTCCTGGACAGGATGGTTCTAATTTTTGCAATATTCCTCAGGTGAAAAAAGAAAATCCTAGAGACTTCTTTAATGTGAGATCTAAATGACATATCTTGGTCAAAAATAACACTGAGGTTCTTTGCTTTATTACTGGAGGCTAATTTAATGCCGTCCAGGTGAAGGCGTTGACTAAGTAGTTTATTTTTCAGAGCTTCTGGTCTAAAGACGACAACTTCTGTTTTATCAGAATTCAGAAGCAAGAAGTTTAGAATCATCCAAGTTTTTATGTCTTCAAGACATGCCTGTAGTCTACCTAACTGATTGGATTCATCAGGATTTATGGATAGATATAGCTGTGTATCATCTGTGTAACTATGGAAATTTATGCCATGCTGCCTAATGATTTTACCAATAGGAAGTATATAAATAGTTAAAAGGATCGGCCCAAGCACCGAACCCTGTGGTACTCCGCAAGTAACCATTGAGGCCGAGAAAGATCTATTGTTTACCTGAACAAACCGAAATCTGTTGGACAAATAAGATTTAAACCAGCCTAGTGCTGTTCCTATTATATCTACACTTTGAAGCCTTTCTATGACAATATTGTGATCAACAGTGTCAAAGGCAGCACTAAGATCTAACAGGACCAGAATGGTCACCAGTCCATTGTCTGAGGCTATGAGAATATCATTAATTTCAATTTCAATTCAATTCAGTTTATTTATATAGCGCCATTTCACAACAGATGTCATCTCAAGGCACTTTACAAGAAGAGTTATTACAATACAATGTTTAATGTAGAAATTAGAGAACCACAGAAAATTGCGTCGTGTAATTCTCTGCAACCCCTCACACTGAGCAAGCACGAAGCGACAGTGGAAAGGAAAAACTCCCTTTTAACAGGAAGAAACCTCCGGCAGAACCAGGCTCAGCACAAGCGGTCATCTGCCGAGACCGTCTGTTTTTTGGAGAATACAGAACAGAGACACAGAACAGAGACACATTAGTAACCTTCAGAGCTGTTTCAGTGCTGTGATGAGCTCTAAACCCTGACTGAAACTTCTCAAACAGCTCATTATTGTTTCAATGCTCATAAAATCATATGTGATACTATTTTCTCAACAATTTTAGATAAGAAGGGAAGATTAGATATCAGTCTATAGTTAATTAAGTCGTTCTGATCAAGAGATGGTTTCTTAAGTAGAGGTTTAATCACAGCAATCTTAAACTCCTGTGGTCCATATTCATTGACTAAGGATAGATTCATTATATTTAAAATTCGAGCAGCAATCAAAGAGAAAACCCCTTTTAAAGGTTTAGTTGGGACTGGGTCTAACATGCTAGTTGAAGGTTTTGATGAAGCTAATAATTATAGTAGATGTGAAAGTTCAGCTGCATTAAAGCAGTTCAAGCATATATTAGGTTCAACCATTTTTCAGGTTGGAAATGGTCAGTTAAAGTGAATTTAAAAGTGATCAGAAAATGATCAGATAGGATAGGATTTTGTGGAAAGACTGATATTTCTTCACAGTCAATGCCATAAGTCAACACAAGATCTAAAGTGTTGTGACAAGAGTGGGTTGGTCCCTGCACATTTTGAGTAACGCCTATTGAGTCTAAGATAATTTAATAGCTGTATTTAGACTATCACTTTCACTATCAACATGAATATTGAAGTCTCCAACTATAATAACTTTATCAGTGTTTAAAACCAAGTCAGACAGAAAACCTATTCACAAACGCACTAAGAGCTACTTTTACGTAGGACAAATTCCTAAACGTAAGATAAGAGTGACTTCCCGTTGTTATGGAAAACTTAATTTCCTTTGTATGAGTAAATAGACCGACTGCAGTGTGTTTGGTTGTTGAATGACACGTGTGAAACCAGGAAATGGAAAACTTCAATGTCAATAAAAGCGTAATTATGAACAGCGCAAATAGCAGAAATAATGCATGATGAGATATTTGTTTCGGCTACGACACTGACAATTCATACCACTTACACACAATAGCCTACTTACAGAGAGGGTGAAGTTTTAAAACGAAAAAACGTGAAATGCATCATATTTGAAGACTGTGAGGAGAGATGGTATTCTCTACAGTCCCAGAGTCGGCTCGAGATCGCCGCTTATAAAAAGGATGCTGCTGCAACAGGTAGGCAATGTCCGTCATATAGGCATCCCTACATATGTTGCATAAATTGGAAGACATGCATGTTTTCTTCTTTGTGCAGGGGGAACAACATGTAGCCGGGTATCTCACAGAACGGAGATATTTTTCTGCAGTTTAGCCTGTCACCCACACGTAACCCTAGATTTTCGGCACCAAAAACGAATCTTTTGAAAAACTCCGGCCAAAGTTGAGATTTGCATTTTCTCCGTTTTCAGTATCTGCGTTTGGACGGTTGAAAACGGAGAACCGTAACGTTACTATCCGCGACAAAACATGCTCCAACATCACTTATGCGACCTGTGTTTACTCTTAAAAAAAAGAAAGCATTTATGCTCTCAGAGCTGTATTTGTATCATCTGTTGTTGAAGCACGTTTTGTTTGTTTGCTTTTATAAGCTCTATCACTGCTGCGTACTAAAGATAGAGGAAAGAAAGTTATTCTTAGTGGATAGGGAGAACTACTGCCCCGTACTGCTTTGTCACGTCTACGAATGTGCTGAAAAACAAATTTATCCGGTTATGCATGGATGGAGATTTTTTTTTTTCAACGAGCGGAGGAAAATCTTCGTTTAAAAACAAACCTGGCTACGTGTGGACATTGTCGGTATTGTTTGGTCAATTCAGAATCATCCAGAGTGTCCAACGAAAGTGTGTCCAAGAGTGTCCAACACTCTAGATGTCCAACACTGGCTGCAGAACATTTTGGGAGTCTTTGTGAATAGGTCTTAGGGAGTTAGGAGTCCTCTTGACTTCTTTTAAGGACTCCCAGACTTAGGAGCTACTTTTAGGCCTAAAAGTGGTTGTGAATTACTTTTATCTTAAGAAACTAGGAGTCCTAAATTTAAGAGTGACACGCCCACATTTTTTAGGAGTTACTCCTAAATTTGGCAGTTAGGACCTACTTTTAGCCCTAAGATTCTTTGTGAATACGGCCCCAGGTCTGATGTTTGCATTAACAACTTTTTATTGGTTTTTAATCTGTTGCCACGTGATAGTAGATATAAAAACTATGAGCGGTGCAGTGTCTGAAAGCAATATTAAAAAAAAAGAGTACACCACATACCACATCACGATGGAGCAAAGTTAGCTAAATTCTGTGCTAGTCTGCTATACCTATTCAGATATTCCACCTAGTGAAGCTACCAACAGCACTAACATGTATCAAATTATCAGAAAATGCATTCTAACTTTATAATGATCAAGATTCTGTGCTGCTGTTTGACTTTCTGCAAACAGGTGATGAAGAAACAGCTCAAGGCTTAGAGGAGCTCTATGGCGACATAGACGCACTGGAGTTTTATCCCGGCCTCATGATGGAGAAAACACGCCCTGGCTCCATATTCGGGGAGAGCATGGTGGAGATGGGTGCCCCTTTCTCCCTGAAGGGCCTGCTTGGAAATCCCATCAACTCCCCTGAGTACTGGAAGCCAAGCACCTTTGGTGGCGAAACAGGCTTTAACATCATCAAAACATCCACTCTGAAGAAGCTGGTTTGTCTGAACACCGAGTGGTGTCCGTATGTGGATTTCCATGTCCCACGAAGTGCAGAGGAGGCAAAGCCTGGGGAGCCCTCTACTGAACTTTAATGAACAAACCAACTGCTAAAAAACATTTTAGAAAAATTAGAAATTTTATACTAAAGGTGCACCTTCTGCTTGTTTTTTTTTTCCTATTTCGTTCAGTCACATATCAATCATTAAGCAGGACTACTCCTGAAAATACTGCTGACAAAATATTTTTATCAGATCTTGTAGTTGATGCATTTACTAATGTTCATTAAACGCATTTTTCCAAATATCGAAAAGTTCTCATGTTAGTATTTTTCTTGCTTTTCAGATTCCTCCAAAATGTTGCAATCTTTGGATACCGATTTCTAACTTAAACATGCTATAAAAATCTTCACTCGTTTTTAGTCGTAGAAATGTTGCTTTATCGTAATATATCTTCTGGTTTGGTATTATGCAGTTTTAAGTACATGCATTTGTACTGAGCGGCCACGTTAGGAGAGGGAAGGGGCTGGGTGTCCACCCTAACGACTGACTACGGCAGCCATAGGATGGCAAAGTGTTAACATACGCCATGGATGTTAATATATTAATGTGGCATTAACACACACCCTATTTTTGCTACTGATGGCTTGCCATATCTGGCTGTCACCTGACACTTAGTCAAGTCAGCGAAAACGCTGATCAGAGGAGAGCAGAGCCGCTCTGTTCTGAGTGATTGAGAGAGGGGCGAGGCTGTCGCTGGTGAGTGAGACAAAGGACGTTTTTACATGAGACTCGAGTCCTTACATGGGTACCGTATTAGGTCAAAATCCACTTATTTCATAAAAAACAGCCTGGACCGTAATAGGATACGGCCCGAGAGACCTGCCTCGGAGATGGTATTGAGTGGATACGGATCATGTGAACACAAGCCGCAGTCTGGCCCTATGTAAAACAATAGACACGCTCCAAACAGAAGTGACGACACTGACGGCCGAAGTTACTGAATCGCCTTGCGACCATAAAGAGATCAAAACAATGTTGTTCTAGCATCCCACAGCAACACACCAGGTTACAAAATGGTGGGTTTACTACAACACCCACCCTGTAGATGGCTTCAAGTAGCAGTTGACCAGTAGACCAATATGTTTAAATTCTAGGCCGTTGCTTGTTTTATGACGTCGGTACTTCTCACTCTCTTGTTTGTTGGATAGCTACAGAATTATTTGTATACCGCCACCTGCTGTTTGGGTGTAGTCCATGTGAACAGAAAATATTAGCATTTTTCTCTGTCCGTTTTCTGGCACGGCCACATATGTAAAACGGCCAAAGAGTTAAACCTTGACTTGCCTGAAAACATCCAACCTGAAGCCCTGGCAAAATCGGCTGATGACCCCACTGTCTGCTGCTATACCGGCTACCAGCCTTCTTCCTCCGATATGGGGGGCTCGCTGCAGCTTCTCCATTCTATCACACGCCGACTGCGACTCTTCCAACCTGCATGTAAAAGGCGACAACAGCCCTGATAGCAGTACCATTTCTTATGGCAGCTGACAAAAATCGTCCATTCATGGTCTCTCAAAAGCCAAAACCGAGGCTGGTATCTCGTCCTCTCTCTCCCCCGCTGCTTGTGTAGCCATGGCCCTGGTATCTCGTCCGACTCTGCAGCCTTCCAGCCATATCTAGCCAACTCCAGCTCTCTGATCACCAAGGAGGCCTCCAGCTTCTCTGCTGCTACCAGCCTTCTTTCTCCCCAATACCTTGGGCTTGCTGCGGCTTCTCAGCGCTGTCACGTGCCGACTTCGCTGCTCAACCGCAACCCGACCAGAGCCTGCTACAACCCATGTGTGGAAGGTGCTAATAGCCCTGATCGCAGCTCCATTAATCTTGGTGACCTGACAAAAATTCTCTCCCCCACTGCTGGCGAAGCTCAAGCCCATATCAATAGATTTTACCCATAACCTTTCAGCTTTATCAAAACCACAACCCTCCCTAAACCCTATAAAAACACTTTTAAAAACACTCAGTTTTTTAAATATGGAGCTACTTAAAACAAAGAAAAATTAATTATTCTCTGATACTTTGAATATTTCAAATTTTATGAAGAAAATTTCTCATTTTGGTGCTGTTACTGTTATTACATTCTGAGACATCACTTCAAACTAACAGCTCCAGGCCAATCAGCAGCTACCGCTGCTAGGTAGGAGGTGGGGGTGTTGGGTCGCTTGAGCATGCTTTGGACCAATGCAGAGGTAGTCTTGCTCGGACCAGACACAGGTATTAGAAATACTCCAGAACAGTTCTGAAGCTACCAGACCGTACTGGCCCTAGTGGAAAAGGAGCAGTATACAATTGATCTCAGGACAGTATCCAAAAAATAAGTCCTATAGAGAACTAAATTTTAACCTAAAAAAAAACACTTTTAGTGTTACCTTTGTTAGGGAGTTTCAAATATAGCGCTGTCTTCGCTAGCAAGAAGACACTGTAATTTAGCATTTGCAAAGTGAGTGTTACCTGCCAAGGGGCGGGTCTAGAAAAATATTTCTGGGGTGGCAGGACGGTGGCAAGGATATTTCTGGGGTGGCACTATATGCTAGTATATATATATATATATATATATATATATATATATATATACATATATGCAATACAGAACTTACATCTCTCTCTCTCTCTCTCTCTCTATATATATATATATATATATATATATATATATATATATATATATATATATACGCTTCTGTATTGCAGCTGTACTTTCTTATCATGATATGCTGAGAACAAAGGAGATATCCGTCACACAAAGGGCACAAGTATATGTTAGAAATCAAATTCCTGTACGTTTTTGGCAGTTTTTTGGCAAAATTCTATATTTTTTATTTCTTAAATAAAAAATTAAGATACATTTTTTTAATATGGTCTCATATTCTAAGAAAAAATGCTAATAAAGTGGTAGTTTAAAGTCTAAGCCAGTGTAATAAACAAAGGTATAGCACCAATTTGATTGTTTACCCCAACAGATTTTGGGTCTATTTTTTAATGTAATTTTTTTTAATGTAAATAATGTTAGGATTTGTATAATGTAAGGATGAATAAAGTCCAGAAATTGTGTATTTTTAAATTCCCTATTAATTTTAACTTCATAATACTCAAAAATCTGTACTTTCTAAAATAAAGTAAACTTGGTGATTAGGATAAATGAATTTAAATATTTATTTGCGGAGATTAGATAAAAACTTCCTAAAATGTTCTGTCTGGAACAGAACAGAAATATAATTTATTGCCTCATAGGGGGTCTGTTCCTGAGAAAAAAAAAAGATCAAAGCACCAATTTATTCTAAAATAAGATGTAAGTCAGTATGCTGTGTTTCCCTACCATGTGGACTAACTCGTATGGATGTGCTCGGTGGTGTCTCAGACTCTGTCATGTTGTCACTGGCTGAGCCCACCATGTTGCCCTGCCTTTCTCTTTCTTCCTCTTCATCTCAGTAATCCTCTCCCTCCTCCATCTCCTGTCTGGTGTGTCATTCAAGCACCGTCTCCTGTCCCTGATCATCTCGTCCTTTCCCTCCATCACTTTTCTGTCGCTCCTCTCTCTATTCTTCCACGTCGTCCGCTCCGTCCACTTTGCTCACTAGGTTACTCTCTGTGTTTCTCACCTTTGTCTTTGGTGAAAAAAGAAGAAAAAATAGAGAGGCTTTGTTGTTGCTTCATTTCTGTAGAATTTAAAGTAATTAAACTTTTTTTCTGGACAAACGTAAAGATTTCACCTTCTCTGACTTAGTTGTTCCAAAAATTAAGATTTTCAATTTTTATCGCCTCAAATAGTTACAAAACTATCAGCATTGAGCTAGAAATGATATTCTATTTTGTAAGATGGCATAGTTTCCTCTCTCCCTGGTGTGCTCCTGCCTTCTGTGCAGGTCGGCTTTAGAGGGTGACAATTTTTCAGGATTCCCATGGGTCACGGGATTCCTGCAGGATTCCCGCGGGACGGGAGTCAATTTCACTGTTGGTAACGTGATCGGGACGGGACAGGAAAAAATCCACGGGATCGGACGGGAAACCGGAAATTAGGGGGGGAAAAAAAGTTGTTGTTTTTTTTTTTACATCTATCTTTAGTTGAATTCCATCGGGTCTACTACACTGCACACACCAAAACTGAAACTGCTACGTTGTTGCTACACCACCTGGATAAACTGGTAAGCATATGATATCCGACTGAAAATGCGTGTATCTTATGCTGCGTTCGAGAGCCCATTCAAACCAGTGGGACATGGGACTTATCCTACCTCCAAATATGAAAAGTGCACTGTAATGCCTGTCGAAGTGGAACCTCCTACCTGCGAATTCGGGGTAGTTCGACTTACCCCGACTTCACCAAAATTAAGTCGGAAGATAATGGCGGAGCCCACGGATTCTCACGTCCTGAGAGGTAAAACTTGAATGAATAGGCTATAAACTGTACTTCTCTGCTGGTAGCGTTGTTTTAGACTTGTTATTTAGACTCGAGTTGTTTGTTGCTTCCGTGTTCAGCCTCACTAGCCTACTGACATAGAACTCCCACAATTCCTCAGCTCAAGCCATCTTGGGTTGCACAGCATCATCATCATTATCCTTATGTGTTTCACCTTTGATCCCTCTATTTATACCCTGTGTTCAGTGTCTTTGTGTAGTCTTGAGTAGATCGTCAAATTTCTACCTGTCCCACTATGTTAAATCCTTTCGAGAATGCCTGCCTTTGTGTCCACTACTGCTTCAATCATGACATTTAATTTCTAGTGGTTAAAAATCACTAACTCTAACACTGACCAACTTAGGTTTTGCCTAACTTTTTTCGAGCATCAGTTCATAGAAATGGGGCCTTTCCACAAACCACACAGGCTGAAGTGGAAACGGCAATCCAGAACTGGCTTCGGCTGATCAAGGATAGGGTGGAAGGGAGCTATAAGTCTTTTGATCAGGTTAATGCTCTAATTTTGACTGATACTAAAGCATACATTTCTAATTAGAATTTACCCCTGCTATAGACCGGCAACCTGTCCAGGGTGAACCCTGCCTCCTTTCTGCTAATTGCTGGGATAGCCTCCAGCTCCCCCACAGCTCTGAATTGGACTAAGCGGTACAGGAAATGGATGGAAGGATGGATGGATTTACAATGGTTAACTTTGGTCAAGCAATTGAACTGGCTGACACTGAAAACATGACAATATTTGGCCACATCATCATGGTTTCTTCACTCTGTATGTCTTACTCTACATCAAGCAGCAACAACAGGTGTTGTGTCCACAGCATGACCAACATTCATTCCACAGAGCTAACATATGTTTGTCAGAGGGAGTACTACTATGGCTACCTGGGCATTACCATATGGGAATCCTGAATTATCAGTCTACTTTAATTGCAAAACGATTACTTGGTCCCACCTCTGCTATTTACTGATAAGGAGAGATCTGAAAGCAACTGATTCCAATATTTTTTGTTTTGTTTTTTGTTTTGTTAAATCAGGGGCATGGGTTCTTTATAAGGTGAACCAAAAGTAATGCAGTAGCTGCAAGGCTGATAAAAAAAAATTGCTAAGACATTTTTTACAAGAAAATATATATTTAAAAATAAAAGTTTAGCAAACAAGTCCTTTTAAAAACCCTAAACCGTCAGTGCAGGCAGCAATAATTTAAAGGAAACCTCCATGTCTCCAGCACCTTCTCTCTGTTCTCTTTACTCATTCAATAGTACTCCAGGCGCAAACTGCTAGTTTCTGCCTTTCACCCTCTATAGACTGTCTCCCAGCAATGAGTGGTTCCGCTTCTTGTTTCCTGCTGCTGTTCTTACTGCTGCTGGTCTCCTTATTCCCCGTCTCTTAAACACATTCTCTTTCCGCTCATTCATTGGTTACTCAAGCCACCCAGTGTTCTTTATTAATGGATAAACCTGAAGTAAAAAAAGGGCTGCATTTCAAATTTAAAAAATGCTCATCAAATCACATAAAACACAAATTTGCAAAAAATACAATTTCTTTCTCGTGCTTATTTTTTTTAAATATCTTTTATTTCACTATCATGCACTGCAAAAATGGTTGTTGTAATGTAAAAAGTCTGTCAAAATTTGAATATCGAAGAGATTCAGATCAGTCTATGACTGAAAAAAAATAAAATACCCCATAGAAACAGTGTGAATGAAATAAATAGCGGGCATATACAAACATGTATAATGTATTAGTAGATGATAGTGTTGCAACACAAATTGTGTCCCAAGCTTATTTCAGTGCTTTTTATGTCAGTGTTGATGTTACCCTTGCATGACAGCACAAGTAAGAGAGTGACTTGCTGTCACTTAAATGGAACAGTGGTCCCTTCTCTTATGAGAACAGACTTCACATTTCTCTGTGGTTTTGTTCCAGGCTGTTACTTCTGTATTTCATATGTAAATTAGTGGGTACAATTTAAGACATATCAGATATCAGGGCTGGGAGCACAGCTCGTGTGTGACATGTGAATTGGTCCTGATCAACAGAGAAATGAATGATTAAATTATATAGCCTAAGTGTGTCTGAAGTTATTCATACATTATTCTTTATTTTACCTTAATAAAATAAAAACTAGAAAGAGATGTGACAATGTTAAAAATGAATTGGCCACTTTTACTCTGATATTTTTGGGCATTAAAATGTATGTCAAGTGTTAACATTTATACAACTGCTAATAGAATAAAAATAGCAGCCTACTTTCGGATCACAGATTTTTTTGACAACATAAACCTTGAGGTGACGGCAGATAACTGTTCACTTCATATCAATTTACTCTTTAATGATGTGTGTTTATACTGACCTCTGCTGGCTGCATCTAGGTCACTCGTGTGTTTGCACCGGTGAGCTCTTGAGACAAGATGTGATTATGTCTGCTGCTAGATGGCAAACCAAACGTTTCTTTATCATCTTTCCTCTTTTTCCCTCAACATTCACCTGCCTTCGGTTATACCAGGGAAACAAGGCCAGAATTTAGATATTTAGGACAGCTTGGGTGGTTTCTCTCTTTATTAACCAAATAACAGCCATTTGTTGTACCTTAATGTACTTTCTTTTGGAAAAATGACATCTCTGCACCATGGCATTGCCGTTTTACTATGGTTTTGCTGTCCTAAACAGCAATTTCTTTATTTTGTATTACTTTCTTTAAATTTTTGTAAGGCAAAGCCTAACGATTGTCATGATACTAAACTTCCGAACTCAATACCGGGACAAAGAAAAATAATGCTCGATACCACTTCCGATACTGCGGCAACAAACTTTCCATGGAGGCTTCTTTCTACTTAAGATTACAATAACAAGATTACAATAAGATTACAGTTACCGGAAATTTTTACTTCTATAGTTAGGGCTTCTATAGTTAGGGTTTAGTAAAAGTAGACAAGAAATCACTTGATTAGCCCTTTGCATCGGGGGCTATAGTTGTGGTGATGATTTATTTTGGGTTTGGGAAGGGTGGGGTTTGTGGGGTCATTTTCACCTGTAAAGCACTTTGAGAAACTATGTAGTTTGAAAAGCGCTTTATAAATAAAGTTTGATTTGATAATATAAAGATTGATATAATTTATGGAAGTATGTACCATTGTTTCATTTTTGCAGTTATTTTATTTTTAACTGTGCCCACTCTGCATTCCATTTGTCTGTCATGAAAATGTAAATGGACTGAACTTATATAGAGCTTTTCTAGACATATTGACCAGTCAAAGCACTTTACATTTAAGCCATTTACATTGAATCACTTTACATTGAAGATGTTAAACCTGGGCGTCTAGGGTACCAGGGAGTAACATGAAGGACGTGGAGAGAAGTTCATTGAATAAAATATTCAGTCAACACGTTGGGTGAAATGTCAGTGTTTATTGACAGTGACCCTCCTTTGGTAAACAAGTATATCTTGTAACAGTCAAATACCTTGCTATAAAGAATGAGATGAAATAACTGTAAAGATTCCTTGGCTGTTTGACTAAACATTAAAACATTTATATGATTTTACTTGCACTGTATACAGATATACCACATAAATCAACATAAAGGGAAGGCATAACAAAACTGTTTGTATCAACACATTTTCACCTTGATTTTTGTATGACAGAAAAAAATCTATGAGATTAACCAGGATATGTATAGCCATGGTGCAAAAAAGAAAAACAGAAAAAAATTGGTTTACCCAAAACAGGATTTAGAAAAATATATCTGTTTTTATTTTACTTGCAATTATTTTTCGGATTAATTTACAGAATTTTGTTTTTTTGTCCAACCCTTGTGATTTATTGTTACACAGTCTGCAAACTAAATAACACTCACTAATAAGATGTAGCAACAACATCCCCGAGATAATTAATATAGTCATTTGCCCTTGTACATGAATAATTATAGTTGAGTAGAGAATATAAAATACAAAAAAGGCCATATAACAATAGGGGGAGAATAACTCTGAAATTTGTCATTCAGCAAATCAATAGTCATGTACATTCAAGTAAAATCTAATATAATTTACTTTTAAACAGCTAGGACTAAACTTCTGGGAAAGTAGGAGTGTTAAAATGTGCATGGATTTTGTTTTCTTTCCTTTTATTTAAACATTTAAAAGCTAAAACAAGTTCAGATAAAAAAATAACCCAAGATATTTTCAAAGGGAGTTTTCACTCAATCATTTATTTCTAAATTAATTTTTCATACTATCTAAAGAAGCCCAGCCAACTGCATCCAGGAATGAGTGGAAATAGCTGTGAGGATCTTTGATGAATCAAGATACCACTACTCAACTACTCAACTACATTTGACTCTGAACATAATGTTGGTATTTTTTCTTGGTAGTACTGGTTTGGTTGTAACGAGGCCTGGGTTTCCAAGCAACATTTTTTAAATACCAGTTTTTTTTTATATGGGGGGTGATCTTATTGAACTTTAATCTCCACTCCCTGTACATCAAGATGACAGCGTTATGATAACACATCACCATTTATTATGTTCATTTTCAGGGCTGTCACTGAATGGGAGTCTCATGCTGCTGAAAACTATACTATAAAACTTTCATTTGGCAGGTCGGGTCCAGAATATACTGACTTAGTTTCGCTTTACGGAAGTGGATCTGCACCATGGCAGACAACAGTTGGCAACCAAAGAACCCAAAGAAGACGCAAGGAAAAGAAAATGAGAACGTGATAGAGCACCCCAATTCCCTAGCTGAAAGATTACGGACCTTTACTGCCGGAGAAGGCTGTGTTACAGACAATAGCAGGAAGCTGAGCGTGGAGTTCGACACAGAGGCCACGCCAGCTTCTAAACTCGTGACAAGGTTGTTCCTCTCGATAAAGCCTAAAGATCACAGTGTACATACTGCTCTACCTCCTACAGCCTCAGGGAACAGCAAGAAAGAAAATGACAAAGACAACACTTCCTTCACCTCAATGCTGTCAAAGATCTTTCCATGAAACTGTTGCTCAGTTTAGGTCAAAGCTGCTTACCCAAGTAGGATTAGCTTCTACAACCCGGTGTTACAACTTTTCAGTTTTGTTTGATCAGCCGCTGTAAATTACGTTACGTTAGAGAAACAACGGGATGTACTACAGATGCTGAACTAGCTGTGTTGCTACTCGATTAGTAAGTAATACATACTTGTTCCGGGGTTAGCGCTACAGTGCCTGTAAAACTGTTTGACGGTTTACCAACTGACACACTGTTAGTTTGATGTTTTGTTGTATTTTCTACCGAGCTTCAGATGTGCTCTATAGAAATTTGTTTTTATAACACTGACGTAACGCCACAAGCCTTGAGAGGGTGACAGAGGGCAAATATCTGCAAAGTTACAGAGTGTGCCTTTAACTTGTTGTTTTCATTTGGTTCAACTTCTCCGCCACTCTGGTATTTACTCAGTAATATAGAGTGAAAGCAATTCCATGATAGTAGAAGGCAGCATTGTGCACACAAGCATATAGCCTGCTGGGAATGATTTTCTTTATAATAAAGCAAATGTTTTTCTTTTTACTTTTGTCTGAAATATCAAACTGAATATGACCTTTAATTCTCTGCAAGATTTTGATTTCATTGGATTTACAACAATAATGGTAATGCTTGTTGAAGGTAAAGCGGAGAATTGACCCACCTCTCCTGCGATGGACTGGTAACCTGTCCAGGGTGTACCCCGCCTCTCGTTGACAGCTGGAGATAGGCACCAGCCCCCCCGCGACCCTTGGAGGACTAAGCGGTTCAGAAAATGGATGGATGGAACCCCCCTCTCCACTTTTAGAAAAAAAAAGAAGCTTAGTCACAACAACAAATCTTTCTGTGAAAGTTACAATATAGACGTAGATAACGTTTTCAAGAAGTAATCTGATATACATTTCTCCAAATAAAATGCCAAACCTAACGCTGTGAAGTTAGTTGGATAATTGACACACATTAGTTTCATTAAAGTGGTAACTCCCTCCAACGTCTCAAAGAGAACAGCGCTCATGGAGCGGATACATCACCACGGATGGTTCAGTCCTGAAGGTGGTGGTTTCGGTTAGGGACCATCCTTAAATTTTCTTTACATCACAGAAAATGAATCAATACCTGTGCGAGTTCCTGACAAAGTAACCCCAAACTTTAGCCTACCTGTCGCGTAGAAACTTGGCGATGGAGGAATCAGCTAGGAGCCCACCCTGTGTTGTCAGCACATACCATCGTTGTAAAGAATCTCCTAAAAACAATCTGGTCTTCTTTCTCTTTTCTCAGCCTTTTCTCTTCTTCTCAAACATACTTTTCTCTTATGACTCAGTCATTTTCATGAGACCCGGTGAATACGGTGAGGCAGAATGAATGGATGATGTTAGAGTGCGCATGCAGACTCTCAGGATGATTGACAATTAGGAGTATCAATAGTTTAAGTTCCTCTACCATCCCTTTAATGAAATTGGTCTTATAAAAAGTTAAGTCTAGTTACTTGTTAAAAATATATTTTAGTTTTATACATTTCAGTACTAAAGGTAAAATGTCACAGCGGGAATTGACATTGGATCGGATGTGAGGTTAAAAGATCGGATCAGGATAGGGTACCTAAAATGCTCATCGGGACATCCCTAATCAGAATGTGGAACGAAGATAAAAGAAAAAAACAAAGTCAAAACGAAACCTTGAACAGAAAAACAGAACAACTGTTGATGCAAACCACTTAAATAAACCAGCCAAAAATGTCTGTGGTTTTTAACAAAATAAATAAATAAAACTAAGTAAGACTCAACATTTCTTCACAATATATAACCAATCAACCTGCGAGTCAATCTCTCAGCATGAAATCAAATTAATATTTTTTACATTATTTACAGCTTTTTTATGTTAAAATCCATTCGCTCACATTCCATCATCAATGCACATGATCTTCGGCCACTTGGTCAAACTTCTGTCTGGAGCTACTTACTTTGATGCAACCTGGCAGTGGATCGATCATCGTTCTCTTGGCTGTTAAACAACGGTGCACTGAACAGCGGTGCAGTCACTGGGGTTGAGTTTGAAACTGAGTTGATGTGAGTGCTGCTGCTCACTGTCGTTGAAGCAGAGGCTGCTGGATAGAACTGGACATCAACGGCAACAGATGTGAGGCCCAAAGAGACATGGTGAGAAACTAGCAGTGAAGGGCTGCCATGTGAGATGCTGAGGCTGTGGTGCATGGGTGCGGCACGTAGATCCGCGCTGCGCAGCGTTAGAGAGGAGTGCAGCGCTTCTTCACGTCTGGAGGGTGGGGATGGGGAAGGCGATGGGGAGTGAGAAGGTAAAGAAGATGGAGGTGGAAAAGCATCCTGGGATGGGCTGTGGTTCTCCCCTGTGATGCTTGTCCAGTCATCAGTGCATTGCAGCTGGATGCTGGGCTGGGATAAACTGCATCTCTTGTCCTCCTCAGGGGGTGAGTCAATCTGAAAAAGGATAAACTGGGACTATTCCACACTGCTTGAATGAAACATAAGACAAAAAGTCTCAAATAATTTTTGATGATTATATTATTTACAAAACTTCACCTGAACCCTAATGCTGTTTACATTTTTAACAATAATTTCATATGTGTGATTTCAGACCTTAGTGTCAACAATGGGCTCAGGATGAGTCTCCACAGTCACTGAGTAGTGGTCCGCTGTGGGCTGGGAGACCTCTTGAATCTCCTCAAAAGTTGGTTCCATCTGCACAATGACCAGGCTGGGTCCAGAAGGTCGGGCCCGTGTCTCTGATGTGTTGGGGCTCTGCTCAATCACTGTGACAGAGTCATCGTCCTCAAAAGCTCTGTACAACACATGCAAACAGCTGGTGTTCACATGCAGCAGGATCCTTATTAGTACCTGTTTATTGTTGTCTTTTGAAGCGTTATATACACCTGTTTTCATAAGTGTATCCAGCAGCTTGGTGATCAGCATGTCCTTTTGGAACACCAAGATTCCTTTGAGCTGCAAAGGATGTGTGAACATTAGGGGAAGAAACTTTTTTTTGTAAAAAACTGCTAATGTAGAAAATCTTGTCAATTTCATAAAAATCAATGGGGACTAGCATCCAAATCTTACTGTTTTAAATGATGATTAAATAAGATTACGTAAAAATCGTAAAATATATTTAAAGTTAACCTTTAAAAGAACAGGGGGCCGGATTAAAGAAATTAAACTCGCGACTGCCGCGGCCGGCGCTGTGAGTAACTGCAGCCACATGAATCAGTGACGTAGCGTACTTCCAAGCCACCGCACATTGCTCACATCGCCGGCTATACAACAGCAAGCAACATGTCTAGAGACGAAGTAAGTAATAATGTTTAATTGACCACATCTGATGTCTGGGTTCTTTCTCTTTGTTCTTCCTGTTAAATCGAGAAGGCACATGAATGGTAGATTGACGTTACGTCTGTGTGTAAGCGCGGGAAATTCGGCCACCGTATCGCTTCCTTACAATACAATTACAAAACTGAACATGAATATAATTTATTTTAGAAATACAGCCCCCTGCTCCTTTAAAAGCTATTTCATCTAGTGCTAAAGGAAAAAGAAGACAGATAATAACTAAGTTTCCTTTATTTTGAATTAGCCCTATGTTAAACAGGCTAATATAAATTAGCTTAGCTAACCTACCTTATTTTGGTAAAACAAATAATGAAACACCAGCAGCCAGATTTCAAGATTTTATATTTAAATATACTTAATACTGAATGGATCTGGATGTCACTTAACTTTGGTAGGTTGTTAAATGTTATATAAACAAGCTATTAAATCAAGTTAAACCTAAAAAGACCATGCTAAGTTAGCTATAGTTTTGTTGTAAAAAAAAAATGATAAAGTGTAATTTGGATTTCAATGTTGCAAATAAAAGTAATTTTTTAATTGCGACAAGCTTGTTTTTTTTACATGTAACTGACAGCTCTTGTCCGTGACTCAAAATACAGAATTGAAAGGCAGAGAACACCATGAATGAAAAAGTCCGTCTCCACACATTAACCTCACAAATACACTTTAATATACTTTAGGTTAAGATCTTTCTACACCTTTGATTGTCTTCTGTAACCCATAACACTTTCAGATAACAAATCTATAGATTAATATCTGAAAACAAACATTGAATTTCTGGTCTCTTGTCCCTTACTTATCTTTTTTCCACATCAACCCATGTTTTTGATGTGTAGTTCAAGCAAAGTAATCTTGTTGTGCCACACGTTTTGTTGACAAATCTCTATCTTTTAGCAGGTTAGGATACTCATAAATTAAAATAATTTCTGACCTGCTCGACCGGGAGGTGAAGGTTTGCTCTTTTGGACCACCGAGTAGAAGGTAACAGTTATGAAAATAAAAGCTAGGGATGTACCCACTCCAACCACAATGGGGATGTCATGTTTCTCGAGAGCAGGCAGCCATGACGGTGACTGTTGTGTTCCCCTGGGAGAGAATGAATATTAGATACTCCAAACAAACAGCAGCTTCTAGGATAATTTGCTAATTTTAAACTAGTCTGGTACAGGAAGACTACCTTTATTAAAATCATTTCACTCTTGGATTACGAGTTCTCTTTTTCTATGTCTTTTTCTTTAGACTTTGCCTGCTTTTACATTCATATTTTGTCCATTACTCATACCTGCCTATCAGTATTTTGTAGTGTTTTTTCTCTGCAAAAATAATTTCCTAAAAAGCAGCCAAGGTGAAAAAAAATTTGGAAAAAGTAGGGAACTACTGATCAAGACCATTTCAAAAGATCAAAAGAAAATGTGGTCATCTGGAATTATGACAAAAAATACATCACAAATATAGCATAAATATTTTTCACAGTTCATTTCACTTACATGGGATCATTGCTGGTCATTGGGGACTGGGAGGTGTTCCTCTTTTTCCAGTCTGTGAGCTCGGTGCCATTTGATGGTTGCTCTCTCTGTGTAGCATTTAACTGATTCAACCAGTAGATGTGAATGGTGTTTTCAGGGTCTGATACTGGGTGGTGTTGCTGAGATGACCCAGGGTTTAAAGTCACTGCTGGGAGTTCATCATCAGCCTGGAATGGCTGAGGCTCAGTGAGTGAAAGCGGTGAAGGTTTCATCTGAGGCGTCTCGAGGTGAAACTTTGGAAGAAAACTCATTGGCGTGATGGTTTGTTCAAGAAGAAGGTGAGATGTTTGTTGGAAAGAAGGTGAATACCCCAAATTGGTTTGCTTAGTTGGAGAGATTTGTGAAGATGCCTCATTTTTGGAGAGGATATGCCGTTGGGGGAAAGGATGGGTTTTTGAATTATGAGTTTCAGCTTCTGAGACAGCCTTTACTGAATCAGACGGTCTAATCTTTTTCTGGGAAACAAAGCTCTGTGTTGGGACTGAATAATCTAAACCCATCAAATCACTCACTGTATTGGTTATTTGATTCTTTGGAGATTCATTGTTTTCTGTCTGACTTGGAGTGGGCTGATGATGAATCGTCAAACCAAAAACCTCACTGGAGGTTACTGCTATTGAATTATGTGTTACAGGCGGTCGGCTAGTTGTAATAAAATGTGGGTCCTTTTTCCGTGGAAGTTGTGGGTTGAGATCTCCTGAAAGGAAGTTTGGATGCGGAGGAGGTGGTAATATGGGAGGCTGGATCTGTGTAACAAACGGTTGGGTTGGCTGGATCCCTTCCTGTAAAATGTGATCGGGCCTTGATGGTGTCTTTAACTCGCTTATTAGCTTTCTTGAAAAAGCTGGAGATGCTGTAGTGTTTCTGCAGCTTAAACCTGGACATTTAAAAAAATGGTCAGTGTCTCCTTTTTGTTGATAAGTGAATTACTCATGGATAAAATGTGTTTTATTGAACAATTATTCAGTCACCAACTGGTGGTGACTGAAAGTGGTTGGGAAAAAATAATCATTATCACGTTATTGAAAGGTCTTAAGATAAACTCAACAAATTAAATGATAATGTCGTGGATGGCAAAGCTTTGTTTATCCTGTCTTATAGAGGACAGGGGCAAAGGAGATGCGCAGCTATGCACATTTACTCCCCTGGTGAATTTAGACAAGCCAGTTAATGCCAAATGCATATTGTTGAAGCAGTGGAAGAAAAGCTTAGTTTTAGCTGTCATTTGTATTATAGATCTCCCCCCCTCCCCCATTTAATCAATGCAGCTGTATAACAAAATAATTTATAGAAAACAACTTGGCCGGTACAGAAACAACTTTGGTTTCAAATAATTTTATTAAAAGAAGTAAATAGGGGGTGGGGGTGGGGGGGTGGGGGGGTTAAATACCACAAGCGATCAATCACATAAAAATGGAAATAGAGTTGCTGTCACCTACAGAGCTGATTAGTTGTAAAGGTTTAATTGTTTCTTTGAGTACATACATGTTGATGTCTTCTGCTGTGCCAGCATGTGTGGATAATGAAGCTCAGATGAAGAACTCCTCAGCTGGGAAAGACGATGATCTTCACTAACATTAGCACTCTTAAAATATCAAAACAAAGGATTTGAAGAGAAAAAGTTAATTTGATACTAAAACTCCATTGACAACAAAGATATTAAGTGAATGAAAGGCCGGAAATATCACAAATGTTGCATCTTATGATGATAAATAATGGATTGTCACCACTTATGAAAGTGAAAGCCTCTGGATTGAAACAATGCGGGGAACGCAGA
This sequence comes from Apricaphanius iberus, assembly GCA_028564705.1. NCBI lineage: Eukaryota > Metazoa > Chordata > Actinopteri > Cyprinodontiformes > Aphaniidae > Apricaphanius > Apricaphanius iberus. Next base: position 1,126,208 of record JAPXFQ010002398.1, on the reverse strand, counting down.
TAAACAGAATATTTTTACACCATTACTCACTGCAGACAGAAGAGGTCTTGACTGCTTTCCTTTGTCAGCAGGAGGATCTTCAGCTTAGCAACGAAAACAGCATTAAATAGAATAAGCAAACAGAAACTCATGCTGGTTGAGTTGAAGGCTTCTTTTTGCAGAAACAACATATGACGTGAGGGATTTAAGTTGTCTGAGGATGATTTTTTGCAATGTTAGTGAGAAATCACATATCACAGTATATACATGTAGTAATTCTGTAGTAAAACCAAGGAGTGCAGCAAGTAGAGATGCACCAATTCTGGTATCGGGTACTGGGCCAATTTCCTTCCAATGTACTTGTATTGGTAACCAATATGAACTTAAAATGTGGAGACTCTGCAATAATTTCAAAGAAAATGCTTATTTTTCACTTGAAATTGTAGTCTTGTGGTCAATTTTATCAACATTTTACTTCTTTACTTCTATCTAATTCACCATCATTTTTGACAATTTGTTGGAAGTTATACAATTACTTTTTAATGCACAGTTCAATGCACAATCTATACATTTCAAACTTTCTAAATATTTTTAATTAACTCAATAACTCTGCAGTACTGTTTTTGTAACTATTGTACATGATGTAATTATTTTTTCTACTTTTTATTTCTTTTTTACTTCTGTAAAAATTGTGTGTTTCTGTTCTGTGTCCTGTTCTGTTTGTACGTCTGTTTTTTTTGCTGCTGTTACAACCAAATTTCCCCTGCAGGACAATTAAAGGATTTTTCTGTTCTTCTCTTTTATTCTATTTGTTGTAACAAACAGAGAAGATTATTGATTGTATTTTTTTTGTGGTAGAAATATTGGCATTGGTATTCTGTATTGGCAAGTAAAAAAGTGGTATTGTTGCATCCCTATCTGCAAGCTTGTCTTCTGTGTTATCTCCACCTCATCAAACAGAGTTTTCTATAGGATTTAGGTCTGGGGACTGAGATGGCCATGGAAAAAGTTTATCATTTGTGTGTTGAATTGATCAAAATACACTCTTTGAACAACCGTCTTCACATAAGCCTACAAAAGGCAAAAGGAATGAATATATCTCCCCTTGTCCTTCAGGGCTTCTGTACATCTTACTGAATATCATGACAACTGATGTTTTTTAGGTGCCTTACCTGGCAGTTTTCTGCAGTGTTAATGTGATTTTCAGTTGTATTTTTTACAGTAAACATTTAATGAGAGGAGGAGTCTTGATTAGCAGACCTGTGACAGTGAGGATTGTGCGCCTCTGATGTCGCCCAGCTCTGTTCTCTGCAGTACAGGTGTACTCTCCTGCATCCGAATACTGCACACTGGAAATATGCAGCGCCCCATCTTCTACAACAGTCACGAGTCAAACAGAGCTGACATGTAGTTACAGCTTGACTGAATGTGAAGGCTCACCTGTGCACATCCACATCTCACCATCAACATGTACGGTTTCAGTGCGGCCGATGGGAGACCGTGTCTCTGCTCTGCTCCAGCTGTATGTGATGGGTAGAATCCCCACTGCTCTGCAGGGCAGGACCACTGATGCCCCAATGTTGCTCACCTTGCTTGTAGAAGTCACAATAATGGGACTCACTGGGGAAAAAGAAAAATGACACCAAAAAGGGCAAAAATCCATCGATCCATCCATTAGCTATACTTTTGCTGGGGGGCTGGGCTGGTACCTATTTCTAGGAATCATCATGCCAATGTCAATTATCGGTTGAGAGACAGATTACACCCTGGACAGGTTGATAGAAATTCAATACATTACAAATATAAAGTAAGAGTAAATGTTACCGGCAACTCTCAGCAGGGCTGTGCTGTGGCTTTTTCCCAGGATGTTGGAGGCCTCACACACATAGACGGCCTCATCATATATCCTGGCTGACTGGATGTAGAGTGTAGCATTTCTCTGTCTGAATAAGAGGGATACAAAGTATTGCCCAAACATTTTATACTAGATTTTTTGGTTATACCCTGGCATATTTAGTATGTTCCATAGATCCACATGAAAAAAAAAAGGATAATGTTTTGTCCACGGGTGTATTTCCGCTCTGGTATCCTTTTCATGAAAGGTGTTTGACGTTTCAGTTTCAGTCGGAATTCTTTACCCACTACATCCATAAAAAATATCCTGCAGAACTATACTAAATAAAAAGGCCTTCATGATTTTGCCATTAACATTTGGGTTAACCATATATATTTTTGTTTGAAATGCTTCTCTGGATTACCATAGCTTCACATAATGAGAAAGTCCAGATTATGATGATTTTAGTTTCTTGTAGGGCAATGTACAGCTGATAACTGGAGACAAACCTGTAGATGTATTATAAGGTGACACCCAAACCTGGCTTCATTGTCTGGGTTAAAATAAAAATTGTTGTAAACAGAAGAATTGTATTTATACTTTGAAATGTGAGCAAAACCTTTTAAAAATAATGTATTATTCTAGTTTTATTAAACAGAAATTACTGACCTAAACAGGAAATGTTCTTTGTAAATTTCTGTCAGACATTGAAAAATAGCAATTAAATAAGTTGTTTCAGCTGTAGTTATCCCACTTTAAACATTTCTAGTGCTCACATTTTCTGTTTAGCTGTAATGGGTTTTAGAATTAAATTTTTGTTTTCAACCATCTTCAGAGACAAATACAGTACATTCCCTGGTCAAAGTAGTTATTTCAGGCTTTAAATGTTTAATGTTAGAATGACTTGCTGCATTTATGTTCTGAACCACACAAGTGGAAATGTGAATCATTAGCTGATTTTAGGTATGTTAAGAAATCTTTTTTGAACAAGTTTTCATTGCATATTAATTTTATTAATTTTCTCAGAACTTAGAGGAAATTAATTTAGTTTGAAAGTCTAATTGCTTTGAAAAATGCTTAGGTTATGGCTGTAGCGAGAAGACGGGGGAATCAAGCCAGACTGGGGATCTTAGTTATGTCTCCTCTGTTACCACATAGAGAAATCTGTTGCCATAAAGGCATTTTAAACCCGCAACAGCAACACCAATGTGTGGAGTTTAGAGAGTCCCTGTAAAAGAATAATTGGTTATAGTTTTATTACTGAAAATGATTCTCGAGACTCTTAGGCTTAGTTGAATAAGGAGCTGTTTTTTTGTCTTTTTAGACCTGATTGAGGTATGGGGTAAAGGTCAGAGTTAACTCTCTTAATAAGTAAAACATTTTTTGTTTTTCAAATAATTTAGCATTGGAAACAAGTTTAGTAAAAAATCAGTCAATCCTAAATAAAAACTTTTAAAAAGTTTTAAATCCTGGAAAATCAAGAAAGTCACGTTTTGTGCATGAGTGAAATAAAAGAAAGAGGACTTCCATATAAATCATAAAGTATTACTGAATGTAAAGTATTACTGAATAAAGTTGTCTTGAAGTGTTTTATTCAACGCACCAACATTGTAACTTACCCCAGTGTAATCCTTCCTCCGGTTTTCTTTGAGTTTCCTCGTTTCATCCAGCTGATGGAGGGCAAAGGATGACCGGACACCTCACACTCTAGCACTGCTCGGGCTCCCACAGGAACTGTCAACACTGTGGGCCACAGTTTCACTAATGGAGGGGCTTTGAAGGAGAGAGAGAAAACAAAGCTTTCATAAACCAAAACTCATTTTTTAAACCAGTATGGGCCAGCATATGCGCCTTGGTGTTATTCGCACACCCAACACAGTTAGAGTCGCTCTTCTAGAAGTGAGGAATCTCTTGAGATGGGGGTTCGAAGCCCTGCAGAAGTAACTGCCACCCTCATGCTCCTGGACGCTGAAGGAAGAGCATATAAAAATGATTCGTTATAAACAGTAATTTTAGCTAAACTGGGAAGATAATATTTTTCTTTTCTAAATGAATATGTTAGTTTATCCAATTATTTGTGTTTTAAAAGAGAGACCTGTGAAAGAAGAGGTCCCCACTGGGTAGCACTGTCATGTTAACAGCTGGAGAGAGAAGCCGGTTGCTTTTGAACCAGGACACCTCAGCTTTTGGTCGACTGTATGGAGGTCTGCAGGTGAGTGTAACATTTTCTCCTCTCCTAACTGTTAGGCTTGTGGGCTCTTGCACAAAACTCCAATGCATGTCTGGAAACACACAGTTGAATGCTCAAGCATATAGCAATATTTTCTTTTTACTAATATTGTCAAATCTCCAGGTACATGAATGCTAACTAAGGACAGACAGGTCTAGTTAGAGGTTTCAAAATACCAGCTAGAAGCAGGAAAGCTAGTTGTGACTTGATTGTCTCCTCCTGGTTTGATACTTCACAGTGATACGCGCCTTCATCACTCTTTGTCACATTTCTGATAGAAACAGAAAGGAAACTTTTGAATTCGTCAAGAAAAACTCAAGTTCAAAGAATCAAATGATGTAGTTCGTACCCAAAGAATTTATACTAACACGATTTAGCAATATTACTGCGTTCTTCACTGTGGATGATTGTTTGGTAAAAAACACAGCATTCTCAAAAAACAGGATCAAATAACTGCAAAGGACTCAAAAATAAATACTAAAGCTGACATACTATAATTCCCTACATGAATATAAAGACTAATGTTAACTTCTGTTGACTTTTTTAAATTGTAGCATTTTTGTTTAGATGCATTTTAAAGTTTCATTAGGGTAAAGATCAGATGACAGAAACTGTAGATTTGTTTAACTCTTTCTCCAACAATTACGATATATATATATCCCCTCCTACGTATATATTTATTTTTATTTAAATTTAGTACAAATTTTACAATGTGTATAAATACAGTGTTCGGTACATATTCACTATGATTTGATGTGAAGTCTGCCAGAGGGAAAAAGGTTTTTCCAGTGTTTGTATATAGAGTAGGTTTTCAGATGGGTGTCCTTATTTCTTTCTGTAGCATATACAACGCTCTTCACAGAAATGGTGCCTCTGGTAAAGATGTGTAAAAAAAATGAGGTAATAAATTAATCTTTTATTGGAATGATATACTCTCACACAAAGAAAATTAGGATATTTTCATTTTTGGGGTGGGAAATTGTTACTCAACAACTCATGTACAATAAACATTACTATAGCTGTTTTGTTTTTGCTATTTTTGCACATTAATTTTTATTTGATCCGTTTTTGGGAACTTGTATTTGTATTTTTTAATGACTTCCTGTTTTGCTGGGACATAAGAATAATAAGCCTATAGTACCCCAAAAAAATCTTCAAAATGGGAAAGACATCCAAACCTTCTATTGATGTGATGTATTGTGACATATTCTGTTCTACCATCACAAATATAAATGTACACAACTTCTTCGAGATGTTGGGATTTTACCTTGAGCTAATAAGATTTAGTTTGTTGTTTTTTCAAAGAGAGAAACTCCAGGTACGTCTTGTATGAAATAAAAGATGAATATGTGGAAAAACACCAAATGTCTACTGTTAAGTATATTGGAGATCTGTGATATTGTGGGTTTGCTTTGTTATTAAAGGACCTACTAACCTTGTTAGAAGTCTGCTTAATTCGTTATTCTTTTACTACTTTAAATAATGTTTCTTTTGTTGCAAAATGAGCCTTTTTGTCCAATGAAAAACATTTATCTGTCTTTGTAGTCAAAGGGATTTGTAGCTTCAAATATGTTTTGCAGCATTAAAATTGTGGTCTGTTAGGACAGAAGAAAATGAATATCCCTGCTGTTCTGTGGAGTGTCTGACCCCAGTATGAGCAGCTGTCCATTGTTCAGGAGGCTGAATGAAGCCGAGCAGCTCGACAGGAGGCAGCCGTCTTTGAACCAGTGCACCATGGGAACAGGGAAGCCACGGACTGTGCATTGCATGGAGACCTCAGTTCCCATAGTAACCGTGATATTGTCAGGGCCCTGTATGATCGTCGGACTCAGAGGAACACCTACCACACAAACCGAGTTTGTCATAAATGTTGTGTGTTAACCATGAATTATACAAAAATTATAGTCATATTAAGAGGTTGTGTTCACCTTCCACAGTTATTTTAGCTGGTTTGCTCCTCTTGCTGATGTTCAGTAAAGAGTTGTGTGTGACACAAATATATATCCCATCGTCCTGCAAAGTCACATTGAAAAGGTGCAGTGTGCCTGACGTTTTTTTCTGCTGACCTCCTCCATATTCGCCCTTAACAGAAAAACATACAATCATAAGATGATCTATGAAATGATGCTTAAATATTTTCTAAAAGTCTTGGATTCTCTTCTTCTTTTTGGATTCAAACCACTAAAAAGAAGCGATAGATCTTATTGGATACACTGCAAAAAGAGAATGCATATTAATATTTAATAAATTGCTTTAGTTTAATAGACTAACATGGATTAGCCTAATTTATCAATTCAAACTTTATAAAGTACTTTTTGTACAAAGTTGCATCTCAAAGTGCCTTGCGGATTAAAATCATGAGAACCTATGAACAATTTTTCTTCAATTTACTGGTATATGTAAATGCGACCTAAACTTTTAAGTTTGTCCGTCTGTTTTGTCAACTCGTCAGTCGGACAAACTTAAACGCTAAGTAGGGCTGGGCGATCTGACCTAAAATCAATATCATGGTATATAGAGCAGTTCGATAACTGTAAGTGGACGATAACAATCAAATCAAACTTCATTTATGAAGCGCTTTTCATACAAAATAGCATGTCAAAGTGCTTTACAGATTAAAATGACTCCACAGAATAAAAACAAGATCCCAATTCAACAACCCTTTTCCCCGTGTCCATCCCTTTATGCATAAAGGTCCGGTAGCATCCGAATTTAGATAATGTGCTTGGAAACTCAATGGTTTCTTATTATTGAACGGCTTCTAACAGCCTTTTAATTTAGCTGTTGATTCCCACTCCTTTCTGTATTTCTTAGAGTCCAGTTTAGCCTCAGAGAAGTGACCACACAGACCAGATGACGAAGGGATGGGGCCTGTGAGTGAAATCTGTGATTTTAGTGTGCAGTCGTTTATTTTAGACAGAATCAATCATGTATCAACATTCTGCACTCAGTGGGGTTAATATCTGCTTCGGCTGAGCAGGGCCTGGGCTGGCCGAGATGCAGATTGTTGGCTAGAAACACTCTGGTTCGATATTAGCTCCACTGCTGAGTTAAAGTAGTAACAATCATAAGTGCTCCACGTTTGAGTCTGAAAGTATCCACTAACACTATAAAAAGTCACTATATTTGTCGCTTGTCACTTTTTTTTAAATACAGTTACTAGAGAAGTCTAAACACGCATTAAATACAGTGACACACTCTACGCTGGAAGCACCAGAGCCGGTCTACGGAGAGCCTTGCCACTTTCTAAATTGCACTTTTTTTAATCACTTTTTGATTCTCCTGGTTTGATTTTTTTATTCCTATTTTTTAACTGATTCTGTTTTTATCTGTTTTTAATCTATATTCTTTTGTATAAATTGTTTCTTTATATGTTCTCTTTGTAATGATGGATTTTTGTGTTTTATTTGTTCTTAAATTTCATACTCTCACATAAATTGTATTTTTATTTTATGCTTCAGTTACTAAATGCTTTTCTTTGGTGATGATCTGTTTTGATTTTCATATTTTTGTCGTGTATTTGGTTTCGTTGCCACTGAATCATGCAAAGCACCTTGAATTGCCTTGTTTTGAAAGTGTGCTATATAAATCAAACTGCCTTGGCTTGCCTCTATTAAGTCCCATTGTGACAAATTTTGGTTGCAGTTCCACCAGAGTTCCCCTGGGGGCAATCGCCATGAGTGCAACATGAATGGGAGTCTATGGAGCTAGACGGCTAAATTTGTCTCTTTTACCCGATTGCCGTTGAGAAATCTCAGATTTGTAGGTTTCGCAAGTTCAACATGGATCATACGTCGAAAGTTGATTGAACAACTTTCTTTTGGTTTCTGTTACTTTTATCTGCCTATGGTTATGTATGTACTGTGAAATTTAGACAGAAAAATAAGGATTGCCGTAAAGCAGTATCTCTGGTTGTACAATGTGTATGACGTCATTGACAATTTAAAATACTTTTTAAATCAAATAAGTGGCTCTAAAAAATCTAACCCCCAGCAATGTGTAATTTCTTAGCATCTCCTTTCGAATACAATATTCAAATTACTAGACCAAAAATTATATCCTGAGAAAAGACCTCCATTCCTTCTGCACTCATCATGAGAGTGCCCTCATGTTGAACCAGAATGAAACTGCAACCAGTTCAGAACTCGAAAGTACAATGAGAGTGGCAGTTCTCTCTTTATTAGACAAACCCTTCATCCGAATACCCCTACTATGCCTACTACGTAGCAGGTGAAAAGCAGTATGTGAGCAATGCAGTAGATCCGAATCTCTAGTATGGATTGTTGTAGTAGGCATAAAGTTCTCCGGATGTGTACTACCGCCAAAGTGAACTCCGATGCAAGCTACGCTATCCCACAATGCAGCGGAAGCCTCACAATCGTAGAAGAAGGGTATCCCGGCATCTGAATCCTTTGTATGTACTACATGCTACATAGTAGCTACTTCTTGCCCGTTGATGCAGTGAATTCTGCTTAGCAAACAAGCGAGTAGTAGGCATGAAATCGGACGTACTGCTCCACCATTTTACTGGGATGTTTACGTTACATTATGTCGCCTGTGGTCCCGTCCTCGGTAGCCGACTTCACTATTCTTCTACAATTTTGGGGCTTCCACTGAATCGTGGGATAGCGTAGCACACAGCTGATTTCACTTTGGCGGTAGTACACATGCCTTCTACGCTAATCCATACTAGAGATTCAGATCTACTACATCGCTCAATTACTGCTTTTCGTCTGCTACATATTATAAACTGGAAGCACTGCTCCCTTCTGGATATGATGAAGTCACATGACTGTAAGTAGTCACATGACTCAAGTCAGCGCTCTGTTCTTAAAGGGGAAGGAGCACCGCTAAAGTAAAACACATATCTTAATTTTTTTAAATAAAGAAAGATTTTTATTCTTCTTTGTGCAACTGCGGCTCAGTGGGCAGAGTGGTTGGCTTGTAATTGAAAGGTGGTAGGTTTGTATCCAGCTTCCACCTGTCACATGTTGAAGTACTCCAAAGCAAGGCACTTAATCCCAACTGGTCTACACTCTTCATTTCAGTGTATAAATGTTTGCCTGTTTTTGATTTTTTTTTTATGTGGCTGCGGATTGGGCTATATTAGTTCAGTGCACTTACCATTTAAGTTGTCCAAGTTACCAGTTCACAACCCAGCTGGAGAAACTTAAGACTTTAGGTTGCATTTACTCATATCAGTTAGTTGAGGAAAAACTGGTACAACTTCTCACTAGGTACTTTAAACTTAACATGGGTTGTTTCAACTTAAGGAAAGGAGTAAAACTGCATAACTATTTACATTTGCACTTTGGACGAACGTTTGAAATAACTTCTTAGTTAATGTTCACACAACACCAGAACTCTATTGAGTTTACTCATAAAAGCTGTGCAGCTGGTTACCTTGATTTTTGAAGTTTGCTCACCTTTTATTTATTTACAGTGCATAATAAAAGATTTGGATACAATGGTTAAAGAAGATAAAATGAATTTAAAGATGAAGTTAGAAAGGGAAGATAATTTGATTTTTCATTCTCTTAATAGAGGCGTTAAGGACAGAGTGTAAAAGAAAAAGATATTGGATGGTAAAATAGAAAATTATATTGCTTAGCACCTTGTTTAACCCTGTTGTTGAAAATGTGTTACGCAAATAAAATTGCCTTGTCTTACTGAATCTACTTTCATTAACTGAGTGAGTTTTGAAGATCTGATCAGTAAATATAATAGACGTCAGCAAAGCAGATCTGACCTATCATTTGCAAAATCTGCTGGAAACAAAATGTCTGTAAAAGCAATAAAGGGGACATTAAAACTATCAAAGGTTTCTATTGGTCAGTATAGTAAAAAGTAAATAGACATGTTTAACATTCAGATAGATTTTAGAAATAGAGAAGCCAGAGGGAAAAAATGAATTTCTGGGGGATTTTTTCTTCCAAAAATGTATTTGTTATCTTTCTAAAAGATCAGTTTGGATTTCAAAAAGAAAGCAAATTTCCTATTTCCATCTGCTTCACCTGAAGCTGTCTGCCTCTTGTGACCATCTGTCCATCTTTGAGCCATGTGATGTTTGCTGTTGGTGAACTTTCTCCAGATACACACTGCAGGAAAACAGCCTCTCCTTCTCTGACTGTCTGGTCCTGGGGACTAAAGAAAACATCCTCCAAACCTGGAAGCATTGCAGAAATATTGAGATAAATTTGATAAATTTCAAATGTAATTAAACTTTAGATTTGTATATCTGGAAAATTATTTCAAAATGCATGCTTATTGACAGCTATTTTTTGTATGGTTGCACAAATGTAGAAACTATCAAGATGGATATCATGCCACTTATTGAGAAGATAAAGAAGGTAAAAAAAAAAGCAAAAATAAACAACTTTTTGAAGTAACTATGAATCGTAAAATCTGAGCTAAAAGAGCACATTTCAGGTGAAGATCCATAAAAAGGTCCATAAAGTAAGATTCCCTTCTTTTTAATTAACTAACATTTTTAACAAATTATCAGAATCACAGTTTGAATCAATGTGTGAACAGCAAAGCAGGGTGTAAACTAAGTCAAAAGTGCGGTTGGAAACATCTTGCAGAAGATTAACTAATTGTAACAATAAAACCCAAATTCGTACACAAAGACATCATGGAAATTTTTTGGGGGTTTTGTTAAAAATACAAACTAAAGAGTTGACGCTTTCTGATTAACCATGCATTCTCAGAACAGAGTTGTTCTGGTTAAATTGCTAATACCTTCTGCAAATATATTTTCTCAAAATTAAAAGTTATTTTTCTATCAATTTTAACAATATCTGGTGCAAGACCGTCTTGATGCTTACTAAAGCTGCTATCAATCATATACTGTTTCAATTATGTTGTTTAATATTGAAACAACATGTCTGAATATTTATGATGCATTTTACATACAAATGCATGTATTATATTGTTGCTTCTTGCTGAAGAATTATTTAAATGCTTTGTCCTGCATAGAAAAGAAAGAGCATTCAGATATAAGTCAGATGGTCTATCATTTATGAATCAACACCAAACTGTTAGGTTAAGAAAATCATTCTCATATAATCTTAAAAAAAGGTTGCTGAACTTCTTAAAAGAAAAACATTATATTTTTTATACATTTATTGTGCAAAAAAACAGCATTCTGCACTGCTCAAAATCTAGACTCAAAATCTAGACTGGGATAGATATATAAAAAAAAATAATTTCTGTAAAAATCTGATGCATTCCTGCAGATTATTTATAAAAGTTTTTCAGTCAGTAATGTGAATTAAAGCCTGCCAGACTCACCTAGAGGAGATGCAACTGCCGAGCCAAACAGGATAAATGAGCAGACCAGGGAAGTCATCTGCTGGAGCAACAAAATCGAGATACAGACCTGCATCCTACTGCAGAGCTTCATCAGAAGAAAAAGGAAAGCAATATGCAGCTTCATCCATCTTGTCAGTCTGTAATGTGCACATAAAAGTGCATCTCCTTAAATACTTTTATACAAACTGATGTATATTAAGTTCTGCATAGTTTTTGTTTATTATTCTGATAAGTTACACTTCTAAAAAGATTCAAAAGCATGTCTGTAAAACACTGAATAGATGCTGCAGCCAATAACTACACGTAACATTAGTCACTTTATCTCTTTAAATAACTGAAATGGCTCTGAACGGGGATCTAGTTTTTGATCAGCTTCCAGTAAATGGATACAGATGGATTTAACATAATTCACTCCCCGCCTCTTGTTCACTTGAGCCCTCCCTTCTCGCTTTGCTTCGTTCCTATTTTGGTTGTGAGTCTGTGTGGCACCACAGCAAGCTCAGCTTTGTCCTCTTTAGTCCCTTGAATGGGCACAGCCACTTTATAGTGTCTCACACGGTGGCCCTCGACTCAATGAAAGTGACATGAAAAGAGGCTGCGCAGCTTTGTACTGTGAAGATCAGTTATTGGCCCCTGCGAGGACAGCTACCCGTCTGATCGTGGATGCTTTCATGATCCCCAGTTTGGTTGTCGAAGGTTCTGATCCTTTATCGCTTGAATGCAATAAAAAAAAATTTGGTTTTGTACTGAGGAAGTTGCAGAAAAGTTCAACGATGTGAAATTTTCATGGTTGATCAGAATAATAATCTATATGGTGCCTTGTAAATATTGTCAATAATAAAAAACTTTCACATTCTGTTTCATGTAAAGTAGAAACTATAATCTTAATGAAAGTTTGTGTGACAGATAAACGGAAGTAGGGCATTAATGTGAAGTGAAAAAATATATACATAGTTACTGAAATATGTACAAGTAAAATGTCTTGTGTTAAATTGTACCTAGCTACATATATGCTTTTTAGAACCATTTTCACTGCATTTACAGCTGCAGGTCGTTTTGGTGTGTGTCTCTTCCAACTTTGCAAATCTGTAGACTGAAATTTGCCTATTTATCTGGAAAAATCGTTCAAGTTAGCAGAAACAAGAGGCTTCCTGATAGTTCCTGGGATTTCTAAAAGGCTCATCTCCTGTAAGAGAGTAAGCAGACATTCTGTTTACTTAAGACTAAACTTAAAACCTTCCTTTTTGATAAAGCTTATAGTTAGAATGGCTTAGATTATCCTGAGCTATTTTTGTAGTTATGCTGCTATAGGCTTAGTTAGAGGACAGATTTACCAATTTTCTTCACTATATTACTTTTATCTTCTACTATTGTTGAGATGTATTCTTTTGCTATTATTTTTAGCTTTCTCTCCATACCAACTCCACTTGGTCTGATATCCTGCTCAGCTACAACGCCCTGTTGGATGGAGGACTGTCTACCAATGTCCAAACTTCCTTCATGTCCTGTCATCAACTTTTTACTTTATTTAATATAGAAAGTACTCTCACATTAGTTCTTTTGTTCTTTTTGTGTGTCTTCTCAGACCCCGAGATGGTCATGGCAGATTGCCGCTGGTGCTCAGCCTGGTTCTGCTTGAGGTTTCTTCCTGTTAAAGTGGAGTTTTTCTTCTCCACTGTCATTACATGCTTGCTCAGTAGGAAGGATTACTGAGGAATTGCTGTGGTTGGAAAGTCTGCATCAATGGGGCATAACTTCATGTCACCGATTCAACGCAATCTGCTGGGATTCCTTAAATAGAAAACTGATTGGAATGTTTGTATAATTCCATTGAAATTACTTTTCTTGTAAAGTGTCTTGAGATGGCATCCGTTGTGGATTGGTGCTATGAATTGGATGCTGGTTTTCATGATGCTGTTTGTTCATTAATTTTCTTTAACAAACCTTGAAGAGTAGCTCCAGTTACATTTGGATAAACAGGTAGGTTTTGATTATTTATAGATTATTTATCAATCAGGCGAATTGTGAAGGCTATTGGATGCTCTGGCTTTTATATTGGGGTGTCAAAGTAAAAAAATTAAACACAAATGTGCATCCTACCTTGCACTTTTGTAATCTGAACACTTTTGAAAATTAAAAATTTCCCTTAATGTGACACATCTTTTCAGCGATCTGTTAAAAGTCTAATTTTAAAAAAGCAACGTTTGTGACTGTAATGTTACAAAATCTGTAAACGTTTGCACAGTATTAATAGCTTTGCAAAATAAAAAAATGACAAAAAAACATACGTATTTTTCAGTTAAACCATCAGCAAATTAGCGAGCAGAACAGTGGAGCTAATTTAAGAGAAAATAACTAAGATGAAAACCTGATCATCCAGTTTGGTTCAATGAAAACTTTACAAATAAAGATAGTGTATGCCACATGTCATGAAGACTTGTGTAAATTTAAATTTAAAGGGGCCTCATCAGTATTTTTTTTCAGTAAAACAAACAGTTACATCCACCCCAGAATATGAAAGTACTTCAGCTGATTCTATCACTCAACAAAGAATAAATAAAAAAAATCATTTAAATTTTAGAAAAGTTGTATTTATTTATTCATTCTATTTTATCATTGTTGGTATTTACTGCTGTTAAATACAATTACATATTGTTTGTTTCTGACCCAAAATCAGCAAATGTTGGAATTCCCCCATAACATCCCAAATTGCATCACTATGATTTGCTGTTTTGCTCTGATTTCTGCAAGCCATTTCTACCCTTAACTGAAACATCTTTAGGGAACAAAACGAGAATCCATGTGGACATACTTGACCCTGTAAAGGAAAACATTATCAGTGCAGAGCTAATATTATTCCTGATTGCCAGGTTAAATGCATGAGTGAATTGCTGTGTGGGTTTCCTGTAGAGCCAGTGGATGCTTGTACTCACACAATGCTAAGAGCCAGTGGGTGGTTTTATGTGTTTGACTACCAAGGCACACAGCAGATGATCTACACTGTTTAGCATGTCATTAAGAAGGATTTCAGACTTGCACCATCTTTGCATCCTTTTAAATGGACCATAGTAGTGACGCCTTCACACTAACATACTTCAGTATAGTTATATTTGGATTCCACATAAAAACACCACACCACAATATTTTAAGAAAACTGCTATTTACTAGTCTCTTTAAATGTAATACTAGAAAAATAAACAAAAAAAACAGTGAAACCAGTTGCCTTTAGAAGTCACCTAAATATTAAACAGAATTTAGAAAGCATAGTTTAATCTTATTATAAAAATGGCTCTGCTGTAAAATCTGCAGAAGTTTCTTTGAGAACAATGATAAACAATGAACATCGTGAAGATCAAGAAACACAGTTGACTATTCAGGGAGAAAGTTATGTAGAATAACAAAACAAGACAAAAATAACCAAAGATTTGCATATTTTTTCATCTAAAAAAATAAAGCATGACAGAAATGCAAACCTTAAGTTCCAAAAAGACCCAAAAGGTTGTCCACCTAAACCTCTGGTCAAATGAATTAAAACTCAACTTGCAAACTGATAAGCGATGAAACAAAAACAAGTTGAACATCCTGATATGGGGGTGTTTTTTCTCCAGCAGGGACAATTGAAATGTGTTTTTCTTCAATAAAATTCTTAAATTCTACTGACCTTAATTTATTTTCCACAAAAAAGGGCCAAATTTCACTTCAGATTCAAAAAAACTTTATTTATCACACATGGGGGCAATTCAGTTTGGTGATCCCAATAATAATAATAATAATAATAATAATAATAATGACAACAACAACAACAACAATAATAATAATAATAATAATAATAATAATAATAATAATAATAATAATAATAATAATCATAACCACAGTCACATAATAAAACCTTATGCCTTTGTGGCATAGTGGTTCAGGTATTAATGTATTAAAGATAAATTGCAAAAGCCCATACTAGCTGCAATTGTAAGAAAATAACGTTCTACAAACTACTTTGGGTGGGTTGAATACAAATGAATTTATCAGATTTTTATTTGTAAAAAAGTTTTAAAACTACATATTTTTCTTTCACATCACATTACTAAAGTGTAAGCCTATTAGACAAATGAAAAATATATTTGAGAATCTAACTTGAGAAGACCTGTAAAGTTCAGGGTGCATAAAGAAATTTGCAAGGCCTTGTGTGACGTATTTAACAAATAAGCACCCTATCCTGTAAGGTGAACATAGCACAACCCCTTAGAATACTTTGGGAAATGATCTTGATGGGCAGCCCATCTACTGTAACATTTGTTAACATCCTAACATGCTATTATTTAATACATTGGAATTTGAGAATTATAATGGATACTTTTAAAAACTTTGATGAGGTTTTCAAGCTTAAAAATGTAAGCCCTTAGATATATATTTAGGTCCATTCATGTGAATCTAAAACCTGATCGCAAATGTTTAACAGCTTTCAAGTTTAAAACAATTTTTACTTACTCAACAAAAAAACTGTCAAAAAAAGAACCATATTCAGCCCAGTATTGCTTTGATAAACTTTATGCACTAATTATTGATGAGAAACCAGGAGGGTACTGTGATTTAATTAATCTGTCAACAATTGATACCCAGACTGTGTCCACATAAATGTAGGTTAATGGTGGATAAAGTCACACCATAGCATCAGCACTTAGTCCATGAATGAAGAGAATGTGGAACAGCTTCCACAAGTGAGGTCATTTAAAATTTAATTTAAATATAGCTGCAGAAGAGACAATCTGGATTAGAGAAGAACTTTAATGCTGGAGATTTTATCCATTTTTGCATGCTTTTTAAAGAGGGAATCAGTGGTATTTGCATATTTCTACCAGTGTTTCTATTGCATGTTTGCATTTTAGTGATGAGCTGAAATTTTCTTGTATTATTTTACTGACATCTAAATTTGGTGTCAGTTTCTATTCTTTCAGAATAAGCTAAAATGTTGAAAATGTCAAAATCCTAGCATTACACATAATGGATATACAATCAGAGCTGTCAGTTCACCAGCTTCTGGTTTAGTCACTCACATGGGCATTGCTACAGACAGCGTACTACTACGGCCAGATGAAGTCCTTGCAAATGTAAATTGGCGGTCTGCTCAGCATAATCAAATGGAAATGAAAGTACAATTGTGCCAATTTATAATCTATGCACGGAGGGCTATTTTAATGAAGAAGAGCAGACATGGTTGGTGAAATGTTACATCAGTAATAAGAATGAACATATTGTTAAAGGTTTGCAGTTTATTGTAGTGCTGTAAAGAAAATTAAAGAAAAATAGCAACATACATTTTCATAGATTTCTTTGTCTCCTTGTAGAGGGTGTCATTGGATGTCTGCTTAACAAGTCAAGCGCGTATTTCTTAAAAGACTCCTTAAAAATTCATCTTTTTTATTGTTATAATCTAATACTCACTTTTTTGTTTGTAGGTTTTCAATATAATTAAACTATACAATATGAAAGTTTCATTAATGAAAAGTACGTTTTTTTTGGTAAAAAAGTCAATGAACATGATCCAGCCATAAATCAGATAGAAGCATCATATATAGAAAAAAACATAAGTTAAGCCACAAAAATGTAAATAATGTCTTATTTATATTATGATAACAGTTTGCTAGTGTGAATTTTTGATCAGACAGATTGGAAAACTAATATTGGAAATATCTAGGATCTCTACGTTATGGTGGGTGATATAAAGTTTGCTATTTGTTAATTAAAACCAAAACTTTGCAGCAAGAACGGGGACCACAGATGTGAGGAGGAGGAGGCCTGGAGAGATGAAGATGGGATGTGCAGCATCATGGAATTCAGTTAAACACAAAGCCTGCTCCAACATTTGATGAGTCTCGGCACTGATGCCTGGAAGATACAGTGTTTTAATGACAGACTTTTTAGGGTATACAACTAAAATAAAATATGACCTCAGAAAGACTGTTTTTTTATCTTACCGTGTTGGGACCACTCTCTCCAGGCGTGCACATATTCAGGATCATATGCCCCCTGAGAAGCTGTTTTAGATCAACAAAACAAACTCTGCTGAGATTTCTTCCTTATTCTTTTTTTTTCAAAATGTGTGCTTGTTCTGGGATAACTTTATTCATACCTTTGGAGTGCTCGGCCAGAAGGTGCTTCAGCTCTCTGAGGGCACGGGTGAGGTTCTCCAAGCGGTGCTGCAGTTGGAGGTTCTCTTCTTTGAGAGTATGGATGGTGTCTTGAAGCTCATATGCCGTGCTGCTCCGTGAAAGCAGAAATATCCACCACACTGTGGTGACTCGTAGAATGTAAAGCATCTTTAAGATTGACTGATAACCAAATGTTCGTTGGGTAGCCGACCGGCCTTGAAATACCGTGTGTTGAAATTGTGCAATACAAATAAAATGTAGCTTTGTCAGTGAGCTACTGGTATAATCCTGCTGGTTCCCTCTGCATCTCTTGTGCTTCAAAGTCATGTGGAAGTGATAAAGTTATTCAAGAGCAGACCGTTTTTTCTGTTTCTGAGTCAGAATCGATTCACTGAATGGTCCTGGCCCTCCGACCCACTTTCAACGATCAATTGTTCCTGTGTTGTTTTGTGGTGTATTTTATTTACAGAAATAAGAAAAAGAGAAAAAGACAGCTAGGTAGAACTCCAGGATAAAATAAAGTCAAATATCAGATATGTGAAAACTGATCAATTGTTGTTTTTTTGAATGTGGCAGCCTTAAGGTTTTGTCTTTCTTACATTAAGTTCATTGCTGTTATTATGTTTGTGTGTTGATGTCTTGTTTTGATGCTAAAATATAAGTGAACGCGGATGAAAAATCCAGATTAAAGACTTTTTAAAACATGTGGATAGGATAGGAACAGGTATGACAAAAAAAAGGATGTGTGTTTGCCCCGGAAGTGGTGGACTACCTTTCTATTTTGTTCCGGGTCGATTTTGGGTCAAAGACGAACAGGATGGCGACCCACATGTCGAGGTGCAGGAACTGGTGTCGGTTTCAGAGGTAACAGCTCCAACCATTCCAAAAGTTTACACTTTTTAGATGCGGCTTTTAAACAAAGACGCGTTAAAATCGCGGCGCTTTTTAACTGCCGCCCGCCCTGGTTTCCATATATTAGCTCTCAGTTAGCATCGAGCGTTAGCCTTCCTTTGCATCGGGTTCTTTGCGTCAGTAAGCATTAAGAAGAACATTTTATAGTGATTTCTGAAGCTAATATAGAGTATACGTGTGACATTAGACTGCATTCATCGATTGTTGACTATTTCTTTAAGATTTTGTTGTTGACTTGGCTCATCACAAGCTGCATTGTGGGTTTGGTAGATGTTTGGATGTTCTTATTAAAATCCTCACTCAGTAGACGTGCTAAGGTTTGTTTTATTATCTGGGAGGAAATAGAAATGCTTTATGTTGCTGAAAACAGAATAACCGCAGTTAAACCCATATAGTTTAACCGACTGTCAGCCCAGTGCTCTGGAAAGGATGAATTATGGAGATGTGTTGCATTTCTGTTTGTCTATCGGGCCAAAACTGACATGATTAAAAATAGAATGTATGGACGTATCTAGCTTTTCCTTATTGGGTGCATTTTTGTCCAAGAAAAATATATATTTTAATGTATATATATATGTATGTGTATGTATGTATATATATGTGTATATATGTGTGTGTGTGTGTATGTATGTATGTGTGTATGTATGTATATATATGTGTATATATGTGTGTGTGTGTGTGTATGTATGTATGTATGTATGTATGTATGTATATATATATATATATATATATATATCGTTTTTCCTCATGCATGCATTCCTTGTTTTTTCATTTCCTCATCTCCTCTTTTTACTTTACCTTAAATCATTTCTTACTCATGCAAATGATTTGGAATCACATGTTGGAGTAAATACAATTGATTGTATCATGTGGTCATTATGGTAGTTTTAAATTGTAGAAATAATAAGAAATGTCAGTTTTAGCAGTGTTTTCATTGAATAATTGCTTTAAATTTCCCGAAAAGAAGTAAATTAAAAGAACAAGTACTGCTTTTTTTTCTGTTGTTCTTGTCATTGAGTTAAAAACGGTCCCTTTTTTACAGCATTGTCCACAAAGTTCTGGAAAATATGTCCCATCCTCTTTTTGCAAACGTTTTAAGTTGTTCTTTGGTTTGAAACCTAAAGATGGAAATATAAGGTTTTTGCTTTTTTCAATGACAACACATCTCCTTCAGAAGACATTTTTTAAATTTGAGGCTCTAAATGAGTTTGATTTAGTTAAATTGCAAAAATGGCTCTTTGGATTGTAAAGGTTGCAGGTTTTTTTTTTCTCTGGATATTTAAAACATTCATTTAGATATTGTTGCTAAACAAAACAAGTTCTTTTTTCTTTGCATTAATTTCTGCATAGCTCGAGTCGAAATGTATTTAAAAAAGCTGCCTCTTTCACTAAGCAAACAAAAAGAACAGATACCAGAATAATAAAAGCAAAAAGGTGAAAACAAATTTAAATATGGCTCGTTATGTGTTTTATATGGTGCTGTCAGCAATTAAAGCACAGAAATTGTGGGTTTAAACCATCTCGTGTGGTTTGCTTGCGTATTTTATTTGCAGAAAAAATAAGTTCAGCTGCCTCTTGTTTCTGATCAATAGTATGGATTGACCTTCTATATTCACAGAATTTGTTTGAATATATTCTCTGCCATCATTTAAGTAAGACCTGTGGAAAAATGGTGTAGTGAAGTCTAAGGATCACACTCATGCAGCTGTTCCAACTCTTAGATCTGGGAACTAATGCTTAGAAAAAATATATTCTTCCTCTTCAGTATTTTTTCATGTGGTTTTTGTCCAAGATATTTTACCTTTTTTAATTGTAATAACCCAAAAAAGGGAATTCTTATAGCTGGTGCCAATTTTTAAAGACTCCGCAGATGTTTGCTAACTCCCGGCTGACCACCAACTGAGTTGTGATGCATTGTCCTTTTTTTAAGGTTTGGAATTGCAGCCTACAGAAAGTACAGCAGTGGTGGAGGATATCCAAATATCTCCCTCTCTACACCGCTGCCTTGCATCCCCAAACCCGTGTTTGCATCTGTGGATGGTCAAGAAAAATATGAGACCAAGATCACAACTCTAGAAAATGGCCTCAAAGTTGCTTCTCAAAACAAGTTTGGTCAATTCTGCACAGTTGGAAGTAAGTTGCATTTTTTTAGATCTAATAGAGAAACCTGTCTTCTCTTATTTGTGCGAATTTGACTTTTTTTATGTTCTGATTTTTAGTTCTAATAAATTCTGGATCTAGACATGAAGCAAAATATCCAAGTGGAATAACGCACTTCTTAGAAAAACTCGCCTTTTCTGTAAGTAAACAAAAGGAAAAAGCAAAACATAAAAGTGAAACGATTCCCCGGCAGGTTGATACATTTGTGTGTCTTAGTCCACAGCACAGTATGGGAGTAAAGACGAAATCCTTCTCACACTGGAAAAACACGGGGGTATTTGTGACTGCCAAACATCAAGGTATTTTGCCAGAGGTTTATCTTATTAATAGAAAGAGAACGACTTCTGTTTCCAAACCTGCTGTCTGTGAAAAAGGTCATTTACTTTGTCTACATCTTCCCACATAGAGACACTACCATGTATGCAGTATCTGCTGAGGTCAAAGGTCTAGACACTGTGGTCAGTCTTCTGTCGGATGCGGTTCTTCAGCCTCGCCTGCTGGGTAGGTTCACTCTGCTCCACAGAGGAGAACTGCGTCTTGAGGGCGAGTCAACAGTTTTTTTTTACACGCAGACGAAGAGATCGAGATGATCAGAATGGCCGTGCGCTTTGAGTTAGAAGATCTGAACATGAGGCCGGACCCAGAGCCGCTGCTAACTGAGATGATCCACGCTGTGAGTCAGAACTCTGTGACCTTTATTGATCTGTTTCAGCACCACTGTGGGTTTATCAGGTTAATCTTGGGTAGACAGAAGGACAGAATCACATTTGACAAACATTTTAGGCTTTTAGTGTGCTTTATTTCAATTTTGAATTGAATTATAGAGAAATGGAATAGAAATATCCTCTATTTTCATACAGTTGGGGACATCAGGTGTCAGAGAAATATGTTGAGGTTGGCGCGATCATGCATTTTCACACAAAATTAAAAGAAAAAAATGGTGTACTGTACAGCCTTTAAAAGCTATAACAGTTGAATACTTGTACTAAAAGAAATGTGCAGCTGAGAAGGATAGTTTTATGGAAAAAAATGTGTGTGTGTGTGTATGTATGTATGTATGTATATATATATATATATATGAGTAATGTTTTTAAAAACATAAAACTTCATTTCTTCCTTACTTTACGACTTATGGTGCATTCAAACCGCACGCTTTGTTAGCGTCAAACAAGTTGATGCATAAAAATTTGTAAGCTGAAACTTGCAAACCGCGTGGGCGGGCCTTTCTCTGCTGGATGTTTTAATCACTAGCGGATCTACTCCGTCAATATGTCTGCACCTGGGTGCAAGGCTGCTGTCGGAGAAGTATAAACTATGCTCCTGCTGTCTGGGAAAACCTAGGAAAAATGTTAACCTTTGGTCATTTCCAGGCTGCCTACCGTGGGAACACAGTCGGACTTCCTCGATTCTGCCCTCCGGAGAACGTGGACAAGATAGACAAGGAAGTGCTTCACAGCTATCTGCGTAACTACTACTGTCCTGAGCGCATGGTGCTGGCCGGCGTGGGCGTCGAGCACGAGCAGCTGGTTGAATGTGCCCGGAAGTATCTGCTTTACGTGAAGCCGGTGTGGGGGACGAGTTCAGGCAGTAACGTGGACCTCTCTGTAGCTCAGTACACTGGTGGCATCATTAAGGTAAACGTCTGAATGTGTGACTCAACATTTTGTCTAGGATGGATGATGATCTTCCTTTTTAATGCTCTAGATGGAGAAGGATATGTCTGACGTGAGCCTCGGCCCCACACCCATCCCAGAACTCACCCACATCATGATAGGCTTGGAGAGCTGCTCCTTCCTGGTTGGTCTTTGCACAACATTCAGGAATCTTTTTCTTATCCTTCTGATGTATGGAGACTAAAATGATTCACTCCATAGGAGGACGATTTCATTCCGTTCGCTGTGTTAAACATGATGATGGGTGGAGGGGGTTCTTTCTCTGCAGGAGGACCTGGGAAGGGCATGTTCACTCGCTTGTACCTGAACGTGCTCAACAGGTGAGCGCCTCAAAGACTAAAAATTGAGGGTAAAACCTTAATCCATGTGTTTACATTTTGTTTAACTAATCTTGCAGGCATCACTGGATGTACAACGCCACTTCTTACCACCATAGCTACGAGGACAGCGGCCTGCTGTGCATCCATGCGAGTGCAGACCCCAGACAGGTTGGTACAGCCGTTTAGGATTTAAGAAAACTAGTTTTATTTCTTTGTTTCAGAAGCTGTTTCTCAACAGTGGGGTGGCTATGAAATTTGACTATAATAATATATGAACATTAATGGTTTCGCTTGTGGCTACAGTAGAAAAAGTAAGTTGGACTGAACCAGAGCTTTGTCAGTTAACACATCTTTAAACTGCAATAAGGTCCATGAGATGCTCTGCACTGAACTGAATTACTTGAGTGAAACAATTTCAAGCTGAATGTGAACATCACTGATGCTAAAGAAAAACCAGCTTACATCCACATAGCTAGCAGTAGCATTCAGTCGGCCCAAACTCCTGATTTTGTATAAACGCAAGTCAGCCCATGCTGCATTCAAGTACAGTTGAGAGAATAGGCTATTGAAAAATAGAAACAACTAAGTGATTTAAGCATTTAATCATGTTTAGGCAAGTATTATTTAAAGATTTCTAAACATTAACACTGGTTGTTTTCTAGTGATTTTATTGAACTCTACTCTGGCTGTGTCTGCTTGTACTATTTTATTCACTGGGGGGGCTACTTTAGAAACAAGTAAAAAAAAACAATACAATATATTTTTGCTTGTAATAAACTAGAATAAAAATCTGCCAGTGGAACAAATGAATTTTTTTCTTGAAAACGTCTCTTGAAATAAGGCAATATAATTCTTGAAAATTTTATTTTTGGGCAATGTTTAGTTTAAAAGAAAATCAAATCAAATCTCCGGTCACTTCTATACTTTTAATATTTTTTAAGTTATAGAACATAATTAGAATTTGAAAGGAAGCATTTCAGCGAAAAAAAGGTTCTTTGTTCAATACTGATCTGAATGTAAAAAAAAGTCATATGCACATTTGCATTCATTTTTCTTGTTTAAAGTGTACTGAAAACAAACAGAACCATGAATGTAAAACCCCTGATAACTTACCAAACTGGCATTTTCCTATAGATTTTCCCTAATTCAGTGTTTCTTATGCATGGTCCTTAAGGGCTGTCGTCCTGCATGTTTTAGTGGTTTTCCTGCTGCCACACCTGACTTAAATACAGTGGCTTGCAAAAGTATTCGGCCCCGTTTAATTATTCCACATTACAGCCACATTACAGCCACAAACATGAATCAATTTTATTGGAATTCCACGTGAAAGACCGATACAAAGTGGTGTACACATGAGAAGTGGAACGGAAATCATACATGATTTCAAACATTTTTTATAAATAAATAACTGAAAAGTGGGGTGTGCGTAATTATTCAGCCTCCTTTGGTCTGAGTGCAGTCAGTTGCCCATAGACATTGCCTGATGAGTGCTAATGACTAAATACAGTGCACTTGTGTGTAATCTAATGTCAGTACAAATACAGCTGCGCCGTGACAGCTTCAGAGGTTGTCTAAGAGAATGTTGGGAGCAACAACACCATGAAGTCCAAAGAACACACCAGACAGGTCAGGGATAAAGTTATTGAGAAATTTAAAGAAGGCTTTGGCTAAAAAAAGATCCCAATCCTTGAACATCCTACGGAGCATTGTTCAAGCGATCATTCAGAAATGGAAGGAGTATGGCATAACTGTAAACCTACCAAGACAAGGCCGTCCACCTAAACTCACAGCTCCGAACAAGGAGAGCGCTGATCAGAAATGCAGCCAAGAGGCCCATGGTGAGTCTGGACGAGCTGCAGAGAGCTACATTTCAGGTGGGGGAATCTGTCCATAGGACAACAATTAGTCGTGCACTGCACAAAGTTGGCCTTTATGGAAGAGTGGCAAGAAGAAAGCTATTGTTAAAAGAAAACCATAAGAAGTCCCGTTTGCCACAAGCCACGTGGGGGACACAGCAAACATGTGGAAGGAGCAGCTCTGGTCAGATGAGACCAAAATTGAACTTTTTGGCCAAAATGCAAAACGCTATGTGTGGCGGAAAACTAACAGTGCACATCACTCTGAACACACCATACCCACTGTCAAATATGGTGGTGGCAGCATCATGCTCTGGGGGTGCTTCTCTTCAGCAGAGACAGGGAAGCTGGTCAGAGTTGATCAGAAGATGGATGGAGCCAAATACAGGGCAAACTTGGAAGAAAACCTCTTGGAGTCTGCAAATGACTTGAGACTGTGGCGTGGAAGGTTCACCTACCAGCAGGACAACGACCCTAAACATAAAACCAGGGCAACAATGGAATGGTTTAAAACAAAACATATCCATGTGTTAGAATGGCCCAGTCAAAGTCCAAATCTAAATCCAATCGAGAATCAGTGGCAAGATCTGAAAACTGCTGTTCACAAACGCTGTCCATCTAATCTGACTGAGCTGCAGTTTTTTTTTTTGCAAAGAAGAATGTGCAAGATGTTCTGTCAATAGATGTATAAAGCTGGTAGAGACATACCCTAAAAGACTGGCAGCTGTAATTGCAGCAACAGGTGTTTCTACAAAGTATTGACTCAGGAGGCTGAATAATTACGCACACACCACTTTTCAGTTATTTATTTATTTTTTTTATGTTTGGAATAATGCATGATTTCCATTCCACTTCTCATGTGTACACCACTTTGTATCGGTCTTTTACGTGAAATTCCAGTAAAATTGATTCACGTTTGTGGCTGTAATGTGACAAAATGTGGAAAAGTTCAAGGAGGCCGAATACTTTTGCAAGCCACTGTAAGTAGATGGTTATCAGGAGTTTATGTCATGCAAGAGTTAATGGTATTATTTGAGTCAGACACATAAAGCATTAAAGATCAGTGGACCAGGGTTGAAAAACACTGATCTGTTTCACATAAGCTTGCCATTGTCCACAAAGGCTCAAATATATTAAGACACCCCCATTAATATTTGGAGGACTTTCACGCTGCCAGCTGCAGTTTTGACAACTTTTAATGTTTTCCATTAGGGCTGCAAAATGTCCAGAAATAATGTTATTAAAAATAGCAATGAGTATCCATTATAGATTACTATTAACCTCAATTTTCCTGACTCGTTTCCTTCATCATGTCTCCACCTTTCTCTGTGAGCTTTAGCATCTTGCTCAGTAAATCATCACAGAATATCGAGTGTAAATTGACATCTATGTTCCTCTTGTCATACATGAATCTCCAGGTGCGGGAGATGGTGGAAATCATAACCAGAGAGTTTATTCAGATGGGCGGCAGTGCTGGGGAGGTAAGGGTCCCAACCAACTGGCTTTCATTTGCCAGAGATTGAAACGAAAAGCCTTTACATTTCCCTCTCCTTCACCCAGATGGAACTGGAGCGAGCCAAGACTCAGCTAAAGTCCATGTTGATGATGAATCTGGAGTCCCGGCCGGTTATCTTTGAAGATGTTGGGCGCCAGGTTCTGTCCACGGGAAAGAGAAAGCTGCCTCACGAACTCTGTGACCTCATAAGTGAGTTTTTTTGTTGTTTATTTCATAGCAAATATCCACACATATTAGAGTCGAACTCGTGCAATTAAAACAATGAAAATAATTTCCAGGCAGCGTGAATGCCAGCGACATTAAGAGAGTGACCACCAAGATGCTCCGAAGTAAACCTGCAGTGGCTGCTCTGGGAGACCTGACGGAGCTGCCCACGTACGAGCACATCCAGGCGGCGCTGTCGAGCAAAGACGGACGCCTGCCTCGCATCTACCGCCTCTTTCGATAGATCCCCCTGGAATTGCTGTCAATGAATCCGACTGGATAATTATACTAGTGTTTCCTTCCAAACACAGAACTCAGCTCAGTCTGGGAGAGGACTAACACCTGGTCTCTCTGACGGAAGAGAGGGGAGATTTTTAAAGAAACTCATTCTGCTGCACAGCACTCTAAGCTGGGAAATCTATATTTATTGTCCATGGGCAGGAAGCCATACATCACCACAAGTTTGGTTTTAAAGGGACGGTTCTCCCTCGGGAAAAAAACCCCCAAAATGATCATGTTACTATCCCTGCTGTGTGTTTATGAGAGAACGGTGCTCTGTGACTCCTCCCAGTAAGTCTGATTTGGTGAGAGATGGTGAGTGCTTGACTTTTTATTGTACCTTCAGTTCTATTTCAAAGTGAGAAAACTAAAACCTTAAAAAGCTCAAGTATTTAAACTCATTTTAGGATACCTTCTAAGACAAAAGTCGTGGTAGATGTTTGTAAAAAAAATAAAATTACTGGAACAGTCTTTTGTGATTATTTTACTGAAAAAGTTTGGTTTATGGTTCTAATCCTGTTTTTTTTTGGGGGGGGGGGGGGTTAGGATTCAAAGAGAAATTGGATGTTTTTCTGTTTTATTATGGTTAAAACCCTTTAAAACAAACTGATGAGACTCACTGTTGAGTTACAGCGATTTGGGATATGAATCCGGACCTCTTGAGAATCATTTTGTCACTTCACAACTACAAGCTTCTCTAGAAGTTGTGAAACAGACCAACATAAATTATGTTCTGCACAAATGCACCATATACTGTTATTTTTGTAGGGTTGTTTTTTTTTGTTTTTTTTAGTGCTTGCAAATAATAAATTTTAATAGGATTTCAAACTGGGCCCTTCTAAAACATGAATGTCGCAAATTTGGCTCTGGTTGCAGGTTTAGGTGCTTGTCTTTAAAAGGTTTTCTGCCAGGGTTGCGTTGTATTTCACTCTATAACCTGACCAGTGACTCATCAGCTTTTGTGTTTCTGCTAAAGAGAAGTATTTCCACTGCCACCACCATAGGGATAGTGAAACACCATCCACAGGGTTTGGTCATCTCTTCACTTTATAATGGCTGGAGGAGCTCCACCCCTGGAGTAATCATTGACAAATATTCAGACAACGGTCATCATGAACACTATAAATACAGATGGACTACAGCAAATGGAGCTGGACTCATTTTTTACGATGATTTACAGAGAACTATTTGGACTTGAATGTCTCCAAGACCAAAGAAACGGTCATTCGCTTCCAATATGGTCACTGTTCCACTACCACTCACTGTGAGCAGTGTAATCATTGAAAAGGTTCAGTCATACAAATATCTTGAATGAACCATAAACTCACATTTCAACTCAATACCAAACACATCTTTGCAAAACGGCATGGTGTTTTTTGTTTTTTCTCCATGAGCTCTGCAAACTTCAAGTTCACCAACCCATTCTCGCTGCTTCTTATAAACATTTCATTGAATCCATTCTCACATGTAATAACTCTGCCAGGTTTGGTTCACACACAGCCATAACGATCAACAAAGTCATCGAAATAAGCAGTGAAATTAATGGTCAGGAGCAGCAGTCTCTCTACTATCTACAACACTAGAGTTTTAAAGAAAGTCTCCCAGATCTCCACTCTCGCTACACCCTGTAACCATCAGGTCGGAGGTTCAGCCCCCTCCCACTGAAACCAAAAAGGGCTTCCTCCAACTTCCTCCCCTCCTCAATCCGCCTGTTCAACACGAAACCGCAGTCAAAGTAACTGCTTGTACAAACTAGGATGCATTTTAATATTCTTTTTTGTATGCGTGTGTGTGCTTTGGTTTTTATTGGGCTTGTGCTGACATTTCTCTACAAAAGAAGTTCCTAACGGATTAAATGAATTTGAAATGAATTGAATTCCAGAAAGGTCAGATTAGTGCTTTGCTTGACTAGTGTTTGTTCTGGAGTTACCATGAGCCTTTTGACTGCTTCGGTTTCTCAGTTTCGGTGGAAGGACTTATCTGGTAATTTGGCAGTTGCACACCTACTTATTTTCAGATGATGGACTTACTGGATGAAACGTTGAGACGTTAGAGATATTTTATACTCTAACCTCGCTTCAGACTTCTCCATGACGTTATCCCCATATTTACTCTTGATGTTGCTGTTGGTTTTCTAGTGTTCTATGATAGGGATATAAGAAAACATCAACACGCCAATATATTGGGATATTTTGTCACAATAGATCGATATTCAAAAGCCCCAAAAAATTGAATTGAATCATAAGGGTAATTTTTGTCGTAAAATTCTAAGTATGACTGATAGTTGGTGGCTGTTTTAACCTTCTTTGTTCCAGTGGATGAACTAGATCTAGTAATAAAACTGGATGCGATATGTATATTAAACAGGTATGAGTGTTTAGTATGTTGTGACAGTTTTTCTACAGTTAAATGTAAATAATCATAATATATCCCAGTATATATTGTACCATCACCTTTGTATCGTGATACATATCGTATCACCACATTCTTGCCTATATACATTCATGTTCTAAAATGTCTGAGGCCTTCACTGAAAAGTTTCATTCATACTGAGACAAAGTTAAAAACCTGGGGCCGTATTCACAAAGACTCTTATCTTACCGCTAGGTGTTACCAATGGCCGCTCTGCTTTGTGACCGCATACAATGGAGGCCGCCATTGCTCCTCCATTGCTGTAGTACCTCCATTTGGCCGCTAGGCCCCCATTGAAAAGCATTGGACTTTAGACACGTTAAAAACAACTTTAATGCCTGGTGCCCCAATGTTTTAAACTTTCTATGGCTACATATTCTTCAGATAACGCTGGGCTCGTCAAAAATAGGCACCAGGCTGGTTTTCGGAACAGATTTTTTTGAAATCTTGCATAATTAATGAGGGGGCCGGACTTTGATTGACAGGCTGTTTCGTTGGACTTTAATTATAGTAACACTACATTTTAATAATTATTTCAAGTTACTAGTTCCTACCTTTTGAGGTTTGAGAAATAGGAGAACCGTCGGGGGAGCGCAGATACGGCAGCAGTCAGGCATGGGGCTATTATCATTTAGCTTAGCTAGCCAAGTTTACGACCGAACTACACGCCCATACACGCCCCGCGATGGCAGAGTCTAAAGTGAAGATCCCGCCCCATGCCCTTTTTTAGGAACATGCTTCATCAGAGCTGGGGAGGAGTCTGTGAATCCACCATGAATTCCCCCATGAAAGTGTGTCATTCTGGTAAACAGGGAGGAGTGAGGAGGCGCTGTCTATTCTTTTTTACAGTCTATGGGTGTTACTCCTAACTCATGCTAGATAATAAAAGAAATATAAAATAAATTATAAAAGCTCCTGCTTTACCAATTGTAAAGGAAAATATCAAAACTTTTCATACATTTATTCCAGGATATTACACATTACATTACATAAAAAGTTGCAAAGTAAGACGGGTCATGTCATGATACCAAGACCCACAGGCACTTTTAAATATAAATATGTATATGAGCAAAACACTTTTTAAGCTCGGAATGCAAGTTCATAGCTGCGCTACATACAGTACATTGAAAGTTTACAGTATATATGTAGATTAGGTGAGAGGTAAGGCATTAGGTTCGTGTTATGAGAAATGGATGGTCTAAATGATAGTAAGAGTAGTGACAGGCATTCCATAATGAAAACATGTAGACGTAGCTCTTACAGAGATGAGTTCCCTAAAGAAAAGTTAAATATAATTCTTCACATAAATAAAAAGAAAAATCAAATTTCCCTGAAATACAAACAAGTTGTACCATCCTTCCTCTTCCTCTCTAAATTTAACTGACCTCAGCAGAAATGGTAGGACCAAAAACATATTATATATATATATTATGTGTGTATTAAAGCGAAACAACTACATTTTCACAATAGTTAGGCTCAGTGCACTATAAATTGCAAGGCATTTGATAATTTAAACATAAAATGGCATTATGGTTATGGATGCCATTGAAACAGGAATTAGGATGAATGCAGAATGTTTAAGGTTGAATCAGTCAATGTCAAAACATGCGCCTGAAGAGTAAGCCACAGTGGTACCCCCCAAGCCACTCACCTTATCTGATGTCTCATGTTTGCGTAAAGAAGCCTAAATAAATAAGAGGCCAGACTGCTGATGTCTGCGAACCTCTTATCTGTCTGACCTTAAGGTCCCCGCACTCGCTTACAGCCGTTGATCCCAGCAGCATGTTTAAGACAATCCTGGTTTTACATTTTTGGTCCATTTCCAGGCGTGGCACAGGTTCTGTCACCACCGGAGAGAGAGAGAGTTCATCCAGATGTTTAGGAGAGGGTGCAGATGGTGCTGCTGCTTTGGCTCGATATGGCCTCCCTCCTCTTCAGTTCTCTGGCGGTCATCCTCCTCTTGATGCCCTCCAAGTACAAACTCCGGTCGAACAGTCCTCCGCACAGAGGAATACTGACCAACACACAAGAAATACATCGTAAAGGGGAAAAAAACTATTGCTTTTGTAATTAAAAGACTGTTACATATAAATTAGACATTTCAATGAATTGACCCTTCCTTTATCAATCCTCCCAGGATCAGTCCTTCTAGAATTAACGCAAATTCAGCCAATCCCTGTGAATTCTGCATGTCTTGCAATTTTAAGCAATTATTGCAATATATACAGCACCTTTTACAGATTGTGACTCTCCCTTTCATTATCGTCGCACATCATGTATACTGTGGAGGACCATCTCTGCCAAAATTGACAATAAATAAATAAATACAATTGAAAAAAAATCTGTAAATACAATTTACTTTTTTTTTCACATTTATATAAATAAATGTGGACATACATAAATACATGTGTAAATAAATTAATAAAAGTGGAAATGAATGAATACATGTGGAAATAAACATTTCAATAAACAAATGTGTACATAAAAAATAGAAAAAATAAATGTGAACATAGATAATTAAATAAATGTAGAAATAAATATTTAATTAAATGTGGAAATAAATAAAAAAATGTTGAAATAAACAGAAATAAATATATAAATAAATAAATGTGTAAATAAATAAATAAAATACATATGAAAATAAATACATAAATGTGTAAATATGTAACTAGTTCTTTTATGTATTCCCACATATTTTAGTCATTTATTAATTTGTTTTATTTTGTATTTAACCATTTATTTATTCATTACAATTATTATATATTCATTTATTTATATATTGATTTATTTACGAATACATTTTCAAACTTGCTTATTTCCATATTTAATTTTCTCTATTTATATATTTACAAATCTATATTACATTTTAATTCTTTGTTCCCACATTTATTTATTCCCACATTGATTTATTTTTTATATTTATTTATTTACACCTATATTTCCTCCCCTATTTATTTATTACCACATTTATCTATTTATTGTCAATTTTGGCAGAGATGGTCCTCCATAGAGTACTGCCTATTTCTTATGTGAGAGGGATCATGAATAAAATATTTCACATTTGCATTTTCCCAAGAAAGGAGCTATGAGGTACAGTTTCCTCATTCCAGTCATGAATATCCATCTCCTTTTGCCGAAATTCACCGTTTTAAATCGAAAGTAGGTCACCTATGTGATTCATGAATGTCTAAGGAGAAAATCATCAGGTGTAACCAGTGAGGCCCTGACACAGCGGTAGCGAGCGGCAAGTTTTTTGGAGGACAGTCTTTATGTGACTGTCAAAAACTGCAGATTCAAATTATTTTTACATTCGCTGAGTTATTTAGCATTAAAAACTGCCTTAACCGACTTCATATCTAGTTTCCTTTTACTTCGGCTGCACAATGGTAACTTCAGTGGCAGATCGAGGCTCTTTTTCCAGCTGCTTATGCTTTTGGTCGGGCAGACACCAAAGTTACAGTGTCAAAATCAACAGACGCCTTGCTTTGCTGTGACCAAAGTGAGAAAAAATACTTTCTCACTCTCTCCTGACACAGAGACCCCTGTGAGTTTTGAGAATGATTAATAAGTGACTATTCCTAAATGTTCAGTGTTGCTGAGCAGGGGCGTATCAAGGAGGTTAAAAAAGAGGGGCTAATGGGGGCCAGGGTTGGTCTTGGACTGTAGCACCAAAATAAAAGGGTTCTTCTAGTGGGGACCCAATCTGAGCTGGTCACATTTTAGAGTTTTCATCTGTTGAAATTACCATCATAGACATTGTAATTTGCTTTATGTGACAATGTAGCCTCTTAACTCTGCTAATAATGTTACAAAGTAATATTATTATGTATGTATTCTAAAATAAAGCTTGCTTTTCAAACAACATTAGGCATTTTAGGCCGCAACGATCACAAAAAAATGCAACAAAATCCTGGAGGGACTGCTTTATTTAATTTCTTTGCTAATTTTTACCTTATTTAGATAAAGCCCGATTTAGAGGCTGCACTTTGTGTGCCCCAACAACTCCCATTATATGAATATATGCTGATCAAAAATGGATTTACATATCTCCTGAAGGACTTCAAGTGGCACCAAACTTGTCTGGGTGAATAAATGAACGTAATGCATGCTATAAATCAGGTCCAGGTTGAAAGAAAAAAAACGGCACTTTCCCTTTAATTGGAGTATATTGAGGAAGCTTGGAATGTTTCCCACAGAGATTTGCTCACCTTTTTTTTGTGCCCTTTTAATTCAGCTAAATTTTATGTTCACAATGATTTTATTTGAGTTTCGTTTCTCCAGAAGCAATTTTTAAGAATCCTCAACTCATTTCATTTCATCGGCTGACTGGAAGTACTGTTACTGTTTTCCAGCGGTCAAGCGGATCCCCAACTTGAATCTGAGGGAGAATCTGTGGAGGAAGCTAAAGATTCGGCTTATGGCAAGGAGGCCCTCCAACAACAAAGATTTGGCACTAATCATCGAAGATACATGGTTAAAAATAGCAGCGGAAACAAGCTAAAACCTGACCAGGCATTAGAAGTACAAAGTTGCTGCTTTGATGACAATAAGTTTCTTTTTTTTTTCCGTTGAATATTGAGAACAGACAAGACATTCCATTGTTTTATTAAACCTGAATAACATTATAAATGATCAGAAACATACATCCTAGATGAAAATTATTTGAAATCTAAAGCTGCCAGGGGTGTGACTAACTCTGGGCCTAACTGTATGTTAGGGAACATGAACACAATCTGACAGATACCACCACACAAAGATATTTGTAGTAGACTCACTTGTCTCTTCCCGGCCTGAGTTTTACTTGAAAGACTGCGATGACGGGTCTGTGGTCCGAGGTCTTTATGCTGGAACAGCTGCTGTATTTCAGTACTCTTATGTCGTTAGGCTGCCTGCTCCTGAACACGACCCTATCCTGAGAAAACAAGCGTGCTAAACCACTTGAAGACCTGGAACAAATCAACTCCAACAAACAAACTGCTTACTGTATATGAAGGGGTTCTCTGCTTGGAGGTGGTGTCGTAGTTATCGCAGCCAATGTCAAATTTATATGTCGGAAAGAATTGTACCGGTGCCTCTTGGAAACCTTTGAAGATTGAACCTGAGCAAATTATACGGAAAGGGTCAACCATGTTCTCTAACACAAAGTAAGCTTGAACTGTACTGACACGTACCGTCCTTCATTTGCTTGGAGAGCTGGTCATGCTCCAGCAGAGGGCTCATATCGCCACCTACTGTTCGCTTCATGATGGCTTCCACTTCGGCCCGATCTTTACTGAGCCGGAAGTTAAAATCCCCAAACCAGAAGACCTGATCAAACCTTGTGGTGACGTCAGCTGTGATTAAAGAAAGTGCATCACATAAAATCCCGATGAGAAATCTTCAAGGAAGAGTTGCATGCAGCGGCAGGTTTGTTTGTTTACTTTAAAAAAAGATTAATAACTACATCTGTCATTTCCTTTTTTTTCCTTTTGTCATTTAAAGTCATGTTAAAGTCTCACATGGTGAGGAGCGATAAGGGTTGGTGTCTGGAAGGCTTTTGGGAAGAGCTAAAGCCTCGATGATCTTGTTGTAATCCAGTATTCTCTCGTAAACTTTGGTATCTCCAGCTAAAGGAAAACAAAATCATCCTGATATAAAGAGCAATTTGTTAAGTATTTTGGCTCACAACTACAGGAAATTGAAAGTGTTAATGAACCTTAAGATCATTTATCATAGCTTAATACTAATGTACAAGAATTCCTTCTTATATTATTTTCACGATGGTGAGAAGTTACTCACATGTAAAGTGAGATGTTATGAAGAGGAAGGAAGTCCCAAAAAAGGTGAAGGTGACACCCACAGCCCCTTTAGTCTTGATCTGAGAGATGATTCTGGTCGTGACCGTGGCATGTTCAACCTCTGTTGATGGCAAAAATGTTGTAGTTTTTTTCAATCCAAAATAAGAAAAGCTTGCGACTAAAAATGAGCATCAACTAAAATTTATTACACATGTATAATGTATCCTGAAATCTTTCAATGGGCTTCAAGGATTTCTAGGGCCACTCCAATATCATTTTAAGTTGTAAATAATTATGAAAAATAAGTTTACTCGAACAGTTAGACTTAAAGGCACAGTGTGTAATTTTCGGGGCAGTGCATACCTACATTTTCACAAGCGTGCGGTATCTGTGTCTTTGAGTAAGAAACTCAACAACGGAGGTCCAACTAGTGCTGTTTTCAAACACTCAGTTCCCTGAGAATTATCTATTTGCAGCAACATGACGAGCACATCAGTCTCTCTTTCATCGCTTGGAACTAGCGAAGATGTAAAAATGTATTTATGGCGAAACTTTTTTGCATTTTGAGGGGAAGTCAATGTTTTAATAGCAGGCGTGTTACGTGCGCTTTGTCCGTCCGGGCTCTTGTAGAAGTAAAGACGTCATCTAATATGGCTTTCCCCTGAAAAGAGGACCCGCACCTATGTATTTTAAAAGAGATTTTTAAAGTCATACTTTACAATATCGCCAATATTTTGCAATTAATGTGCTTTACGTAATTATTATTACATAATATTTTAATGGCTATTTTCAAAGATGTACTGAAAAAAACTACACACTGTCACATTAAGCAATTTAAATAACTTAAGTTTGTGTTTGTCAGCATGTAGATTATGGAGGACCATCTTTGCCTAAATTTGCAATAAATAAATACAATTATTTATTTCCCCATTGCTTTATTTTTCTGTACTTATTTTTATTTATTTATTTACTTTCTTACTTATTTAGTTATTGTCAATTTTTGCAGGAACAGTCCTCCATAGCCCATCCTATTTTTTTGGACCTACATCTATAGGTCTAATAAAGGCTACAAACGAAAGGGTTTTAATCAAAAATCCTGAATTCTCGTCACACACACACACACACATGTTGGGTTTCCATGTCTTGTGGGGACTTCTCATTGACATAATGTTTTCCGTAGCGCCTTACCCTAACCGTAACCATCAAAAATTAATGCCTAACCCTGACCCTTACCCCAACCTAACCATAACCTAAGTGTAACCCTGACACTAAAACCAAATTTTAAGCCTCAAAAATTGCTTCAAACTTGTGGGGACCGGGATTTTGGCCCCCACAAGGGAGGTCGGTCCCCACTTGGATAGTAAACTTTCAATTTTTGGTCCCCACAAAGATAGTAATACCAGGTCCACACACACACACACACACACACACACAATCAATCTTCAGTGACAGGGGAGTTCATGGCTGGTACAAGACAAAAAGAAGATTTCAATCTGAATCCCCTAAAAAAACTAATCCAGTTTCAGCAGATTACCTATCTAGGACTAAAAAACACACAAAACAGCTTAACGCAGGCAGCCGCCAGTGGGCGACAGAAGCAATAAAGATCAAACTAATGTACAACTAAGAAACATCTCTAAGGGTAATCTAAGGAAGAGTGAGGAAATTCTGGGTGTATTTTTAGGATTAAAATTGAGATTATAAAAACAATTATTCAATTTATCAACATAGGTGGTCAAATATGAAAACCTGCAAGCTTCTCTTGTCTTATATTTTACAAAATGAAAGGCAGATTATTTTTAAAAGGACTTAAACAAAAGTTAGAAATTAGTCAGTTTTAGTTATACAATAGAAAATTAAATTTTAAAAAAATCTCTGACAATCTCTTGTATTTAGGACTGCATAAACATATATTTAATGAGTTATAAATAAATTCATTGGATTATATAAACAGAAGCAATAGACTGTTTGGCAACAGACCTGAACAGAACCACATGAGGTCTCTCCTAATAAATACAGTAAGGTAGAGAACACCATGCGATGCGGTGTAGAGCATAACATAGTGAGGTCCCAGTGTCTCCTGAAGACAGGTCTCCCACTCCCTTCTGCAGGCAAACACATGCACACAAACTGATTTTCACTTCAAACTGTAATCGATAATTTCAGACCTCTAACCGGACATACCTGTCCGGGCAGCCCTCCTGAACCCCGATGACGTAAAAATCTTGTGCAAATTCGGAGTCCGTTGGAAGGAGGAGATCGTTCAGGCTTGCTGGAAGGAACTGAGAGCGATGGATATTTAGTTATAACCTGGTAGCCCACCTGCAAAAAGGGTGTGTTAGATCCTCCTACCTTCTCTCCCTGCATGTTCCACGTGACGACGTAGACACCCACTCTCCTGTCCGGGAAGTGGCGGTCCAACTCCTCTGCCCCGAGCAAGGCACCACTTCCCAGCAGGCTGCCCTCCAGGAAACTCCTGGGAGAAAGCACAAATCAGCATTTGTTTCTGCATCGGAGCTGCGGTCGGATTTCTCTTTAGTAGTCGCTGACAGGAGGAAAAACTGCACATTGAGACTTTCATCTGTGACCCATTTTTGCCTTTACTCCTGTAAAAAACAAGGCTGAGTAAGGATCTTCTCTGATCCATGCTAATCGCCTTTCACACCAAAACACCACTCTTCCTCCTGAGGATCTTACCACAATGTATATTTCTAGAGCTCAAAGTTAGTCAAACATCAACAGAAAACATTTTGTTTTTTTCCCCAAATCTCTTGTCTTTGAAATTACTGAAAAACATCAGAGCTAAAGATGTTAAAAGACATTTGTACAACATTTAGTCAGCATTAATGCCCTCATTTTAGAATGTTCTATGATGAACATATTATTACTATCAACTAAGAAGATGATTTTTGCATTAATAGGATTAGTAATTCAAGTTTTGAAGCTTGGACAAAGTCATCCTTTCGTTTTAATATTTGCCAATATGGATCCCAGTCACTATGACTGTGTGTTGCAATGAAAGAGGTGACCATCATTAGTCGTTTTCAGACTGTAGGAACCTTTAGTAGCGCCTGTAATTCCTTTTCAGGAACCAGTCCGGTTTTCCATGCATTCGGACAGATAAGAACTAGGGACCATTTTAGCTCCTACTCTGAGGCAGGGTCATTTTGTGGTTCCATCAGAATCCATATTAAAAAAAAAGAATCCATATGACATAGGTGCTCGGTAAAGTCATAAGCTACAGCACTAGACTTCAGCTTCCTAATGCCCCGTCATTAAAAAAACAAACTAAAATCAGAAAAAATAATACTAGAAAATTT
Organism: Apricaphanius iberus; assembly: GCA_028564705.1. Taxonomy (NCBI): domain Eukaryota; kingdom Metazoa; phylum Chordata; class Actinopteri; order Cyprinodontiformes; family Aphaniidae; genus Apricaphanius; species Apricaphanius iberus. Next base: position 1,088,276 of record JAPXFQ010002398.1, on the reverse strand, counting down.
TAAAACTAAACCATTTTTTTTTATTAAACAGGCAGTTTTGTCACATTGTTTTCTATCAAGGTCCCTGACTCCTGTGCAAATTAAATCTGAAAGCTTCCACTAGGAAGGGTAGTTATACTGTAAGAGCTAAACTCTAAAAGGTTGGTTCTAAGAACTGGTTATTAGAACTTTTCTGTCCGAAAGTGGCTAAATGCAGCACAGACTTATCTCAATTCAATTTATAAAAGATGAGCTAATGCTTCTTCTGTTAGCAATTTAATTTGATTAAATTCTGTTTAATTTTAGATATTCCAACAAATATTATCTTTAGACAATATACAAGAGGATAAGCTCATATCCATCAATGGAAATCATAATTACCTGAAGTCCAATCATCCCAAAATATTTTCAAGTTAATTGTAATTTTACCCAAATGTTATTACAATAAAATCAACATCAGTCTGTAATCCAAGAAATCCAGCCTTACAGCACAGAATCAATGAGCCTGCAGCTCTTTACCTTCACCATAGTTCGGAGCAGAGTACGTTTATATTTCTCTGAAATATCTTCAAACAACCTCCAGATGTGCTCAAGCTCTATCCAGAAAGCAGAACTGGTTCTAGAGACACATTTAGTAGCGCTAATACATTTAGAACATGTGATAACTAAAATTGAGTTAAATAAAATCTACTTCCTTACGGTTTTCTAGTAATGCTACACTAGTCTATACCCTTAAAAGATATCAGCGTCTAACAGCCGAGTTACGCTGGGAAGAGTAAGCTACGCCAAAGACCCTTAAAGCCCAACGTGATGATAATCTGAGCACAGCGCTTACATGGTGTTCTAAATCTAGGTTACCTGTTCCTGACATCCTGGGGCCTGATGGGGCTTAAAACGCTGTAGATGGACTTCATGGAGTTTACAGAGGCACTGTCCGACCCCATGTTCTCCAGAAGCCGGCTGTCGCTCAGGTTCCTGTGGAGTCTCTCACCACCCTTCTCTTTGCCCGGCATGCCATAATCCAAACAATCCCTGTCAATCCTATTAGTTGCCCTTAAAGTGGCTGACGCAAAGTTCTTGTCCAGAGCGGGCAGTGGCCCCGTAGGCTGCACTGGAGACAGCCGCATCTTAGCTGATCTACCCCGGTGGTCCTCCAGGACGCTCTGCTGGCTGTGCGGCCTCCTTTCCTGCCCCGACAGCCTGTTCTTCCTGTCCTGGAAGACCGGAGAGCCCACCGTAAAAGCAGAGAGGGGTCTCATGTTGGAGTTCTGCTCAGTTCTTGGAGATATTCGGTCGTCTTTAAGAGAGTCTGAGGAGGAACCCGTCTCTGCTCTGTCACTCAGACTCTCCTGGCTGCTTCTCAGCTTCCTGGCCCTCACCGTCTCATCCGCTGACACGCTTTTAACAAGCTTGGAGAGTTTGGGCAGTGATGGGGGGCGAGGCAAGTACACAGGGATCTCCCCATATGCCTGTCCTGCATCATTGTTGTTCTTGGTAGGTTTTACATCAACTAAGGAGGTTTTGGCGGCCCTGTTTTCAAAGTCACCATAGTCTCCTTTACTGGGAGCTTCACAGGGGCGGTTGAGAGTACAGTCCTCTCCATTCTCCGTCATCCTCTGTTCATGTCTGAAACAAGCTGCAGTGAGCTGGATCAAGCTTTTTCATTGCAGTCAAAATACCTGCAAATAAACAACAGAAAGCGTTTCAGTAAAAGGATTGGCTAATGGTCCATCTACAGATTCACAACTCAGGTGGGAGAATCTATAAACAGAAAAGCTATTATATATACATGCAAATCAAAATTAACTGTTTGATCCAAAATGCTACGCTTTGCAGCAGAGTAACTTTCTTGAGTTGAGAGTGGGGCAAAGAATTCACCTTCCAGCAGAATAGTGACCTTGAACATACATCCAGTTTTGTTGGTTTAGATCAGAATCAGAAAGGTTTATGGTCTAATTTGAGGACAGATTCATAAAATTAGGAAAGTTGCTGCAGTACCTTGTGCAACCATGCGAAAAGACAAAAACTTCTAAGCATGCAACAAATAAAAATAAAATGGGATAACCAGATTGATATATGAATGAGGGCAGGTGATGATCAGAAAGGGGCAAAAAAGGGGTTTGCAACTCGACATCTACTGTCCTGCAACTTTAACCTCCTCCTAATGACCTCCTTATCGTACCTACTTGTACTGTATTCAACACACAATCATTAAAATGTCAGCATCTAAATTCGGTGCACTGGCTGCCTTTTAATTTAATCTGTACGAACATAAAAATGTTACCCTGGTCTGATTTTCCTCTTTATGGTTCCATTAGGGAAATAATAAGTGAACGGGCCTGCACATATTGCACACAATCTGATCTGAAGCTGGACATGAAGCAGATACTGTCCACACAGGCGTTTAGTTTCGCTTTTGTTTCCCTTCCCTTCGCAGAGATCACCTTTCCGGTGGTGTTATCATAGCTGGCATCGCTACAAACGCCACATTTAGCGGATGAAAAATCACATGTTTCACTCAAGCAGTTAAAGCACTGCTGCTAGCCAACAGTGTTAGCCATATTTTACTTTACGAAAAATAGCTAATTTTAATCATTGACATATTAAACCATTCTTACGCTCTTACTTTCTAACCAGAAAGTCTCACAATCAAACGACTGGTTCGTTTTCACTGCTTTAGGGCCACTGGGTAGCAATTCTGCTATGTTTATCAATGCTAAATGCTAACTGCATAGCAACCAAACGTCCCAATCCAATGTTCGTTTCAGCCGCATTAACACATAAGGACCGTTTGGTTGTGTATGTTTGCTCAACCAAATTGAAACCCTGCTAATGTATTTTTACCTTCAGTGAAATGTCAACATCAGAGTAGCAGTTTTAAAGTTAGCTCCGCGACTTCCCTAGCAACGTTTGAAAACACTGATTCTGTTGCCAAGAAGAAAGAGGAGAACAGATTTGATACGCACAGCAGCGCCCCCTCAGTCAGAAAGTTCGATTACATCTGATCCATCACTGATTTTCCTGATGAAGTACCGTTATTTCAGAGATTGGCAGTGCTGGCTAGTAAGTAGTTATATTTACTCAGCTACATTTACTCAAGTAACTTTGGGGGGGGGGGGGGATACTTTTGGGAGTAGCTTTACTGGACTGTACTTTTTACTTTTACTTGAGTAAAATTACTACAAAGTATTGCTACTCTTACTTATGTAAAATCCCGGGATCTTCTACTCACTGTGAGTAACTGAATGAAGAAAAAATGTTTCAACCAAAAACAGTTTATGTCCAAGGGAGACATCGTTTTTGCAATGTCACTCTGTCATTCTATTTGCTGAGCCTGTTGAAGACCAAGTCAATTTTCATTAAACACCATATTGACGCTATCTATGTATTTGCTTGTAAGTCTTTAAAGCACAGGGATGTGGCCCAAAACTTATATTTTTAGTCGGTCTAACTTCACAATTTTTAGAAAATAAATCACATGTTTTGAGCAGTCACTCAGAACACAAGATGCCTTTTTAGTTTTTTCTGTTACTTGAGTTATGTTTTTACAGCTATTTTTGACTTTTACTTGATTAACAAAAATCGTTCTTGAGCACATCTTTTGGCTACTCCACCCACAGCAAGAGATGGGTAGAGTACCAAAAAAATTTTGGGTTTTTTTGCAACTTACTTTTACTGAAGTAAGAGTGAATAAATATTTGGTATACAGCTTACTTAAGTAGTGAGTAACTGGCCATGATGTATTAAAAAAAATATGTAGTCAGACAGTAAAACATTTTTTGTTGCAAATCCGGATATTTTAAAGCCTAAAAAAAAAAACAACTGCAAAATGAAAAACCATACAGATAAATAACACAATTACAAAATAACCAATTAAAAGCAGTTCCTGGACCTCGCTGCTTGGGCTGGAGCCCCCAAAATCCAACCCAGGAATACACAGAAACTATGGAAAAATGGGAAAAATGGATACATGACAAATCAAAAATTAAGTAGGATAAATATATATATATATATATATATATATATATATATATATATTGTGGCGGTCCACTAGGGGCACTCATCGCCAGATTGGCCAGGGTATGTGTCACGGTGGGATTGGTGGCACAATCAGGAAGTCTTGTATATATGGTGGTGTTTATACTTACCTTGTTAGGATTCTGGTTGTGAAGTCTAACAATAAACTGCTGGCATCTACTCCGTTCTCTTCGCGCCTCTGTCTTGCCTTCCACAATATATATATATATATATATATATATATATATATATATATATATACACTAATTCTGTAATGTACTTCTATAGAGATGAGGGAGTTTGTAGAGCAAAAAAAAATGCATGTTGAGTAAATTATGTTGTACTCCAAACTCCTTGGAGTACAACAAGGAGAAGAAGGTACAGATTCAGATTCAGAAAACTTTATTGGTCCCAAATGACAATTAATATGCAGCAGACTTTAGAAAAACATTATGCAAAAATATCACAGTCACTGTGTTTCACCACCAACATACAGACAATAGTAGAGGATCCAATGAGCAATAGCCATCGCAATTGGGCATCTTTCAACAGATCTCAAGTTACTTGTAGTTTTTCTCAGTTGCTAAAGCCAAATTCCTGAAACCTTACTCCATTTTCTCAAAACATTAAACACTAAACCTCAGCTTCAAGCACAATTTGCAAAACCTCTGACAACTCTTGCAAAATCAAACTTTCGCCTCAAAACAGTTTGACCTGTGCTCAAAATCAAACACTGCTCTCAAATATTAAACAAATAGCTCAAAATTACATAGACTATCAAGCAGTCAGTAAACAATACACCAAAAAATAGAAAACACATTGTTCAAAACATATAGTTATTATTATTTTTATTATTATTATAATTTTCACAGTTTTTCTCAGCTGCTAAAACTTTAAAATACACCGGCTGAAGAAAGTTCTCAGTTGCTTGAAGTCATTAAGCGAACTGTTCAGTCTGCTGTCAATACCTTAAACCATTTCACATATTTTAGCAAAACTCTAAACACATTCTCATTCTCAAAACGCACTCTAATACACGTCAGCCACACTGGTAAACACAAGTGACAACAACTACACTTTACGCATTACACAAATGTCATTGATTGAACACAATCGATCAAAAATTGGTCAAAACCGATTTCACTTGTTTCAAATGATGTGATAACCAATATAAGCCAGTTCAGAGAGCAAACAGGTTGCTTAAGGTGGGAATGAGAAGGTGTGAGAATTGATAGAAGAATTTATGTGAGAGGACGAGGACGAATGTGTATGTGGGGGATGAGGAGAAAGATGAGGAGGGCAGCCCAAAACAAGAAGAAGCCCATCGATTATATGTTTCATCCTTTGATTTTTTTCATTGTGTACTGTAGCACAGTGCATTGTAGGCTGTATATGGTGCAGTAAATAAATTGTATGGCCCTGAACATTGTGATTTTCCATTTGTTTTCAGTACTGACTGCTGAATAGATTTCGACTGGTTACAGGTTCATATCAAAGAACAAGCATTACAGTATCACAGAGATAACATTTTTGAGATGGAGGATACAGCGCTGAAAAATATCGGTACAAGGAGGAAGAACAAAAGAAAATGCCAAGAGCAAAACTGTGATTTCTGATCCATTTTGAGCTTTTTGTATGACATAAATATATGGGGAAAAAATTTAGATTAAAAATGTACTTCTCCCTGAGAACTATATGTTTTGAACAATGTGTTTTCTATTTTTTTGTGTATTTTTTACTTACTGATTGATAGTGTATGTAATTTTGAGCAATTAGTTGCAATAGTGTTTGATTTTGAGCACAGGTAAAACTTTTTTGAGGCGAAAGTTGCAAGATGTTTTGCAAATCGTGCTTGAAGCTGAGGTTTTGTGCTTAATGTTTTTTTAAAAATGGAGCACGGTTTTAGGAATTGTGCTTTAGCAATTGAGAAAAACTCTAAATATATTCTCTTGTTTTTTTGTAATTTACAATTTTGAAAATATTTCCCAGAGTCCGTCAAAAATTAAATTAGGATTTTTTTTTATTTGTAATACAATGTCATCTGTAAAAGACAAATATAATTGCTACAAATAATATTTTTAGTTTTCATTCTAAGCTTTTTTTTATTTTAGCTTTAATTCTTTTAGTATCATGGTAGTTGTTTTCTTACTTTTGAAAAAATATATATAACCCTATGGTGGAACTTTCCCCATGCTTAACAACATAACAAAGGGATTTTCTGTTCAAAGCACATTATGCCTGAAAAAACAAACAAAACAAAAAACAGAGAAAATTGTTGTTGCTGACAAAACTAGGTAGATTACGGCGAATTGACAACAGTAAGGTGTGACCACTGATCGTTAACCCCGTCATCCTTTTTGTGACCCCCATCACATTTTACGAGAAACAGCCGCTGAAAGGATTTCTGAGCCCGTTGGCCCCCCGGGAATGTTGACAACTCTTTCATATTCTGTGTTTTTCTATGGCATTGTTGCTGGCTCAGGGAGTTTGGACAAAAAGGGGCAGTCTTTGGGTCAAGTATAAAAGGAAAGGGTTAAGCCAGGTAAGGCACAGTTTGGTGCAAGAGCAAGAGCAACAACTCCCACAGCGGCAAAGGCCAACCGACAGCCAAAATGACCTCTACTGGAATGAACATGATGAGCAGGGTAAGTCTGGAATTCTTTAATGCTATTTTTTAAGGATTACGTTCTCATAAAATAAAATATAAAGTTCAACAGAAATATGCCCAAAAACAGCTCGAACAAATCCTGATCTCTGGTTAAAGAAAAAAACTCAACTTGAGCTAACCAAAGTCTTTCTGTCACAGATTGTCTTCTACGAGGACAGGAACTTCCAGGGTCGCTCCTATGAGTGCATGAGCGACTGTCCTGACATGTCTTCCTACCTGAGCAGGTGTCACTCCTGCAGGGTGGAGAGAGGCTGCTTTATGGTGTACGACCGCACCAACTACATGGGCAACCAGTACTTCATGAGAAGGGGCGAGTACGCCGACTACATGAGCATGATGGGCATGAGCGACGGCATCAGGTCTTGCCGCATGATCCCCATGGTGAGTAATCACACACTCGCGTTACCGTTACGGCCAATGCCCTCAGAGCTTAACCCGCTCTTTATGCTTGCACAACAGTACAGAGGATCCTACAGGATGAGGATCTATGAGAGGGAGAACTTCGGGGGCCAGATGTACGAGATGATGGACGACTGTGACAACATCATGGACCGTTACCGCATGTCCAACTGCATGTCCTGCAACGTGATGGACGGCCACTGGCTGATGTACGAGCAGCCCCATTACAGAGGCAGGATGATGTACATGAGGCCCGGCGAGTATAGGAACTTCTCAAACATGGGCTATAGTGGCATGAGGTTCATGAGCATGAGGCGAATCACCGACTCCTACTACTAAACTCTCTTTGCACTGAATAAAGCTGTCATAAACTAAACTCCCGCTGGGTTTTAGTCACTTCTTTTTTTTCTAAACACAACAGCTGTGACTTTTTGTCTAAACCTACTGCCAAAAGTTTACACAATACCACACAATACCTGACAAATATATACATGTACACTGAACACTTCCACACCTCATTACGTTACAGTCACAAACTTTAACAATTTCTGATGTGATTTAATTTGCCAGATCAACACAAAGTGGAAAAAACTGGGCGGTGGTAGGGAAAATATGCCTGGCTTTCAAAATATTTAATAATTGATACCTAAAAGGCTTCTATGAATATGTATCCATCTCCCTTCAATTCGATATTCCAATATAAAATCCAGGGTAAATAAATTCCCACCAGACATCACTTATTTTGCAAATGTTGTCCAATTGTGTGTAATGTAATCTTATTAGAGATAAAACGATTCTGAGTGATCATTCTCAAGCAAATGGCATCAGGAATGGCATCAAAGCAGTGACACAGGGCCAGTTTTTTTCGTCACTACAAAAACTGCTTTTTGTAATTACTCAGATTGTCTTTTCTAATATAATTTTTTGGTGGTCAAAACATTAAAGTCTGATTTAATAAAAGCAAACAAACAGAATTCTGTTAAAGGTAAATACTATTTCAACGCACTGTTGAAATGGAAAATGACAATGGTTTTAGTAGTTTTGAATTGTATTTGTGAAAGTGGATTAAGGGCTTATAACAACAGCATAATAATTATTTGTGTTAAATAAAATGTGTATGAAAAATCTAAAGAAGATATCGGATTTGTTAATTTTGAAATATGAACTTCTTAAGAAACCGCTTTCATACTTGCACTCTGTTATATGACCACTAGGGGGAGACCAATCAAAAGCATTGTAAAAGAACCCTGAGTGGAACTTTCCTCTTTTATTATAACTTGATTTATTACCTGTTTGTCTTCATACCTTGCCCTCCGAGGTTGGTTTTAATACATTTTCCATTGTTTATTGTTAAATCGGTGAATTGTTGTCCTTCCTGGAGAAAAACCAGCAATAAAGCATCCTATAACGCAAGGTTGTTAGGTGATGCATGTCACCACCATGATTTAGGCATTGTCAGCTTTAACAAAAGCACCATCATAAAATTCAGACAATATGCAATTAAAATTCCCAAAGTAAAAACTTCAAAACAGTCTGAAAACTGTTGTATCACTTCACATTATCATGCATTTAGTCTTCATAAATGTGTATTTCATGGATTAAGATAGTTAAATAAGCTCTTTTTATTGAAGCAAACAAAATCTTTAAAGTTGAAAACTGATATGATCGTTCTCTGTATCTATTGCTGCTGGGAGTGAAAATCTGGAGATGTGTGCTCTGTGGCATCATTACTGTGGTATGGGAATACTCAGTTCAGATCAAACCAGCAGGAGGTGTTAACCAGCACTTTACTACATTACACAACCAGTTTCTATTTGTTTATTTTTTTTTGTTTTTAATATTAATCAAAATTATCAGAAGTGAGATTTTTTTGTAATCTTTTCAAGTAGCCTTAAGAATTTTTTTTCAGTTTATCAGACTATTGGTTTGAGCTTTGGCTGGTTTTTCACCCATTTTCTGTCTGGTCTTTTTGATCTGACTATGACAGCATTGTGCATGTGTGTGCTATTAAAGCTACTGAAGTGCAAAACAAGAGGTATGAAAACTCCCCCTTAACTCTGAGGAGTTTCATCTTACAATATTTTGTTTTTTTTTGTAAACTTACACTGTGATAGACTGGCGACCTGTCCAGGGTGTACCCTGCCTCTCGCCCGTTGACAGCTAGAGATAGGCACCAGCCCCCCCGCGACCCCTTGAGGATTAAGCGGTTCAGAAAATGGATGGATGGATGTAAACTTCCCTCTGCATCTTTTTCAGTCTCTTCTCAGGGTGAATTTAGATAGCCAGATATGGGCATGTTTGCAGTGCAATTACTAATTTTAAATTGCTTTGAGATCTTTTTAAATCCTTAGCCAGATTCATAGGCTGCCAAATTCACCTTTCTGAAGGCGTCAGACAGCTATTTCTATCTTACCATGGTGTTCAGTTAAAGCACACCCAACTAAATATCTGAGGTTTAAACAGGACAAACCCTCTCAAAGTGATGATGTTTTAAATCATTTATTCCTCACCAGGAATGTTTTTTTTTAAATCATTTTCCACATCAAATATTAGAGGGCTTTTTTCAGTTATCACTTTTTTTATAACTGAATCTCACACTTTATTGAAATTGTTATTAAATTACAATATGTCCAGATGTATTAGTAAAACACAGCCCAGGTAAGACATGCAATTTGTTTTCTTAAATGGATGGAAAATATATGTTAAATTAGATCTGTGAATTTAAAAAAAACAACAAAAAAACAGTCATGTAAAAAATAATGGCGGTTCTCGCCAAGGAGCATTGCTGCAGCCTTCCGGTTATAATAAAAGTTCCCAATGGTGAGCGAGAGAAGGTTTAGTCTAAATCTAAAAGGAAATAAAACTGTTATGTCTGTAGAATTTGTGTATAAACTTCAATTTTAAAGACTAAATAGTGTAATATTTAGGATTCTCCATTTGCCTAACTTTTTTTGTGGCTTTAGTCCCGTTCAGTTGTTTGAGGTATAAATATTAATGTTGGACCACCTGAGTTTGTTTCTGAGTTTCCTTCTGTTGCGCTGTCAGCAAGAACAACAGACACATGTGCTGGAATCAATGTGTAAACACCCAAAAACATTTATCCAATATGAAAAAAACCCATCTGAAGCATCTTTAATAAAATATTTTTATGTATGCATCACAAATTTAAGCAAGAAGGATGGATCCTGAGATTCATCCACTTACAGAGTTGTCCACATTAAGTGCCATCGCTGAAGTTCCATAATCTCGACATGAAAAAAAAAAGAGAGAATGTAATTTAGGAAGGCAGATGACTGTTGGCCTCATTAAGTGAGATGAAGATCCTACTTAAATGCCAACCCGTTGATTGTCGTGTGTTAAGATCATATATTATTATACCATAACAAATGTAAAGTTTTCTAAGTTTAGGTTTCCCAAATGTTTGTTGTGTAGAGTTTGCTAAACTTCTGACTGTCAGTGAAGTTGTATACTTCAAAGGTTCAACACGCACTCAAAATGAGTTTCGGCCAGAACTAAAGATAAAATAAATGGAAAAGCACCTGTGTATGGTTCTGCGTGTAGTTGAAGATTTCTGATGTTGCAGGCTTGTTTCACTTCCAAAAACCAAGGAAATCCTGTTAGGGTGCACAAAATCTTTAACTCTTTAAAATCCCAGAACATTTCAAATAACAATCTGGTGAGTTCTACCAGAAAACGGGTAATTTTATATAATCTGATAATTTTGATAATCTGATAATTATCTAAAGATATGAACAAATCTACACAGAAAAGTTAACTAGACACAAAGTCAGCTTTTAAGGGGAAACAATAAACTCTTTTAGATGTTTCCTGCTCCACAGGTGACTAAAATGACAGAATTTAGCTCCTACATTGCCATCAAGTTCTGAAGTGTTTACTAATGAACATTTGATCCAGGTGTGTTGAACTGGAAAAGCATCTAAAACACGCAAGATACAGGCCTTTGTGGACTAATGTTGGGCTCAACTGATATGAAATGATTTTTCAAAGAAAAATGGTCAAAGAACAGGAATCCTTCAGTTAATCATTCAATTGAGTTTCATTCAAAAGTGCTTTTTTGATCCCAGAGGGAAATTAAAGTGAATCCCATTAAAAAGCATCATCCCGCCCCAGGCAACATTTGAAAAGCTCTACCAAAGTGGGCAGGACCAGGAGACACGGAGGGGCATGGCCAAGTGTGGAAGATGAGCGTGAGAGGGGGACGCGGGGCTGTGGTCTGGAAGATAGTCATGGCTGAACTATGGCATGCAGCCGCCAAACTCCGTAAAGCCTCTATTTACCTACGGTAAAGGGAGAAATGAGGTCTTTTCTCCGCCATCCACCATATGTAAAGAGAGGTTTTATGGAGTGCAGCAGGCAAACAACGTATCAGTTCGAGCTGTTGGCTGAAGGCGCTGAGTCAGCGCTGCCTCAAGCCGGCAGCATGTATAGCAAATAAGCACAGAGAGCCTAACGCTAGCATCGATGCTAACTAACTTTTGAGGGAACTACCTCAGCTTTTGTTTCCTTATTCACAGTGTGTTTAAAACATATATGTTATAACCAATGGCTTTAAACCACTTCGACATTGGGGGCCTCCATAGTGCGATTTTTGGATTTCAGCTTCCTCTGTTCCTCTCAGTATTCTTCTGTGTGCAAACGTAGCACACAAGATAAGCAGTGTGTCTGAGAGAGGGAAGGCGTCTCTGTGAGACCGTGCCTGTGACATCGATAATAGAAAAGATGTACCACTAGCAGTGTCAGGATTCTCACTCTCCTCATCCCATCTTTGTCCCTCATCAACATCATCATCTGCACCTGTGTCGTCCTGTCCGAACCTCCTCACCGCCTATTGTTTACACCTGTGTTCCTCCTTGTCTCCCCTTACTTAAGATCCAGCGAGTGCTTCAGTCCTCGCTGAATCCTTGTCATACCTTTATGTGTATCGTCTCGCCTCGTGTTGCTGCACGAATAAAGAGCACCTTACCTAGAGCATACCTACCTTCCTGCAGCATAACGCGTGAAAAGCAGCCAATCACAAAATTCAAATGCAGTACCCTACGATTACCATAAACAGTAGCACTAAGACGTTTTATGACCAAAAAATGTAGAATTGAACAAGTTTACGCGAAAATGTCAAAAAATGCCCTAAAACTGAATGATTGCATTGATAAAGAGCCATTTATAAGTTTATAAGCAAAAAACAAGTTTTGGGGGGTTTAGTTACACTTTAAGTATACGGCCTTTACTTATATAGCGCTTTATTTAGTCTTATGCACTCCAAGGCACTTAACACTTACAGAGGTGAGGCTGCTGGACATTGGTGCCACTGGGCCGTCTGACCACCAACGGGTGAAGTATCTTGCTCAAGAACACAACAACCGAGACAGTCAGAGCTGGGGCTCAAACTGGCAACTCTCTGATTACAAGATAAGCTCCTAACTCCTGAGCCACGGTTCCTACATAAGTATGTTGTAGCTCATACTAATTAATTGATTCTTTATGGATTTGTTGTAGATCATTATGGCTGTGGGCAGGAAGGATTTCCTGTAGCTGTCTATGTTGCAGCGAAACTGAAGAAGCCTCCGACTGAAGACCTTCTTTGCATCATCAGTGGTTCCACATTAGTACTAAGAACAGAAACTGCCTTCTTCATAAGGTTGTTTATCCTTTTTAAGTCCCTTTCTCTGATGCTTCTAGCCCCAACAGATGATGGACGAAGAGATTACACTCTCCACTACAGACTAGTAGAATATTTGCAGCATCTTGCTGCAAACCTTGAAGGACTTTAGCTTCCTCAAAAAATGCTGTCTGCTCTGTCCCTTCTAGTAGATGGTAGTAGAAATACACACACTGTGAAATCTGTCAGATGTTTATGTAAATTCTAAAGTATAAATTATGACTTCTATAGAGGACATCACCAAGAGGAGTGGAGGATACCAAAATAAGATGCAGAGAGGACAGGTACAAAAACGTATTGTTGTCTTTGACCCATATTTTGTTATTATTATTTTTTGTTTAAATTTTTATCTTATTAGTACAAAATAGTCCTTACTCTGTACAATTCGTCACTGCTCATGATGCTGGCTGGTTACGGCAACAGAACTGGCATCATCACGGTTCAAAATTAAGTTTCGTCATTGCATCTACAACCTCAACACATACGATGTCACTTTGGTGTCCATGTTCCATATTCAACCTTTAAGGAAATAACCAGTAACAAACTGAGTAAAGATCCAACCTAAAGCGAGTTTCTTGCTCAGTTGTGTCATAAATGTTGAAAACAAAATTGGGTTTAATGGTTTTTTAACTACTGAATTATGTAGGTCAAGCAGAAGTGTTTCTGGAGACAAATCATTCATCATGTGCCGACGTAATGAAAAATGACAGTAAGCAGAGCGCTATTTTAAAAATTATTCTTTAGTATAACTTTTAGGGATTACAAGAGTCCAACAGGAAAAATACAGCCTAAGAGATAAAAAATCACCCAAGATGTTCGAACATTATGTTATGTATAATTTGAAAGCAAAACATTTCAGTATCTCGGCTGAACGGATACATCTGGCAACACTAGGCTCAAACCATCTTTACCAGTTCTTCAAAGAGCCTTCATAGTATGAAAATCCTGAAAAAAGATCCAAGTATAAATCCCTTCATATCTCATATTGTTTTCACGCCTCAAAGGAGGATTTCATGTGCGCAACTTTCTAACGTTCCTTCTCAATCAGTTTCTTCTTTCCTCTTCCTCCAGAGAGCAGCCAATCCAGCGGCCCGAGCTGGAAATCGATGCCCCGATACAAGATTCAGCCTAATGAGGATCAGAAACATCTTAATAAAGACCCATAATCCACCATTTAATCCCTCATTACAGAATCATCTGCATTTTCTGGTACTGCTCCATACCGCCACAGTGACAGCGCCTTCAGGCCCATTGTTCTGCCTCGCCTCATCTCTCACCCAGGGCTACATCTCCCTTTGTCTCCCCATGGTGTCAGTTATATTTGATCCGCTCTCATTAGACTTTCAGAAGAGATGAGCAGAAGGGGCTGAAAATAGTGCTTTTGTATGCACTTCTATACTATCTCTTGTCTGAAATGGAAACGAGACATATGTTTAATGAGGAGGGGATGGACTGGGACCTTGCCGTCCGACAGCGAGATAGGGAGTGGATTGTGGAGAAGGTGCTGCGGCCGATTACTATTAAAAGACACGCTTCTCAAGCAATGTCTTTGCTGTTAATTATGATTTATGAGAAATTACTCGGAAGTGGGACAGATAGATTAAAGTGGGCCGCAGAGAAATCACGATAAAAGTTTTACTGAAGTTTACAACAGCTGTCACATGGTAACCTATCTAAAAGAGGGCTCAACATTCAAGGCCAAACTATAACACGACTTATTCCATTTGGATCTGACAGAACAATATGTTGCTTTCCATTTTCCACCCGAGGTCAAAATGCAGAAGCTGGAATACTACAGTATTGTGGTACTCTATCAGTTTAACAAATACTGGTTTTTGATGTAGGTTACATGGCTCACCATCCAGGGCAGCATTGTCCTGGGGGATGGCTCAAGCAAAAGAGAAGAGAAAAACCAAATAACATTTAACACTCAAAAAAGTCACCTGAATATTAAATAGTTTATCTGAGTGTAATTTAAAGGGAAAATATTATGCAATTTCCCTTTTTTCATCTTTTTGTGTTGCCCTTTGGGGTTATCCTGCCTTTAAAAATGAGTAAAGACAACAACCATTTATTTTCCTGCATGTTTTTGCTGCCGCTTGAAAAAGTGCCTAATTATTTCCATATGGACACCCCTCACCGTTCAAGTAATGGCCATTACTTGTCAGATGACACCCCTTTCACGTCAAACCCCGCCCACCATTCAATTACCACGCCATTTTTATGTGTGGTAAAAAAAAATTAAAAAGAGTGGGCGTGGTCTAGAACAGTTAATTTGCATAAAAGTGACAAAGGCACCCAAACATTTCATTCTGAAAGGGAGTAAAATTAACTAGAATTGAGCTGTTTAATGTCACTTTATGTGAGCGTGATATTGTGAAAATAACTTCATTCAAATGTATAGTACAGACCAATGACCTATAATAACTTGTATAAAAAGTATATGTATAAAAAGAGACATAATATGTCTCCTTCAATCTTGGTATATAGACACAGCTGCTCTGTGAAGGCCTAAAAGGCTTACAATTATATGATGAATGTAGGTTAAAGTTAATTGTTTCTGACTGGGAATGTTGAAGAAAAACAGTAATGTAAACGTTTATACAGAGCCATACGGTAAGACAGTCTGCTTGCTAGTTTTGAGGAAGGGTTGAATTAACGGCAGAGGAAAATTTGTTCCATTCAGAATAACCATGTAAAAACAGACAGATACTAACAAAGGGGGATGAAAAAGAATTATGTGAAGAAGAGGAGAGAAACCTCTTTTTCCTTTAGGTGAAGCTGAGAGACGCTCCATGATCCAGAGGGTTGGATAATTAGGCCCATGAAGGTATGGAAACGGCTGACTTTTATCCTGTACTACCCCTGCTTCATCATTACTTCGTGAGCTAAGGTGAGTGGGAGGTGGAGGGGGATGAAACAAAACAAATAAAACTCATTAAAGGTGTTGGAGTGGATACAAATCCCCTTCTGCAGTGTGCTTAGGCACTGCAGAGGCATCATTAGCTGTGGTGAAAGGCGCCATCGTTATTCTGCCTGGATATAAGCACAGATCAAAGCATACTATAGTTCACTGTCTTTTAACCTAAGGCGGGATTCTCAAAATCAGAGCCCCCTGTTTGGCAATTTTTCAGTTTTCCTTGTCTGATTTGGCCTGTGGAGTTGAAAAAAAAATCACTATACACAGAAAGAGCAAACATTCAGATTTATTTTCTCCGATCATGCACCTATGGCATATTCTGGCAGCAAAGAGTTCAGGTAACTTTTGAAGTTTCAAATTGGAAGAGGAATCTTCCTAAAAGTAAAGCTAGTTATTACATAGCTGCTGTGAAATTACATATTTATCATCAGAATTATTAGGCCTAATCTGTGTTAGCCCTTACCACTATGAATCCATCTTTTCTATAGTCTATACTGCATATATAAATACTGGTGCCAGTCTCCAGCATTCACTTGGAGTAATGTAGGTACACCCTGGACAGTTTACCAGTCCATCACAGGCCAACATAGAGACAAACATGACAAAGACAAAGAGACTAAGTAACCTAACAGTCATGTTTATGGACTGTGGGAGGAAGCTGAAGTATCTTGAGAGAATCCACGGATTGCACAAGGAGAACTTGCAAACAATGTAGAATTTGAGCTCAGGATTTTCTTGCTGCAACGCAACAGTGCTACCAACTACATCACTGTGCAGCCCTCCTTATGGAAACCGGCACAGCAGAATTTAAAAAAATGTTGCCAATGATTAAAGCTTATTCATTACATGTAGATTATAAATGTCTACTGTATGTTGCACACAGTCAGAATAGGAAGAGATATAAAACAAATCTCCATACCATACTCCATACCACTAGGGGTTATATCTTAAAATTCCATGATGCAACACAACAAGGTTATGCAACCAAATCTGTTCAACATTCAGTTTTAAGGGAGTGTGGGATTTCTAATCCTCATCTCATTAGAGAGGCACAAGAGTAGCACAAGAAAAAAGATTTCTCAAGATGGAGCACACATGTTTCAAAAAAGAAAAGGAAAAGCAAAAAATCAGAGCTGAAACTCATGAGAAAATTATTCCCCTCACATTTGCACGAGTAAGATTCTGGGTCTTCTTCCAGCAACTCTGCTGATGCGCTATTTCAGATAAGGCGAGTAATGTTTTCTGTTAAGGACGATGCCCTTAGTGCTTCCTGACAATTGGATCTCTTCTTTGCAAATTAGTCCTGCTCAGTAAGGCTGTTTACACTGTTACAGGGGCAGGTGCTGCAGTTTTCTCCCCAGGGCGTGCTAGTGTTGTAACTGTTATCAGACAGTGAAACTGAAGAGGAACATGTGCCAACAAATTTGCTCTTCACTAATTACACATGATAGCATCTCTCCCGCCAACAGACAGCAGACACACTTTGGAGGCCTCAGGCGCTCTAACAGTCTAAATAGAGAACTACATGTTGGAAAAAATATTAACATTATTTAAGGGGATCTTAAAAGGCAGTATGTGTGTGTTTATATATAGAACCGTTATTTTGACACTCAATGCATAAAAATACGTAAAATTAGTCTTCTAATTGCCTGACATTAAATCAAACTAAATGTTTGTGCTTTTGGTGGATTAGAATTGCTGAGATAATTTTAGATTTGGAAATGTACACTCATGCCCTTGATATTTTACGGCATTACCTAGTTAACTATAAGACTTGTGTCAAATGTGTTGTTTATTGGAATACTGGCTCATACCTCTTGACAGAACTGGTGCAAAAAAGAAGTATTTGCAGGCTGCCTTGCAGACCACAAGGCATCGCTTAAAAATAAGGGTGCAAGAAGCAACCAAAATGTGTACTTTACAGAAAAAGGAAACACAGGCTAAATAATATATTTTTAGCTAAAACTGATTTAGTAGGAGTATAAAAATACTGTATAATTTGTACAAAAAAATTCTAAATATTTTACTAGAAATCATTTGTATTTTTGACCACAGTTAATTTTCAGTCAGTTCATCAGAAGTTTCTGTCGCCATCCCAGCCTAACTCTAGCTCTGCTTCTTGTAGCCTACAGCATGGTCTCCTCCGCCCTTCTCAGTCATTGCTAATCACGCTTCAGCTCTTCAGAAGGAATGTCAGCTCTGGTGCTTTGCATTTCCGTCCACATGTTTGTTCCAGAGAGAAGAGAGAAACAAACACTGCAGTCCACTCATGTCGTAACACCAGATGCCCAGGAAGTGGTGAGTGGAGAATGCATTTTGCAGTGATGCGACAGAGCTGATACTATTGTGTACCACTCCCACAAGCACAACACATACTAGAGGTTTGTGAGGTCAAGTGGTGACCTCTGCTGTGACCCTTTTGAGTCAACAGGCTCTGCTAAATGCTTGGCAGCTAGTGTCTTTATAAATTGCACGTAATGAGAGTTGAACATGTGGTTCTAAGAACATAATCAAGTAATCTATTTCCGTAAGAACTGTGGTCACCGGACCTGAACTGTCGACTTTGGTCTGTACTGTATATACTGTAACACATTGAGGCTAATTTTATCTTACAGTCATTTCTTGTATACTTGGCCAATTACTGTATATATTGTACATAACAGTAAAATGTGACATATCAGTATCATTTTGCCTATCCCTATGCCTATACCTTTACCTATCCCTGTAAAGTAGGATTTGTTTAGAGATGAGTTTTCAAGGTTCTTTTGAGGAAGACCACATAAACAGAACACAGTTACAAAATCTGCACTGAAGCTATTTAGACAACAGACACCCAAACCTCGTCTGTCAGACAGACCTGGCTTGAAATCCAACCCAGCAAATGATTTAGCATTTTCAGTACTTGGACACATATCCCATTTGTTTTCTTATTTACTGACTTTCCTTTGATTATGTAATGAAATTACTGATAAGCTCATCAGAAATGTTTTCCGAAAAAGTTTAGAAAAAAAAATATAAAAAAAGAAGAGATAGATAGATATTCATTGATCTTGTGAAGGAGATATTCAGGTGTCTTGTTCAACAACATTCATAACTGGACAGATGAATACGCTTATAGTAGGAGGCGTTGGCGGGAATGGAATAGCCGCTTGGTAGAGCAGAGGAGGCAGAGCAGCAGAGATGGAACGGCAGTTGATTCAAATAATTTAAAATAAATAAAAACTATTTACAGAGATAATGAATAAGTACAAGTTTCTTTGCAAAATTTACACTGAGGGACATTATCTCCACCACACATGGCAGGAACCTTCTAAAACCAAGCATAAACATAAGTCAAAAACATACTGACATTGGCATGCAGAAAGAACTTTAGCAAAACCTTGTTTTAATGAAAAACCCTCTCAGCAATTGCAAGGTACATGCTATAGAGAGGGGAAATATGCTTTATGTCTTTGAAAAACAGGAAAAGGAAGTTAGGCTGCCAAACATTTTTGTGACACTATCCTAACTGCTCATCCTGAACATAGGGAAATTATGGGATTGGACTGCAATAATATTCAATAACACTGCAAATATCTTAAATACAACATGATCAATAAAACCAAAATGCTTACAAAAGAAGTTTTGGGATCATGCTGCTCAGAACGGTGGACACATCTTAACATTAACATCAAACTATTCCAAAACTTTTCATTAACAACTATTTTGTTTTTCCACCTGTTGACTGTTCCATTTGCACAACAGTCAATCAGTGTTGCTTCTTAAGTGGACAGTTAGATTTCACAGCAGTGTGACTCATCTGGAGTTATATTGTTTCATTTAAGTGTTATCTTTATTTATTTCAGCAGTATATTTCGGGGGGGAAAATTCGTTTTACATTTCCTTACCAAATTAAACCATTTGAAAATAAAACAAAAATATTTTAAGCTTTTTCTGGCTTTTTGAAATTTTTATCATTCCTTCCATAATTGTGGTTTTGTCCTGTGTCTGCCTTTCCAATTGGTTTAACTCAAGGGAGGAGCTAAATTACTTGAGGGAATGCTTTATGTCCTGGGAGTCTGCTTCAGTGGATTAACCTCTGACCTTTCCCACATTAGCCACTGTTAGTTGAGAACAAACGCTTTAAAAACCAGTACGTTTGTTAACTGGGTTTGAACGTTTTTAACCATTATAGCTTCAACAGGACCTATTAATTTCTTTTCAACATATATTAATCTCACCATTTACATTTCAAACCATATTATCAAGGTAAACAATGTATTGGGTGCCATTCAATAACTTGATATAAATAAACTTTCAAGTTTTCTTTGCCCAGTCTCAGCAGACCTTTGACTTTAAAGAGCTTGTTTAATTTCTTTGGTGAGAAATTCACAGCAAAGGTTTTTGTTTGAAAACCTCAGGCAGTTGTGATATGAATGACTTTACTGGCCACTGCTGACCTTCAGTGACTTCTGACCTCAGTCCAGAGCCCAAATAGGCCCTTTAATATAACCAGCAGATACAATCCATATGGGGATTTAGAAAGAGAAGCCACTTAAAGTGATTTAATTACAGCTCCACACATGCCTTTGTGAGTGGAGGATGCAGAACCTTCTCAGTATCTTAAGTATCAGAAACTTCCGTTTAAAAATTCTATAAGTGTAAACATTAACTGCATATTTATGAAAGTTTTGTGTATTATAAACCGATCTTGGACTTGGTCTCTTCCCTCAGTGACACATTATAACATTATCAGTCTCTAGTGTGGGTCTTGCTGTTGACACAGCTGCAGCGTGGGTGTAAACCAACATACTCAGGATGCACCTCCCTGCTGTCCAGCCCAACAAAAGAAGGATCAATCCTAACTTTCTCTGAGCTGTAAATAAAAAAAAAATCTTACAGCTTTAAGGATAATTTTTTTACGGTTTTAACATTGGATCATCACTAAACAGTGGTAACACAGCTTTTTTTTTAGCAGCAGTTGCACATTCTTTTATTTATTTTACTCTTTTTCAACTTTATTCGCTGTCATAATTAACTTTAAATTTTAATTTACATTTAAAATAGATATAATAGCTAGTAGTAATAAGAAACATATTTGAGAAGCATTAGAATCAAAATAAAATTTCAATTTACAAATAAACATTTAAATTTGGGATTATTAAAGAAAGTATTCTTCATTCAACTTGATAACAATATATCATTTAACTCATGCAACTAATGTAAATAGTGTACAGTTGCATCTTTGGGATGCAATTTCAAGCTAAAGATAGTTTCTTCTTTAAGGTTCGATGAGAGGAAATGTTAGTCAAAGCTATAAACAAAATAACACAAAATAATTGAAATTTCCCCAGGATTTATTAGATTTTTTTTCCAAACGTAAATAATATAAAATATTTTTTGCTTTCAGTCATGCAAAAGGTTATTTCATCCAAAACAATTCATTGAGTCTGCCTTTGAAAAAAACATGTCAAATTTAAAAATAATCCACCACCTCTAACACAACATTTTCCATGAATCTTGCATTTTTATATGGAATGCATAAAATCAATTTAGCCAGATGTTACCTGTGCACGTAATATAGGAGGAGCTCTATCCTTAAACACATCTAGAGGCATGATAGTGGTTTGTTATCTAGTGTTTTATATTCCTAACTTTAGGTAAAAGACCTAACCAGAACTTCCAATTGCTTCCCATGCAGTATAGCAGACATGGAGGATGTTACTGCCCGGGTAGTATTTGCGAGTACAAAAATCCTGCATAACAGGAAACTTACTGTTAGTATACAGTTTGGGGAAAGACATTTGTTTGCCCCCTTAATCCTAACCCTATCCTGCCACAGAGCCCAAGAATGCCAGAACTGATTGTCTGATCTGACTGCTCTCACTGAAACTGACTGATCAATCAGAACTGACTGGTCAATCAGAATTGATTGGTCTGACTGTCCAACAGCATTTATGGCAAGAGAGAAGGACAAGGGGGTTCTTTGGAGGACAGCAGGTTACGCAGAACAATAATTTGCTGCTCCAGCACTGTCTTTGACTTTCTGCACAATCCTCTTTTTCTGAAAGGTTGAGTTATGTCAGATAGAACTGAAGAAAACCTTTATTTTCTTCTTTTTAGGTCACATAATATTTTCCCAAAAGTCTGATAGTCTAGAACAGATGTTTCAGCAGTGGGATTTCCTTGTGATCTCACTCACTGATGCCATTTTTGCCCAGTCTCTTTCCTATAAATGAATCATGAACTCTTACCTTAACTAAAGCAGGGGTGGGCTAAAGTGTTTTTCTGGATTATTTTGTGACCTGGATGAGTCATCTATGAACTTTAAGCATTACTTTGGAATGTCGGCCACTCCTGGGAAATTTCAGCGCTGTTCTATGTTCCTACATAGTCAGTAACATTAAATGTGTAAATAATTTAGCTTGGGGCATGATGTGTTGCTTTGAGATCATTTATTCTATACTTAATGTTGTCAGACAGGTTTAATTTGATTGTTCTTTCTTTATTTAACAGGTACAGCAGTAAATAGACCATGATGTAGCTGGTGAAGTTAAACCACTAAATCTGGTAAATCACGGATAATTTAACAAGGGGGGAATTATTTTTCACACATGACCTTTTATCCCACAGTAAATGAATTCTTTATTGAAAACAAAAAAACAACTTTTGTGTTTTCTCAGGTTTTCTTTGTCAGATGTTACATGTTTTTGACTAACTGAAATATTTAGGTTTGACAAAAAGCCAAGTTTGTTCTAGATTAAAGAAGAATAGAAACCTAAAACTGTCCCATCAGGGACAAACAGAGACTGCAGCTGTAGTGAAGTCGATTGGTTGCGGACTCCCACCTCTACAGGACCTGTACACCTCCAGGAGACTGCGGCGTGCAGGTTGGATCACAGCTGACCCCTCTCACCCTGGACACGTACTGTTTAACCTGCTCCCCTCAGGCAGGAGGCTCCGGCCCATTCTGACCAGAACGTTTCGTCATAAGAACAGTTTCCTCCTCTGCTGTCGGACTCATGAACAATAACCCTAAGACTGTTCCAATCACCTGCTCTGTATCAGTCACATGACCCATATTATGTTCCTCTGCACCTTTCAAATTTGTACTGATCGTTTCCTGCACTCATGTATATATCAATTTGTTTAGCACTATTTATTTTTATTCTTATTTAAGTGTTTGTCTTTTTTATATGTTTGCACAAAATACCGCAGCATTTTCCTAATGTTGTAACCTGCCTAACATTTGGTAAAAAACCTTTCTGATTCTGATTTCTTAATGCTTGGTTCTAATTCTAGGGATGATTAGTAAACTAGAGTTGGAAGACCTGAGTGTTTCTGGGAAGATCAATATAGTGACAGCAGATTTTAAACATAGTTTGGTGCTAAACCATTCAGTGATTTATAGACTAGTAAAAGTATTTTAAAGTCTAGTCTCTGAGCTACAGGGAACCAGTAAGGACTTCGGAACTGAGATAATGTGCTCTACTTTACTGGTTCTAGTGAGGAGGTGAGCAGAAGCTGTATAGTAGTTATATATTCAATAATAGATCAGCATTAGTCAATTAATGATTTAGAGAACTTTACAAATAGTAAAGCAGTTTTCCCCACTATCATTATACAACACTTTCAGTGAAAATCTGTGCCAACACTACAACAAAGAAGTGAGAATATACCTAGCATGGTCAGAAGGAGGCAGTAGAGTCATTACTCTCTGTTTCTGATTTTTGTTTTCAAATTCTGAACATTAGAAACAAACCCTGACGACTTAAACCCAGCCTGTGGATCTTTTACTGCCACCTGCTCCGAGACGCAGGCAGAATTTTCCTGTCTACTCTGGTGTCACAGTTTTAGCAGCAACATTGAGGCTCTGTTGTTCTGTATGCAGACCGACAGAGGAAGGCACCCTGGTGGGGAAAACTGCCCTCTCTTTGACCCATTCACCTCCTGCTCAAGCTGCACTCATATATTCAGCCTGCTGTGACTTAAACCAGAGACAATGGTGTCACATAGTCACTCCACAGGGACTCTAAGTGCTCTAAGGTCTATGTTTAATGCTGTGTTTGTGCTCCAGAGGAGTACAGAGTAGTCTGTGTTGTAATGTGGAGGTCAGAGGCTGGAGGATAAGAGAACATCCTCCCTGCAACGTGTAACAGGTGCTGCAGGAAAAGTGCTTCCCCACAGGGGCCGAAAGGCAAGAGCTCTCTCTGGTCTGCAATTCACATGAACGTAAAAAATGTCAATCTCATGCAGCATTTCTCTTATTTATAGATACCAAATTTTTATTTTAAATCTCTTGGTTTTTCAAAAGGTTTCCCAGGCCTTTGACAGAGAAACAGGCCCACAGCATCACACTTCCTCCACTATGCTTAACCTTGGGCATGAGTTTCTCTTTTTTCACTCTCGACCCAAAGCTCAAAATCAATCTAATGAGATCGAAGCCCCACAGGAGTTGAGCATACTCCATACATTTAATGTGATTATGGTACATCAGAAAAAAAGGCTTTTCCTGAATACCAATCCGTTTAAACATTTCCCTTCTTGTATTTTAAGTATAATGTAAACAGGCCTTCATCTTCTGATAAATAAATCTGTTTGTTTTAAATGGAATAACCAAAACATATATATCACTAGAAAGAAGAGCATAGCGACCACCACACCTTTGTAAAAGAGAACTTAAAGGTTCGATATCATGCCAAATCAACTTTTTGGAGCTTTCAACCATGTTTTAATGCAATTTTGTTTTTAAAAACCACACCAGAGTGATTTTTTGGCTTAATTCATGCATTTCTCAGTAATCCTCCTGAACCCTATACTCTGAGCAGCTGTAGTGCCTTTTCCTGGAAAATGACTGACTTAAAACATAGTGAGGTGCTTTACGTAATACTGTCAAACTAGGAAGGGCCCGACATGTCACCCCTGCAGATTAAACATACACGCCCCTTTCTCAAAGGTGCGAGCTGCGAGAGTCAGAAGCAAGACGCTAAGCACCACTGTTTTTGCAGTATTTTACTTTCTAAAATGTCACGGCGAAAGTGCCCGTTTGGCTACAAGAACTTCAGGAATTTATTCAACATTCCTAAAGCACAGCAAAATAGCCAGAAACGGCTGGAATTTCTCTCCAGAATCTCACATCTAACCAGCTGCCACATGTTTGTATGTGACCGTCAATTCACCGATGTCTGCTTTCCGAACCTTGGCCAGAACCATAGCGGACTGTCGCAGAGATTATCTCTTTCAGCTGGATCAATTCCAACAATAAATACACCTGATGAAATGGCAAGAGCAATAAGTAAACGCTAGCTACATGCTAATGCTAATGTGTGTTCGCCATTTATGAAGCTGCTCATGGGAACTTCACATTGTGAGGTTACTTTATTGATGTGTTACATCTCAAATGTATTCTTTATTTTGAAGAAAAAGGCTTTAGATTGTGTGATCAAATTATCGCAGAAGTGCTATCAGCTCCACACTGGCTTTCTATGCTAATTATGTGCACTGTTAACTTCAATAAGTTCAGTGAACTTGAATTGAACAAATCTTCGACGCACACAAACACTCAAAGTAACAATAAAGAACAAAATAAAAATAGAGGAAATGCTACGGTCAGTAAAAAGTTACTGTTACTACTGTCACTTTCCCACATTCAGGCACAACACACCTGGGCCCCACTGCAAACAACACTTGTGGCTGGTAAACTATCCATACAATTCTCAACCTCATTCTCAGAAGCAAGAACATTTTAAAAATACAGACAGAATGAAGGTAGTTCAGCTCTGGCATATAAATTACATGAGTAAGGTGACTACAACCAGTAACAAATCTCAAAGCACAGTGATAAACAGAATTTAAGGACTGAAGATATTTTTGAGGGTTACATTCATATATATAACGTCACCATAGTCACATAGTCTCAAAAAGGAAGCAGAAACCAAAATTTTACAAACTCTAAGTGTAAAAGAAGGATTTATTTCTATAACAAAACAGAAAACCGAGATATTTAGGCTTTCCACTGCTTTGATATATTCACCTCGACCTCTTACTATTTTTTGCTAATTGTGTGGTAAGTCACGTGAATAGAAAAAAAATACACGGCTTTTGTTTTCTCAGACTTAAACACCAGTTGCATCGCTTGTAGATAAGACTGAATAACTGCAAAGGCGGATTGCAGTATCTCAAAAGCCTGGCTAATGGAAGATGAACAGCAATAAATCATAGTGTCATCTGCATACAAATGATGCAAAATATTTGAAAGGGTGTCACATACATTTTTAATCTAAATCTCTTGGTTATTAGTTTTGTGTTTTTTTCTTCTTTGCATTGTGATTTTATCTCTTATGTTAGTATTAGGTTTTCTTTTTTCTATTTGACTCCAAGCTCAGCTCTCTAGCTATTATCTGTTTAAATTTAGTCTCAGTTCTTTGTATATACAACTTTATCTACAGACTGCTCAACCCGAACTGCTGCTCTGGTTTTCTCATTTTTATTCTGTTCTTGCTTACATACAATTACAAATGTAACATAAAATGTTAGTGGGTGTCAGGGAATAAATGTTAAGAAGTTAGTTATTTGTGCTGGTAAGTTGCTGTTAAACATAGAGTGAAGTACCTGAAAAATTAAATACATGTGGACTTGTTCAACTGGCGACCTGTCCAGGGTGTACCCCGCCTCTCACCCATTGACAGCTGGAGATAGGCACTACACCCCCAGTGACCCCTGGAAGACTAAGGGGTTCAGAAAATAGATGGATGGATGGATGGATGGATGGATGGATGGACATGTTCCTTTCTGAAAATTAGAAAAAGAAATTCACACCTATTTCCTCTAAGGACAAAAGCATTACTGATCTGAAATAGGTCAGTTTTATGGTGACGGTATCTCAGAGTATCTGAGATCATTTCCAGTTTGTTGTTTCCTATGTAATCACGCTAAAATGCTCCGCAGTCATTTCCCAAATTTCCAGGAAGCTATTCCCTAATTTGTTACGCCTCCATCACCTCTTTTTCCTATTTCCTCTCATTCCCGGTGACAGCATAGGACAAAGAGAAGCCGGGCTTATCAGTGTGGGACTTTAAACATGGTTATTTACAGATCATCAGAGGCCTCAAAGGAAGACGCCCACCGGTGTTCAGACCCTGAGATGTAGTCCCTCGGCGAAGCGTCGGAGGCCTCACTCCTGCTGCCATGTTTGATGGGTGTCGACAGCCACTTAACAAGACTTCAAAGAGGAATGTTGCAGATATGTGACTGCTCACAGGCTCCTAATCTGTTCAGAGGAGAGGGCATCCAGTCCGGATCTGTTTCATCCAGCCGCACAGAGGCAAGGCTTTTTTCCGAGAGTCCTGCTGTAATGCGGTGCATTAGTGAGATAAAGGCCTCTCCTCACAGCTGTCTCATGCTGACAGACTCTTGGAAAAACTGATCCCCTTCCTTCTCCTCTACGCATCTCCTCTACAGGTCTCTGCCTTTGCAGCCTCACACTTTACTGAGCTCTGTCTTCACTTTCACCCAGAAAACTCTTTAATCATCTGACTCCTTGAGGTTTTGAGTTCATAACGCAGTTCACCTCTCTGCAAAGCCTCAGCAAATTTTCGAGAGTTTCTCAGACACAAGAATTATCGAAGATGTGAGTCCTCTTTATCTGCTTGGCACCTAAGGACTTTTATTTAGACTTAAAATAAGAAAAGAAAGAACTTTTTTGTTTTAGATTTAAAATAATTTTTCCCCCCCTTTATCATAACTCGGTGCAGCTTTGTGGAAGTGTTTAGCTGTCTCTCCAATAAAATAAAAGCAAATTATAAACTGAAATGTTCATTATTATAACATATTATTACATTTGCTCAATATATTTGTTCACATCATATAATAAATATGTAATAGAAAACAGTAGATTAAGTTTTTCTTTCAGTGGAAATTTTCAGTACATGAGGATTATATATATATATATATATATATGCTGAGGTGCAGTGGCTAGCACTGTTGCCTTGCAGCAAGAAGGTTTTGGGTTTGTATCCCGGCCTATGTAAATAACCAGAGATTAGCTGTTGGCAAGGTAGGATTTGAATTGCAGTGCAGTATAATCGTTTAACCACTTGGAGCACTAAACTAAAGGTTTTTGGTACAAAATGTATATTTTCACTAAAATTGACTAAAATACATAAAATAATTACAGGAAATGTAGATAGTGCTATTATAGATTCAATTATACAGTTTATCAACAAAAAAAAGTTGATTTTGCGGTGAGTTACTCTTAAAAATGCCATGGATACTCAACCTTTTTGCTGCGGTGTATACCCAAACAAGTATGCTTAGATTTGTAGCCTATGTTCCTGCATGCTCAATGCAAAATTTAAACTATGGTCTTTTCATAAATATTAATCAGATAGATACAACCACAAGGTATTTAATAGATCATACAGTACAGACCAAAAGTTTGGACACACCTTCTCATTCAATGCGTATTCTTTATTGTCATGACTACATCTTACATTCTCAATTAGGGCATCAAAACATGAATGAACACATCCATCCATCCATTTTCTTAACCGCTTAATCCTTAATGGGTCGCGGGGGTGCTGGTGCCTATCTCCAGCTGTCAACAGGCGAGATACACCCTGGACAGGTCGCCAGTCCATCACAGGGCCACATAGAGACAGACAGGACATACAAGCGCACACCCACACCTAAGGGCAATTTAGGGTGATGAATTAACCTGACAGTCATGTTTTTGGACTGTGGGAGGAAGCCGGAGTACCCGGAGGGAACCCACGCATGCACGGGGAGAACATGCAAACTCCATGCAGAAAGACCCTGGGCTGGGATACGAACCCACAACCTTCTTGCTGCAAGGCAGATGTGATTGCTGCAAGGCAACAGTGCTAACCACTGCACTACTGTGCAGCCCTGAATGGAATTACTGTACTTAAACAAAAAGGGTGAAATAACTGAACACGTATTATATTTAGATTCCTCAAAGTAACCACCCTTTGCTCTGATTACTGCTTTGCATTCTCTTGAGCTTCAAGAGTTAGTCACCCGAAATGGTTTTCCAACAGTCTTGAAGGAGTTCCCAGAGATGCTTAGTACTTGTTGGCCCTTTTGACTTCACTATGCGGTTCAGCTCACCCCAAATCATTTCCATTGGGTTCAGGTCCGATGACTTTGGAGGTCGGGTTATTTCACACTTTTTTGTAAAAGTACTACATAATTCCATATGTGTTCATTCATAATTTTGATTCCTTCAGTGATAATCTACAATGTCAATAGTCATGAAAATAAAGAAAACGCACTGAATGAGAAGGTGTGTCCATTTATATGTAGATAGATAGATAGATAGATAGATAGATAGGGCCACTGAAGAAAAAAATAGATATTTCTGACTTTGTTTCTCAGAATTCTGGCTTAAGATGGATGGATGGATGGATGGATGGATGGATGGATGGATGGATGGATGGATGGATAGATAGATAGAAAGAGAGAAACAAAAGCATGGATACCTATGTAAAACATATGTAGAAGTAATTAGGAGGTCTATACTGAAATATATACTTTAATGAAATGTATCTGTACAAACTGGTCCTTTTATATTGTGTAAAATAGGCCGCATCCAAGTTTTTAAAACATTGGAGCAATATGATAAACCAATTTCCAGATGTAAGAAAAGATATTGTAATAATCCTGGAACATATATGTTATATTTCAGCTCCTGGGTTTTACATATCAGGATAGTTATCAGACATTAATCAGTTCACACCTCAATTACTCAACGTTCCTCAGTCTCTTAGTCATGCTTCTCTCAGAATATTTTAATTCTGTTGATTTAATTCAAATGGGGGCTGCACGGTGGCGCAGTGGTTAGCACTGTTGCCTTGCAGCAAGTAGGTTGTGGGTTCGTATACCCTGCATGGAGTTTCCATGTTCTCCCCGTGCATGCTTGGGTTCCCTCCAGGTACTCCGGCTTCCTTCCACAGTCCAAAAACATGACTGTCAGGTTAATTGGCCTCTCTAAATTGTCCTTAGGTTGTGCATGGTTGTTTGTCCTGTCTGTCTCTGTGTGGCCCTGTGATGGACTGGCGACCTGTACAGGGTGTACCCCGCCTCTCAGATCAGACAGCTGGAGATAGGCACCCCCCCCCCCCCCCCCCCCCCCGGAGGACTAAGCAGTTCAGAAAATGGATGGATGGATATTTCATATGGCACTTATTCCATTAATCACTTGACCAGTAATTTTAAACGTGCTAGTTTGGCTTACTCGATGTCAGATCCGTCTATTGCTCCTTCTGTTTTTTTTCCTTTGAAGTGAACGACTCCCAAAAGAAAATGCAAATAAACAAGTAAGACACAGAAGCATGAAAAAAAAAAAAAAATTAATTCATGCTAGAACTCAGCCTTCTGTGGATCAGACACCCAGTCTATTAAGATCAGTGGCATGGAAAACTGGCAGTAGTTTATGAGCAAACAGCTGGTAGGAAACAAATTGTGACAAAGACCCCTTTTTCCACCCTGGCTCTAACAGAAGAAAGCTCATTATTTGCTCAATTATTTACTCCTCTGAAGGTTCAGGGATTTCACAAACATTTAAAAGCATGTCGGAAATAACCAATAAATAATTCAACTAAGATACCTTAAATGAAACAAATTATTTTGACAGATCAAACATATTTTAAACAAAAATAAACTCCATTAAGTAAAACTAAATATTGATGTTTTTCTAACTGAATTAATCAGCAAAATAATTTTTTAAAAGTATTTTGTTATGATGTAAGGAATTTGTTTTGCAGTTTTTGCGAATTCTTTTCCTTTTTTAGTTAAAATTATCATTTTAGTAATCTTAGTGTTTATGTTTTACTTTAGGACTTTAGTGGGATTTTTTTATGTATTTTGACACTTTGTTGTTTCCATATTTTTCCCCTTCCTGCTCTGAGATGTTTTCACCTTTCGTTTTTTTTATTGTTTTTTTTTACCTTTGATTTATATTTCCCTAATTTATTAGTCTTTGGTAGTTCTTTATTCTCTGATTAGATATTTCCTCTTAGGTATCTTTAGTAGGTTTCTAGTTTTTTTATTTAGGATGGGTTTTTTTCAGTTTACTTCCTGTTTCCTCCCTGCCATTCCACTCCCAAGCAAAGCTAATTGCCTTTACCTGTTCTTGTCACCTCATCTGCATCCATTTGTGAGTATTTAGTTCTACTCAGTTCTTCACTCCTTAGCACATTTAAGAACACTGGTCTTCTAATTCCACTGCTAGTTTGTCATCATTATTCCCTGCCCTCCAGTTCCTGTGATTTTGCCCTCCTGTTAACCTTGTAAGTTTTGTTATCTTTTCTTTCATTAAACTCCACAACTTAATTCTGGCTGCATTTGGTTCCTCTGTCTTCACCAAACATGGTGCATTTACATTTATGCCACATATGCAGTTCACACTGTTCAGACTGCCATACAAAAATCTCCATACATTGTAAAAGGAAACAACAAACGAAATCAATAATTAAAAAATGAACACAGTCATGCATTAACAAAGAAAAACACTCATTTACTGTTATTTTTGACCCGTATAGGAACAAATGGAAACACATTTTTGAGACCAAAAGATCATTGTGATTTGGGCAGACAAACTGGGACATCGAGCAGCGACATCCAGGCTGCAGAGGAAGGGAGGCAGAGATGAAGGGAAGGAGGTAGGCCCCCAGACTTCACATCTGCCACCACCACACCCCAGGGGCCTCCAGGGCATGGGAACCATGCTTATTTACACCCCCAGTGCTGACTGGTCCCTGCACAGATCTAGGTCCCCCACCACTCCCAATTGTTTCCCTGACTGTGACACATTTCTGTCGTTGCCTCCTATATTGCTGCTGTAGATCAGCAATATTCTCCATGTGTCAGCCCTTCCATCAGTCTTATCAGTCTCTTATCTAATGTTTGCAAAGTCAGAGCTTTGGATTTAATTGCAAGCATGCTGTTTTGTTTGTAACTAACCGCAGAAAACTAAAGCATTACTCTTCAAATTCAGTTTAAATTATAA
Source organism: Apricaphanius iberus (assembly GCA_028564705.1). Classification (NCBI taxonomy): domain Eukaryota; kingdom Metazoa; phylum Chordata; class Actinopteri; order Cyprinodontiformes; family Aphaniidae; genus Apricaphanius; species Apricaphanius iberus. The sequence continues at coordinate 1,056,610 of JAPXFQ010002398.1, read as the reverse complement.
TTCTGTATTCATTTTAATTCTATGAAATCTATCACTATTTGAAACCCAGAGGGTATAGGGAAGAAGATATGATTGAATATTCAGATCTTACTCACAGGACCAGACTTCTGTGGAAAAAAAGAAGTGTTGAGCCGTTTCCCATCATCTCCACTCCTCCTAGTACCGCCTTAACTGTTTATGTCATGGAAAAATGAAAATAGACCTGTTCTCTTGGAAAACAGCAGTATTTGACTCCACGGGAATTGGATTTTATTTTGTCCAAGGTTTTATTCCAGGAAAAAGTTACAGACGAACAAGAATGTCAGACTCAGAGGTGGAAGCAAAAGATGGAGGAAATTAAAAAACTTTGTAGAGATTAAAAGTTTTACAGTTCTTCAAAAGTTTATGATCAGCATGAGCAAAGTTTTTTTTAAGTGTTTCCCCTTTAAACATGAATAGAGTCACTCATGTCCCTGAATTGTATAAGTAATAAGAAGCTCCTTCATCTGATGCTCTGCTCACCTAACGTTACAAAACAGTGAAAAACATCTTGTGTTTAGATTATTTCTCTGTTGATTCAGTCAAATGCTTTAGATCTTTTCCTTGTTGAAAAACCCAACGTGGACCCATTCTTGGATATAATTTTTGTAATTAAACAAGTTAATGTTACAGTGCACTAGACCAAGGTTCTTAGTCCTTTTTCAAGGGAAACAGGCCCACAGCATCACAGACCCCTCAACCGTACCAAATAGTGGGCATGAGGAACTTTTCCCACCCAAGACCTACAGGAAGTATTATTTGCCAAAGAGCTCGTTGTTGCATCACCAGTTTCAATTAAAGTGGAATTTAACAAACTTTTCATGTTTCTCTCTGTGACGATTGGACAGAATTTATTATTTTATTATATTTATTTTGTGCCTGGTTTACTCCTACAAAAAAATTGAATTACAGATTATTTTAGATGACATGATGAGCCCGTGATCCCTCTTTACTGCAGTTTTCTAACAGTGTCTATGTTTACATCAACACAACTAATCAGATTAAAAACTTGATTGGAAAAAAATGCTTTATGTAAAAACGCCATTAAGATTGCTCTTATTCTACTCTGGGTTTAAACTAATTTGGATCTAAATTTCATACCGATTGAGAAGGGTGGGTTATGCCAATCGATGTAAACCCTTATTCCGAATGTGGGTCATTCATACAATACGTCAGCCTAAAAAAATAAAGGGTTTGGTTTATAATTTGTGTACAAAACAATAAAGGTTTGTAGATATAAAACTGTGACCAGAAAAAATATAAGCAACGTCTGAAAAACGTCATGCTGCTCCAGCTCAAATGCGCGCAGCCATGTTTGTTTATAATGGAAGTATGTTTCTTCTTTATCTACGGCCATTTATGGTATTTTAAATAGTTCTGCGCATGTTGAAATGTTTTATTCGGCTCAAACGTGTAGGCCTAGTTGATGTTGGCTAAGTAACAAGAACCTCTCAAACTTTGATAGATTTAATTTTTACTAATAAATCCGACAGAGTAACAAAGACATACAACTTATTAACTGGCCTGTCTGATCATAATCTTGTTCTACTAGTTAGGAAAGTAAACAAGTTAAGATACAAAAATATTGAACAATCAAATAAAAAACAAAACTTTCCTTATATTTCTAAGAGAAATTAAGAGCTTCTTAAGAATGATTTAAATGAAATTGACTGGGCCTCCAAAATTAATATTAAAAGCTGTGATTACACATGCAACAACATCATTAATTCTATGAAGGATAAAGTTGATAAATATACACAGCTCAAACAGAGAAAATCTAATAAAAAGAGGCTTCCATGGTTTGATGAATCCCTCTGGGAAACAATGAAACAGAGAGATAAAGCTCTTAAGTCTGCTTTAAAAACTAAATTAAACACTGATCATTACATTTATAAATCTTTAAGAAACAAAGTTACCATGCAACTACGAAAAGCAAAAGCAAACTTCTTTCTAAATTTAATTAAGGAGGCAAAGGGTAACTGTAAACTCTTATGGAGGAGCATGGATAAATTACTGGGTAGGGAAAAGCACCCCCAGGAACATCTGCAGCTCAAAATCGATGGAATTATTCAAAAAGAGAGTTCCACTTTAGCTAAATATTATAATGATTATTTCTTGGATTCTGTGACAGAGTTGGCTAAGACCTTTCCTGAAAGAAACTATTGTGTCCCTAACTACGTTGAAGATGACAATTTACCTTATTGTAGGTTACAGAGTGTAGATGAAGGCAAAATTCTCAAAATAATATCAAATTTGAAAAATAGTAAAGCAAAGGATATATATGGGCTTGACACATCTATTTTAAAAGAACACAAACAAACTCTAACTCCAGCACTAACAAAAGCTGTGAATCAAGCCATAAGTGAAAATTCTTTTCCAATGGCATTCAAAAAAGCAGTTGTCAAGCCGATATTCAAGTCAGGAGACAAGCTTTGTGTCTCAAGTTATCGGCCTATTAGTATCCAGCCTTCTCCAAGGTGTTTGAGAAGGTGGTAGCAGAGCAGCTAGTGGAGCATCTGGACCACACTGATGCATTACATCCTTACCAGTTTGGTTTTAGGAAAAGATACTCCACAGAGTCTGCATGCTGCTACTTACTGGAAGACATTAAATCCAGTCTTGATGGAGGAGGAATAGTTGGGGCAGTCTTTCTAGACCTGAGAAAGGCTTTTGACACTGTGAACCATGAGCTTCTCATCAGCAAACTGTCTAATTTTTCTCTTGACATAAATACTAAAACTTGGATTCAATCTTACCTCAAAGACAGGCACCAATGTGTTGCTGTTAGCAATATAAATTCACCTTTAAGACCTTGCAGCATGGGAGTTCCACAAGGGTCAATTCTGGGCCCCTTGCTGTTCACGCTTTACATAAATGATCTACCGACTGTGTGTAAGAGTAAGATTATAATGTATGCTGATGACACTGTGGTGTATGCTCATGGCAAAACTGCAGAGGAGGTCGCAGAAAAACTGACCAACGAAATGAAAAAAGTTACACAGTGGCTTAAAAATTCATGTCTCACCCTAAATTTAGACAAGACTGTATCTATGTACTTCAAAATTCGTAAAATTCCCAATTGTCCAAGCATTTTAATTGATGGACAAAAAATTGCAATAGCTGAACAGGTAAAGTATTCAGGAGTCATATTGGATCAAAATTTAGGGTTTAAAAAACACTTAAGGAAATTATCAAATACAGTTAAATTTAACATGATACAGTTTCGACACATTAGAAATTCACTTACAACAGAGGCCTCAGGAGCCTATCTTAATGCAATGATTGTTCCCCATTTTCTTTATTGTATGACATGTTGGTCTCAAGCTACTAAATCTGTCCTGAGGCCACTTCAGTCACTTTATAAAAACTCATTAAAAATTCACGATAAAAAAGGCAGACGTTTCCATCAGTGTCATATTCTTACTAAACATAAAATCTTAAGTTTTGACAACTTAGTTAAACACACAAATCTTTGCTTCCTGTATAAGATCCTGCATGACACCGCTGCTCCTCCACTGAAAGAGTTTATCTCTTTAGGCTCGGACATAACAACACGAGCCACGAGATCCACCGAGCGCGGCGAGTGTAGGATCCCAAAAGACAGGACAGTTTTTGGAAACTCAGCCTTTTCCTGCGTAACCACTCGTCAGTGGAACATGCTGCCCACAGAGCTGATAGCAAGCACCAACTACTACATGTTCTCATGCCTTTTAAAGAAATGGTTATTATCAAACCAAACGTGCACTCATGTGTAGCTTGTGTAAGTGTGTGAGTGAGAGAGAAAGGGGGAGGGGGGGAGTGTGTGTTTTTGACCCGTATAAATGAGTGATATGGATGTGAGTTTATAACAAATTGTGCACGTAAAGACTTGTATCTTGGCCGAATGTAAACTACATAGATGAATGTGTGCTATTTTTAATGTAATATAACATCAGCCTGCCCAGGGACTACAGGTGGAAATTAGCTCTTGAGCTATAACCTGGCACAATGCATCTTTCCCTGTGAGGTTAATGTTGATTGTGCACTGTCCCTGTCATCTTAAATAAATAAACTAAAAAAAAAACAACTAAAAATGTGAACGCTAATTATGATTTCCAATTAAAAGTCTTGAGAAAACTTTAAAAGAAGATTGTATTGTGCATTTATTTATTATTTGGTGTTGTTTTCCATGTCTGAGTTTGCCTAGGAAGGACAGACAACCATATTTCTTCTCACTACAGTTTACACAGTATCCTTCCAAAAACTGCAAAAGTTTTGTTTTTTATACACTGTGCCATTCATGAATGTGCTCTTTCTCAATTACAGTGGTATTACAATGTTATTCATGAGTTATATTTATCTCCAACAAAAAAAATGGGTATTTGTGCAGCATTGTTTCATTTTCTTCAGTTTTGACAGCCAAGGTTACCACGCCAAATTATCTCGTCTCCCATTGCGTGCCTGAAGTAACACAGCACTTAGATCCCTGCCAGCTGCTAACAATGGCACGCTGTGTGTGTAAAGACCTCTGTTACGGCTGTGAGCTTGCACACATGCATGCGCTGCAGCTGTCGGGAGCATGCAAGGCCTCCAGTCGGTGACCACAAAACAGCAGCCGGCTGCTCACTGCATGAAAGCTACCTTCTTATGTTCACAGCTAACTGATGAAGGGATCTATAGTGATCTCACTTCTTGTTGAATATGCAGAGATATTGACTTCGACGAGATTGATTTGCAACTGTGCTATAATTTTATTCTTTTTCTTTATATATTTTTTTTTTAATAGAGGGGAAAAGACACAAACCCCAACTGAAACACAACTTTCAGACTACGAGACAACTTTTCCCACCAAGACACATGATCTTCTTCTACTGTATTGAGTAATTTAGTTTATTTAACATACAATACAATAAAACAATAATTATATAAAACAACTCATATGTAAGGAAGCAGAAGAAGCCAAAATAGATTTATATTAAAACCACTCCGTCTTAATAAAATGTATCTGTGGCAACAGAAATGTGTTAAAAGAAAAATTTCAGATCCATTCTAATACATATAATATACACACAAGCATTTGCATTATTTTTAAAAGATATTCCCGTTAGACCATATGCCTCTCGTTTAATTTAATTTTGAATCTATTTTTATGTACCAGATATGATACAGAAGTTTCTAATAAATCTAGATTTTTATTCCATTGTTTAGCATCCCGAAATCTGAAAATTGTTCTCGTGAAGTATAAAATAAAGGAAGATGTAAATTTGAAGAATGTCTGGAATAATTATGAATTTGTGAATCAGTGAAAAAGTAGCTCTTTGTGTAGGACAGCCAAATTCTACGGTACAAGAATTTAAACACAAAAGAACGGGTAGGAAGTTTATTTATATCAAATGTATTAAGAATTTGCAAATCATGAAATAAAGTTGCGCCTGGTGTATCCAATTTTGAAAAGGTAGCCAGTCTTACAAATTTTTCTCTTTGTCATACATAAAAACATTTATGTGGGAATTTAAATACCAAACCTTACACTTAACTTAATGTGCAGAAGTTCCACGTGTACAACTGCTTTTGTGTTTTACTCCAAGTTAACAGATACTGTATGTTGTATTAATGAAAGCCTTGGGTCAGCCTTATTAAGGAAGAAACCCTGGTGTGTGATGTTCAAAATGATGTGAAGATGTCTACATTTATCTTGGCTTCGACAAGTCAAACAAAATAAATATGAGAAAAAAACACTGGCCAAAGCAAAAAGCAATGTATCTGAACCTGATTATATCTTGACGGCATGTGGCAGGGAACAACTGTGTGCTACCCATGACAAAACACACTTTGGCGTTGCGAGAAATTCCTGTTTATTCCCCTGACAGCCAAGCAGACCTGCTTAGAGAACCTGGATCAAGCATGTCTTACATATTTGATGTTAATTTGTTGTGTGTCTAGCAGGAAACAAGATACCTTTATGAAACATAAGCTGTCTCTTCCTGGCAAGCAGCAGAAGATATCAGGGACTGCGTCTCTGTTGTGCGGCGATATCTTTAGCTTGTTCACACAGTAAATGTCAAGTCTGACGGCTCTTATTTCCTCAGTTTTAAATCTCTGCTTCTGTAATCTATTTCGTTTCTGTGGATGATGATGATAATATTGTCGATATTTCCATCGTGATGACATAAATTATAATGTCTAACTGTATGATCACTCGAGGCAGAAATATAAATGTTACTTCTACATTGCTCTATTCTCAGCAGATTAAAACCAAAATCATTGACATCTATCAGTGTGGAGAAGCCTTCTTTGGGACTCCAGTAAACCACACAAAGACTAATTATCCACAAAAAGAGAAATCATTAACCACTGAAATCATGAACTACTGCTAAATCTTTTCTTAAGCCGTTGCCCTACCAAAATTACTCCTACAACACATCGGGACATCACAAAAGAAACTACAACATTTATAGCATTCACAGCACAGGTTTCAAACTGCAGTCCTTCAGAAAACCCGTGTTCTGCAACTTTTAGGTGCATCTTTCCTTCAACACACCTGAATCAAAGATTTAGGGCATTGGCAGGAAAGTGAAGATCTTGCTTTCTCAACGAGGAGGCAATTTGTCCCTTTCATTCAGGTGTGTCACAACATGTAAACATCTAAAAGCTTCAGGACCTTGAGGACTGCAGATTGTCAACCCTGATCAAAAATCTCTGCATGCCTCATTTGCCTCAGTTAAAGTTAGAGTTCATGATTCAAAAAATTTAAAGGATATTGGGCAAAAATGTCTTACCTGGAAGAGTCCATCCATCCATCCATCCATCCAGTTTTCTGTAACTACAGGCATTTATTTCCCTTGTAGGGCTAGGTTGGTGTTTTATCCAAAGAAATAAAACTGTACATTTGAAAGTTGTGCTTTGTATTTGTTCATCTCTTTGTATAATATTCACATTTGTTTGATAATCTGAAACTTGTAAATGCGACACAATATCAGGAACAGATGAAAACCTAGAAGGGGGCAATTACTTTTCTCACAGCATTTTACCTCAAGTGTTGCTCACTCCTTTCACACAAACAAAATTCTTAACGTTTTGCTTTAAGGTACTTTAAGGTAGACTATGAGATTAAGGGAGAACCACCAGTCCAACGAGTCTGACTACCAGAAGACAAAGAGAAGAAGTTTGGGGTTCCTTACATTCCTGTCACAGCAGTCGCTGCTGGTATTCAGTCTGAGGCAGACACATGCTGACAGATATTAAGCCCAGTGAGAGTTTGAACATATCTGACGCGACATATCACAAAGGGCTCCCGCTGAAGAATGGTAAGCAGGGGGGGCTTCGTACAGTATATCCTGTCTGTCCTGTAACTCTGTTAAGGATAAGCCTGTCATGTGTTGTTTTTTAAGAAGATAAACTTACATAATTTGGCTTCACAACTATATTCATCCTGGGGGCATCATTGAAAACGTACACAGCAGCTTTATTTTGCTGCAGCACAAGAATGATAATTGGTTGGTAATTTTGTTTAAAGGGTAATAAAGAGATTATTCTCTAAATAAATGATGTTGTTGAAGAGAGCTTTTTGTTCTGTTACTTGCTGTCAGCAACTAGGAGTGTCATTTGTAAATGAGCTTTTTTTAGGCTAGTTTGTCATTATGTGTGTTAACTATCATGAATTCCTGTTTGCACAGGTTCGCTCCTTCAGTTTGAAGTCCTCAGCTGTGTTTGGTCAATTATAATTGACCTCCAGCATTTCCTTTGTTCTGGGTCAGATGGTCCTTGAACAAATGTCCATGATTATTTATTAATTTTCCTGTTTGGGTTTTTAACATCAAAGCTCTGAAGGGATGTATTTACTTTATAAACTATCTAACTTAATATCAAGGCAGCATTCTGCAAACAACCCCAGTAGCTCGTTGCTGTATGAGTTATTGCATTGTTGTTCACATTTCTGCAGTGAAATCAACTTTGGCTTCCTTCTGAAAGGCACCACACAAAAACCATGGAACAAACTATAATTTCCTGAGATTTTTTCCCCCACTCTTGAGCACTATCAAGCTTAAATTCATCTTATCACTACAGGAACCATGACCTAAGCCAGGTCGCAAATACACCAGGAGTTGGTCCAACAGTAACAAGCTGATATACACTCAAGCTTTCACCCATTAGTCTGGAAGCCTATTGTTTCACTTCTCTTAATGTAAACATAAAGAAAGATGGTGAGCTAAATGCCAAGGCAAAGTGTTAGAGATTAATTAAATGTTAAACTTTAAAAACGTCACCATCTCTGGCAGTTTAGGTTTTTTGTTTATTTTGTGTTTGTATTTTGATTATTTTCTTGTTCATTTATGTTCTATAGATATTGCCCCATCAAGTCATTCTTTTGCTTTTACTTTCTCAATTTTTTCCTGTGTTCTGTTTTTGCACCTAGTTCCTCTACATTTAAAGCTCCTGGTTTTCAGTTGTTCCTTGCTGGAGTCTTTCCTTGCTCCTATATCGGTTCCGGGTCTGTTCCCTTTGTGACAGCTCTGTCAGTCTCTATTTTTCATTGTTAAAAACTTTTCAGCTTTCTCTACTTCTGCTTGCATTTGGGTCCTATCAGAAATGAAACTTTTTCCTTTCCTCTTTCGGCTTTTACCTTAAAGGGTCATCACAGCGAATCTTCTGTCACCAACTAACTTCATGTTGTCTTTCACCACATCCACAGGTCTCTTTGTTTGGTTTTTAAGTCTGCCTCCTACCTGGTGGCTCGAACCTCGGCATCCTCCTACCAATATAATCCTAATTTCTCCTCTGAACATCTCCAACCATCTCAGTCTGTCATCTCTGACTTTATCTCCAAAACATCCAACATAAGCTTCCCTCTGATGCATTATGTCCTAATCATATCCTCAACAAGAATCTCAACATCTTGAGTTCTTCAAACTCAATTTCAGCTTTCTGTCTTTTAGATAAAGTCTCTAGTTTAGATCAGAGATTCCCAACCAAGGGTACACGTACCCCTAGTGGTACGTGAGCAAATTACAGTGGGTGCTTTGAAACATTTAGTATTTCATTTCCCATATGATTCGTGTCAGGCATTCGTCAACATTTTGTGCCCTGGTAACAGAAAACCCGGCTGGGTTGTGTCATGCGTAATAAATTCCCAAATGAATAATAAACCCAGAAGAGGATGATACTGGATGTGGAGAACAGCCTGGATAACTCTCTGCCCCCAGATCTACCAGAGCTCAAAGATAACCAAGCTCAGGTGTCTTATTAAAGATAACCTAAATGATGAAAACAAAGTAAAACTAATATGGTTATTTTTTTCAGTGTTTTGTTTAAATGTCTGTTTAATGGACATTTATTCAAAAGAGTCCCAACATAAGGAGGTTTATTTACTTTTTAAAGTGTATTTACAATTTATTTTCTGATTGCTTATTCACATTCATGGCAACATATACAGTATATATACAGACGTGGACAAAATTGTTGGTACCCTACATTAAATAAAAGAAAAACTCATAATGGTCACAGAAATAACTTTAATCTGACAAAAATAATAATAAATAAAAGTTATATAAATGTTGACCAATGAAAGTCAGACATTGCTTTTCATCCATGCTTCAACGGAATTATTTAAAAAATTAATGCATGAAACAGGCCTGGACAAAAATGATGGTACCCCTAGAAAAGAATGAAAATAATGTGACCAAGGGGACATGTTAATCCAAGGTATGTCCACTAATCAGCATCCCAGGTGTCTACAATCCTGTAATCACTCAGTGGGCCTATATATAGGACTCCAGGTAGTCACTGTATTGTTTGGTGACGTGGTGTGTACCACACTCAATATAAACCAGAGGAAGCAAAGGAAAGAGTTTTCTCAGGAGATGAGAAAGAAAATCATAAACAAGCATGTTAACTGTAAAGGCTATAAGACCATCTCCAAGCAGCTAGATGTTTCTGTTATGTCTCAGTTATGTTCTGGGGCTGATTTGTTGCATCTGACACAGGGTGTCTTGAATCTGTGCAGGGTACAATGAAATCTCAAGACTATCAGGGGATTCTAGAGAGAAATGTGCTGGCCAGTGTCAGAAAGCATGGTCTCAGTCGCATGTCACGGGTCTTACAACAGGAAAATGACCCAAAACACACTAAAAACAGCCCCTATTGAGCATCTTTGGAAGGAGCTGAAACGTGCTGTCTGGAAAAGGTGCCCTTCAAACCGGAAACAACTAGAACAGTTTGCTCATGAGGAGTGGGCCAAAATACCTGCTGAGAGGTGCAGAAGTCTCATTGACAGTTACAGGAATCATTTGATTGCAGTGATTGCCTCAAAAGGTTGTGCAACCAAACATTAAGTTGTGGGACCATCATTTTTGTCCAGGCCTTTTTCATGCATTTATTTTTTAAATAATTCTGTTGAAGCATGGATGAAAAGCAATGTCTAACTTTCATTGGTCAACATTTATATAATTTTTATTTATTATTACTTTTGTCAGATTAAAGTTATTTCTGTGACCATTATGAGTTTTTCTTTTATTTAATGTAGGGTACCAACAATTTTGTCCACGTCTGTACATATGTTGCCATGTTTAATTTGAAGGGAAAACTTTGGAGAGAAAATAATAAAATGCTTCATCAATAAACGTTCAAGTCAGGGAGATTATACAAAATTATTTTCATTTCATAATCAGTTGTACATTCTAATTCTGGAGAATCATCAACACGTTTGACTAACGGGATTAATTGTGGTTTTCGAAAATGACTCTTGGGGTACACAAGACGAAAAAGGTCGGGAAATCATACATAGATCATACAGTATCGCTGGACTCACTACTGTCTTGTACACCTTTTCTTTCATTCCTGCTGAAGCCCTTTTATCACACATCGCACCTGACACTCGCATAAAACATAAGTAAGTGTAATGTAATGAAAGTTAAAATTTGTTGAGAAAACCAGCCTCTGCAATACACTGTATTCCCTGTGCTGACTTGCAGCAGCTGGAAGATTGGCCACTGTTCATTCTCTAATGAGCACCAGTGGCTGTGACCCTCTGCTCAATAAAAACCCTCACAGTCCAAAACCACGGCCCCATCCTCGCCTCACTCCAGCCAGCTTTCAGCAATTAGGGAAAGGGCCGAACATTGCTGTGATGAAAGGCCGCTAGCCTGTGTGGCCCTCGCAGCCGTCGGCTCAACTGTGTCAGAGCCAGGCGCCTTGTTGTTCTCGACTGGAGCCGTCCGCACACAGCGAGAGCCTTTATTCTCAGAGTAGAGAAAACAACGAAGGAGAAAATGACCAGTTCACCTACACCAGGAGGTCATCTGCCCTGCAGCGGTCCTCACAGTTATCAAGGCCTAGAGGGGACTGCAACAAACATTACACTAAACAGGCACTTTTTTAAACACCGAAGGTGGATAACAAGAAACTAGATTATTTCTTGTTTACTGTGAAATGCACCAAAAAATCAGAAATTATTTATAAAAGGATAAAAAGCTTTGAACACTATTTTAGTCTATAGTTGATGAAAAAAAAGTATCTCCTCCAGATAACTTGCAGTATTCTGGTTTCTATGCTTAGTATTATTTAAATTACTATTTTCAGTTACAGCAGAAGAAAATCTTTGAAAACACCACACGATACAATCTACTGTTCCACAACAAAGATGGAAAATCATCCTGTGAGCCTCAATAAAGCATTTCTAAAAAGATTAGGTCAGTTTATGGTATGTTTGTTACCAAAGGCGTAAGCAAAATAAGCAGTTGCTTAGGGCCCCCACAAACCCATCTGGGGCCTCCCATAAATGCTGAAATTGAACAGACAATACAGATGTTAAAATTTATGAAAATGTGAATATTACTTCATTTGATTTTGTTTTGATCCAATGTAGATTTTTTTTGTATTATTTACATTTGTATGTGGTAAGTAGCCAAGTTTGTTGGTAACTAATTATTTTATTAATAATTTTTAGAATTCAAACGTCATTAGATTTACACATGTGAATTAAATAAAAATAACATTTGAAATTCCTTTTTAATATTCATTGTTTGATTGTTGTGTTACCATTTTTACACTGATGCTTTAGTATAACCTTTTATTTTGTTTCGGCTTCAGATTGTTTCAGCTAATATTAACAATTACCACTGATTAATTTTCAGGATCCGCCAAAAAAACTCTGCCTACTTTCCCAGATTAGACCAGTTTGATTGAAACAGTGTGCAATAAAAAAAAAAAAATTCTCTGTGCAGATTTTAAGTTACTTGTGGTGTAAACATGTTTTCTTTGACTTTGTTTCATAATTGTTGCCTTTTAAAACTATTCGTGTCTCTTGAACTTAAATGTTAAATGGAAAGCATCTGTACAGATGAATTTTTAAGTCTTGCCACCGATTCTCAATTTAGATTTTGGTAAAGATGACTGGATTATGTCCAACAAATAAAAAAACTTTAATTAAAACCATTTTGTTGCAGCGCTGGCATTATGTTGGAAGGTGAACCTGACAAAAGAGGCCCAAATGCAGAAAAAAAAAAAAAAATCTGATTTTTAGAGGAAAATATGATGTTAAGCTTCACCATTGTGCCCTGTCTAATCATGGTCTATAATATGAAATCTCAAAAGAATGCATCAAAGTTTGAGTTCACCGTGGCCATATCCCAAAGATATGAAAGGTTTTGCAAGTACATTTAACAATTTTGCACATGAATCAAATCCTGTAGCTGGGTTAACATGATGGATTACTTCATATAAATGCCCGAATAAAAATGCTCCTATGCTCTTACCCATCAAACCTAACATTCATGTTTTTGTGACTGTGAGAGGAGCTGGGGGAAAAACCCTTGCTTGCACAAGGGAAACATGTTAACTCTTACAGAATGGTTCTGGTTGGGATTCAAACATAAACCTATATGATTCAAACTCAGGACATTTTTTGTTGTAGGACATCAGTGCTAACAACAGCATGCATTAAATTGTAAATTTAAATTAAGTATCAAACACTGTAATGCTGGAAGGGGAAATAAACCCTTCCGTCAGCTGAGATAAATATTTTTGTTCTGTCACTAAACCAACACATAACCAAAACATTTACACAGCTGAACTGTTTAACGACATTCAGTTATGCAAAATAACTCAGCATTGGTGCAGTTTGAAGGATAATCGTGTTCATAAAAATGATAGCATCTGCTAGATTAGATCATCAACTGTCTTGTGTTGCAGCCAACAGTGGATCATGTAAAAACCCTAATCTTTTTTTTTTCAGGCCCCTTCAGGTGGTAAACATTGTGTTTTAAAGCACAAGCTATGTAAAATGCAAAGGTGTGACTAGACACGCTTAAATCAAGACAGTGAAATCTAAGTATTTTTCAGGTAGCAGAAAAAGCTTGTTTGCACACAAACAGCAATATTATTTTCACATGCAGGGTTTTTCTCAAAAGTACTAGTACTAAAGAAAATGTAAAAAATAAAAAAATATCTCACAAACCATGTGTACATAGAGGGGTAGAGTTATGGGGGTTGGTTGGTAAACAATAGTCCAAACCCTCAGGCTTTTTTCCGTTATGCTGCAGGAATCACAAGGGGGAAGCAGGCTGGGAAGAAACATGATGGGATGGCAGGTGTCACCTCTGAGAGTACCTGGGTGGGAAGCAAAAAAACGATCATGCAAAAAACCCCCAGAAACCTCCATCAAGCAGTGTCAGCATTTACAAAACAACTGCAAACAGAGCGGGAATGTAGTGCTCAGCGGACGCATTGTGGGAAACTGATGTCAGGATTGATAAGACTTGCTAAGGCTGGTGGGAGTGGGAATCTTTCAGTTTCTGCAGAACTTGGATGGTGAAGACACTCTGCATTTCATTATTTTATGAAAAAACAGCGACACTGGAGAATCCAGTAAAGATAGAATAGGTTCTCAAAAAATATGTGCTAGTAAAATTTGTTTTGATTGTAATTTTAGACCTAACCTTGGCTGAAAATAGACAACCATTTCCTTCCGTTCAGCTCACCCCAGACATCTAATTTCCACCTTCCGCAGATGTTGATGGGAACTCAGACTCCCAGACACTTGGGGTCATTGTTTTTATTAAAACAAGTTTGAGACGGATGAATTTTGTTGATTTGTTTACAGAAAAATATGAGTTCACTGATTATTGCACCCCTTGACGATATTTTGTGTTTTTGCTCCATTTTCTTACAAGGCTTCGTTCAGGTTTCTGCGGACTGGTGGATCCTACTGTGATTGGTTGTGATGACATTTTTGGGGGTTTTTTTGGTCTGCTGCTGAAGTCACTGAATGTTTTTCTGATGTTGTGAGACTGAGCCACATGTCACTGGGTCACTGCTGGTGTTTACACTATAATCACTGTGTGAAAGTGTTGACTGGCAGCTGGTGGGACAATAGCTGAGAGGCCTGCAGACTGAATAATAAGCTTTATACAGAGATAGATTATTATTATCAGCTATTTGTGACATTCCATGTGAGAAAGGTTGGTGTATAAACAGATACATGGTTGGATAAACAGCTTTTATTCAGTAATAATCTCTAAAGCTTATTCTTGAACCGTAGCAATGAGTGCATATAGGTCAGAAAATTGCCCATAATGACAATTACAAACATCTGTATGTTGCTTGTGAGGCATGCCAGGAAAAAAGACAAAACCTGACCTTTTTGGCAAGTATAATTCTCTGTGAACACATCTTATGCTGACTGTTAAAAGGGTAAGTTTGTTGTTTTTATTTACCTGGACCTTATTTATTAGCACATATTTGGTTCATTCACTCACCCAGACAAGGTTGGATACACTTGGATTCCCTGGGGAGAAGTTATATCCAGTCACAATCAGTGTGTATCCATATAATGGGAGTCAATCAGGGCAGGAGAGTTTTTCGCCTCTAATAAGCCATTATTTGCCCTGAAACTCCTTCATTTAGCCATGTTTTGTTATGTTGGCACGACTCTCCTTGGAGTTCAGAACATCTCAGAAGGACTTATTTGTTCTGTTCCGGGGTGATTTACAGGCTATAATAAAACTACACTACCACGCAATTCCAAAAACGAACTCCCCCTTTAAGTATGATAGAAATGCTGTGTTGCTGTGGGCCTATTTTGTTTCTAAAGGCCATGTGAACCAACTTTATGTGCATGACTTCATGAACTGCTTGAAATACAAAGTACATTTTTTTTTAAATAAAATGCTATTGAAATCTACCAGAAACTTAATACAGAGTTTATCTTTCAGCCTGATTCTGATTCAAAACTTATCGCCAATTGAACACAGAATCAATGTTCTTCCATGGTCTCTCAGTCCCCAGATTTAAATCCTGTAGAAAGGGTGTTGAAGTAAGATAAAGAGGATGATCTATAAAAACGGTTAAAAAAATCTGTTTCATTCAAGCTTCAGAAATGTTACTAGAGAAGACTACACTCTTTTTAATAGGCAAAAAGATTATTGTAGAAAATAAAAAGAAGTGCTGCAAATGCAAGCAGAGACTGCCATACATTTCAGAGAGTAATGGCTGAAGCAACAAATGGGCGTTTTCAAAGGGGAAAAACGCAGAGGGAGAAGGATGAGAACTCTAAAGCCGTGTCAGTGTTGGGAAAATACTTAAAACTCCACAATGATGCATTGTTCTGTTGAAAAGTAGTTACCATTTCACAGCTATTACCAGTCATAAGATGAAATACTACTCTTTTTTTCTCCTTAATGCTCACAAGGCAGCAGTTTAAGGATTAATGCCACCTATTTATGTCCCCCGCTGGAAAATAAATTTCCCACCATTGTGAGGTGGTCTTGTTCATGAGAGCCTGCAAGTGAAATTCAGACTGTTTTTGCAGATTATAGATTTTGGTTTTTTTTGTTTAGCTACATGATAACCAGGTCTCCTGTGTGCGACATGGAAGCCTCAAATGGCTGTTTTCTTTTTGAGGGAAGGATTATGTACGTCATTAACAGATACCTGGTCTATAATTTACAAATGAAATATGTCAATCTCTGGGAGGTGAAAGGGGAAATTCTGAACCAAAGTCAGCCATATCTTTGATCCTGTGGACCTATTTGTGTGAACGCAAAAACAAGAAGTCTAGAGCCTTAATTGCAGAAAGCAAACAATGACTTCCTGAGTAATGTGTATGTGGAAAACAGCAGCACAGTGGGGGATTCTGTCTTCTACATAGCAAACTCTCCCTGTTTCTGCATGCAAATGCTGCCTATTATCAAATTATGGATTTTACAAGATGATTAAAGAGGAATGAACAATTCCCTTGTAACTTGCCAAGAACAGGTTGTAACACCTTTCAGGGATTTATTTATAAATGCGGGATGTTCTCTCATCGTTGAATGAACTTCTCAGGAATGAAATTCTCACTGCATGAGTTTTAAAAATCATTATCAATAGAGGGTTTGATAAAGAAAAACGTACAAACAAAATGATCACTCAGCTCCTTGAGCTGAACAATATTTCTGCAGGACAATGGTTAATTTGTCACAAAGAGGTCTGTGATTTCCCAAAACGAACCTCTATTTGATTTTTTTTATTATTTTTTTTAATGTATTTTTGAACCCCACTTCTGGTTCCAGGATTTTCCTCATACCCTAAATTAAAAATAAAGAAACATAGCAAGAGAGGCAGAACATCTTGTATATCATAGATATACAAGGCCTCTATAATGGATGGATGGATGTTTCCGCGCTCCAGTTTTTAAAATGCATTTCAACGTTTATTATGCTCCCCCCTTAAACAGCATTACAGTACATGGGGGTTAAGAACAAAAAATGCAAAAGGCCGAAATCCACCAATGGTCCAACCCCCACAAAAAATGCTTATAAGTACATACATATGCATTAATATATAACATCAAAATCATCTTAACACTACCACAGCTAACATCCACGATATTCCATGTCTTCCATGTCTCCACTCCTTGTCTCTACTGTGGTACAGCCAATTATCAATCATCATGGAAAATAAATGCTGCTATTTTGCAGTGTCAGTTCAACGTCGAGTAGCATTATGCCTAGGTATTTCATATTCTAATATTTTAATAAGTGTCTACAATTTATTAGTTAGATTAGTTTTAGTTTTTTTAAAGAATGCTTAGTGTCAGTTTAGATTTATTCCTTTTTAACGAGTGTTACATACAAATGGCAAAACTGAAAAAAATAAGAAACGTGTAACAAAATCTTAGAAAATGATTTTAAAAAATGTCTTGACTTGGGGAAGATGAACAACCACACATATCAGGCTACTGTAATTGATATATGGCAGAATCACATTCAAAAGTTCAGTAAACACAATAACAGCCCAATAATAAATGCAGATTCTACAGTTCTGTAAAAACGCTGAAACTGACTGGCGACACTAGAAAACAAAATCCAGGCTATCATGAGTACAATTATGCTTTTGATCAGTTTTGAACATATTCAATCCCAAATTGGACTCTGTCACTTTCTCCCTAACCTTAGCTTGGTTACTGCTAGGAGTGGAAGGACTGTTGCAACACAGACAATTAGATGTATATTAACACAGCGGATGGGCACACAATCTACACTACCCCTTTATACAGCTCCGGTTCCCATTTATTTATTTTGTTATTTATTCATTTGACAGGGACAAGCTTGTAGCAGATGCAGTGCAAAAAGAGTTTATATCTAATGCTAATTTTGAACTCCAGTCCGCGGTTGGGCCTCTTCATTGATATTATTTGCATTTCTCTTGCAGTTGCAGTGTTGGTTAACGATGTAGCCTTGTTAGCCAAAGCTTACCTGATCTGAAGTGATTGCTGTATACTGCTGCATGTTTAATCATCATTCCATTCACTTCTTCTAATAACTTGCTATCCAAAGTTGTCCTTTTATTGCCTTGAAAGGGGGAGCAAGTTGATGGAATTTTTTAGAACTTGCCTGTTTTCTTATTGTTAATCAAAATGATTTGTGCAACCAACTCCATAACAAGACATGATTGCATCTCTTTCTGCAGACAATAGAGCAGGGAGTTACCTAGACCAATAATCCTTGTAGACTTTATACTATTGCAAACTAAGCAAATGTTCTCATTACATTTAATTAACTTTAAGTAGTTTTGTGAACAGTTTTGTTTCAAGTTCTCTTTATAATTTTTTTCATTACCAAAAAATTTTTCTTTACTTTTAGAGTTCGTCTTTTTGTTCAGATTTCAATAATAGACTAAGTTCCAATTCTGAAGATTTAGAATTGATTTAAAATCGATTATGTAATATACTTGTTTGTTATGAATTCTTCAGAAAGACAAAATCACATCATTTATTTTGAGTGAATATGCTAAATTGGCTGTTAGTTTTAGT
Organism: Apricaphanius iberus; assembly: GCA_028564705.1. Taxonomy (NCBI): domain Eukaryota; kingdom Metazoa; phylum Chordata; class Actinopteri; order Cyprinodontiformes; family Aphaniidae; genus Apricaphanius; species Apricaphanius iberus. The sequence goes on along the minus strand of JAPXFQ010002398.1, from coordinate 1,038,324 downwards.
GTTCAAATAGTAGCTTGAGTTTCACCTGTTGCATCCTTGTTGACGACTAAAACTGCGTTCAGACCACAGGCTTTGTCAGCATCAGTAATTACATGTTGAGTCTATGGTGGAGGCCTTTGGAGGAGCGTTGCAGTCTCTGTGGCGCTTTGTGAGCGTTGGTTCCATCAACTTTTCAAGCTTTTCCTGCGTATCAAGCTTCACATCCCATAACGCCAGCAATGCAGAAGTTCAGCTAGTTGAACTTTTGACGGTCCTAACGCTCTTGACGCAGCACGGCAACCAATCAGAGCGACTCACTGTAATGCCGTTGCCCGACATCGACGCTGCCTAGACATCCACGATCCACGAGTATTTAAAGCATCCAGCAGAGAAAGGCCTGCCTATGAGTTTTTTGAGCTTCAGCTTAAAAATGTATCTACTGTGTATATGCGTCGAATTAGTCACTTTATGAGCGTTGCCTGACATTGACAAAGCCTACGGTCTGAAGGCAGCGTAAGAGATGATTTCTTGGTCATGTTGCAACATGTGGCTACTGCAGTTGGTCGTAGTTCTGCAGTAATTCACTTCCATGTCGCAGGCCTTGAAAATTGCTTTGCTTCTGTTAAGTTCTTGGTTCTGTTTGTCTGTTCTGAACCCTGAATTGTGCCAGACCGCAGCTTAGCGCAGCCGTTTTCAAATCCAGCGCTAGGCTAACACCACTAGTGTTGCTTGCATTTATTCTCACCTAGAGCACAAGCTTGATTTCAGTGACTCGACAGCTGAATGGCCTAATTTTCTTCTACTTTGGCTATGAAAAGGGCAAAAACTGTCCAAGGTTAAAAAACAAAAATCTTTCAGTTGGCTACAAAAGAAATATCATTGTCATTTGTTCTCAAGAGATGTGTAAATATTTCTGATTCTCATAAGTGGTCTTTATTCCAGTTCCTCCTGGTTCCATTTGTCTTTGTTTGGCACTGGGGCATGAGCTCCCACACTGTTCACAGCAACACACAAAGGTGCTTTAATCCTTACTCTTCCTTCTCGCCCATGAACTGCAATTATGCGATTAGTGTTGCAAACAAACAGCACACACACAGAGATTATTGGGGCTTGCAGTTATATTGTTATAACCCTGAGAAGACATTCAGTCTTAGGATAATAAACTCTCAAAGCATCAAAGTCTCATGTAACTAGTTATTTTCCAGCAAATGTTTGCCTTAAAAAGTTCTACAGTGGGAAAAGACGAGGAACACAGTTGTCTGTGTTTTACAGAGAAATAGTCCCTTATGAGGGAAAGGCAGAACATCCCCCTCAGCCTGTGAACTTTGAACTGGTTAAACTATATCAGCTTATGAACTGTACAGGGCCCATTTCATCCCCATGACTGAACCACATATTTACCCACAATCCCATGGGGTCACAAAGATACATAACGTTCTCATCATCATGTTCGTTCAGGGCAAATCAGTAAATATTACATTAGAGTATTTGCTAAAAGTTTTTACTTGCCTGCCTTAACACACAAATATACTTGAGTGACGTACTGTTCTTAATCCATAGGATCTTATATGACATTGGCATACCTTTTGCAGCTATATTAGCATTACTGTAACCCTCAGAGGAAGGCTTTCCACAAGGTTTATGAGTGTGTTTATGAGAAGTCTTTCTACAATCCTTTCCTAAATCCATTTGTTAGGTCAGACATTATTGTTGGATGAGAAGGCCTGGCTCAGAGTCACTCCTCTATTTGAAATTGGATACCTCTGTGTACTTGTCCCCCGAGGAAGCCTACTTTGTGATTTTTGTAGTCTAACATTTCCACATTTTTAATAATACCCCGAACAGATGACTGTGAATCATTTAATACCAAAAGAAAATCGACTACTGGGCCTATTGCACAGGTGGCATCCTATCATGGTTCTTGCAATCTGGTGGGATTCACTAAGCTTAAATTTCCATTTCCTCTGTTTTGATGTATTTGCGCACATGTAGGTATTTTTTTAAGAGAAGGATCACTTTGCAGAAGTGGGAAAGCTCCAATAATTTCTTTATTTTTCAGCCTCCAATGAGCCAGAACATCTTCTGTTTTAAAGTACACAGATTTTCTTGGTGACAATGTTTTTTCCCAGCAATTTTTCAGTTAATTAGTTTAACAAAAATATGACAACAAATTTTTAAAATTTACTTAAAAATCATAGTAGATAATAAAAGCATTAAAAAATCTAATCATGGAAAATGCCTAAACATATATATATATATATGCAGTCACACAGATATTTGGACTAATGTCCCTTAGCAAGTTGAGAAAACCCTCAGACTTTTGCTATAGCAATCAGTAAGCGTTTTAATCAGTTGAGTAGCAATATCAGCCACATGACCCAAAAAGCCTTTCTCTAATCAAAGAAAATAAATTAGAACGATTAGGAACCACCAATGCACAAAGATATTATTAACTGGGATATTCCACAGTGAAGCAGTTTTAAAGTGGGGAATTATGCAAGATTGACTTTTTTACGTGTAACATCCTTATAACCTGTTAGTCCCTCATTAAAAACATGCCTGAAGTGTTTCTTTGACTCATCCACTTATGTTTGAATAACTTTTGAGTCTCTGCTGGTAGTTATTGGAGGTGCTGAAACACCTGCTCCCACCGATCTCCCCTTTTCCATCCATCTCCTCCCCCCACCTGACGTAGCTTACTCAGCAGCCAAGCAGCTGCTCCTGCAGCCTTCCCCCTCCCCACTCAGCTCTGGTAGAGTAGCAGCTGCTGCGGTCAGGTTAGGCTAATTGTAATGGTGCATTCAGACGGCAAGCTTTGTCAGCGTCAAGCCAACGCTCACAAAGCAAATAGTTTGATGCATATACACAGAAGATACTGTTTTAAGCTGAAGCGGATTTATATATACATGTGATTTTAAGAATGATTTAGGGTAACATTTTCATTTGAATGTGTCCTAGAATGGTACTATGTGCCTGGAAGAAGCATAATACCCCTCCTTTAAAATATGGTAAACTTTAGGGGTGCAGACCAAGAACTGAAGCCCCTATTTCAAACCGAGACTTTGAAGCTTGAATATAACCTGCAGCAACCTACATGGACAATCCAAATGTCTCATTAAAAAAGTTTTATGCTCAGATGAGACAAAGATTGAGCTATTCGCTCCCAAAATGACCACAGACAAGTATCAAAGCATCTAGGTGAGCTTTTCAAATTTGCTCCACTGTAAAAATGGTGGTGATACTGTCATACTTTTACATTTTTTATGTGTCCTTTCCAGCACCATAGCAGTCAGAATAGTTGTCTGGGTCTAGGGTTGCTCCTCTCCCCCTGGTATTGTTGTGTTGCATGCTGGATGGTGTAATACACTCAACCTCAACTCAATCAGTAGTTACATAAATGAATCTTGAAGACTGGAAATTTATACCAAACACACATCAAGGCTGGTTTTGAGATAAACAAAGCAAAGGAATATTAAGCTTCTGGAAGGGCTCCTCGCAACTTTTGGGAAAAATATATTGACTGTAAATAAAAGTGGGGTGTGTGTCGGGAAATCAACAAACTGAAGCCATCTTTCTATCCATTGTCTATCCCTACTTTTTCTTACACGGTTGTGTGGGGCCTGGTGCCTAATTGCAGCTATCATTGGCAAAGAGGCAATTTACACCTTGGACACGTCGCCAATCCATCATAGAGACACAGGACAATGAACCAGCTCAACCACTTGAAATCAGATCTACTAATTCCTGTAAGAGGAGTGGTCAAATTATACCAGAAGGTTGTGATGGCCACAAAAAGCTTCTGCTGTTGTTTTAATTTTCTAAAATTCTAAATCTACTGATATATGTGTATGTGTATGTGATATATGTGTATTTTTGTTTGCACTAAGTTTTAGTTTGTTTTCAAATACGACTCGACAGTTCTGTGTTAGAAAATGTAAAAATCAAAGAACCCTCCTCTACATTTTTTGGAGGTGGATTCATCTCATTGATATTTTGATTTCCTGCATTGGTAAACTTCCATCTTTTCTTATCATTCCCTGTGGATAAAGCTATATTTAAAGGCTGTAGAGCACTTCTTTCAGAATCAGGAGAAAACTTGACTGTAAGATGCTAATGCAGTAAACCCAGGAGGGATTTCTTCAATATTGCCTATTCTTGGGTCTCTTTTTCAAGTTTCTGTCTCCTCCCAACTGATCAATTCTCCCCCTGGCGTGGTTCGAAGATTCATACTCAGACTTCCAAGAAAAGTAGGTTTCTCATGTTCTCCTTTTACCGTTTGTTTGCTCCATTTCTTCTGTCTGTTTAATGTCTAAAAAATTAATCCAGGATAAGCCAGGACTCTTTTAACGGCATAAAAAAAAGTGGGAAATGCCAGAACTGAAGTTAAATGGGCTGTGACTGGGAGAAAGTGACACACCTAACAATAAAAGTTAGGTGGTGTTTTTTATTCAGCAGGAAGTGATTCAGGGTTGGAGAATATGATGCCATTTGGTGAGTTCACCATGTCAATGTTGGCATCCCTGAATGCACTGTATAGCTGTTCAATGTAACTCACTTCTTTCCTTCTTTCGTAGCGAATAAACCGAATGAGGCCATCAGTAATCAACACTGGGGTTTTTGGTGGGTGTATTCAGAAAAGGCACATTTCTGGCAAATGTTTAGCAAAATAATTATATGTGATTTATATCTGCAGTCTGGTTTGTATATTTAATAAGAAGATATGCAATTAATAAGAATAGAAAACTGTTTCAAACTTGGGAAAATGCCCTTTGGATCTCAGGCACATGGCATGAAAGCTTGGCGTGTAAAGCAGTCCTGGAAAGAGAAGAGAAGGAATAAAGCAGAAGAAAGTAAATTACATGAATATGGCAGAGGCAGAACCAAAGGTAAAACAGAGTACTGAGAGAGGGGGTATGAATGACTGAGGAGCCAGTTGAGGCAAAGTGGGATTATACTCCCTTGGGAAAATCCACATAAGGAAAAGGCCACATACTTCTCAAACTCCTTCACACACTGCAGTTTTCCTCCAACTGCATTAATTTTGGGAAGACAACATTTTAAGTAACACTTAATCCCATTGGGAAGCCTTTTCATCCTAAAAACATAGCTTCTGATATTACTCTTTCCATTAAACTACACGCTCCTCCCAAAATAGGAATTTTGCATGATGGCTAAGACTTTACACAATGCAAACAGTATGATGGCTTCACTTCAGATGGAGCCCAGAAAGTTAACACAGAGCAGTATGCAGAGAGAGGGATAGCCCTCTGCTGTAATTATCTAATATTTAGGGAGCAGTGGAATGCAGTTCGCTGCCTGGAAACGGTGGATTGAACTAATTAGCAAAATTATAAATCCATTACTTGCAGAAAAGAATCTTTGCTGTGGTGCTATAAACTATTTTTTGTGTTAAATGTTTTTTGCAGTTTCTAGAGAGGGCTCCTGGGAATCAAATAAACTGATCTTAGGGATGAGCTTCCTTGAATGTGTGCACTCAAAAGAAAAGTTTCAGGGGTTTTTTGCAAAAAAGTAAACAAAAACAAAATTATCTGAAATTGGGTTTTAGAGTTTAAACACAAAACCAAGTAGTTTGGGACTAAAATAGCAATTTCCTTTCTTTTTAACAGTTATAACTCACAAACACTGCTGTACAGTAGTGTTAAAACCACAAACTAAATAAAATAACCAAAAACAGAAGACTTTAAAAAGTTTGCAAAAATGTTTTACTTATTTTAAAATGAAATCTGAGACATAAGAAATGACAAAAGTTTTATACCAGAAAATAGACGTCTTGTTTTTACTAGCAGAAATGTAAGAACTGAGACAGTAAAGCGCTGATCCAGATTTTCTCCAGACAATATGTCACCCAGTTCCACATGTTGGAGGAAAATAGAAGAGTTATTGTCAAAGATAATTTTAAGTTGGGGAACAAAGAGTTTTAAGAACTTGGGTAAAGTGAAGTTGGGGCAACAAATCAGTGGCAAAACTTTACCCCGACCCCCCCACCCCACCCGGTAAACAAAAGGAGGAAGTGGTGCTGTGTGACTGGTTTGCAGCAACTTCCTGTTTGTGATTATGTGTCCAAAAACAGAACCAGGGTCTCTGGACCTCCCACGACTCTCCACTCGAGGCCAGGCAGCCGCTGACCCGCTGCGTCTAGCTGTCTGTGCATTGTGCTCGGTAACCGGGCTGCCACAATACTGGGAAGCAGCTGCAACAAACAGAAACGTGGCAAATGCATGTTGTTGCATGGCATTCAGTAGCTAGAGGCACTAATTTAATGTATATCAACAAAGAGGTCCATTCCAGATATGCATTTTAATAAGCTGGCACATTTAATTTTACTTTTTCATTGTGCTCTTGTCGGATAGAAAACTTTGAAAGAATAGTGGTGACAAGTCTGTTTAGGTCAAACAATTCAGTTTCATTTGGACGCTATACAATATGTCAGTAAAACACTCAAAAATACAAGAAGACAAAATAAATAAATAAACTGTTGCATAATATATACATATCATAGCATGCTAAATACATATATCATACTGTGCTAAAAGTACAACAAAGGTACCAAATAAATGTAAAGTAGAAAAAAAAATTCCAGGTTAAATACTTCAAGAGCGAGTGTGGGCAGTGTTGTTATTAACAAGCACCCCCCCCAATCCTGCAAGGACAAGCAGGTATAGACAATGGATGGATGGTGATGTGATTTATCTTAGCACACAAACTGTGGGATAAATAAATGGAAGTAATCATTTTAGATCTTTTTTCCTAGACTTTAGTAGGTAAGGACTGACCTGTAGAAATCCAGCCAGTTAATTTGAGTTTTTCCAAACTTTCCCAATAAGACCCCTTTTGCCCCCAGACTATCTGCTTCCCATAACCTTGCGACTGCAGGAAAACAGGAGCCAGGGACCCTCGCCTACATTTCCTCACATTGGAAAACATAATCCACAATTCAGCTTTAAAGTCATTATCAGTCGCTAATACGAACAATACAGCAACACCAGGATACATTAATCCCCGTTTGAAACACTAAGGAAATAATACAACTGCAATACAATGGCCAATTTTCCTTCCCTTAGCTATGTTTTGGGCAACGTTCCTTTAGGAACTCTCTGTCCTGGATGTGAGGTGGGTTTTGTTAAAGGTATGGCCCTAAACATGGCAGCTTTGATTAGTGGGAAAGAGGAAAAAGAGAGGAAGATGATCAAGCCTTTTTCCCAAAGTTAATTTTTCTGATTGCTTTTTTAGATGAAATGATGTCTTGTTTCATCACTTTGACGACATTGCTTCTGAGAAATTATTTAGCAAACTTTGTTACATTATTAAAGCTCACAAAATGTGAATTTGTACATTTACATCAGCTGCTGCACACAATATCACACACAAAAAGGTTACCTAAACAAGGTTTGCCGTGTCTTGATAAATAACGCATGTTTTATGATTAAAACATGAAAAAACATTTATGATTTATAACACATTTCCTGAGATGATTAATCACTGGAACATTTTAAAGGCTTTTGTTAAATCCAGTTAAACTAATCACTTTTAAGAGCTTGGACAAACAATAGAACTCAGATTCAAAACAGTTGCATTTTTTTCCTCCCTAGAAGTTAATATTTTTCACACTGCATGATGCTACCACCACTTTTCATGGCATCATTCTTAAAGAGATAGCTAAATGTTTTAACATTTCTCTTACCTTGATGAGTTATCTACATGTCTTACTGCTGTGAATTTGTAGATCAGCTAACTGCTGGTAAGGCCAAGCACCTATGTAGCTTTTCAGGAAAACCATTCAAAATTAAAATGTCCATATCCATGGTATACAACACTGTAAGTCATTATTAAATTTATGAAACCATACTTAAGCAACAGAGGATAGATTTATTTCCATTCAATTCAATTCACTTTTATTTATAAGCGCCAATTCACATCAAATGTCATCTCAAGGCACTTTACAAAAAAGCCATTTCAATACAATTATACAAACATTCCAATCAGTTAAAAGTTTCTATGTAAGGAATCCCAGCAGATTTCATTGAGTCATTGACATGAGGTTGTGCCCGGTTCATGCAGACTCCAAGCACAGCCCTTACTCAGCAATCCCTCATACTGAGCAAGCATGTAGTGACAGTGGAGAGGAAACACTCCCCTTTAACAGGAAGAACCCTCTGGCAGAACCTGGCTCAGTACAAGCGGTCATCTGCCACGACTGTCTGGGGGTCTGAGAAGACAGAGAAGAGACAGCATGGAGGATGCTCGGTGACTTTGAGCATCATCTGGACCGATGCTCCCCATCCAGCAGGGGGCATTATAGTTGAGCAGGGTACCAGACCGGGTAGAGCTTCTATGGGGAGAAAATACTGAGAGAAAACTGGGCTAACAATCGCAATAACAGCAGAAAAAAATAAATCTCAGAAACCTGTTTAATATGAGATTTAAATGTCATGTCTTGGTCAAAAATTACACCAAGGTTCTTTACATTATTACCAGAGGCCAATTTAATGCCATCCAGATTAAGTGATTGATTTATCAGTTTCCTTTTAAAGGTTCTGGTCCAAAGACAACAACCTCTGTCTTGTCTGAACTTAAAAGTAGAAAATTCAGAGTCATCCAGGTTCAAGCATGTCTTCCAGACATGCTTGTAATCTACCTAGCTGATTGGTTTCATCAGGTTTTATGGATAAATATAATTGTGTATCATCAGCATAACTGTGGAAATTCATTCCATGTTGTATAATTATTTTACCAATTGGAAGCATATATATAGTAAAAAGAATCGGTCCCAGGACGGAACCCTGTGGTACTCCTCAGGTAACCCTTGAGTGTGAAGAAGATGTATCATTGATATGATTTAAACCAGCCTAGTGCTGTTCCCTTGATCCCTACAACATTTTTAAGCCTTTCTAAGAGAATATTATGATCGACTGTGTCAAAAGCAGCACTGAGATCTAACAAGACCAGAACAGTCACAAATCCATTATCTGAGGCCATTAGAATATCATTAGTAACTTTTACCAGTGCTGTTTCAGTGCTATGATGAGCTCTAAAACCTGACTAAAATTCTTCAAACAGGTCTTGCTGTTGCTGTTTAAATGCCCACATACTTGATTGGCAATTATTTTCTCAAGAATTTTAGGTTAGAAAGGAAGGTTAGATATAGGTGTGTAGTTAGCCAAGTCATTTTAATCGAGGGAGGGTTTCGTAAGTAAAGATTTTATTACAGCAATCTTAAATTCCTGAGGCACATATCCATTTATTAAAGATACATTCATCATGTCTACAATAGGGCCAGTAACCAGAGGGAACACTTCCTTAGATAATTGGTTGGTATTGGGTCTAACATACAAGTTGAGGGTTTAGATGAAGCTAATATTTGTGATAATTCTGAAAGCTCAACAGAATCAAAACGGTACAGACATAAACATGGCTCTACAGTTCTCTCTGATACTGCCTCATTTACTTAAAGATAGTTAACCATGTTTAGGAGAATGCCAATGATTTTATTTTTAATAGAATTTATTTTATTTATCAAGAATCCCATAAAGTCATCACTACTGAGAGGAGGAATAGTTGGATCAACAGAGCTATTACTCTGTAAGTTTGGCGACTGTACTAAAAAGAAACCTAGGATTGTTTTTATTTACCTCTATTAATGACGAGAAATATGCTGTTCTACCTTGTCGAAGCGTGTTATTATAAAGTAGTAGACTATTTTTCCAGGTTAGAAAGGAATAATTGAAGTGTGTAGAGCGCCATTTTCTCTCCAGTTTCCTAGTATTCTGCTTTAAAGTACGCAACTCTGCACTAAACCAGGGAGCCAACGTCCTATGGCTGATAAACTTCTTTTTTAAGGGGGCTACACTGTCTGGCGCCTAACACAGTCAGGAAGTAATACTTTGAACCAGACCATCAATTTCTGAAGGGTAAGTGTTGGAATTACTGCAATCCACTGTGGTATTCTGAGACCGTTAGGGAAGCGAGAATAGAACAGATTCTTTAAAACTTGTTACAGCAATGTCTGATAAAGTTCTACTCTAATTACATTTCCTTTCAGATTTTGGAACGTTGGGTAAAGCAAATTCAAAGGTTATCAAATATGGTCAGATAGGACTGGGTTATGTGGGAGGACTATTAATTCATCACACTCAATGTTATATGTCAGTACAATATCTAAAGTGTGTTGAGCCGAGTTTGTGGGTCCATTTAACTTTCTGAGTAAAGCCAGTTGAGTCTAATATAATATTAAAGGCTGCAGTTAGGCTATCACTTTCAATGTCCATGTGAATATTGAAATCCATTATTATAATTACCTGATACAGTAAGTGTTTAAAACTAAATCAGATAAAGCTAATTCAAAAGCTAATCACAAACATTTTACAACGACTATACATTTTAAATAATTTCTTACAAGACTATCATAATCTTATGTGCAGAATTCTAAGTGTGTATTTTGTAGCAATAAAAGAAAGTAACCGGGATTATGTTTTAAATATAGTTTTGTAGTTGTGCAGATAAAGCTCAACTCTAATGCTGTGTTCTGACCGCATCTGTTGTATGAAGTTTGACGCATGTCCTAAAAAGCATGTATATCTTGCATCTGAGGAAAAAAAGAACGCGTAGGCGGGGCTTCTTATGTTGCTGTATTTTCTGAACTGTGGCGGATAGTATCGAGAGAGTGGATTGGCTTTATTTGCTAAATAAAGCTAGACAACGTCGACTTCGGCTACATCAGCGCCGTTTGTGGGTTCACCCCATTATTCTGATGCTTTCTGAGTTCGGGGAGTTTAACCATTTGCTCCAGGAGCTAATGACAGGGGCAATAACTACGCTGAGAAAAGATTTGATAACTTACCCGACACGCCGAACTCTTCAGCGATGTTTATCCAAGCAAGTTCCTTTACATTCCTGTCTCTATACAAAGACGAGGAGGGATCATTAAGTCCTCTACGATTGCGGACGGCCACAATCAGCTTGTGTTCCATTGTTGAAAATGTTTTTTCTTATTCCGCTTCATTCAGGATACGTGTATAGTGACATCACTACAGTGAGACACTCTGATTGGTTGTCGCACTGCGTTAACTGCGTCAGGTCCCTCAAAAGTTCAGCTTGCTGAACTGCGTTGCTTGCGTTGCTACGTTGCCTTGTGCAAGTGAAGTCGACAGAGCCAACATACACAACACACCGCAGAGCCCCTGACGGACCTCTGACCTACTCGACCATAGACTTTACATGTAATCTTGTCGCAAATGATGCTGCCGTTTGGGGCGGTGTGAATGCAGCATAACAGAGTCGTTTTTCCCAATACATAATGGAGAAAACTCAAAACAAATAACCCCTTGTATAAAGTAAAACTTTTAAAAATATTACATTTTGGTTTTTATTGCTGGGCCAAATTACTTATTTTATAAAAAACTAAGCATATTATTAGAAACAAGAAAAAGAAAGGTTAGACATTTATCGTTTTAGTTAAAGGAGTCTAAAGGAAGAAAAATAACTGGTTTTGTCTGTGGTTAAACCCTGAACAAAGCTTTACAGTGGAAGACTGTAGTTTTTAGCCTACTGGCTGGCAACTTAGTGATTCACTCGTAAATAAAGTTTTACCTGCTTTTCTCTTTTTTAAAGCCTAACTTAGTGAAAATATATCAAATAAAGCAACCTTCAAAGCAGATTAACAGCTATAGAACATCTGAAATCAAAATCATATTGATATGCGAAATATATTTATTCTGTTTTAACAGCAATAAAGAAATGTCCCCGTTATCTCTTTGCAAGGCCTGACTGACTTGAACGGATGTGCGAACATGCCCCGACTCGTCCCTTTATACACCACATCTGCCGCAGCAGTCTGCTAGAAATTGGCCACCCATACTCCTTTCAAACAGAGGGCCATTTATGCATAGCAGTATCAACTTTTTATACTCTTGGCATTAGTGGCAAATGCATGTCTACAGTCAGTCCAGACAGTTTAAATTATGTCACCAGCAGCTGTCAGGATCCTGACTGTTCAAATCCAACCATGAATCATCTCGATGCGATGCACAATTGTATTTTTGTGTTGAAGTAAAGCACTTTTTAACCCTGAACAGTCAGGCAAGTGATTTTTTGCAAGGGTACATTCAGACAAACATTTAATAATATTTATTTCATATAATATTTAATAATATTTATTTCATATTAATATATTTATTTCAATAACTCATTGCACAAGGTAACCACACATCATATAGATTAATTACACACAGGCTGATGTCTTCAAGCCTTTTATTTTAGTTAGTTACAAAGATTTTCATCTATAATTAATTATTTCATTTTTAGACTAGTACAGAAAAAAATGGGTTTAATCAAAATAATTTCATACCTTAAAAGTTGCTGGGTGTTTTTCTGAAATGTACTTTTATTCTGAAAAACGAGCCTAATCAAAACTAATTATTATTTATATGATTACTTTTAGCTGTCCTAAGCAATCAAACATAGAGCTGAGATTCAATTTGTCTGATAGTAAGCTGAATGTATGTGTTAGATGTTTGACTGAATTAAAGAGTGTTGGGTGAGGAGAACTTATGAGAATGTTTGGTCAGCTCTAACTTTTACACAGCACTTCCAAGCTGGACTTAAGAATGCATTTCCTCACATAGATGTAAAGATATGGTCAAAGCAGCACGGGGGTTTGGAAATAAACCACTGCAGTAAGGTCTCTGAGCAAACCAGATGGTCATATAGCCGAGATGATGAGTAGAGGTGAAGTGTTATTTATACAACCTTACAGCATGCTTGTTACCTTAAAGTGTAACTAAACCCCAAAACCACTTTTTTGCTTATAAACTGTATAAATGGGTTATTACCAATGTAATCTTTCAATTTAAGGCCATGTATTTGACATTTTCGTGTAAACTTGTTAAATTCTACATTTTTTGGTCTAAAAACGTCTTAGTGCTGCTGTCATGGTCACTTTGTGGTACTGCATTTGAATTTTCTGATTGGCTGAGATTGGTACATGAGAGACCATGCCTACGTCACAGGCATGGTTTCACAAAGACGCCCTCCCTCTCTCAGACACGCTCACCCTGCCCCGTCTTGAAATTGTTCATCTTGTGTGCTACATTTGCACACAGAAGCATACTGAGAGAAACAAAGGAAGCTGAAATGCATATATCGTACTTTGGAGGACCACAACGTCGAAGTGGTTTAAAGCCATAAGTTATAACCTATATGTTTTAAACACACCATGAATAAGGAAACAAAAGCTGTGGTAGTTCCCACCGAAGCTACTTAGCATTGATGCTAGCACTAGGCTCTGTGCGCTTGTTTGCTATACTTGCTGCTGGTTTCAGGCAGCGCTGACTTAGCGCCCTGTGCCAAAGGCTTGAACTGATATGTCTTTTTGCCGCTGCGCTCCATAGAGCCTTTCTTTACCTATGGTGGATGGCAGATAAGAGTATCGCAGTATCTCCAGAGCTTTGTGAGCTTTGGCTCCGTCAACTTTTCAAGCTTATCCTGCATTTCAAACTTCAAAGCTCATAACGCTAGCAACGCAGAAGTTCAGCTGGTTGAACTTTTTACAGTCTTAAAGCTGTTGACACAGCACGGCAACCAATCAGAGCGACTCACTGTAGTGACGTTGCCCAACATCGACGCTGCCTAGCCAACCATTATCCGCGAGTGTTTTAAACATCCAGCAGACACAGGCCACAAGCTTTGTGAGCTTCAGTTTAAAAATGTAGCTTCTGTGTACATACTTCAAACTAGTCGCTTTATGAGCGTTGCCTGACACTGACAAAGCCTGCAGTCTGAATGTACCTTTAGTTTTTTGCTGCATGTATTCCCCATTTTCAGCATAAAATAAAAGTGATTAAAAGCTACTAGTGCCATAAAGCCACATAAAGTAACTTATTGAAAAAATTCACATCAAACCAACTGCTTGGTTATCATTAACTCGATTAATTCAGAAAACCTAAATCCCCGTTTAAAATCTAAATTATTGCTTTGCTTGGACTTGGTCGCTGAAGTTTCCATGATAATATAGTCGAATGGGTCCATCCATCTGTGCTGTACCAGTCGGAGGCAAAGACCTCAACCCCCAGATCAACACAATGAGAAGGAAATCAACACAAATCCTGTTTACTCTCCACATCACAATGTGATGCAATAAACACATTTCCCCCATTTTCCCACAGTAAACAGAAGCACAATAGTGAGATATGTCAGTATAATACAGCTTTTGTAGCGCTTGAAAAACATAAGGCTAAGTGTGAGACTTATAAATAGTAACCATATTTATTACTGCATTGTGTTGTTGCAGTGATGCCATTAAATGTGACAGTTGTTCAGCTTACTGCAAACTGCATTCAGAATATTCATAAACAACATCACTAAATGACCTGATAAACAGCTCGACTTGGCTTTGGTTCAAGTTCAGTGGGAAATTGCAATGTTGAACGTATCGTGTGGGACCACATGCCATCTGTCTATTTTTGCTATTATGGTGAAAACGTTTTCAAGTTATCATTTAACCAAACAAAGCTGATTATACACTTAATGTGTCGAAAATAGTCCAACTCAAATATCTGCATTACAAAAATCTTGTTATATGCCTCAATCTGTCAGTGAAGGTATATGACGTCTAATCTTTTTATGTTTTTTTTATCTATGGGACAGAAAGTGATCTAATTACTGTTAAATATGACAAATATATATATCTTGTTTTGAATTTAAATATAAACTAAAATGTGTGCTTTCTGAGTAAGGTAAAAGTTCTAACATCTTGTTACCCTCCTTTATCTTAAATAATTTGAGACGCTTCTTAGCCTTCTAGCAGTATCTGAGAGTAAGAAGGGTTTGAGGAGTTTCCTGCATGCTCATTCCATTTTAAAGAGGTTATAATCGATTTATCACCTGTAAAAACATGTTAAGGAAGTTTTTTGCACAAGACCACTCTCACATAAAGCGATCAAACCAGCTCAATTCTTGACAATTTCCCTTTTAGAATGAGTTGTTTAGAGGGGTCTTTACTCTTATGCAAATTAGTAGTTACAGACCATGCCCACCCATCTTGTTACTAGGCTGAGATTGAGCTTGAAATTTGTGGGGCAGTTATACGTAAGTCTCATGACGTCACAATAAGGCACTACTATGGAAGAGGATTAGGGCCACTGAAGAAAAAAATACATATTTCTGAATTTTTTTCTCAGAATTCTGACTTTGGATGGATGGATGGATGGATGGACGGACGGACGGACGGACGGACGGACGGACGGACGGACAGACAGACAGACAGACAGAACTCCATAATGGTGAGTTGTCCAGGATCTACTGCAGTGAAGCATCCCTAAACCATGACACTTTCACTTAAATTGTTCACCATTTGTGTAGGTTCTTTTTCTGGAATCCTGCATCCCAGTTTTAGTCCGTCTCTGTAGTTATGCTGCTATAGGCTTAGACTGTTGGAGGACAGACTGAACACTTATCTTCACTCTTTTACTTTTCTCTTCTACTACCCTCCAGAAAAATGTTTCCGTTCTTATTGCAATGGTTAACCTCGTTTTTCTCTCAGTGTTTCTCTCTCCATAGAGGCTCCTCCTGGTCTGGTGTCCTGCTAAACTATGGCCCCCCTCTGCTGGATGGTGAACATCGGTCCAGATGATGCTGTAAGTGACCGAGCATCCTCAAACCCCCAGATGGTCGCGGCAGATGACTTCTTATACTGAGTGAGGTTCTGTCGGAGGTTTCTTCCTGATGAAGGGGAGTTTTTCCTCTCCACTGTCGCCTCATGCTTGCTCAGTATGAGGGACTACTTTGGTTGCAGGCCTGCATCAATGGGGCCCAACCCAATGTCAATGACTTTTGTTGTAAATTGCCTTGAGATGACATTTTTTGAAAATTGGTGCAATGAAAAATAAAAGTGAATTGAGTTGGTTTTGTATCTTGAAACTACATGTTCTCTGTGATGGCGTTTTTACATAATTCAATTATAGACTAATCTCTCTCCGTAGTCTTTATCTACATTATCTGTGATAATCGTTAGTCTTGCCTAGTGTTGTCATGATGCTAAAATTTCAAACTCAATTCGATACTGAAAAACAAAACCTCGATACCCGATTTTAATTTCGATTCTGATACAAAAAAATTTAAACACCAATTTATTGAACTACTACATACAACAAATGTCATCCCTTTTATCTAGCTGCCTTAATTTATATTTCAAAAATTAAATGTAAACAATTGTTTAGTGTAAGCAATTTCACTTAAACTTTTAAAGTATCTGCAGTGTTTTTAAAAGTGCACACAAAACAGGTAAAAGATAACACAATTTAAAAGTTTAAATAATCAGGTCTTAAAATAAGAAATAGCAGATCGCTCAATTGGAAGTTTTCCTAACTAAAAATGGAAACAGGAAGAACAGTTGAATAACATTGTTAGGCAAACTTGTGCATTCAGAGAGCACAAAAACACTTCAAGTTCAAGGATCTTGAAATGAGGAAAAGTAAAGTACTCAATTGAAAACATGGCTGTCAGCAAACGTATGTGTCTATGTGTTTGCCTCATCTTACCTCTCCTTGTTTCTGGATAATCTGATTTGGTTAATCCAGATGATCCTCAGATAATCTAGTTAAACATTTCTCCATAAAATTTGACATAAATTTAGGGATAATTTGGATTTGTTTAATCGATTTCATGTTTTAAAGTGAACACAATTCCTACAAATCCTCTCCTTTCATATGTATAACATTTATTTGTGACTGGTATGTGTGTGAGACTCCTCAGACTTTGTTCACACACCACCTAATGGAAATATGCTTCAACCTACTCTCTAAACTTGCTGAGTGAAATTCGTTTTAGACACCGTCAGCATTAATTTATCAGTGTTGATAATCCTAACAGCTGAAAAGTTTTCTTCCCAGTATTTTTCAGGATACATGGGAGATGGATAAATAAAGGTGTTCAGAGACGAGATGATTTATGAATGTTACATTTATATTCTGTTTGCACATTTACCCAAATAAATACTGCTTTCTTCTACTCTTTTATGTTTGTGCTTTTAATTGGCTTTTAATTTAAACTGCTTGGCTTTGCGTAAGCATCTTCTAAATGTTACAGTACACACAAAGTGGTGCAGATGTCAATGGTGCTGATCATTGTTTTTCATAGTTTTCCATTTTCTTCGATCTACCTTTTACATAATTTTTAAAGCTTTTAAAATATTTTCACGAATTAGTCTGCCGTTTAATGTGCCTATTTTTTTTGGTTGCAGTACATCCCAAATATTTAAAGTAAAAGCATACTGGGAAACTGAGATTCCTTGGTGCAATGCTACTTGACACGCTACTGGGTGTTATTTGCAAAAGAGCCTATCTAGGAGGGCCATACATTTTTGGGGATCTGATTGGCTGTACCTCCCACTGCAGAAACAAGAAAAACTGTAGAAGTTAGCTTCTGTGTAAGTTCTAAGATGGTTTCTACTGTGTGTATTAGTCATAGACATTATACTGTATATATTGACTATATGTGTATCAAAGTGTATTTGTACAGTAGCCTACTTTATGTGTATCAAAGGCGTCACACATCTCGGATAAAAAAATGAAAAAATGATTGACACATTGAAAATGATTTGTTATTTAAAATGTGGTATACAATAAAATTGCCTTACCTTGCCAATACAGATTCCATAATTTTGTCAAATAAAAACACATAGCGTTGTTGGCCCATAACATTTACAAAAACAATGTCAATTTTTATTAAACCAAGTTTTAATAATCAGTACAGCATTTTTGACCATGCACAGCAGAAATATAATTTTACATACTGAAAAAAAGTGGAGCAGGGACTTAAACAGTCTGCTGGTCATGCTGCTCAATACCACAGCAAGCCATTTCGTCCAATAATTGCATGATTAACACCTGAACGCCAACAAACATTGTGGACACAACTGATGGTCAAGTTTATTGAAACAAAAGTGCCAGCGTCCAGTGCTAGTGCTGATGGCTAATCTCAGACCTGTCAACCAAATACTTCACCCCTAATTATTAATAATTTCAATCTTAAATTGCATCTAAAGAGACGAGTTATTAAAAAATCCGCTTTCTCAGAGTTATCATGATGGTAAACTTGACCCATAAACCCTTTAAAAGTCAG
Source organism: Apricaphanius iberus (assembly GCA_028564705.1). NCBI lineage: Eukaryota > Metazoa > Chordata > Actinopteri > Cyprinodontiformes > Aphaniidae > Apricaphanius > Apricaphanius iberus. The sequence continues at coordinate 1,020,210 of JAPXFQ010002398.1, read as the reverse complement.
ATCCCTAGTAGATGACGGGAAAATGCAAGTTTTGTCCCCTCTGGGCAGGCTTCATATTTGGCCTGCAGAGCTTGAGATAGAAGTAATATAGAATATCAGTAGTTCTAAATCAGAGTAAAAACTAGGGGTTACCAATTTTTACAAACCGATACGATACCGATACTTGGATCTGAGTAGGCTACTTGACAATACAGAGTACCAGTGGCTATACTTCTGCCAGACAAAATAAAAAACAATGAATTGTAAGACAATTCTATTTTTTTGCTTGTTACAACAAACGATAATGAATTAGACGAAAAATAAAACATTAAAAATGACAATAAATTAACATTTCAATGGATTTTTTTTTTCTGTGAAATTACTAGAGTTTCCATATTTTAAGTATCGGTTCATGGTAACTATAACCTATACCGATACAAGCACCCGATAACAGCATCATTGCAACCCTAGTAAAATATTGTCTTTACAGTGTCTAACGCCCAGAACTATAGGCTACTGTAAATACAGGAGAAAGAAGACAATTTTTCACTGTTTGTCCACAGCCTTTCTTGTTTAAACAAAACATATTTTGGTTTTAACAGAAAATATAAATCTCTTTATAACGATATAACAGTTTATAGTCATAACGAAATAGCCTACCACCCTTAAATGTATTTATTTCTCCGACTTCAGTACATAACTCATAAGTAATCAGTCAAACACATTAATGCAATAAATTTTTCATTTTTGTTTTTACTGTTTTTATTCATGATTTTGAGTAAGCTGGCAGAAGGTAAGGAATGTTAGCTATCCCCTGATTTCTGAAGTTACAAAAACCTTTAAACTGTTTGATAGCCCTTTAAGTTAGTCGTCTATGGTTTTACAGCTTTTTTTTTAGGACCTTGCATGAGTTAGCAGTCCAGCAGTTAAACATCTTGAGAAAAATCGTTGGTGTTGATGTTCCACAAGTGTCGGCTAATTAACCATTTACTACGTGGGAAAAAACCGCTGGGGGACACAAAACAACAAACTCCCTGCTATCTCTTCATCAAGCTGCACAGCTTGTGCCTGTCTGGGGAACAACTGTGTGATTGTTAGCGTGTCGGTGTGGAGGAAAAACGCCCCTTCAGTGCGGAGAGGAGCGGATGGAGACTTTCGTCCCTCAAATCATTTCCAACTCAGGACTTGAAGTGACAACGTCTCATGCCGGGGTGTCCGCTTCACTTTTCTCCCCCCGAATCTCCGTGGATCTACTCTTGGGTGAACTGAAAGGGTCGGATTTTTCCCTGTCAAGGAGGAAGACATAATATTGGATCTATGAAAAAACCCACGTGGATTTGTATAATCTTTTTAAACCAGAAGGAATGCATATTTTTTTGTTAGTGAAACTAACTTTCCTGTTGTCGCTGTTAGGAATAGCACGAGGTAAGTGAGGGGAAGCTTTTTGGTTGATTATTGCTCAAAATATTGTGTAGTTTTATAGTAACTTGGGTCTGATCTTCTGTTTTTCCTGACTTTCGTGAAACTTTTTCAAACTTCCTGAACGCACGCCTCAGATTTCTTTTAAGGTAGCTGCCATCATAGATTTTTTGTTTGTTTACTTTCTGATATGTTATGCTGCATTATTAATAAGACGTGCTTTCCTTAACTCACCTCTCTTGGATCGGCTTGCGCTCTAGTCTTTGTCCAGGCAGCTGTTGCAAACACCGAAAACTTTTTCTCACCACTGTGTGAATGTAAGCCTCTGCTGTTTGGATTTAGTGCTTTGTTGTGATTGCACTATTGTGTTACTTTTCAAATATATATATATATATATATATATATATATTTCAAATGCTGTCAAGCTGCATATTAGAGCAGGCTGACGCCAATCCAGTGGCAAGTTATTTTACTATGCTGAATAGTTGCAGGTGGACAGAGGCATTCCTGGTGCAATTTCTAATCCTGGTGTGAGAAGCAAATGTTGTTTCTGCTACTTTAACTCAAGACTTAAAAATAAAACCCTGATATTTGTGGATGTCTTGCAGAGTGCACATGTGTTAACGTTTTGCTTTTGCAGGTCTAAGATGCTCCATGCCCACAGAGTCATGTTTGAACCAGGGGAGGTGTGAAGCAACTCCAGATGGCAATGGAGAGTGCAAGTAAGTTTAACATCCCAGTCTGTCCTCTCTATCTGCAAGTTGTGACAAATGCCTGCATAGAAGAATCAGAATGCTGGATCGTGGATTCTGAATTGACTCAAAGGTTTTTGGGTTTTGTAAGTGAAGGAGATGAGAAGCGGTGAGCGCTCACACTGCTGGAGCTATTTCTGGGTGGCACATGGACAGGGGATGCAGAGTGAAATGAGTGGTGGACTCCTGATGAGGGCAGGGGGTCACTGCGAGGCACTGTGTTTGGGTATGTGTCACTGCCACCACATTCTGTCGCCTCTCCAGCCACACTGTTTGGCCCTAAATCTTGTTTTTCCTTTTCTCTCACGGAGCGACAGCTGGGTTTGCCAGAAGCTCGGCGACCATTGTTCTGCTGTGCGATTAATTCTGTGTGACTAATCTGGGTGAGGCTTCCCAGAGAGACCCTCAAACCCCATCCTTTCGCCCACCCCCCACACACACCCTTCTCTTGGGATTTTGTCCCCTCCTCAATAGCCCTCTGTGCTCACTCTCTCTGATTGCCCAAGACAGATGGCTAGATGTTTTATAACCTATTAAAAAAGTGAAGAAAAAAAAAAAAAACGTTTCTAAAGTTGTATTTATTAAAGTTTTTGTGTTAATCCCAAAGACTTAAACCTTCTTTTGCCTTCTTGTTTAAATTTCCACACTGCTACGGGCACTCGGGTTTCTCTCACTGCTCAAGTATTGAGTCGGCCAGGTCAAAGCTTCGGACAGCAACAAGTGGGCAGTCATCTTGGCCCCCTGCCACATCTTAATTTGGCCCGGTCATGTATTCACTCGTCGCTAACACACACCCCACCTCCTCCTCACTGGGCCACAAAGCCATCATTGTGCCCCTGCACTGTCCTACTCCTCAGACGTCTCCAATTATACACGTAGATGGACATTGGGTCGGGTTTGAGCGGGCACACAAGCCCAGGAGAGTGATTGTGTTTTTCAGTGTCGCAGTCTCCTTGTGCTGATTCTTACTTTGGTAATGAATGATCAGTAAAAAGTTCAAGGGTTGCCTAAGCGTAGGTATATTGTCAAAGTTTGGATACTTTAATTATTTTGGGAACAGATGTCTAAAATAAATAAACCCTTTTTTCCCTCTACACTTTCTCAGAGATCACCAACTAACAAACTTAAGAGTTGTAGATGCTTTCGTTCTAAACGGCCCATGTCGTCTGAAGGCGGGAACTCAGCTGAAGCAGTCCAGACCTTAAAATAATATTTTGCATATTCCAGTAACACAATGGATGACCCAAATCAAAGCAGTTCAGAGCAGAGGTTCTTTCTGGCCAGGGAGATGAGAGATGTCAAGCCGACTCGACGTAGGGCGAGGAAGGATTCTGTTGATAGATCACATACCTACCTTTGGCACTCTGTTGATTGCAGAGTGATGTGAACTGGTGATGATAGAATTTAGTTGGATCCTTTAAAACTAGAAGTTAAAGGGTTTTTTTTTTGTATGGATTTGATGCTTTATTAATCATTTCAAGGTTAACATTTAATCATACACAATATTATGAAAAACTTTTACACCACCTCTTTAAATCTTTATACTGTTTACAAAGAGCCAGATTATATAATAATTTATTTTAAAAAAATGAATATATTATTCACCTATTTTAAAACATTTTAGGTGGACTTCTGCTACTTTATGTCAGGTACCTGTGCTTGAGCATGAAACACATTTTGTGTGTATTACAAATGACAAATCTAAAAGGCAAAAGATGAAGAGTCAGGTCTAAGAAGTATCAGCTGATGAACACTGATTGGAAGTCACGTATCTAAGAGAGCAATAAAAGAGCAGACTTGGAAGATGTGGGTATCCTTAGATGTACAGCTGGTATTCATGGGAGTTGGTGGACATAAATGCCCGCAAACAGCTAAAAATCCACGAGTACATAAGACAATGTTGGTGATGCAAAGCCTACTAACTGAGTCATCTAATGTAAGGATGATGAAGGTTCATAAAATAGCTTTTGCAAAAAAAGGTCTTTTGGTGCTAAAAACTATTTTCTTTGTCAAACTATTACATTTTTAACTGTTCGTAGTTTCAATTGAAGAAATATAGTTAAACAGTGCCTTTGTGACAGGATTTTAGAGCCTAAAATACCTAGAGATCCAATTTTAAACAAGTCCACTATTAATTTTTTTGTTGTCTTATGGCAGAACCCTGGCTTATCTCCAGAGGAGTCTAGGATGCTCTTTGTGCCTGAATAAGTCAGAGTTGCGGGGCTTAACAATAATAATAAAAAAGAACAAGATGTGAAAATGGTTACCGTGAAAAATTAGCCACGTTTCTTTCTATGAAAGAAAATTTCATAAAACGTCTAAAAAGCTGGCTTAAAGTTAGCAAACTACTGTATAAAAATGTGACCAACGCCTAGCTGGAGTTCAGTTGCGTAAGACTCAGCTCACCTGAGGCGATTGTTGAAAGCATCTGTTTGCGTCTATCTTTTAATTTGTTATGGACATGAAGTTTGGACTGCAAGTTTTCTTCTGGAGGTCCTTAATCTGACACAACAAAAATGGAAGCTTTTTCTGAGAATTTAAGAATAATCAAAGTAATGTTTAACTAACATAGATGAAACAACTGCAGCTAAATGCAGTGGCATTTAGAAGTCAGGTCTGTTTCTGCTTTTGTTAGTGGTGTCTTACTTGGGAATTTAGGTGTCAAGGAGAGCAACAGCCATTAGAAGTTTAAAAATTGGAGAATTTGAAGTCTTGCTGCTAAAACCTGTTGACTTCTGAGGGCTTTAAGCAAGCGGTGCCTCCGATAACAATCTGAGCCATTAATTCTTCACCGGTATGCGTCTCTGCTACAGTATTAATTTACCTCAATGAAAGTGAGCCCTTGTCCCTCCAGTTCTGAGCATTCTTCAATGGCACCTCTGTTAGCCCCAGTCAGATGAGTCTATCTTAACTCCCCCTTATGTCCTCCTACCCCCCCCTTGCACATCTATTCAGAGTCAGGAAGCAGCCTCGGAGTGGCCTGAGGGAAGAAAAGGTGCCGTATCTGATCATATCATCACACAAGCAAAAGCACATAGTGCAAGGCTTTTATATGGCCGCCGTCACCAGTGTTAGGTTCTCTTTGGCCGTTGAGAGGAGTTTTCTGGCTGAAAGAAGCGACTTGGTGGTAGGGAACCTCGGCGCGGTGGTTATTTGAGCCTTAGTGTTTGGTGTATGCCAAGACAAATCACATAAACTTTGATCGCAGTCACTGACAATCTCCATGAGCGTGTGTTTGTGTGTCAGAGAGAGAGGGAGAAACAAAGACACTTTGCTTACTCCAAACCACACTTCCTCCTTTTATTATTTTCCTCCTGCCAGACCACCTGCTTGTGGGTTGAGGTATAACAACCGTGTGGGCCATCCACTCATCCACACAGCAGCATGCGCCTTAATACCCATGATTAGTTGTGGTTTTTGCCCATTGAGCTCCAGACAAATACAGATTGAAGACGTCTACCAGGTGTTTCTTAGCTTTTAGTCACTCTCACTACCGGACATAGTAAGTCATTCACTGCATACTTAGCAGAAAGGCATGAGATAGCCTTTTATGGATTGTAAGTTAAACAACAATTTTGGTTTTTCAGCATAGTATTGTCTTTAATGTTGTCCTCCACAGTTATAAATCAGACTAACTGTCCAAAAGACAAGGACATTGTTTGAATCAGGATAATATTGGAACTTCTAGATAGACTAGAAGCTTACGGTAAAATTATGTAACTATTCTTGGTTTAGCCAGGTTGTTTACTTTAACTATTGCAGTTAAAGAGTAACTGAACCCCATGAAAAAGCATTATCCCGCCCCCAGACAACATTTGAAAAATTATACCAAAGTGCGCAGGGCCAGGAGGCAATGAGGGACGTGGCCAATTGTGGAGAATGACTGGAGGGGGAAATGCGGGGGTGTGGTCAGGAGGAAAGCCACGACTGCGTCAGTGGCTTGAACTGATAGGACGTGGGGCCGCTGAGCTCCATTAAGCCTCATGATTTCTCTCCTCCGTCATCACTGGAGGTAAAGGGAGGCTTTATGGAGCCAGTAGGCCCACACAGTATCAGTTCAAGCTGTTTGCTCAGGGCACTGAGTCAGCGCCGGCTTCCGGTCAGGCAGATGGAGACAGGATGGGTCCAGTCTCTGAATGATAATGCTAACATAGGCTAACGTTCAAAACAGTATCAAACTTCCTACAAAAGTGAATTATCTCCAGTAAAGTATAAAATTTAAATTATACACAATATAAAATTAATCTGTTTCAATAGATGCACTTGTATTATTATTTATTGGTTATTCTAAATGAATTTTAATAAAAACAAGAGATTATAGTAGTGGCCGTCAAATCCTTTCACCAGATACCACCATCAGAAAATATTTAGGCTTTTCATGACCAAACTGGCTCTACATCATGGGATTAAGCCAAACCACAGAGAAGACTTAATTTGAAGTTATTTATCCATACTACTGTATGAGCACACACAACTATGAAACAATCAATATGACTAATCAAAACACTCTCAGTTTTAAAAGACAGACTCGTGGAAATTTTACCTATTTATACGATGCCTCTTCAACAAAATGAGTAGCAGCATTTACTCCATATCCATCTCGTTCTCAGTTTCATTCATTTTTTTGAGGTATGGACAGGGGGCCATCTTAGAATCATGTGAGCGGAGATCACGTTTTGATTTGTCACTTGAATATTTGGGCTCAGCAGACAGCTCATGTAGCACCCACACAACAAGTTTTTCGCCTTGAGAGGCGAAAAATATGAAACCTCTTTGATTTTCACCTCAGCGCCTCATGAGGCAGAAAACTCGCAAAAAATTATGCGCACATAATGAGTTATATCCTGAGTAAGCGGCCTCAAATGACTGTTAGCTCAGCAGATTGGGCTCATGTGCAGCAGGCTTTAGATGTATTGGATTAGGGGTCCTAATCTGTCATCTGTCATGAATTTAAGCATTCTAAGCACTCCAGCCTGTTTTATTACTAGATCTGGTTCATACACTGAAACAAAGAAGGTTAAAGCAGCTACCAACTACCAGTCATACTTTTAATTTAACTACAAAATTACCATTATCATTCCATTCAAATTCTAAAATGTTAAACAAAACTAAAAATCCATGCATTGTTTTTGAATATCAATACAATATGGCACCATTACATTTGTTATAAATCGGCATGTCGACATTTTCTTACATCCCTAATTGATTGATTGATTGATTGATTGATTGAATGTGTAAACTGTCGTCACTTGTAAAGTAACAAAAAGAGATAATAGGTAAACTGACGTGTAAATATATGCTAATTTATAAACAAATACATGGATGCATATCACTGCAAAGAAAATTATGGAGTCATTTAGCTCTCGCAAGATATAAAGATGGGACTTTTCTCTGCAACACGTATACTAACAACCTGAGGGTTCAGTGTCAGTTGTACCTTTAGACTACCGGAAAGCCTATAAGTGGTTCCCAGCTCGTAAAGCAGGCTGTGGCAGAAGTCATTAGAGCGACTGCGACTCTCAAAAAACTCTTACTCACACTCTCACGCTAAGTGTTTGGTCCCCGGGGGGAGCTAGTCCTTTCCCATGGGCTGCATCCGTATTGCTCCTACATTCACAGGGTCACTAATGAAGGCCGCCAGATGTGGGCCGGCCAGGTCAACTCTCCTGTACGATTACAGAGGAAGGAAAAGAGTGATGAACATAAGGAGAGGGAAAGAGCTGGAGAGTCCTGTAATTTCTGCAGCCAGTTGGGAATCAGCGGTAACTTAGGCTTCAGTTCCACTTAAAACAACCAGGGATTTTCCACAGAATCAGCTCTACCCACTGAGCTATTTTTGTCCCAATAGAGTCTATTTGTGTGATTGAAGCTAAATCTCAAAGTATGTTTCAGTGACAAGTTTCTCCTCCTCTGGTTATGAAGTTGACACTCTGGTTAGCCACGATTCAAGCTGCTGGGAAAGCATAAGAGGGCAAGGAAAGGGGAGAAAAACAGGGAAGAGAGGCCCCTCTCCCCTTGGGCAAAGCTTTTAAAACAGATCAGACAAGACTAAAGAGGACTTAGCTGAGGCACAGAAGCACACGGCCAGGAAATGAGGAGTAGCAGGGTGGTGGTGGGGGACAGATAAAATGAACAGACGGGAAGTCAGAGGTACAAACATAGTCCACTAGCCCAGTTTGACTCCCAGATGAAGGCACCTGAGACATCAGAGAGAGAAAAAACGCTGAGTTATTAACTCACACTGACTGTGAGTTGAAAAAACTTGACTACAGGCATGGGGCTGTATGAGCGAAATATGTTCTTAAAACAAATAAGTAAAAATCATCCCTACTGCTGCTAAAAAAAATAATCTGATATTTAATGCAGTTGTAATAATGTCTATAAGATCAGTAAAGTAGTTAAATGATATGCTTGCGTCTTTAGCAGCTGTTTAAAATACATGTTACTTTCTGCTTGCTGTGGTTTGAAACAGCGTTAACTAAATTAAGAAGGATGGGTGGCCTGTCCTTACAGGGACAGGGACAGGCTATCCCTCATGACCGTGTTCTTTGCTGAATAGAAAAACTGTGGAGCCGCATCTATTCAAGGTCCAAGAATTTCAATTTCACCTACTTCCAGGGAACACTGGGAACGTCTGGCAGAGTTCCCTGTCAGAAGGAGCTTCAACTCTCACTTGTGGCAAAACTTCAAACATGTTCCGGGGGAGACAGGGCACATTGATTCTGTTTGGACCGTTTTTTGTGCCTCCATTGTCCAGGCAGTTGACCGGAGCTGTGGCGCAAGGTGTTTGGTGCCTGTCCGGTTTGGTGCAACTCTCGAATCCGCTGGTGGACACCAGCGGTGAGGGTTGCCGTCGAGCTGAAGAAGGAGTCCAATCGGGTCCTATTTGAAGACCTCCTCAATCTCACCAAGACTTCCTGCCTGGAAGCAGTCTGGGGACTTTGGGTTGGGCTCTCCAATCTCTGGTGCTGAGGTCACCAAGGTCGTTAAAAAGCTCCTCAATGGCAAGGCTCCAGGGATGGATGAGATTCCCCTGGGGTTTTTCAAGGCTCTGGATGTTTTTGGGTTGTATTTGTTAAAGCTGCTCTGCAATATTGTGTGGACATTGGGGGCAGTCCCCTTGGCTTGCAGACCGGGGTGGTGGTCCCCCCACAGAATGTGTTCTAAATACAGGAGGATCACGCTTCTAAGCCTCTGTGGTAAGATCTATTCTGGAGAGGAGGGTCTGACGGATAGTTGAACCTTGGATTCAGGAGGAACAATCCGGCTTTCGTCTTGGCCTTGGAACACTGAACCAGCTCTACACCTTCAGCAGATGCCTGGTGGTTCTACATGTGTTTTTGTTGACTTGGTCAAAGGTGATCAACTGCATCCCTTGGAGAGTCCTGTGGGGGGTACTCCGGGAGTACAGGGTACCAGGCCTCTTGATATGGGCTGTTAGGTCCTATATGACCAGTGTAAAAGCTTGGTTCACAGAATCAGCACCTCCAAATCCTAGACAATTTTCCTGAGCCGCAAAAGGGTAGAGTGCCTCTCTTGGGTCAGCGACAAGGTCCTGTCTCAAGTTGAGGACTTCAAGTATCTGGGGGTCTTGTTCCCGAATGAAGGAAAAATGGAGTGGGAGATTGAAAAACGGATTGGTATGGCGTGGTGAAATGAATGCTGACCCGAAAGACAAAGCCCACGATTTACTGATCGATCTACATTCCTACTGTAATCTTTGGTCACAAACTCTGGGTTGTGACCGAAAGAACAAGATCGCAGATACATGCAGGTAGGGCTGAACGATTAATTGCATATGCAATTAAAGCGCAATTTGGTAAAATGTGATTTCCTAATCGCAAAGGCTGGGATTTGACTTGATGTAAACATATCTGCTAAAGTCACATGACTTGCAAACAACGCAGGGAGAGAAGGAAACGCTGCACTTTAACCAGTTATAAAATGACCAAAAGCTTAACAGAATCCAACACTACACAATAGTTAGTACCAAAGAGGAACAGTACATCAGTTTTGAGAAATTATATCTGCTATGAAAATGTTGATGCTGCGCAACGCCAGGTATTATGCAGGACCCACCTTGGTATTGTTGCTGCCTCACGAGGTGGGCTACAGTACGAACCTTTATCAACACCTAAAAACATCACACCACCATATATGAGAGTTGCACGGCTAAACTGACCGACACCAGTGTTTACATTTCCAGTCAACAAACTTCGAGTTGACAGGGATAGCTGACCGAGCTGTTTGAAAGAATCGCTCCTTACGAACATAAAAAAACATCACACTGAAATAATTCGTGCTATAACGGGTTTTATAGCCAAAAGTATGCTTTGTTAAACATGATAAATAAGCTAGGACTCAATCTCACACACACAGTTTAGCCACATTTCACCTGCGCTGTATTAAGAATGCCGACAGAAAGGTAAAGCCGCACCGAAAACAGCGGAGTATTTTGCAACAACTGACCTGAGATCAAACCGCTCTACAGAGCAATACCAGAGTCTGAAAGTGCATTTGATCGATGGAGAATTAAAAATCAGAGCTTGTTCCTTCAAGCATCCTACTTCCTGGATAACCACATGGAGGAAAACATTGCAGCCGGAGGGAATTATTAGCTGGGATCAAAAGGAAGAAAACCATGATTGCAGAACGACACCGATGACCATCGAGTGTGATGATTAAAAGTAGATAAAGTTGTCAATATTTGCCTTTGTCTTAAAATAAGTAAATCATCTTATGGAATAGAATAAATTATGTATAAAAATCTGTTTATAAGACACAATATTTTTGATTGCATTAATTAAAAAATGCATGACAAAAGCCCCACAAAAATAATTGCACATTAAATCCCAATCGCAATATTGAAGAAAAAAAATCGCAATTAGATTATTTTCCAAAATCGTTCAGCCCTATATGCAGGTGAAATTAGCTTCGTCCACAGGGCTCGGAGTTGAGCCACTGCTCCTCCACATCAAGAGGAGCTAATTGAGGTGGCTTGGGCATCTGGTCAGGACGCTTCCCTAGTGAGATGTTCCAGGAATGTCCCACCACGAGAAGATCCAAGACACGCTGGAGGGACTAAGTCTCTTGGCAGGCCTGGGAATGCTTTCAGATTCTTCCCAAGTACCTCTGCGACCTGACCCCGGTTAAGCGGAAGAGAATGGATGGATGGATGGACCTATTTTTCTGTGGAGTGCAACTCCACATTATTATGAAGCATCTCTTTAAATGTTCAAGAGAAGATACGTAAGCATAATGCTATTTGATATGCTATTGGCTTGCATTTGCAAAGCTATCAATCTAGGAGCAAAAACAAAAATAATGAAGACTGCAGTGCCAAGATGATTTCAACTCTACATAAGGGGCGTCTGTGGCTCAGTGGTAGAGTAGTTGGCTTGCAATCGGAGGGTCGTAGGTTTGATTCCAGCTTCCCCCAGTCACATGTCAATGTGCCCCTGGGCAAGGCACTTAACCCCCAAATTCTACATTGTCCTACCGAGCCATGTTGGGTGTCGGTGTATGAATGCGAGTGTGATTGGGTGAATGTGGCTTCAATGTAAAGCGCTTTGAGTGGTCAGTAAGACTAGAAAAGCGCTATATAAGTTCAGTCCATTTACATATTAAAGTATATTCTATTAAAATAGGGAGTTTTTGTTATTTTTTGAAGGGGTCTCAAGTACTTGCCAATTTTAAGTGTTCACCCACGGTTGTAATCTCTAACCCCTGCAAATACCAGGTGTCCACTGTATTTTCAACTAGACAAATTTGATTCCTCGTTAACCACAGAAAAGTGTAAAAATCTTTGTTCAACTAGCTGATCAGCAGTTTAATGAAACAACTGGGTGAGAGCCAGATCTGCATTAATTTCTGGTCCAGACAGAAGTCAAAGAAAACTCAAGGCCCGCCTGATCTTTTTCTTGCATATTAGTAAAAGCACTTTGTATCTTGGGAACAGCGTGATTGCAATTTCTTGCAGTTTTGAAACCATACCTTTGTACCTGTGCATTAACTGGTTGCTACCTGCCAATTTTCCCAGCATCTTAGGATGTAGAATTACAGAAAACAGGTCAGGCAAATGTATACATGTGAGAAACCCCACTGGCAAACGATAAAATAATTGTGTCTTCTTGTGTTGAGTTTGAGAAATTTTCCAGTAAAACAGCTGCCTCCCTGGTTCATGTCTGGCCGGACCCCTTCTTTGGCAGAATGTACATCCTGCCCGAATAATTTCCTTTGGTTGGATAAATTAATCTCTAAATTCAGTATTTTCTTATTGTTATAATCCAAACTACAATCTAAATTGCAGAAAATTTAGAATTAGAAGTGTGTTTTAGAGTTATGATAAATAAAACTGATTATCAAGTAAAATAAATGTTTGTTTTGGAGTATTAACTCTTATTAACAAAATTAGGTAGTATTTGCAGTTCTTTTGTTGACAGAAATGTAACCAGACTCTGACTTTGTGTCCCACAGAGCTTTAGATGGCCCAATAATTGAATAAATTGACAACCTAATTCACTAAGCCTCTTAAAAAGCATCCAAAGTGCGCTACATGCAACTGCCTGAATCTGTGTACTCGCTCTGGGCTTTTATTTGTGTACAGTGCACATGTGTAGCCCACATATTACATCTCTCCATCTGCGCGTGACCTCAGAAAGATGGCAGATGGCAGATTGGCCCGGCAGTCAGGAAAACCCCTTTAGAGCGACGACGCCTGGCCCGGGGTCAGATGTCACCACAACATCTGCTGCAGGCTCGAGCCGCCGCCCCGGCGCTCTCGTGCGTCCCGTTCGTGGCGCAGACCTGTTGCCGTGGGCTACGGCCGGAGCATTTGAGGAAGAAAACTATTGAGAAGAGAGCGCAGAAGGGAACAATGATGCTGGGGTAGGGATGACAGAGGAGATAATAACAGTATCGTCCTTACCGCAGAGATAATTCCACTGCTCTCCTAAAGTTACAGTATACCTCCCAAACACCTGATATTTGCTCAGCTTCAGATTTGTGCCCGTCTTTTCATGTCTTCAATTATTTACCTGCTGCTGTTGATATTATCTGGCTCTGCAGGCCACCAGATTTTGCTTGTTGTAGCAGCTGCTTTCCTCTGTTTGCTTTGAACACAGAAAAGACTCAATAAAGAAGTCACTAAATATCATTTGTCTTATCTACCATTTTTATGCATTACTGGCCTTCTGGAAGCTGATTTTGTGCCTGTGAAAGCTATTTTGAAGCATGCGTGTGTTCACAGAGTTTTAACAACTTAAACAGCAAACTTCTGACATTCTTTGCGCCAGCATGTGCTGCAGTTAGACTTACTGTTTGCACCTCAGCTGGAAAGTGTTTGCATAGAGCATGTATCATTGTAAGGGTGCGGTGTTTCCTTCTGTTTGTTTTCTAGGCCTCGTCTGAGACATTGGACTGTATTGTGAAGTTTAAAGCCTCTTAGATTTGTATTTTTTTCAGGAAAACATGATGTGCAGCTGCTTACAAGCCTCTATTGAGGTTGAAAATCAGGCGAGGAGACTCTGTAGAGTAAAAATTCCTTTTGAACCAGCTTTCACCCTTTCTCCTTTTGAGTGCCTAACCAAGCCTATTCCAATTGCCTTTTCTTCCAAACTTTTTTTCTCATCTCTCTGTTTGTGTGTGTTTTGGATTTTGAATTTGGTTTTGCTTACTCTTGGCCCCAAACACTTAAAGAAAAGTTGTAGGATCTATTTGGAGTCACTTGGAAGAAAGCCTAAGGGGGCAGTTAGCATCAGTTATAAATCTGAATGTGATGTCTGAGCAATGAAAGGAGGAAGTTAGGCGGGATTGAAGTGAACTGGTTTTGGAGGGAAACAAGGTGCACATAGATGAAGGATAGGAATCCAGCAACTGTTCAGACTTTAAGAGAGGAAGTGAAACCAGCAATGTGGGCCGGTTCAGGAACACAGGATGCTTTAAAGAAAGATTTTTTGAGACACTGAACAGAGAAAGAAGAGGGAAATGAGAGGAAAGAGGAGGTGTAACAGCTGAATACGCCGGGCCTGGAGTGAGCTTTGAATGGTAAGTTAGGGAGGGGGAGGTTGGCAATGGACCCTCTTATGCCCCCTGTCCTTTCTCCTCTTCTCTTGTTCCTCGTTTCACCTAGAAGCACATAGGAAGGAGGCAGGCCACTCAAATGCCGACACTGAAATGATGGTCTTACACAGGCACCTTGGAATAATTCGCTATTTAATATAAAAAGTGTAAGAGACAGATTTTCATGCAGTGTTCCTGTTCCCCTGCGCAGAGCACAGTAGGACAGGATGCCATGGATGGATGAAGGAGGCAGACCGCTGCAGATATGGTAGACGAAAGAGCTGGTGGAGGGAGTGTGGGGTGGGGGTGGCTGGCTGGGGCAGCAGCTGCTGTCTCCTCATTAACATGCGCACCTGCTCCCTGTGGCCTTTTTTCCAGCAAGCTCGTGTGGCGCCTCACGACTCAAGCACTCGCCAACGCTGGGGTTTAACCGGACTGGCCTCCCTCCCTCCTCACTGACAGAGCAACTCCCTGCCTCAGATTTGTAGCACACATGCCTCCAGTGTTCTGCAAGGGACTTGATATGTAGAAGAATTTCACATGTTGTTAATGGGAAGATTGTATTAGAGAGGGTCATTTTTAAGTTTCTTATTCTCTCTGATATTGTCGTATTTTTACGTTTGTATTTCTAATCAAAACTGCACCAAAATGCAAAAGCAGACTTCCCTCTGAAATATCACAGTTACTTTGTGGTTAGAATCAGTTTGTTTGCTCAGCTAAGATTCTGAACAGGGTTTACAGAAGATTATTTTCTGCTCTTTCATGTCAATGAACTCAAATCCAGATTTTAGTACTGAGTTTACATCTAAAAAATATATCTGAGCATAACTTTCTGCAAATAAAATAGATATTCTAAAGACATACAGTAAATGTTCATTACGTGGTCTTTATTAATCCTTGTCTGAAATATTCTAATTTGAGGAAGAAAAACATTATTTCATCAGAGATATTTTTTTATGTTGATCATTTCTCAAGGAAAGCAAATAACTAATTTTTATGTTTTCATGAGTGTTGCTGAATTCGATTAAATACCAGAACAGAAAAACACTACTGTGTAACCTATCAAGACAAATTAAATCTAAACTTCTTTACAAAATAAATACAGTTTGTCACTTTGCTAAAAAAATAAAAAAATTATAAATCAAATATTAAAAAATGTTGTACCTTACTTAAAATGCTTTTAGGATTTGGCTGATAAAAGGTATAGGTTTACACTTACCTATCACTTTATTAAGGACTCCTTGCTAGTGTGCTTTCCTTTAGATCACAGTGGCAACAATATTCAAGTGAAATGTCATTAAAACTGGGGATTCACCAATGTGGGACTATATATATGTGTGTATATATATATATTTTTTATTTTTTTTTATTTTTATTTTTTTTTCTACCCATTTTACATTTTTGTGAAAAATGATCCTGGTCCCTGGTCACATGCTGAAGCCAAACACACTTATTGACCAAGGAAAGGCAATTTGTATAGCAAACTTTCAAGACAGGAAATTCAAGATGCTTTACATGATTTGAGACAAAGAGACAACATGCAGCATTTAAAAGTATGGAGTACAAATATTAAGAAAATAAGTAAAAGGAGTAACAGTAACTATAAAAGAATAAAGAGCAAAATCATATCAGTTACTCATAGTCATGTCTAAATAGATATGCTTCTATTTTAGATTTAAAAGAGTTCAGTGTCTCTGCAGCTTTGCATTCATCCGGGTGTTTGTTCTAGAAATGAGGAGCATAGAAGATGAAAGCTGCCTCTCTATGTTTGGTTCTGGTTCTAGGGACGATCAGTAGACTAGACCTGGAAGACCTGAGCAGTCCGGATGGTTTGTACCGTGATAGTAGATCCCTAATGTACCCTGATGCTAACCCATTCAATGATTTATAGACTAATAAAAGCACTTTGAAGTGTATTCTCTGAGCCACAGGGATCCAGTGTAGGGACTTTCGAACTGGGGTGATGTGTTCTATCTTCTTGGTTCTAGTGAGAACACGAGCAGTACCAATATATTAAAAATTGACTTCGCCCAATATCGATGCTAATATATCATTGAGTCCTAATTAAAACTATTCTGTTGGTACTTATGAACCAAAATACTGTCAAGGAAATATAAGTACCTCTACAAGTACCCTGAACTATTGATATAAAATAGGATGGAGCCTCATTTCTTTGCCGTTTACACAAAATTTGGACACTACCATCCGAATTTGGCACCCAAAGTAAGGAGAAGCCAGTACCTTTTACTGGTTTTATTGTCCAGTCGTGTGAATTTTAGCTGCTGTTTATGGCAGCTAGAGTGATCTGATTTTGTTAGCCCATCTGCTTTAATGGTTCGACATGCTGTGCATTCAGGTATGGTTTTGTGCATACTTTTGTTTTAATAGTGTTGTTTGACCCGGCTTTGCCTTTCTATCGTCTTAAACCTGCCTGCCCATTATCTGCTGTCGTTGCTGAGGCTTTTTCATTTGTTTTCTGACGATTCTCTGTAAAACCGAAAAAATGGCTGCATTTGAAAATCACATAGTTCAGCAGCTTTTCAACAACACAAACCACTTCATCACCAAAGTCCGACTTTGATCTGGAAAAGTCTAGGCACGATTTTATGTGGATGACCCAAACTTCACAGCTGAGTATTCTGTGGAAGCCAAAAAAAGAAAAATACAGTTTCAGTGAAGCTGATTTCAATATTTAGCACTAGAAAGTAGGTTAAATGCAGACAGTATACTTTTGGTTTGTTTTTCAGATTTGACTTCCTTTTTGACCTTATTGTTGACATCAGTAACACGATGTTCAAAGTTCCACTTCTTGATCTCTACACCATGACATGCCACCTCTGTGTGCTACTGCTTATGCTGCAGAGAGCCTAGCATGTGATGTTTTCTTTTCCTTATCATAGTACGAAGGCTGTCTAATCCCCTGAGAGGGGGGCCCTGTGTAAACACACAACTGTCCCCACAGAGGGGCCACAGCCCCGTCCCCACACACACAAAGGTGCTGCACACCCTGGGAATGTTTGGGGACGTGGTCCTGCCAGCCCCTGGGGGCTAACAGCCTCGCTGGGTTTAGTCAGGTATTTCAGAGGGACGTTGGGTTTTGATGTCGTGGGAAGGCCGCTCGGACGGGATGTTTTCTTCAACATATTGTGTCTGCGAGAGACTGAACTCACCTCAACATTCAAAGAAAATTGGTGTTTTACATGCAGATTCTTTTCAAAAAGTCAGTAGACATTTTTATTTCTTCACATTCTTTACATTACTTTAATTTGCAAAATAATTCACCCTTCCTCCTCCTAACTATTGACAGACTTTTTTTTTCATTGCCTGTCTGATGCTGAAGCAAATCCTCTCAGGAGAGGAAGGAATAAGAGCACTGAGGTGGTGCTGCCCTGCTTTGAAGTTGCCGTAATGTCGGCTCGCAGCTCAGACACTGTGGCAAAGCCTTGTCCTCAGGATGAATGAGTGCTGACAAAGGCTCAAAATGAGCACATTTCATCCCTGAGAGATGCTGGATGGTGCCTGCATGGCTGATTCTCTTCTGTGTCCGCTTTTGAAAAAGCAAGATTTGGCAGGAGATCTGAAATACTGTAGGTTTTTTTCCGATGCGTTGTGTTTGTAGTGATTGATCCCTGCTGGCAGACCTGCATTGTTGAAGCCAGCATTAAAAACTCTGCAATATCATGACTATATGATTGAGGCAGGAATGCACATCTGAGGTGGCTAGTTCTGCTGTCCCAACATCTGATATTCTGGGTTTTGCATAGAATTATAAGAGTTAAACTGGATGGCAATAAGGTGGATGCAACTGTGCAATGTTCCTGTGCATTATCCCGCTCTGTGTGTGTTTGTGTGTGTGTTTGTGCGTGCTGCCACTCACTCCGACTTTAGGTGTGTGGCCCTTTTGTTGAGCCGTGTGCATCCTCTGGGGACGGGCCCTCTGCTCCCCCTCATTGTAATTGTAAATGTGTGAATATGTCTCTGATCTGAGGCTCCTCTCTCTGCGGGCATTTGTTCGCTGGGGTCCGAGCGACGTTTATGACTCAGACACAACCTGTGAGAAACATCACAGGAGTTTGTTCCCCCACCCTGCCCTTCTCTCCTAGTTTTACAGCCTCTGACACATTGTTCACTGGGGTGATGGTAGAAAGACGGATGTGCTTTTTAAAAAGCATAGTTTCTCATGGATGTGTCGCTGTGAGGTAAAAACTGCAAAGCAGGGTCTCTTCTTTTGCTCCAGTAGCTGATTTATAAGCTCACAAATGGAGGGATCTTTGCTTGTTTGATGCATTAGTCTTGACTGGATGGACAAATATAGTGGAAAGCCCTTTTATCTGCCTTTTTTATGCTAATTTAATGACAAACCAATTTAGGAAATGTGAGGTATTTCCTGACCTACAAAAGTTGAGAATTTTAAGTTATTTTGTGATTTTTAAAATACATAAATAGCTTTTTTGATTTCCTTTTCCTCATCAAGCTGAGCACATTTGTCATACAAATTTTCCTAATTCAGTTTGCAGTGTCATTTGATAAAATACTGTTGTGATAAAAAAAACCTGTAAATTAGTATGCATTGAAGTATATTATGTACTGATCAGGCATTTATTTGGAGAAACTGATTTGATTTAAGTTTCTATTTTGTCTCCTTCTGATTTTCTGTAGAAAATAAAAAGTTTTCATGTGTAGTAATTTAAGTATAGCACACCCTAAAATATATCCTGATTCATTTAAGTAAACTTTAAAAAAAGGGAAACAATGCGGTTCCTAAGAAAAGTAAATATATAAATGTTTTTAATTAGCGATGTCTCGATTCGATCTCAAGATCGGATCAGGGTGACCTTAACTTAATATCCAGTGATCGTAACTCAGCTTCAAGAGCTGACTGGTCGCGCCAATTTTTAAGAAAGTACGTCCTAGTTACAGCCAATTTAAGGCCAAATAAGTATACGGTCACCATTTTAAATACTTAAATTCTATTTCCATTATTTTGTAAAAAAAAACTGTTATCACTTGTTAAAAAAGCAACATTTCGTTGATCACGAGACACTTGTAAAAGCAATCAAAAGGATAACACATCCAAAGGATTGAATGCTCTTTATAGGCACTGTACATGATCAAATTCCCTCCTGTTGTGCTCTTGTAGCTGTTTTTTTTTCTCTTGCATTGTATCTTCCACATCTAAATTACTGGTCAGACACTTGTTGTTATGTCCCTTAGCAATTTATCCTAAGCCATGATCAGTTGTTATAAGCCCTGAGTTGAACAGTTGGTGAGTCAAGGTGAAAATTAGAAAACACTAAAAACACAACTCAGCCTACTTTCAAACTAATATCTTATAATTGATCATCACTGCTGACCACACATACTGCCGCTGTGTCCAGATGCCGAGATGGATATGTAGGGAGCAGGTGCCAGTTTCATGACCCGTGCAACAACTCGCCATGTATGAACGGAGGTGCCTGTCGCGCCATCTCCAAGGGGAACACTGTGGACTTCAACTGCACCTGCAAGGTGGGCTACACCGACCGCCGCTGCATGACACCCATCAATATTGCCTGCCTCAGCTCGCCGTGTCGCAACGGAGGCACCTGTGAGCCGGATGGTCTACACAGGTACAGATGCCGCTGCCCACCTGGATGGTCAGGTAAGAGACACAAGCTCTATTATGGTTTCAGGTTGTAACATACTGATTCTGCACAGCCATGAGAGGACTACATTTCTCTATGCCATTAGGTAAAGACTGTGCAACAGCCGACCCATGTGCTTCTAATCCATGTGCCAACGGCGGGCATTGCTCTTCCGTTGACTCCACGTTCATCTGCACATGCACCCCGTTCTTCTTCGGACAAACCTGCAAACAGGACATCAACGAGTGCGACGCCAACCCGCCGCGCTGCAAAAACGGTGGACAGTGCATCAACGAGGTCGGCAGCTACAGATGTCAGTGTCCCCCGGAGTACACAGGGAAGCACTGCGAGAGCCGTTACTTTCCCTGTAACCCGTCGCCCTGCCTGAATGGAGGCACCTGCATCCAGAAGGGAGAAACCAGCTACGAATGTTCCTGTGTGCCAGGTAACTTTAGATAAGTTGTATTTCAAATGGGCTGATAGGGTCGCTCACTGAAATGCTGGCTACAGGCATTAAATCTAGTTCAACGCCAGGGTCAAATAAAAAAATGTTCATAGATGAAACAACTAGCATTGACTGAAGGGAGTAATTTCATAAGACTGAGTAACTAAAACGTCTGGGACTCCTTGTTGCTGGTTAGGCAATGATTTCATCTAAGCCGTGGTTTTTTCCTGCCTATGTTGTGTCCTCCGTGCACACACACACACACACACATGAATTTCTGCTCCGGTGCTCCAACCCGAGCAGGAAGGCATCGGGAGCTTATCGTGAGGAAATAGCCAAGGAACAACATCCGTTTCACATGGTGGAATGAAGGAAAGCTCGATCCTACATAACACACCGTGACACAAGACTGACTTGTTTATTCATTTTTTTTCCTAGTCAGTTCAGATATTTTGCCAGAATTTTTGGCAACTCTCCATTCTATCTCAGGATTATGTTTTGTTGTTTGAAAGCCTTTGTCACTTTCTAGGTTGTTATCCGATACGATTATGTCTTAAACTAGAATTGTTTTAAAGTTAGATTTTATTCATTTAATCACTGTTTTGACACAATGTTGCATCTTAAGAACATTAAGACATTTATACGTCCAGATTTCCGTCTCTCCGTCTGTCCATCCTTACATGGTTTTTTGCAGAATGGTTGTTTAAAATTGGAAATAAATCAAGGCAAGGCAAAGCAATTTTATTTGTATAGCACACTTTCAACACAAGGCAATTCAAAGTGCTTTACATAATTTGGTGGCAAAGAACCCAAATATACAAGGGTATGAAAATTAACAACATAGAAAAGAATAGAACAAATAAAAGACAACATTTAGCATTTGCATTAACAATTTAGGACAAAGATGTCAAACTCATTTCCATTTTGGGCCACATAAAGATAATCCTTAAAGGGCCGGTTGTGGCAGAAAGCATTGATAAAACTACATTTAACAAACCGCTAAAACATGAATAAATATCTGTCTCAACAAGTACTTCTTAAAATCAAAAGATACTGAACATCTTTTCATAATGATGTGATTTAAGACTATTCAAATAAATACTGAGTTGAGTGATAAAAGGGTATTTAGGTGCATATACATAGAAACATAAAAGATCTATGTATATGGTCCTCTACAGTTTAGAGGGCCACATCAATGGCCGTAGTGGGCCGGGCTCTGGCCCCGGGCCTTGACTTTGACACCTGTGATTTAGGAAGGAAAAAAAACATATAAACATTTAAAGCAATAATAGTTTATAATAGTTCATAAGCAAGTCTAAATAGGTAGGTTTTTTGTTTTAGAATTAAAAGAGTTAAGTGTCTCTGCAGATCAAGCAGTGTTGGCATTGGAGCTCTTGAGCTTTAAGACTTGGAGAAATTCTAAATACCCTTAGTAATCAATTACTGTCTTTAAATTCATGTAAATTGAAACCTCGGTGCATAAAGTCAATTGTTTTAAACTGCGATAACATTTATTCAGGAATAAAACAGCAAGGAAGTGGCAGTTATATGTTGTTTCGGTTTTGCTTTGTGGGTTATATAATCCAACATACCACCGTTTAGGTCCAGTGGTTGTTTCTTGTGCAACCGTAAAGCAGAGGGGATGTTATTACATGGCACGCTTCCCACAGACCTCTGAAGGGCACAGCTGCCTTCTTTCCAGTGAAGGAAAAGACAGTTGACCACATTTAACTGAACAAAAGTGTAACTTCAGTTGTTGTTTCGGATCGGGGAAACGAAAAACTGTATTTGTGAGGCCCTAGCAGCGCTTAAAGGGCACGATTTCTCTTGTTCTTTTTAGGATTTTCGGGAAGGAACTGCAACATTAACATCGACGACTGCCCAGGTCACGAGTGCCAGAATGGAGGCACGTGTGTGGATGGAGTCAACACCTACAACTGCCAGTGTAAACCAGAGTTCACAGGTTTGTACAGTATCATATTTAAATTAAAATACTTAAAAATCCATCCATTCATCCAAAAAACTTCTGTTGGTCTCTCCACAGGTCAGCTCTGCCTGGACGATGTTGATGAGTGCCAGCTAATGCCCAACGCATGTCTAAATGGCGGCACATGCCACAACACGTTCGGCAGCTACCAGTGCGTGTGCGTGAATGGCTGGACAGGGGACGACTGCAGTGAGAACATCGACGACTGCGCCAGTGCTGCATGCTACCAGGGATCCACCTGCCACGACCGTGTGGCTTCTTTCTTCTGCGAATGTCCTCACGGCCGCACAGGTGTGTGGCTTTGCATTCAGGGGAAACTCTCCAATTTCTATGTTGTCGTGCGTCCTCTGACGGGACAGCAACTCCTTCACGGAAGTAATGGCAGATGGGGGCGCACAACATTTTTTGAAATGTAAATTCTTTATTTTAGTTTTGTTTAAATATTTCAGATTTTAAGATATGGATACAGTATGATCAAAATGCAATACAAATTCCTTAAAAAATATGTTTTTGTTGGCATCAGGATACACTTGGGACTCCAGGATTGTAGTCTGATTCATGTCGGTTCATAAAGGGGAAACTAATATAAATCATTTCTATCATCCTCTTTAACAACGCTGCAGGTCTGTTGTGCCAGCTGAAGGACGCTTGCATCAGTAACCCATGTAAAAAGGGCTCCAATTGTGACACCAACCCTGTCAACGGAAATCCAATTTGTACCTGCCCATCGGGATTCGTCGGTACTTCCTGTGATCAGGATGTAGACGAATGCTCATTGGGTAAAAATCGTTCTGCAAACATGCCACAGCCACAAAACCTAGGTTACCAACTACACAAAAGCTCATGCTCTCCTGTAATTATGGGTGCAATGGGACCCCTAATTGCTGAAAATAACACTCTCAGCTGTATTATTGCTGTAATCTCACAAATAATTTCAGCTATTTTTGTTTTCAAAATGAATCCACCAACTTGATCTAATCTCAAAGGCATTGTCCTGGCTTTACAGTCAAATTGCTGCAATCACCTTAAGGAAGTGAAATTAAGGCCCTGATCTGTTTTAACAGGTTCCAACCCATGTGAGCACGCTGGGAAGTGCATAAACACCAAGGGCTCGTTCCAGTGTAAGTGCCAGCGGGGGTACATGGGGACGCGCTGCGAGCTGGACATCAACGAGTGCAAGTCGAACCCGTGCAAGAACGAGGCCACCTGCCTGGACCAAATAGGAGACTTCCAATGCATATGCATGTCAGGTGAGAAAATTGATTTATGTATTTTAAATTTAGATTGATTAGATTTAGATATTTAAAACTTTTTAAAATTATTTCCTAATCCAAAATTTACCGGGATTAAGTCTGCTTTATTTTAAATGCCAAGGATATATCTGATTGTATCTGAAATAATGAGTGTAGTATTTTGATTGCAAAGTAACTTTTTAGGTCTTGTTTTTTACCAGGGCTATTAAAGTCATAATTCATTGATAAAAGTTTTGTTATAGGCATCATTAAAGGCCTAATTAGGCATTTTTAAAGGAATAATTGGTTCTTATTATTCCCATGGCATACACACACATGCAGTGTCAAAGTGTTCATGAAATACATGTATAAGTGATTAATTGGAGAACTGTTTAGAGCTCCAAACAGCAAAAATCCTGCTTTCTGAGCCGCAGTAACCTGCTAAGACACCACGTTAAGTGTTTGTTGCAGTTTTAATTTAATTTTTCACTGTGGCTATTCTTGCTGCAAAATTAGCCTTTGCATTCCATAGCTGTGTTTGCACAATATAAATTAATTTAAATAGTGTGAATAATTTTCTATGGAAGAGTTTGGAGAATCAACGGAAACAATCACTGATCTAAAATGAGTTCAGTACTGCAATAATGGAAGTATAGCACCGAACTATGTGCTACAGTGTTTAAATATACAAAATGCTGACAACTGCTTTGTTATTGGCTTGTTTAGCTAATCGTCAGTCTGGCCAGTAAGTATTTTCTGCAAGTGGGAAACAGTTACATTGGGTGTAACATCTTTCTGAGACCTTACATACGGCTAAATTCACACTAAATTAATTAATCACTCAAAGTCACAGATGTTCAAACCCATTTGAAAGTAAAATACATTTTTTATTTTTTTCATAAACCCAGGTCTTAATAGATTTAACAAGTCACACTACTCTGTCACAGTAACTGACCTCAACATAATTTCACAAGCAATGGAAAAGGACTAATTAAAATTATTAAGGGTGCATTCACACCTGCCCTGCTTAGTCCGCTCTAATCCAACTGTAATTTTTTTTTGACCATAAAGTTCTTTAAGAGGTTTGAATGTGCAGTGGAACCCAGAAAAGCGAAATCTAGTACACCTAAAACCCTAGATTTCGGCTCGGTTGAAAGGAACTCTTGTGCGGTTCGATTGAGGATGCTCCAAAAGCAGGATGTGGTCTATGGCGCAGGCCATTCTGGGTAAATAATACCACAAAACCCATGTGACAACAACCCTGGGTGTCTCTTAATGTCAAGGCGCCTTTGCTTCCAAGGACACTGTCAAAGAAAAGGACATTGGTCAAAGAAAACCATTAAATAGAACAGACTTCCTCATGTGACCGCAACAGGAAGGGACCATGTGTCCAATGCTTTTTGGTGTAGCGCCACCACAGGTGAGGAGGTAAATACGTTGCCCAAAAGGTTCGGCCCGTTTGACAACGTACGGTCTGATCACCGTAAAAGATATTCAAATGATTTAAGAACAAACATTTCTGACTATAGTTGATGGATTTTTTTGTAACACGTTAAAAATTAAAAATAATGAGAAATCCGCATAGATCCATAGTTTAACCCTAATACAGTTGCAGCTAATATTAGCTTTTGTATACGTTAATTTTAGCTCTATCTGCATTTCTATTGGCATTTTCATAATAAATGCTTTTTTAGGTAGAAAATTGCTGCGTTTGGGATTATGTTTCTTACTTTGTATCTCTTTCTAACCAATCCGCCTCCCTCCCGGTCCTTTACTCGCTAATTGGCCAGGCTACGAGGGGGAGTTCTGCGAGATCGATACGAACGAGTGTGCCAGCAGCCCCTGCCTGAACAACGGCAAGTGCATCGACAAGATCAACGCTTTCGTCTGCCAGTGCCCCACAGGTGAGGCCGCCGTACCGCTGCAGCAGGGGGAGAGTGGAGGAGATGGAAGAAAGAAGGGCGTAAGGCCAGGGGGTGCAGAGGTTGAGCTCTCTCCCTCTCTTTCTCCCTGTTTTTTCCCCTTCACATTTCTTCCTCTCTCCCTCTCTTCTGCTCTCAAACACAAACACACACAAACACCTCTCCGGACGGGCACTAATCCCAGCCCTGAGGCAGGCTTACGCAGGCCCGGGCAGCCAAGCAAAACGTTGTAGTTGAGGAGGAGAGGTTAAAAAAAATCTATAGGGAGAGGCTTGAGGAAGTGTGAACTTTTTTTTAACAAGTTTCTTATTCCTTTCGTCAAGTCTAATGATTGAGCAAAAACTTTGATTGTGATGGGGAATAAAAGGAAACGTAGACCTGAGGCTCTCGGGGTTTTGGTGATGATTAACATAGCTGGTTTGGGCTTTTCTAAGGACCCTTAATGAGTTACCTTTAAAAAAAAATTAAAATGCCATTTGAGATTCCAACAAAAGATTTTGTTCAGAAATGAAATAATGCAGCAAGTTCATTCTAGTGAAAAAAAGATTCCTTTATTGGGATTGTCGAAGGTGGAAGGGATTTTTTTTTCTTTTGAGGAGGAAAATTGTGAAATTGGGTGGATCAAAAGCAGAGAGAGGCGGAATTCCTTCTGGTGGGAGAAAAGGAAAGGAAAAGAGAAAGACAGAAAAAGAAACAGCCTATCAAGAAAGCTTTTGATTTAAAAGAGCCAACTGAAAAGCTGAATGCCTAAAAAAACTGTGTTCAACACTCAGAGGGTTATGCAAGGAAGCAGCTTAGTGTTCTTCTGTGTGTGTGTGAGCGTGTGTGCGTGTGTGTGTGTGTGTGTGTGTGTGTTGGGATGCACAGACCGTTATGCTGAAGCAGAAGGGGTACAACAAGAGGGAGGGATTTTAACCGCCCTGCTTGAGATGTAAATGTTTCCCTGTTGCGAGGTCCCCCTTTTCATTCCTGTACATGAAATAGCCATGGAAACCCCGCTGAGAGCCATTGAAATTTCTCGGGATAAACCCCTCTGCAGTGCTCATGTGTTTCTGTGCACGGCTGTTCCACCTTTTGTGTGTGCATGCATCTGTGAAAAAAAATTTAATAAAATTCTTGCAGAGGATTTATCATTTTGGAGGCCTTTATCATTTTAGACAGATCAGAATAATAGGCAACTGTTGAAGAAACTGTGAAGAAACTTAACTGTTGACTCTAAAAGAAGGAAATGTCTCAACCTAGACTCTTTTATTATGAACTACAATTTTCCCTTGATTGCTTTAGCTGATGGATCAGTCAGACCTCAAAGAAAATCAGAAGTGAGGTAACAACCCTGCCACACAATGACATATCTTTCGTTCGGTGAAAAAGGAAATTTCACCTTGCATAAATAACGTTCCTGCATCTCCCTGAAATGCTAAGCCAGGCTGCTTCAGATTTTTTTCTACATGTTAATAAACGTGTCACAGCTCTAAGAAACTCTATATGCCACAATTCTTCTAATAATATCTTCTCACTGTTATTCGCCACTCTCTTACATTGTGAACTTTTTGTCACAGTTACACGTTTCAGATAATAAAGTATCTAATATCAGATCAAGTCGACTTGAATAGAAGAAAAATGCTGTTTTCGAATTATACAGTTTTGTTAATGGAAGGAATAAAGCTGTCAAAACCAGCCTCGCTTTATGAAAATATACATAAAGCATATGATAAATTATATGTGATTAACCACATATTTTGTTCAGTTTCATGAGCCACTACGAGATCTACAGAATCAAATATGAAATCCCTTAAATATAACCTATCTGACAACAGGAAATAAACAGTGTTTTTCAACCCTGCCCTTTAAGGTACACTACGCTGCACGTTTTAGATGTTTCCCTGCTTCAGCACACCTGATTTCAGTTGATGGCTGATTAACAGGGTTTTGCTGAACTGCATTCATGTGAAGCAGGCGTGTTAAAGGAGAGAAACATCTAAAATATGCAGGGTAGTGTGCCTAGAAGACCAGTGTTGGGAAACACTGGAATAAACCATCTTACAATTCAAAACATCAAAGTTTGGCAAGGCAAGGCAGTTTTATTTGTATAGCACACTTACAACAACAAGGCAATTCAAGGTGATTTACATGATTAAAATTAGAAGACAAAAAAGAGACCATAAATTACTTTGAATATTAAAATACAAGAAAGCATTTACAATAAAACAGTAATCAAGACAATAATTTGTATGAAAATTAAAAACAAGCAAGTAAAAACAGTTACTCATAAGCGAGTCTATATAGGTACGTTTTGATTTTAGACTTAAAAGAGTTCAGTTTCTCTGCAGCTTTGCATTCCCGGTAGTTTGTTCCAGATGTGGGGAGCATAGAAACTAAAAGCTGCTTCCCCATGTTTGGTTCTGGTTCTAGGGACGACCAGTAAACTACAGCTGGAGGACTTGAGTCATCTGGATGGTTTGTACTGTGATAGCAGATCGTTAATTTACTCTGGTGCTAAACCATTCAATGATTTATAAACTAATAAACGCACTTTGAAGTCTATTCTCTGAGCTACAGGGAGCCAGTGTAAGGACTTTAGAACTAGGGTGATGTGTTCTTCTTTCCTGGTTTTGGTGAGAACACGAGCAGCAGCGTTCTGGATCAGCTATAGCTTTATGGTTGATTTTTTTAGGTAGACCTGTGAAGATACTGTCATAGTTTAAAGAAATTTGAAGAAATTTCAGAACAGATGAAAACGAATACATTGGTGTATATAACCCTGTACACCCTGGACAGCTCGTAGAATACACAAACATGCACACGCTCACATCTAAGGGCAATTCATTTGGCAAACTAACCAAGCAGTCATGTTTTTGGACTGTGGGAGGAAGCAGGAGTAACCAGAGAGAACTTATCCATGTGCAGGGTGAGTGTGTGCAGAAATACACCAGGCTGGGATTCAAAATCAATTATGCAACAGAAAGAATATTTTGCTTTCTGTTATTTGTGTAGTACATCTGCCCCTGACACTGCAAGGCAACCAGACCCACCATACACTGTGAAATGAAATAAATACTTAGGGTGACATTGAATGTGACCTAAAGTCTTTAGTTTGTCCAGATTGTTTGTCAACTGATCAGTGGGAAGAAGTTAAATGGATTTAACTTAAACACTTTTCTTGCCATACTGACCACTCAAAACACTGAAGCCACACAGAGACCCAGCAAACCACAATCACACAAAGCAGAAACAACTTTGTCCTTCGTTTGTGTAACTGTGGATCCTTGGGGTGAGTAATTGGCTTGTGATTGGAAGGTTGTAGGTTTGATTCCAAGTTCTGCCTGTCACATGTTGATGTGCCACTGGTAAAGGCACTTAACCCCAAGTTTCCCACCGATATGCATATCGGTGTACAATTGTGTGCCTGTTTGTGAGTTCAAATGCAGTCAGTGTGACCAGAAAAGTGTTATGTGAGTTCAGTCCATTTACAGTTTTAGGTTGATCCAACTGACCAGCTGATAAACCAGATGGACAAACTTAAGACTGTATGTTGCATTTCATTATTCCAGTGAGTTGAGGCGAAATACGTAGGTTTCAACTTGTTTCAACTTAAATAAAGGAGTAAAACTTAATAGATATTTTACATTTCTTTAGCCATGGATTAATCTTTGAGTTAGCGTCTTAGTAATGGTTAACACAATACCAAAACTATTTGAATTTACTCATAAAAGTTTTCCTGTTGATTGCTTTGGTTTTTTAAAATTTGTTCAACCTCTATTGTATGATTTTGTTTGCCTAAATCTACAGACACAAACTGCAGAAAACAAAGCAAAAAATACCAAAAAACAACATATTTAGTGCTAGGGCCTAATTAATATTGCTTTTCATTTGTTAAGGCTTATTATATTGTTTTAAACAATAATCAGATGACAGAAATGGTAACAACTTGATTTAAATGTTATTGTAAAAGTCATTTTTATTCTGAGCTTGTTTTTTGCTATCCATGAGATTTTATTTTTTTTATACTCCATTTCTCACTTTTCAAATCTTTGAAACTTGAGAAAATTTAAAAGAAACTCATCTGAAAACTTTGCTAAATCTCTGTTGGTATGTCTGGATACAAATTGCATCAGATTTTTTTTTTTTTACATCACTTGAATATTTTTGGAAGATTTAATTAAATATTTGATTTTCTTTTTTAATGTCACCATAGTTGAGATTCCACTCAAGCCATATGAGTTTATTCTGTGCTGCAGCTTTACACAGTGAAAAAAAAGTCCACAGGGAGTTATCAGCTTGCTGTCCACCACAAAAATACTTCCTCTCCGGATTATCTTAACGCACCTGTGGGTTTCTGTGATCTTGCGGTTCAGAGGCAGGAACTGATCTCGATGTCTCTTCATCAGACAACATCCTCGGACTGTGACTGAGGGGAGACAAGAATATCTGAGATGACAAATAACTCCAGGAAAAAGGAGGAAGCCTGCTGCTAGATTCTGAATGAACGAGGAGTTTGAAAAGTTTGGGGTCAGAGGTCAAGCTGGCTCTTTTCGGAGGCGGCCGGGGAGCGGAGGGAGTGGCGGGGAGGGGGTGAGGCTGAGACAGGAGAATGCACATTGTGATGGAAAAGTTTTGGGGGACAAAGAAGGCAACGCGCTCAGTTTGTCGCTGTGTTGAGCAGACAGGCCCTCCTTTGTCTCCCAGACTTTAGTCAGGAGGCCTTACATCTCTCATTCTTCTCCCTGTGCTTTGCCTCCCTCCCCCACCTTTAACTGAACTTGTCCACCCTAGTATTGCCTCTCCCTGTTTTTAATTTTGCGGAAAAAAGAAGAGAGTAGGATAAGGGAGCGCTTGTAGTGTTGCACAGTTGCTCATTAATATGCAGACTTTGTAATGTGTTGAGGGCTCTTTAGGATGGATCCAGGATTATTTGTTGCTCTGGTTTTGAAAATGCTGAGAACAACTTAGCTGTGTTTGCACACACACACTTCTTCACAAACACAATCAACACAATAATAACCTCTTGGGGTTTTTTTTTTTTTTTTTTTTTCAGGCTTTACTGGGAATCTTTGCCAGATAGACATCGATGAATGTGCCAGCACACCCTGCAAAAATGGCGCCAAATGCACAGATGGGCCCAACAAGTACACTTGCGAGTGCACCGAAGGTAAACAGGCTTCAACCAAAAATATTTTACCAAATCAGAAAGTTTCTAAAACACAACAAGTTGGATCGGTTTAAAGAGAACGCTTTCCTTTAGGTTACACTGGCAGGCACTGTGAGACAGACATCAACGAGTGTTACTCCAACCCGTGCCACTACGGCTCCTGCGTGGATGGCCTGGCGTCGTTCAGCTGCAGCTGCAGCCCCGGGTTCACCGGCCGGCTCTGTGAGACCAACATCAACGAGTGTCTGAGCCAGCCGTGCAGGAACGGAGGCACCTGCCTGGACAGAGAGAATGCTTACATCTGCAGCTGCCCCAAGGGGACCACAGGTGGGCGCTGGCTGCACATTAACAAAACAGAAAAGAACGGTGCAAAATCCAAGTTTGAAAATAAATGAAAATGAACGTCCTCCGCAGGACTCAACTGTGAAGTCAACATCGACGACTGCAAGGACAGTCACTGTGTCTACGGAACCTGCATCGACAAGATCAATGGCTATGAGTGTGTTTGTGAACCTGGCTACACCGGTAAGTACAATTAAAGATGCTAAAAGTGTTGCAGTGACATTTGTGATGATGCCAAAACTAAAAGCAACATGTTATGTGACAGGATATTAAATATAGCTTCTTCCATATTAAGAAACACTGGCACAAGATTAGGTTATAAAATCAGAAAGATAGTAGGGATGCAACGATACCACTTTTTCAGGTTTTCTTTTCTTCTCTGACTCTTACAACAAATGATGGTGAATTAGATAAAGAAATATATTAATAAAAATAACCACAAAACTAAAATTTCAAGTGATATAAAAAAGCTTTTCCTGTGAAATTATTGCAGAGTTTCCACGTTTTAAGTATCGGTTCACGGTATCGGTTAACTGTAACAGATACCTATATCGTACATAGGAGCGGTATAAGCCTTGATACCCAATATTGATATCGATGCATCCCTAATTGATGGGTTGTATAAAAATTCCTAAAAATCGATTCGGACATCCAGAAATCTATCTTACTGTTTAATATTGTTTGCCCCTTTTACAGCTAAAATAAGAAGTAAAGGTCCAGATGTGCATTTTAATGGCTTAGGTCTGAAAGGGTTAATACAGTTTCCCCTGGTGAACTGTAACCCCACCCAGTGTTGCATCATTGAATTACAGTCATGTAATTAAGGTAAAAAGCTCAAAAAAACACTTTTAACAGCACTGACCCATATCACTATCGAATCGGAGCAGATTACATTTAGTCTGATCATAATAATCGATTCAAACTCTTGAAAATCCGAATCAAATCCACTCTCAAAATTTGAATTGATACCCAGCTCTAATACATTAAAGGATCATGAACATTTGGGAGCTCAGTAGGATAAAACCGCATAGTTCTAATGCGGAAAATTTATAGTTCTGTCTCCTGTGGGTTTTTGTCCCATTTTTTTCTGCCAATCTCTTTAATCTGTCTATTTTACACCTAGGTTTAGCCTCGAACAAGACCTGGGATGCTGTAACTAAAGCAGGCCTGAAAACTTTTCTACCAGCACAAAGACAGGCTAACTTATCATAGTTTCACTGTATGTGTTTGTTCTCAGAGGCAGAAATATAGAACACTGACCAAAATGTGGGCCTTTAAGGTCACAGACTGCAGGGAGCATTGGGAGCCTTTCTAAAACCAATCTTAGAAGAAAAGTGTATTTAAATGTATTTAACCATCTATAGACAGGTCTAGCTTTGTTGCTGATGCTTTATCTGTAAATTGCGAAGAAGCTTTGCTGTAATAGACCAATAACATGGCAGCTATATGTGTTTGCATGTTCTTAAAAAAGAAAATACTGTATATGCTGTGCTGTCAAGGCTGCAGCCTGATGCAGTCGACCAGTTTGCTGCTTCCACGCCAATAGTGAGATACTGTACCAAATATGAAGTTAAGAAATTATTGATATACCGACATATAACGATATTGTGCCAATATTGAAAAGCAAAATATGTAAAAATGTTAAAAGATCAGATTAAGTTGCTTTACCTTTTCTTTCCATGGCTGTTCACAGTTGGATTGAGTTTTATTTCCTCAAATCTTGTTTTCTGTTCCAGTTTCTGTTTTCTGCAGTATAAAGGGTATGGGTATGTAAAAAAAACAACTATTTAAAGTACAGGTATGGAGAGTTGAAGGTATGGATAGAGGACCCTGATTTTGGTAGAAAGTGGGGGTGACAGATGGCGAGCGAGTAAGCACGCTCCTCCGAGGTTTGCCTGGTTTCACTTTGCAACTCCACCCTGTCCCCAACCCGCTGCTGTTTGGACATGCAAGCTGATCCCCCCCCCCAGCCACAAAGTAAAGACACACAGACATATACACACACACACTCTGGCACACAGAGTCACCAGGGATTTGTGCAGGAGAAAAGATTCCCTGAAAGATTCCTGAAAGTTGAGCTTTTAAAAGCTTGGAAGCTGGCCCATGCTTTAAAGCTCAATGGTTTGCCTTTATGTTATGCGTGGCACCGGCCTGAATGGCGTCAACGCTTCAAGTGGCCGACAAAAGACGGACTTCTGATCTCTTATGGTTCTGAAAATTGATACAACCATTGCAGTGCCATATTAGCAACATTGTGTGGAGGCCCTGAATTTTACTCCACTTGTCGCTGTTGTGGAATTTTAAAATATATACCCAAAAATGTCACTAAAAATCGATATTTTCTCTTCTCTAATTTTTCTACCAGGTTACATAAATGTACAAAAAGAAGGTAGAAGCACAACGAATAAAACCTATACCAGAGTGGTTTAGACTGCATAGTGAACAAAACATGATGGAAAAAATGATAATATTTGCATACATTGATGTAGCATGAACTAGTTGTTCAAAAATATTTAAAGTTCTCTGTTAAATCTTGTTTTTGAAGGTTCTTTTAAAGAATTTCGGGTTGTAAAATTAATGCCAGCTCCAATTTATCCTTAAGAGAGCAAAATTCTTAGATAACAAAATTAAAAAACGCTAACAAAAACTTGTAGCCAACATTATTATTAAGACCCATAAGTCAATACTATGTCTCTCCCAATTTTGCTCATGTATTTGCTCTCACCCATTTTTTGGGATATTGTTGTTGTTGTTGTAAAATCACTCAGGCTTAATCAGAGGGGAAGCAGATTGCGCACATGAGTCATCTTCCAAGTCTTACCGCAGTCTTTTGATGGATTAGCTCTGGACATTCTAAACCAATTTTTTTTTTCATTTAACCTTAATTTACGCAGGATAAAAATCTGATTGAGAGAAGAATTTTCATTTGCAGGAGCGTCCTGGGCTACAGCAGATCAAAATGACAATTCTTTGATCTAAACTATTCCTTCTCAGCTCTGGCTGTATGTTTATGGCCTTCCTGTCGGAATATGAATCCTTGTCCCAGTATCATCCTGGATTTAGCTCTATTCATCTTCCAATAAACCCTGACCAGATTCCCTGTCCCTGCTGAATAAAAGCACCCCAGTATGATACTGCCACCGGCATGTTTTACCATGGCGATCCTGTTCAGGATGATATACTATGTTGATTTCTTATCTAGCGTTTTACTTGTTTGGCTTAGGGTTCTGTCTAGGTCTTACCTTTTACTACATGTTTGCTTTTTTTCTCTGGTTTGTGGCAAACTCCAAACTCTCTTCCATAATGGCCAGATTTTTGAAATTCACAACTAATAGCTCACCTGTTGACAAATTCTTAGTAAGTTTAAAGTAAAAGAGGCTGCCTGCAAATATACCCCACACTTCTCAGATTTTTGTTTTAAAGAAATCTCACGGTTATGTGTTATTTTGAAGTTTTTCCTCGTACCACACCAAAATATGAAAAACTTCAAGAGACGTAAATACTTCTGTGAGTAATTAGTGTTGTTTCACTGAGCAATGAAATGGTTTTCCTTTGGCTTCAGGCACGGTGTGTAACATTAACATCGACGAGTGTGCCATCAATCCCTGCCACAACGGCGGCACCTGCATCGACGACATCAACGGTTTCACCTGCGTGTGTCCGGATGGCTACCAAGATCCCACCTGCTTCTCCCAAGTTAATGAGTGCCTCAGCAACCCCTGCATCCACGGTCACT
Organism: Apricaphanius iberus; assembly: GCA_028564705.1. NCBI lineage: Eukaryota > Metazoa > Chordata > Actinopteri > Cyprinodontiformes > Aphaniidae > Apricaphanius > Apricaphanius iberus. Next base: position 985,563 of record JAPXFQ010002398.1, on the reverse strand, counting down.
GCGAAGACAAAATTAACGGGTAGGGGGCGCTCACCAATGGCACTAATATGCAGGTTTTGCCCCCCCCCCCCCCACACACACACACAAAAATCTCTGCACACTTTGATTGAGCATACCGCTGTCTTCTTGCTAGCTATAAATGCCTGTGTGACTCTGGCTGGATCGGTAAGAACTGCGACATCAACAACAACGAGTGTGAATCCAACCCCTGCATGAATGGAGGGATCTGCAAGGACATGACCAGTGGTTACGTCTGCACCTGTCGCACGGGTTTCACGGGTCAGTATCTGTTTGTGTGCTTAGAATGTTGACCCTCGTCTGAACTTAAGAGTGAGCTGTGATTTATTGTCTTGCCCGACGTCAGGACCAAACTGCCAGACGAACATCAACGAATGTGCCTCCAACCCGTGCCTGAACCAGGGGACGTGCATTGACGATGTCGCAGGGTACAAGTGCAACTGTGTCCTGCCTTACACAGGTATGATTTTATTAATGAAGTTATTTAATAATACATCAATCTATTAGCATCTTATTCTGGAATTTCCTTACTAGAGGTAAAGTTTCCACCGACTGTGTACTTTACAGTAAGTTATTTGCCAAAGAGGAAAAATTGCTGCTGATGAAATAATTGTCGAGTAAAGTTCAGCCACAAGACTTCCTCAGCGCTCAAAGACACCAAGCCTTGGATTCCTCTGTGGTTCATGATTCTCCCCGAACAGATATTGGAAATTTTATTTTATGCAATCGCTGATATTTGTTGACCAAACAGATAATGATGGAAAGGCTGTCTTGTATTTGCCCTGTATTTTTTGGAACCTTGTGCAGGACTTTAAATAATAAAAGACCTCTTGCTTGTGTTGGGGTGGGAACATGTTGCTTGACACATTTCCTGTTTGCCTGCTTCCTGTCTCACAGAAAAGCAAATGGCTTCACAATGGTCGGAAGCTGGAGTTGGCTTCCCGTACGCGCCGTGCGTTTGTGGAAACAGATAGAGACATGTCTCCCCAGGCCTCTGATACTGACAGAGCCTGGATAAAATCATCTGATATCATAGCACTGATTGAAAGATGATTCTGTGTCCATTTGGTTTGGTGTATCTCCAAGTCCTTGGGTCTTGGATGAGATCATGGAGTCAAACTAGCTGATGTAGTTCACTCAGGAATGTGTTTGTATGTCTTACAGGAGAAAACTGTGAAATCTTGATGGCCCCCTGCAGCTCCAAACCCTGTAAGCATGGAGGACAATGTCAGGAGTCAGAGGACTATCTAAGCTTCTCCTGTATCTGTCCAGAAGGATGGCAAGGTGAGCTCTCAGCATGCAAAGGTGTCCTTAAGTGATAAGAAGTTCTTTTTGAGACTTCAAAACATAAAACCTATGTGGCACTGATATGCTAAATGAAGCTATGTTGAAGTATATCAATAAATTAGTCTTATATTCAGTCTGATGATGTGTCCATGCAACCTGGTATAAGCCAGATCTATGTGTAGCCCCGCTCCGTGTCGAGCCTACACAACTCCTGAGTTTGGAAAACTCAAAATCTCATGAAAATTCATCTTGCAGAGCAAGGTTAGTGTCCATGGTCCATCTAAAATTATTAATTCTTCATCGGTCAGTTTTAAAGAAGCAGTTATTTTCTCTATAATTCTCACGTGTTTCTAACTTAAAGGATTACACTTCAGTTGAAATGAAAGATTATAAGAAAACCCTATAGAAACTGATTATCAATCAATACTCATTTTATTGCTAATCAAACTAAGATCTATTTACTGACTATTGTATTAGGTAAATAGAAACACCCTGGCAAAGAACCTAACTCTACTTCTACTCTGCAAACTACCTAGTAGAGCCTGAAAGAGGAGGTTTATGACTACATATTAAGCTGACTAGATTTTAATAGTTCATTGCTCACTCAAGAGTTTAAAAAAAGGTTTTTGCAGCCAAAAATATAGAGTTTTCAAACCTGTCCTTAGTATTAAAAAGAACAGGAAAAAGGAGGATGAATTAAAACTTTAAGCAATCATTGATCTATCAGTTTACAACACCAGAACCTCAACGATAGAACAGGAAAATACATTTCTTACTGTCGTCTGAAATCAGGATGAAGGCTTAAGAATTGATTTAGATCAATGCAGACATGTAGTTCCCAAAGTCATATCTTTTAGCTTACCAAAAAGCTGTAAAAACAGATGTCGTTTCTGTCGTGTATTAGTTGTTCCTTCATTTGGATTCAGTACTGGTAAGAAAAACATGCTTAAAGGAAGTGACCACATTCCTTTAAGCACTTAAAAAGAAAAATCTCACAAGTAATTTACATTAAATTAGACAAATGTAGCAAGTCAAATCATTTTATTGATAAAGCACATTCATAGAGGTCGTAAAGTGCTTAAGAGCTCACTGGATTCAACCCGTGGTCAGTAGCGTGACCTTTACAACCTGGGTATGCCACTTTATCTGTAATTTAATATTAATAATTAAACAGTACTCTGTTTTTGTAGCTATGTCCATGTAAATAATATAAATATGTATATATATATATATATATATATATATATATATATATATATATATATATATATATATATATATATATAGTGGGATATATATATATATATATATACATCATATATATATATCATATATATGATGTAAATATTTTTTTCTGCAAGAATTGTGTTTCTAATCTGTTTTTTCTTGTTTTTTCTTTTCTAATTCTTGTTTATCACCTGTCATGGCCAAATTTCCCCTTGTGCGAAAATTAAATTCTTATTCTATTCTATTACTTTAAATGCAATCCTCTCATGATGTCTAGGCTATATTAAGTTGTTCTTATAAAGACAGACCAAGATTGTAAACTACATTTTATTGCATATAAAGTAATATTTAATGACTGAAACTTTACCTGTCAATGTTGCAAACAGTCTATTAACCAAAAAGTCAAGTTCCTATTTCAGAGTTTAGTTTCCGTTTAATTTTAAATCTAGAACTAATCATGGACCAGGCATTCAAGCATAATATTTTTATCACGTAACACAAGTTAATAAGACACTTATATTTAGGAGATTCATGAAGAACACTTGCATCGAATAAGATTTTGTTGTTTCTAGATCTAAAGTATTTGTTCTAAAGTGTCCTGGAGTCAACAGTTCTTGAGAGTAAAAGGTCAGGTCTCTGCTTCTATATTCTTCACACAGTTTTTAAATCTTATGTTTAACTAAGAACTTTAAAAAACTTAAAATTACTTCACTCTGTCATGTATAATCTGCGTTTTTCAAAGCTGAAAAAGACTAAATTTGATTCAGTTTGGGAATGGATGTATAAACTACTTTGTGGCAAATGTTGCACAGCTCATTCCTTTTTGTGTTATCTTACCTACTTAATCATGAATAATCTGGAGATGTGGTGTTTTCAGTCTCATTGAGCATGAGTTTACAGCTTTCTGTTTATTTTTTGTCCCTTTAAGGCCAAACATGTGAGGTGGACATCAAAGAGTGTGTGAAGAATCCTTGTCGCAATGGAGCAACCTGCCAGAACACTTTGGGCAGCTACCGCTGCGGCTGCAAACCCGGTTTTACTGGACGCAACTGCGAGACCAACATCGATGACTGCAAACCCAGTAAGTCAACTTATCCCCCACCTAATGCTGATGTTACTTAGATGGAGATTTAAACCTCGAAGCGCTTTACTAATTGGAACAATTCTTCCCTCAGACCCCTGCAGCAACGGAGGCCTTTGTAAGGATGAGGTTAATAGCTTCCTGTGTACCTGCCTGCCCGGGTTTCAGGGACAAAGGTGCGAGGAAGATATAAATGAATGTGAGAGCAATCCATGCAAGAATGGGGCCAATTGCACAGACTGCGTGAACAGCTACACCTGCACCTGCCCGGCGGGTTTCAGTGGGATCCATTGTGAAAATAACACTCCTGACTGCACAGAGAGGTAGGAACACTTCCCAAGCTGGGAGAGTGTGAATGTGATCTGATTAACAGCTTCATCTTCTGCCGCAATCCTGTAATTCTCATTTTCTTGTCCACTGCTGCCCCCTGTGGTGGAGTATTGTTTTACTTCAAAGCTGCAGTTCTTCTTCTGCAGCTACCCTTCAGATAGAAGTTAGTAATATAGTATGATTAATTATAAAGGTCTTCCCTCACTTTGTCGAAAAGTTTAAACACAAAGTAGGTCAATGCTATAACAAGAGAAGTGCAGATTAGTTGATTTCCATCCTGGCAGTTCAGATTAAGGTTTTATTGATTCACTTTGCTTCTACATTTTTCTGGTTCTTTTCTTACTCTTCATTTTTTTCCCCTCTAAGCTCCTGCTTCAATGGTGGAACCTGTGTGGATGGCATCAACACCTTCACCTGTTTATGTCCGCCGGGCTTTACCGGGAGCTACTGCCAGCACGACATCAACGAGTGCGACTCCAAACCCTGTCTAAATGGCGGCACTTGTCATGACAGTTACGGCACATACAAGTGCACCTGCCCGCATGGTTACACAGGTCTCACATGTCAGGTGGGCTGAGGGAGAAGTATCCTGAATTTATTTTCAGGACACCTTGTTTAATCTGTAAAAATGAGTTAAAATTATTGCTTGTTGTAAAATCTGAAATGTGATCATGTGTTTTCAAGACGATTTGTGGTGAAACTCTTTGCTTTTCTTTTGTTTTGTGGTTCAGAACTTGGTTCACTGGTGTGACACGTCTCCCTGTAAAAATGGAGGGTCTTGCCGGCAGACAGGTACCACCTACAGCTGCGAGTGTGAGACCGGTTGGACGGGCCTTTACTGCGATGTCCCAAGTGTTTCCTGTGAGGTCGCAGCCAAACAAAGAGGTAAGAAAGAGACAAAACCTCAGTTGGTTCCTGTAAAGTAGTGAGCGTTAATGGTGAAAATGGAGAAGGGAGTAAATTTGAACACTAACTCCCATTTCCCCTTTTCTGCTCAGGAGTTGCTGTGTCCCAACTCTGTCAAAATTTGGGTCGGTGCCTGGATGTAGGAAATCGCCATTCCTGTCACTGTCAGGTTGGCTACACTGGGAGCTACTGCGAGGAACAGGTGGATGAATGCACGCCAAACCCCTGCCAGAACGGAGCCACCTGCACCGACTTTCTGGGTGGATACTCCTGCAAGGTAATAATACAGCTACATCCAAATCAGATCAGGTCTCAGTACTCTACTCAGATTTTCCCTCATTCCTTGATACACTTTAGCTTCACGTGACACAGATTGCTTTTTGTAAAATGATGCCTGGTGTTTAACCGCTTCAGGTGTGCATAGTTTTAACTAGGGATGTCCAAAGGGATGTCAGCCGATATTGGCAATAAAATGTAAATATTATCTATATCGTTTTTTACTTTTTAAATAATGACTTCATACTTTACTTTCATACCATGTACATAGCATTCCTATGTCCCACGGGCAGGATTTTGCGTACTTATGGGTCAAATCTGCGTTGTTTTCCAGACACCCCTTGAATGTACACATATTACACATATTTGGAAAGTAATGAGTCTTGAGATTCCTTAGATGCCAATCAAAGAATGTAGGAGTGCAGAAGAGGTATGCGCTTTTGTCAAACCTAAAAGGTAGTTTTACATCCAGATATGTCCTCCAATAAAATTGTTAGGCCACAACAAGTCTGACATCCAAAATATAACACAATACACCCCTGAAAACCTTTATAAATTCCTTTCCAATTGTGGTACAGAATAATAATGATTGACGAACCGAATGGCCAATGGAATGTTGTGTACGCAGATGTCTCACATTCTGAGCGCGGTTTATCACACATGAAACTAAGGCATAAAAGGACTTATCCAAACACACAAATGCTCTATTATTACACATAGTAACGCACCAGTAAGATATGCTCTAAGGCAGGTTTATTCCTCTAAGGCAAAATATAACAAAGAGGAAACCTTGTAGCTTTGAAGAGACTTTTTTTTTCTTCTTTTTTTTAATCAGAGGGGTACAGTGATTTGGCATTTACCCAGGAGAGGGTGCATTTTCAATGTACATTCGGGCACCCTGGACCTTTAATTAGAAAAACATATGCAAAATAATATACTCATTTTTTGGTCTATACTGTCATATTTGTGGGGTTAAAGCGAATATTTAAGGCTTTGGACATAGTGTGTTTTAGTACACCACTCCATTCTAAAGCCACTTTATAAAGCTTATAGTTTCAGAAGATCAACAGGCAGACATAACATTTAATCTTTCCCGGTATATTCAAAATCTTATTACTTGGTAACTATAACTTAGATGAATTCTGACTGTTGTGAGGGAAACTTCGCAGTGTTTTCTTTTAGACACTAAGCCATGCTTCAACTCCAAATTGTTTAACAACAGCTTTAACTTTAATTTGGGTTTGATTAATTTTTAATTTTTTGGGGGGTTGAAAATGGCAGGAATGTTAAGGTGTTTTAAATATCAAACTCTTCAGCTTCTTCTCTCACTCAAAATGTGAAATTATGACAGAAGTGGTATAGTTTTTAAGTATTTTTTAGGAAAGTACAGGTACTTGTATCGGGTATCGGGGCCGATACCAATACCATTAATGATACTTAAAATGTCGAAATTCTGCAATATTTCACAGATTTTTTTTATTTTTCACTTGAAATGTTAGTTTTGTGGTCATTTTTATTAATATTTTATTTTCTGGTCTGATTCACCATCGTGTGTTATTACAAGCAGAGAAAGAAATAAACCAGTCTTCCAATTCATTACATTTTTTTGCGTGTATGGTAGAAGTATTGGTATTGGTATTGCATTTCAGATCTAAACTTCATCCTTTATGTAGATCACTGATATGAGTTTATATTGGTATCAGGAATTATTGTTTAGACTATATTGGATATATAGGCCGCAGGGTCCAAAGTGTTTGAAAAAAGTAGCTGCGTATTGTCCGAATATTACGGTAAAAAGCTCACTTGTGTTAGTCCTCCCTGGGGAGAAGAATTTGCTGGCCTTGGCAGGATGGGTGAAAACAGAAAACAGCAAAGTAAACAAAACCCATCTTTGTTTCATGCAGGACATTGATCAAACTCTCCCCTCCATCCTCTGTGTCTTCTTCCTCCCTCTGTCCCTCAGTGCTTGCCAGGATACTCGGGGCCCAACTGTTCTGTGGAGATCAATGAGTGTTTGTCCCAACCGTGCCAGAACGGGGGCACCTGCATTGACCTGATCAATACCTACAAATGCTCCTGTCCCCGAGGAACCCAAGGTCAGCAGACCCCACACGCACACTCCTCCCACATCCTTCCGCCTCCCCACCCCCTTCCCTTCTCCACGCTTCATTAATTAGGGCTTAACAGCACCCAGGGTATTAAAACTCCCTCCTTCAAGCCTGCCTCCAACTCTTCCTCCTCTTGTCAAATGTGCCATTGATTTCTCTCCCAGACATGAAGGGGATTGTCTGTTGTGGGTCAGCTCACATTGCCTGCCAAGTTGGGAGCATCCCAAGACAGCCAACAGGTTTTTAAAGCTGGGCAGAGGCAGTTTTTGATTCAGTTCAGCATACTTTTCAGTTTGTGCTTTTGTAACTAAGGTACCTTAAAAAAACTAACACTTCTGCCTCTTTGTTGTGTGCTTTCCATAGTTAGGCATGATTTTTAAAATTACTTTATCATTCAGATGGTTTCTAAAAGTTAATAACAACTACTGTAGGCGCCCAATATGCTCACAGGGAGCTGGCAGTGGAGCAAGAAACACGAAGTACGCATGATGCATATCGTTCTTTACTTCAGTGAAATGAGTGAAACCTCTCTTACTTCTCCGTTCACCTGTCAAGGTGTGCACTGCGAGATCAACGAGGACGACTGCACCCCGCCCACCGACCCCGTCACCAAGGAGCCAAAGTGCTTCAACAGCGGCAGGTGTGTGGACAGGGTGGGCGGCTACCACTGCGTCTGCCCTGCAGGATACGTGGGGGAGCGATGCGAGGGGGACGTCAACGAGTGTCTCTCCAACCCCTGCGACCCGCGGGGCACGCACAGCTGCATCCAGCTCACCAACAACTACCGGTGCGAGTGTCGCACCGGATACACAGGTACACACGTCTGTGTTTGCTGTTTAATCTATTCGTTATACTTTACCATGTGGTGTATTTTCTTCCCCGCCTTTCTAGGTTGAAATTACAACAATTTTCCCCTCAAAATTTCTCTTGTAACTTATCTTTTGTATATTTTTGGTAGTCCCATTTAGAAGTTTTTTTAACGGTTGCAAAGCAGAAGAGAAAACAGGATATCACTTTCCTTAATATAGCTAATATAAACTTTTTTTTGTCTGTTTGCATGTTTGAATAACCTCTTTGCAGGTCAGCACTGTGACCAAGTGTTTAATGGTTGTAAGGGTAAACCTTGCCGTAATGGAGGCACCTGTGCTGTAGCCAGTAACACACCACATGGTTTCATCTGCAAATGTCCACCTGTGAGTAGACGAATATTTAACCATTCATCTCTAGAGACGTACTCATGTTCATCTCTGACTAATATCGACATATTTAATTTAAAAGTTACACCTATTGTTGTCACTTTGAATAGTTGTTATAAGTTCTGTTTCATTTCCTACTTCATAGTGAAAACACTAATGTTAATGCAGTTGTACAAATATTAAAGTTCTTGTATAAATTATCCTGTATGTTACTCATAATTAATAATTAGGCCTTAATATCTATTTTTTGTGTTTTCCCTCTGGTTTGCTTTACAAAAACTACTGTATATTTATTACAGTATGTAACAGACATTGGGCCATATTTTTTAATATCACAAAAATGCGCCATGGGGTAGGTAAATGGATTGCGTGCATCATGCTGCAGGTCTAACAGGTGCAGTCACCCATGCGCCTGCTTAGTAACTCACCTGTTGCATTTTTTTAGCGCCTGCTGTGAGGTTTGAGTAAGTTTTAAACCTTTAAGTGCACATTTTGATGAATCAGGTATTTTCTCTGTCTCTTAAAACTTAATTCTAATCAGAAAATGTAACTTCTAGCTAAGAAAAAAAAAAACTTACATTACTCCTTTCTGTCTTTTATAATAAAGGGCTTCACTGGCTCCACCTGTGAATATGACTCCCAAGTCTGCGGTAGCTTCCAGTGTCGCAACGGAGGCACCTGTATCTCTGGCCACAATAATCCGAAGTGTTTGTGTTTGCCCTCATTCACCGGGCCCGAGTGTCAGTACCCCACCGACAGCCTCTGCAACTCTAGCCCCTGCTACAACGGGGGCACGTGCGAGTACGCCACCGAGGCGCCGTTCTACCGCTGTGTCTGCCCCGCCAACTTCAGCGGCCTGCGCTGCCACATCCTGGAATACAGCTTCGACGTGGCCTGCGGCATCCCGGAGTGCGAGGAGCGCAAGCACAACAAGTTCTGTGACGTGAGCTGCAACAACCATGCGTGCGGCTGGGACAACGGCGACTGCTCGCTGAACTTCGACGACCCGTGGAAGAACTGCTCGGCCACGCTGCAGTGCTGGCGGTACTTCAACAACGGGAAGTGCGACTCACAGTGCGACAACGCCGGATGTCTCTACGACGGTTTTGACTGCCAGACTCTGGAAGGACAGTGCAAGTATGTTGCTTTCTCTAATTGTAGATTTTACTTTGAATTGTGTACACCAGTGTTACCAAACCCTGGTCCCCAAGGCACATTGCCTTGCATGTTTTGGATGTTGCCCTGATTTAACAAGCCTAATGCTGATGATTGCAGTTCAGCAAAAGCCAAAAAGCACTTCATGCTCTATTTTCTTTTCCTTTTTTTCACTTAGGGTAAAACTAGTGGCTATTAGCAGGTAAACCTTCTACCCAATGAAATGTTTCCTTCATGTTTTTCGTCTAGTCCTCTGTACGACCAATACTGTAAGGACCACTACGCTGACGGCCACTGTGACCAGGGTTGCAACAATGCCGAGTGTGAGTGGGATGGCTTGGACTGTGCCAACAACATGCCTGAGAAGCTTGCCGTGGGCCAGTTGGTCCTGGTCGTCCACATCACCCCCGAGCATCTCCTCAACAACTCCTTCGGCTTCCTGCGAGAGCTGAGCCGCGTCCTCAGAACCAACGTCATATTCAGGAAGGACGCCAAGGGGGAGACGATGGTCTACCCGTACTACGGGAACGAACACGAGCTGAAGAAGTACAACGTCAAGCGTTCAGTGGACGCCTGGTCTGAGATTCCCGACAAGGTGCTGAGCGTGATGAAGAGGAGTCTGTATGACGTGGCAGGAGGCAGCATTAGAGTGAGGAGGGAGCTTGATCATGTGCAGGTCAAAGGGTGAGCAAACAATAGTATCTCACTCAAAAGTAAAGTATTTTTTTATATACTGTATCTTGTTAGTCACTCATTTTTTCACTTTTTTTAAACTAAATTTAGCCCCTTATCTTACACACACAGCTCACTTTCTGGATTGGAATGATAGAGACTCACCTCTGTGTTTTCTCCTTTGCTAAAGCTCAATCGTCCACTTGGAGATGGACAACCGTCAATGCTTCCAGCAGTCCAACGAGTGTTTCCAGAGTACCGATGATGCCGCTGCGTTCCTCAGCGCTTTGGAGTCCAGTGGCAAATTGGATGTTCCTTTTACAATCGAAGCTGTTTATAGTGAGTATGCTTCACAGAGATCTACAACGATTGCCAATTTTGTTTTTTTGTTTTTTATTAAAGAGTGTTAAGTCTTAAGTTTTTAAAACTTAAGTGAAGTTTTAAAAATTTCTTTACCTCTGGCACCTCCAATAAGTTCAGTCAAATATTTTAATTTCATACTTTACTTTAGTGGATGAAAGTGTTTAAGAACTTTGAACTTTTGATAACTTCCTTAATATGACATAACACAGAGGTCTATTTCCCTAAGGCCTAAGGTAAGAATATGGAAAAGACTAAGGCCATGTACACATGTAGGCGGATTTTTTTACAAAACAATTTTTATCCGCTCCTTTAAAAAATAAATAAAAAATCTCCATCCACACATAAATGGATGCTTTTCAGCACATTCATGTAGAGGGCAGTAGTTCTCCCAAATCCTATCCGCTCAGAGTAACTTTCTATCCTCTAAACTTCACCACGCAGTAATAATGAAGCTTGTAAAAGCAAGCAAGCAAGACGCGCTTTGACAGCTGAAGTTACCAACACAGCTCTGAGGGCATAAATGCTGTTTCTGAGAGTAAACACAGGTCACACATGTGATGTTGGAGCATTTTTTGTCGCGGATAGTGACGTTATGGCACTTACAACTCACTTTTCATCTGTCCACACGCAGAGACTGGAAACGGAGAAAACGCAGATCTCCACTTTGGCCGGAGTTTTTAAAAAGATTTGTTTTTTGGTGCCGAAAATCTACGTTTACGTTTGGATGTCAGGCCTAACCGTAGAAAAATATCTTCATTTTGTGAGATACCCGGCTACGTGTGGACAAGGCATGAAGTACATGCAATTCATGAAAGGCTGGAATAGGTGCTATAACAATAAGGCTTTTTCTTAAATGTGTATATCTACGGTCAATCAAATAATTTGAAGGTTTGGAAACAACCAAAACTGTGACAAAGCCACCCAGAGTGAGGATGATCTTTATCCAACACTCATTTAGAACGGCATCAAATCTTTTTCAGTGCTCTAAAATGGTTCTGCATTAAAAGTGGACTTATATGAAATAAATCTAAACATCTTTGTCAGAGTTGCCAAAACATACACTAAACATTTTTCCAACCCTGTTAAAAGGAAAACTCTACATGTTCTTTGCTTTTAATGTCAATGTGTCGAATACAGATTTTGCCATATTTTATTACAGTTCTCTTTCATGTATGTAAATACATGAATGCTTAAACAATGCTGAACTGTACTTTTCTAATTGATTCAGAAATGTTGCCGATGATTTAAAGATTGAAGAAGATTTAACTGTTGCTTGTCAGAGGTTATTGACCCTACTTTCACCCAAAATACATGCTATTTAAATTCTTCCTTTTTTTTTTTTTTTGCTTTAAACAATACTCGGGTAATTCATATAAATAAAATTATTTTACAAACAAGTGACCAGCAATTTCTGTTTTTAGGTAAGAAATAGGAGTATCTAAAGAAATATGAGGCAGCATCTTTGTGCCATATAAAAATTAACTTTAATAATGGCTTTCCCTTGCTGCTTAAATAAAAATTTACATTATATCTTGGTTTCAATTCATTTGCTTACTCTAATCTATTTTTCTCATTGGCTTCTCACTCAGCCATACACACTCCCACTGATATCTCTATTATATAAATGCGAGCGTATGGGGTGATTTTATTTTAATCTCTTATAAACTTAGGGGAGTTAAGTACCCAACCTCTACCATGATTAGAGGTTGTGAAAACAAGCACTGTAGCATTTAATGGGAGGACCTACAATTTCCTGCCTTTAACTGTTTCCTGGTTGTAATTTTTTTTGTCTAAACATTCTTGTCCTGGAAATTAACTTTTTTTGTTAAATTTAATTTATTTAGTATTGTTGCGTGGAGTAGTGATTAGTGCGAGCGCCCCATGAACAGAGGCCTTAGTCCTCAATGTAGCTGTCCCGAGTTCAAATCCCATTCTAGGAACATTTACCACAGTTCCCCAACCTCTTCTCTCCCCCCTTCTACACGCCATTCACTGATGAATAGAGGCCATGAAATCTTTGTAAAAATGTGTCTCTTTCTTCTGATATCCTTGACATATTTAGTTTAACTTCAATGTTAGAAACAAGGAACAAAAGGGTTCAATGTTACGAGTTGCTGACAGTTGGATTTGGTTCATTGTTAGTTTTCGTTTTTAGATGGGATTGTTTTGACTATATCATAATTATAGAGTTTCTGTAGACAATGTCTTGCAATACGCTACCAGTCAAGGATATGGAAACATTGGTATAAGAGTCTTGATTTGTGATGTAGGACAAATATGACATGTATTAACTAGGAAAAGAAGCATGAAAATTGAATGATGATGTGCATAACGGACGAACCTATTTAGAAAATAATTGTCTTCGTCTATGCTTACACTCAAACTAAACAGATCCGCAACGGCCTGTGGTCGGATTCTCCCCGCAGAACTCTTTGATTGTGTATTTGTTATGCAGCGGTGAACAAATGCAGTTGTGAATCTCATGGTTGAATCAATCAATCTTTCCTCTGTGTGCAAATCCAATGGCTTCAGGCTCCAAAATGGTTAATTGCAGCAAATCAACCCGTCCACCACCTCCCCTGCTCACATCATCGGGGCGTCTCTGGCTTCCTCTTTCTCAGACATGTACACCTATACGTCCTCTGACAGCCAACTCGCACACACGCACACACACACGCCTTATCCCACATGGCGAAGGGCTGCTGCAACCTTCACCTCGCTGAATGTAATACCGGGACTTAATGTATCTCTGAGGGTTTAGGTTGGGGGAGTTTATCATTTCAAAATCGTTAGTGGAAAAAAAAAAGAAGAGGAAAAATTGATCGGGAGTGTGCTAGAAGTTGGGAGTCTTTGTTATCTCGAAAATCCTAATAAATCCTTCGTCTTTACAGCTTAAAGCGCGTGCAGTAATTTGAAGTTCATTAATCCCCTCCCTTTTTTTTCTCTTAAAGAAGAAATGGTAAAGTTGTCTCTTGGTACCCTGAGTTGAAAAGGGAGAGAGGAGGTGGTGATGTTCTTCCCCCCCCCCCCCCCCCTATTTTCTTTTTTATCACGCCCCATCCCCTTTTTCTTCCCTTTTTTGATGAAAAGTGGTTAGCTATTCTGATTATTTCTGAATAGATAGTAGAAGCTAGCTTTACGAGCAGTGAGGATCGTCAGTCAGTTCCTGGCTCTTGCTGCCGCCTGCTGCGGTGCGCTTTGGAGCGGGAACCCCTGGGCGACGAGGAGCCGGACAATCAGGAACCTTTGCCCTTCATCCCGTCGTGACTATGTCAACCCCTCTCCTAACAGGCGGTGTTGACCTGCAGCCTTCCGACGGTCTCTACGCCATGTACTTGGTCCTGGGCGGCGTCGGGATACTGGCCTTCCTTGGAGTGGGAATGGTAGCAGCCCGAAAGCGGCGCCATGAGCATGGGCGCCTCTGGCTTCCCGAGGGCTTCAAGACCTCAGAGACCAGCAAGAAGAAGAGACGGGAGCCTGTTGGAGAGGATTCAGTTGGACTGAAGTGAGTTTCTGTTTGGTTCTTTCTTTGGGTTCTTATGGAAACCTAATTCTCTATGAACGGCTACTTCTAAGGGATACAGTTGGTGTAACAGCTGGTCGGTCATAGTTGGATCAAGGTGAATTTTACAAGGATCATATATGAGACTGAGACATCTTAGGTGATCATTAATTAGCTTGACCTGCTAGAGAGGAGGGACAGGAGTCTATCATTTTTTTTGCTTTTTTGGCTTCCCCTGCAACATCAGTGATGAACATCTTAAAAGCAGCAGGTTAGATGGATTTTTCCTGACTTTTCTGCATTCACACAGGCCACTGAATAACACCTCAGATATTTCACTGATGGATGACAACCCGAACGAATGGGGAGAGGACGAAGCTGCGGATGTCAAACGCTTCAAAGTAAGAACACAGAAATAAGCCTTAAAAATATTTCTTTAAGATGCTCAGTGTTTGTTTGGTTTTTGTTTGCTACAGTTGTAGAAAAACTATCCAAAAATATTAAAACCACTGTAATAAAATGTATATTTTCAAATGTAATCATGTGTTTTTAATATACCTTAAACACTTTGGTCCTTTTCTTTTAAATTTAAACTCCTGCTGTTTTTTTTGGTTTTTTTAAAGCTTGATGAGCAGGCTGTGGTGGATGCGGACGACCAGACCGACCACCGCCAGTGGACCCAGCAGCACCTGGACGCCGCCGATCTACGTATCCCCTCCATTGCACCCACTCCCCCTCAGGGTGAAATCGAAAATGACTGCATGGATGTCAACGTTCGAGGACCAGGTAATTAGCACATTTACTGCAAATATTCCTTCAAAGTGATTGGCCCATCATATTTAGTGTCAGATGTCTGTGTATGATTTCTTTAATTTTCATTTTGAATTTTGTTTTGTGTTTTTACCAAATCAAGTGAAACTGTTAAAAAGTCAACTAATTTAATTAGGATACAAGGTAGAAATAAGGATCAATTTCAGAGCAGATCATTGTGTGCCTTTATGTGTGTGCGCGTGTGTGTTTGCATGTGTAATTGTGCGTGAAGGAGTTGCTAAAGCCCCATGTCCTCCGGGTAAAGGATCTTCTTCAAAGCAGCCAGCTGGAAGCCAGGCGCCTTGGGGACAACACACTGATTCCTGATCAGATTAATCATTTGACCAGTAATGGGGACTTTTTATCTGTATTCAACATTATAAAAGCCAATGAGGGCATCAAATGCAAAAGGAAGGAAGAAAAAAAAACGTTTTTTACTTAGTATCAGACTCCCTGAAGGAAACCTATAAAAAAAATCAAAGTATTTTACTTAACAACTTGAGAGCTCACTTTTTCCCTCCGTCTTTGATCGATTCACTAGAATCGACCAAATCTGTGAGATCTTGGGCTTTCGTTTTGTTTGAAGAGGAGAAAACCTATCCAAGTCATCTGACTGAGCTGCCTCTCTCGGTTAGATATTAACGTTTGGTTTTTATTGTAGCAATCTAGCTTCAGCAAGCCCTAGCCTCTATCCTTGAAGCTCTGCTTTCCTTCTGAGGCTCCTGCTGTGCTTGTGCCCTGATCCGAATCCGCTCTTGAAAGCAAGAGCTGTGATGATTTAACACAGGCGTGAGCGTCAAAGCCACATTCGATTTGTTTGTTGCTTTGTTTTGAACTGCCCAGGGCTTTGAAGTGGAGCAGATCTCTCTTTCTGTTGCCCCGCCTTGGCCTCAGAAATTGTGCTTACCATGCAAATACGAGTTCTGACTTTTTCTACTTCCTCTCACGCCTCAGATGGGTTCACCCCCCTAATGATCGCGTCCTGCAGCGGAGGCGGATTAGAAACAGGCAACAGCGAGGAAGAGGAGGATGCCTCAGCCAACGTCATCAACGACTTCATTTACCAAGGCGCTAACCTCCACAACCAGACGGACCGCACTGGTGAGACGGCTCTCCACCTGGCTGCTCGGTACGCCCGCTCCGACGCTGCCAAAAGGCTGCTGGAGGCCAGCGCCGACGCAAACATTCAGGACAACATGGGCAGGACGCCTCTGCACGCCGCAGTGGCAGCTGACGCCCAGGGAGTCTTTCAGGTGATTATTCGATTTATTTTTTTATATATTTAATGCTTTATTGGTTCTGAGATTGATTTATTGGTACTTCATGTCTTCATCAGTAAATAAGAGAAAAAATAAATCTAATTGTGTTTGATTCTATCACCTTGTTGACCTTAACAAAAGTTTTTATATAAATTCTTTTTTAAATGTCCATTTTTTTCACTGTACCATCTCATAATAGGAGCTAAGGATGCCAAGAAACAGTTAACCAACTCTGTGTATCTTTAGATTCTGATAAGGAACCGCGCCACGGATTTGGACGCCCGGATGCATGATGGCACTACACCCCTGATCTTGGCTGCCAGGCTGGCAGTGGAGGGCATGGTGGAGGAACTCATTAACTGTCACGCAGATGTGAATGCAATCGATGACTTTGGTAAACAAATTATAGTTTGTGCCTTGTAGAAGAATTTATTCGAGTTTTATGTGATAGATCAACAGGTAGTAGCGCACAGTTGTAGAGTTCAGGCCCCCTTAACTTTTGGGATGTAGCTCTGGAGATCTAGAGACTGAAATGTTTTCCCATTAAGTTTGGATCGTGAGCATTTATAAATATCAGTTTTCATTGCTATGAAAGCTCACTTGAATTCTGAACTTTGAGTATGTCACTCTGATGCAAGAACATGCTTTGATCCCAGCCATTTCATTGGTTTGGTGTCGTTGTCCCTCTAGCAGGTGAATCTCTGACCCAGTCTCAAGTCTTTTATAGCCTCTAAAAGGTTTACTTCCAGTGTTCCTCTGTATTTTTCCACATCCATCTTTCTATCAACTCTTAACAAACTCCCATTAAAAAAAGCATTCACACAGCATGATGCTGTCACTACCATGTTAAACTACCATTTTTTATATTTAGTCCAACAGATTTAAGTAGGGAATTACAAGAGCTGGGCGATAAATCCACTTAATCGATTAATCAAATTTTCTCTTTATGAAGATTTTTTGTAAAATCAAGATTGTTTTACCAGTGCACTACTTGGACTTCCATAGCTCAGATTGATGCACCCAGGACCTAATATCTTGTTTTACAAGGATACTTTACAGCTTGTTTCTAGTTGGAATTTGAATTAAGGTCAGCTCAAGGACAGGATGATTGAAATAAAAGCATGTTTTTGAAAATGTTTTTTGTCACTTGCAATTTCTTTTAAAGAAAACGCATAAAGAAACAAATATCTATTAAAATCAGAAATCAAATTGTATGAAGAAAAAAAAAGAGATTTCACTTTTTGCGAATATTTGCTCTCTGTCGCCCTCTCAAGGCTTGCGGCATAACGTTAGTGTCGTAAAACCAAAACTACATGGAAAGGCCAGTGTGCTGGCAGTTTTACAAGCTGGCTAGCCAAAGCAAATCAAACTAACTTCATGTCATTTAGTAAACCATCAGACTGTTTTACCACCTCTGTATTACATCATCATGCCCAACCAAACGCAATAACCCCTGGAAAAGCATTTGTTACTTACCGATCCAGTAGCAACACAGCTAGTTCAACATCCCTATTACATCCTGTTTTAGAGCTCTCCAGCAAGGAAAAGCCGGGCCAGTGTTGACTCTTGTCTTGTCTCTTGCTCTATCACTTTTTTATTTTCCTTGTTTCTTCTGATAGCATCTTCTGTGGTTTCTTTGGTGGATCTGCTATGGCTCAAGTCTCAAAACCTTGGGTTTGTTTATATCTGTTTGGTAGCATGTGATGTAATGCCGTAAAGCGAAACTCAGTCAGTACTTTTGGAAGGCGTCCCAGGAGAGAACATTTGTGTAGAGGGCTCCCAGGCAGTGTCAGCATCGAAAATGAATGTAATAAATGGTGTTGTGCCACCAATATATTTTGAAAACATATTTTTAAGATATAAAAGTTGTGGAGTGTGTCTTTAAGCAATATCACCCAGCTCTAAGAATTAATATAAGAAAAGGATTATATTTCAGGGTATCAGAATAAAGAGAGGTTAATCTGGAACAGTTAAGTCTGGATATTGTAAGTTTTTGGGGCTGTTTGCAGTGCTGTCAAAGGTTGAATAACATCCTTTTTTATTTTTTCAGGTAAATCAGCACTCCACTGGGCTGCAGCGGTAAATAACGTTGAGGCTGCTATTGTTCTACTCAAGAACGGTGCCAACAAGGACATGCAAAACAACAAGGTTCAGAAATGATCACACTCTTTCTTTGATTTTTTGCTGTAAAACGGTAGTCTTTCAGTTGCTATGATCTTCTTTAACACCCTTCCCTCACGTTTTCTTCAGGAGGAAACTCCTCTATTCCTGGCGGCCAGAGAAGGAAGCTATGAGACCGCCAAGGTCCTACTGGAACACTTTGCCAACAGAGAAATAACTGACCACATGGACCGACTCCCCAGAGACATTGCACAGGAGAGGATGCATCATGACATTGTGAGGCTGCTGGATGAGTACAACCTGGTACGAAGTCCCCCCATGCACGGAGGGTCCCTGAGCACCACATTGTCTCCCCCTCTTTGCTCACCCAGTGGGTTCCTGGGCAGCATGAAGCAGCCTCAGCCTCAAGGTCAAGGCCAGGGAAAGAAAGCCCGCAAACCCAGTCACAAGGGAATCGGCTGCAAAGATAGCAAAGACGTAAAGGTGAAGAAGAAGAATTCTCAGGATGGGAAGCCCGGGAACCTCCTGGACAGCTCGGGTGTTCTGTCGCCAGTAGACTCTTTGGAGTCTCCCCATGGATATGTTTCTGATGTGGCCTCGCCACCTATGATGACATCCCCTTTCCAGCAGTCGCCATCTGTATCTCTTAACCACCTGCAGGGAATGTCCGACCCCCACCTGGCTGTGAACCACATGGTGATGCCAAACAAGCAGGAGCTAGCTCGAATGCAGTTCGACCCGCTGCCTCCCCGTCTCACCCACCTACCGGTTTCTGGCTCAGGCGGCCAAGGTCCGATGAATAGCCAGTGCGATTGGCTGTCCAGGATGCACGGCAACATGAGCCAAGCCAGCCAGTTCAACCCCATGAGAGGCGCCCCCGGGGGCCAAGGAGGTCTGCACCAAGGCGGGCAGCACGGAATGATCACAACCTCTCTGCACAACGGCCGCCCCAACTCCAGCCTGTCGCAGATGATGACCTATCAGGGCATGGGGAACACCCGACTGGGCCCTCAGACCCACATGATGCAGCAGCAGGCTCAACAAATGCAGCAGATACAAAACCTCCAGCAGCTTCAACAGCAACAGCAGAGTATCCAGCTGCAGCACCCAAACTCTAACTCAGCCAACAGCCAGAACTTCATCAGCGGGGACCTCAGTTCCCCAGAGCTCCAGCAAGGCACTGGGAACTCCAGCATGCCCATACACACCATCCTCCCACAGGAGACGCAGATCATGTCCTCCTCTATCAGCCAGTCCATGCCCAGCACCCAGTTCCTCACCCCACCCTCCCAGCACAGCTACACGGGCCCAATGGACAACACCCCAAACCATCAGGTCCAGGTGCCTGACCACCCCTTTCTGACCCCATCCCCCGGCTCCCCTGACCAGTGGTCCAGTTCGTCTCCCCATTCCAACATGTCGGACTGGTCAGAGGGCATTTCGAGTCCGCCAACAAGCATGCAGTCCCAGATTGGGCATATATCAGAACAGTTCAAATAGATAACGTGTATCTCCACACCCAGATGAGCTGCTGTATATATATTTTTGTATTATTATATATTTCGTACAAAAATAAAAAGCACTCTGTGAAAAAAAATAAAAAAATGGGCAAAGCTGTAATCAAGATGTAGGACTTTTGTAAACTTTTCTACTAACAGCAGCATCTGTGCTTCATTCATTTTTTTATTTATTAAGGTTGTATTTATGCTTATTGCCCACTTATTGAAAATAAAGGCAACCATAGTGTTGGGTCATACGCAGGACTGAGAAAGTCCTTTAGAGACATTTCTTTCTCGTAGAGCTCATTTTCCGCAGTACAGTCGCAGCATACACACTGGGTATTTATTTCCCTAGAGACTCTTAGTTCTTGTCTTTTTATATGATTTCTCGTCTTGTTTATATTTTGTATAATCCTGTTTATAATAAGAAATGTGATTAAGGTAGAGCACATTTTAAGTTTCAGTGTTATTTCAGTTTCTTCTGAAAGTGTGATGAGATTCCTGTGAATTGTAACAGAAGGGATCTAAAAAATTGGAACTTTTTTTTTTTTTTTACTTTTCCAAACATCCAGTAAATCGTTGTAACGCTAACTAGAGTTTTGTACATTCTGTTCAATTGATGACGCAGCATTATGCTGCGCCTTTAAACTTGCATTATTGTGTTCTCTTGTGGTGGGGATGTGAAATGTTGTACAGCATAAGGCCATCTTGGAGATTGGCGGTTATCGCAGGTTTGAGTTGTTGGGAGTCCTGTGGTTATGGAGAACTGGCCCTTTGGCCACAATGTTTGTTATTAACCAGAGGGAACAGGAAACCTAATTTCCTTTTTCCTCCGATTAGTTTGAGCCTATGGCTGTGTTCTTTCTTCTATAAATATGCTTTGCATTTTCCCTCGTAAGCAAGATTTTGTTTAAGAAATCTTATGTCTTTAGCATGCATCGAATTGATCCTGCACTGGTCAAAAGTCTCTAAAATGTAAAACAGATCAGAATATATATTTTCTATTTTTCTGTCCCAAAAGGCACAAAAAATTGAACTGTATACAAATGAATGAAATGTATTGTTAGGTAACGTTTTCACAAAAATGAAGAAAAAAATACATAAACCTTGAGGTTTTAGAAATTTGTATTTATTTACTGTTATGTAACACGGAACCTCATCTAGGCAACCATTTATTTACATACAGAAATGTCTTTTTTTTAAGCACTGCCAACTGAATTCTCAATTGTTTCCACTTAAATATTGTGTGAGATGCACTCTGTTTTGAATTTTTTGAAATATTATTAGATAAAAGAATATTTTAGGTTGTTGTAGCATTTGTTTTTGTATTTGTTTGCTTCCTCTATAAAGTTATCATTCGCAATAAATGTATTTTTGCTGTTTATTTTCCTTCTGTGTAAAAGTTATCTGCTATAATAAAGGACACATTGGTGTCTTAATCTCATGACAAAGGCTCTTTTGTTCAGTCAAAATTATGATTGTATATTTGACACATCTTTTATTTTGTCTCCATCTAGTGGCTGAACTGATTAACATTCCTATTTATACATCACACTGAGTACAAGCTAAAACAGTGTATCGTTATGGCAGCTATCATTAACTTTTTGAAAGGACATGTTTAGCATTGTTACAGCCCGTCTATATTGGGTAGGGTTATGCATCCTAAAGAAGAAGGTATGTAACTTTTCATGAGTTTAGCATCATGTATGTTGCAGGCCTGAACTGAAAACCCTCAACTTTTTTTTATTCCATCAGAAATTATGGAGGGGTTTGAAATTTATATTCTCAAAACACCATCTGGAACTCACAATGTGTGATTTTTATAGAATTTACATGTATTTTATTGCAGCATGAGTATTTGTACACCTAGCAATCAATTCTGACTCTCAGAGACCTATTACTTTTTCTTTAAAAAGTCCGCCTCTACTCCACCAAATAATCAAAATTAGTAGCACCTGTCCACCCCACAGTCAGTCAGACTCACAACTACTACCATGGGCAAGACCAAAGAGCTGTCAAAAGACACCAAAGACAATACTGTAGACCTCCACAAGCCTGGAAAGGGCTTTGGGGTAATTGCCAAGCAGCTTGGTGAAAACAGATCAATTCTAGGAGCAACTGTTAGAAAAGGGAAGAGGCTACAGATGAATGTCAGTCTCCCTCGAACTGGAGCTCCATACAAAATCTAACCTGGTTGGGTATCACTCATTATAAGAAAGGTGAGGAATCAGCCCAGAACTACACAGGAGGAGCTGGTCAATGACATGAAGAGAGCTGCGACCACAGTTTCAAACTATGCCATCATGGTTTAAATCATGCATTGCTCTGAGGGATCCGTTGCTCAAGTAATCAGATGTCTAGGCCTTTCTGAAGTTTGGCAGTGACCATCTAGATTATTCTTTTTGGTCCAAACTTCACTCACCGTGGTTGGAGGGAAAAAAAGGACGAGTTGCATCCAAAGAACACCATCCTTACTGTGAAGCATGGCGGTTGAAACATCATGCTTTGGGGATGCTTCTCTGCAAAGGGGACAGGATGACTGCACTGTATTAGGGAGAGGATGATTGAGGCCATGTATTGTGAGATTTTGAGCAAAAACCTCCTTCCTTCATTCAGAACATTGAAGACTGCTCGTGTTTGGGTCTTCCAGAAGCAAACAGTCAGGATAACCAAGGAGAAGCTCCATAAGAAGCAGATCAAGGTTCTGGAGTGGCCCAAAATCCAATTCAAAATCTTTGGAAGTCTGTGGAAGTCTGTGTTACTCAGCGACAGCCCCTAAACCTGGCCGATCTACAGAAGATCTATGTGGAATAGTGGGACAAAATCCCTGTTGCAGTGTGTGCAAACCCGGTCAAGAACTACAGCAAATGTTTGACCTCTGTAATTGCAAACAATGGCTTCTGTGCCAAATATTAACACTAATCTTCTCAGGTATTCTAATACTTATGTGCAGCAATAAAATATAAATAAATTATTTAAAAATCATACAATTTGATTTCCAGCGTTTTTTTTAAATGTCTCTCACAGTGGAAATGCATCTACAATGTGAATGTCAGACCCCTCCATAATTTCTAAATGGGAGAACTTACAAAATTGCAGGGTGTTCATATACTTAAGTTCCTCACTGTATCTCTTAAGCCCTCTACTCTTCCAGAAGGTAAACCTCCCCCCAGACTTTTGCAGCCTCTTACCCACATGTGTCAAACTCAAGGCCCACGGGCCAAATCTGGCCCTCCACAGCCATTTATGTGGCCCTCTAAACTCTAGAGGACCCTATAGATACAAACTGTTAATTCTATTTTTTTGTATCCCAATACAGTTTTATCAGTAATCATATCATTATGTAAAGATTTTCAGTATTATCAAATTTTAAGACTTACTTTTGGAATGCGGAGGCTGATTGTAACGTTTTTTTAAATAATTTTATTAATACTTGCTGCCATATTCATTCATCATATTCATCAGCTTGATTTGGCCCAAAATGGAAATGAGTTTGACACCGCTGCTCTAACCTGTTACACTTCCTAACAACTTTGACCTGCTTCCCTGTCCATGCTGAAGAAAAACACCAAAGCATGATGCAGCCACCACCATGTTTTATTGTAATAACAGAGGTGTGCAGTTAGTTTTCTGTCACACATACCATTTTGTATATAGCCCAAAAAAGTTGCATTTGCCCCCTGTTTTCTGTCCCCTTACTTGTGGAAAACTGAAAATATTGTTTCTAATGGCTTTGCTTAATAATAGCTTTCTACTAGCAATGCTCCCAGAGAGGCTAGACTTGTGGAATGCCTTTTTAGTTGTGCTGTCCACCAATTATTCCACCTGATTGTTGGTTCTTCATAGCTCCTCCAGAGTTGCCATGCGCCTTTTTGTTTCTTCTCTGATATTTACTTCTCTACTTCTGTTTTAGGTGAACAACAATGTCTTGATTGGTAGCTGTGCCAGAACCTGTCTTCAAATGAGTATGTTTAGTTACATTTACTGTACTTGACTCATGTTATTTAAAAAAATCACTATTTCTATTGGAGTACAATTTTTGCATACGCTACCCACTGTGAGTAACTTCACTAAATTGATAATAGACATTATTTGATTGTCTCATTTATACTCAAGCTTTGTTGTTCTAGTTTTATTTTCTATCTGCTGAGCCTGTTGTGCCATTTGGAGATCAAGAAGATGCAGTAAACTACACTCAACAAAAATATAAGCGCAACACCTTTGTTTCTGCTCCCATTTTTCATGAGATGGACTTAAAGATCTAAAAATCATTCCAGATACACAATATTACCATTTCTCTCAAACATTGTTCACAAATAAGTCTAAATGTTTGATAGTGAGCACTTCTGCTTTGCTGAGATAATCCATCCCACCTCACAGGTGTGCCACATCAAGATGCTGATCTGACATCATGATTAGTGCACAGGTGTACCTTATACTGCCCACAATAAAAGGCCACCCTGGAATGTGCAGTTTTGTCTCTCAGCAAAATGCCACAGATGCCACAAGCATTGAGGGAGCGTGCAATTGGCATGCTGCCAGCAGGAATGTCAACCAGATCTTTTGCCCGTGCATTGAATCTTCATTTCTCCACCATAAGCCGTCTCCAAAGGCGTTTCAGAGAATATGGCAGTACATCCAACCGGCCTCACAACCGCAGACCACGTGTAACCACACCAGCCCAGGACCTCCACATCCAGCAGGTTCACCTCCAAGATCATCTGAGACCAGCCACTCAGACAGCTGCTGAAACAATTGGTTTGCATAACCAAACAATTTCGGCACAAACTGTCAGAAACTGTCTCAGGGAAGTTAAACTGCATGCTCGTCGTCCTCATCGGGGTCTTGACCTGACTGCGTGTGTGGCGTCGTGTGGGTGAGCGCTTTGCTGATGTCCATGTTGTGGATCAAGTGGCCCATGGTGGTGGTGGGGTTATGGTATGGGCAGGCATCTGTTATGAACGAAGAACACAGGTGCATTTTATTGATGGCATTTTGAATGCACAGAGATACCGTGATGAGATCCTGAGGCTCATTGTTGTGCCATAAATCCATGAACATCACCTCATGTTTCAGCAAGATAATGCATGGCCCCATGTTGCAAGGATCTGTACACAATTCTTGGAAGCTGAAAATGTCCCAGTTCTTGCATGGCCAGCATACTCACCGGACATGTCACCCATTGAGCATGTTTGGGATGTGCTTGACCGGCGTATACAACAGCGTGTACCAGTTCCCACTAATATCCAACAACTTCGCACAGCCATTGAAGAGGAGTGGACCAACATTCCACAGGCCACAATTGACAATCTAATAAACTCTATGTGAAGAAGATGTATTGCACTGCATGAGCCAAATGGTGGTCACACCAGATACTGACCGGTTCTGAGTCCCCAGACCCCCAATAAAGCAAAAATGAGAGAAATGTTAATATTGTGTATCTGGAATGAATTTTAGATCTTTAAGTACATCTCATGGGAGCAGAAACAAAGGTGTTGCGTTTATATTTTTGTTGAGTGTATATATATTATCAATTGAAGTACCTTCTCCCTTACTAAACAATTATATCCACATTACCAACTGTACTAGTTTCTTAAGTTTTATATTTCAAGACATGACTTTGGAAAAGTGTTTCTTCTGCCACTGGCTGCACAGTGGTGCACCCTGGTAGCACTGTTTCCTTGCAGCAAGAAGATCCTGTATTCAAATCTATATGTGTTTTTGTATACTCTCCCTGTGTGTGTATGGCTATTCTGACTTCCACAGTCCAAAAACATGACTGTTAGGTTAATCAACCCTCTAAATTGTCCTGGAGCTTGATTGTGTGCGTGCATGGTTGTGTGTCTCTGTGTTGCTCTGTGATGGACTGGGTGAGATACAGTAGGCACCAGTTACCCTACAAGAATAAGTAGATATGGCTGCATGGTTTCTTCTGCCTGAATTAGTAATTAAGTTATTCATACCAGAATGTACCATTACGTTAAAATCTGATTTTAATATTAATCATGATATTAGGATAAGTAATTAAGTAAATTGGATTTATATAGCACATTTCATAGGTTAAGAATCACAATGTGCTTTATACAAAAAAAATAGAAAACACAAAAGAAAAAAGACAAAAAACAGGAGAATTAAAAAGAGAATACATATAACATATACAGCATTAACTAGTTAAAAGGCAATTGGGAAAAATTAGTCTTCCGATGTATCTTAAAAGAATGAACAGAACCAAGAAAACACAAAGATGGAGGGAAAGTATTCCAGAATCTTGGAAAGACTGTTCTGGTCTTAAAATATTTTTGAGGAACCATTAACACCCTTTGGGTGTAGGGAGCTTTATCATAATGGGCTATAAATCTAAATACTATAATTTTTAAATAATTTTTAACTATATCACTTGATATTTTTGTGGGAATGCCTCATTACTTTTATTTTATTAAAAATATAATAAAGTAGTGAAACATTTCATCTTAATCTAAATAGACTGCTGTAGATACTTATTACACTGTATTTTCATAATAGTATAAATCACATTTTTATATTTTTTCATTTACTGTAAAGCCTCTTATGTTTTTTTATGTGAATCTAATTTGATTGTGTTACACCTAAATCTCCCCACTGAGGGGCAATAAAGGACGTTTCTATTCTATTCTACTCTTCAGGAAATTTTTTGGGTTCTCTATTCACCTCTGCTTTTTACATTTTTATTTTAAATTTCCAAATAAACAAGAGCAAACTACAAAGTTTCATTACGCATTACACAACATCACGACAATTAAAATGTTTTAGCACTAAACCGGTTTGGACCGTCTGGATGCCTCTTTTACTTGGGACAAGCTAAATAACTTCAACTCCCAGAATGCATTGCCGCGTGTACAGTTCAGTTCACAGTTCACAACATTACAGTAAAAATAGGATATTCGCTGCCCGCTGCTTCTGTGCTAAACGGCAAAAACCCACAACTTGGCGAACTGAGAACGCGTCATTCGGTTTCCAGGGCACCGACAACCGGGCAGTGACCCCGAAAAAAATGGGTCTGAGCTGAGAGTCTGCACCCTTCCTTTCTTTCCCGTCTTGTCGTCGGATTTACAAGCGACGGCTGGCAGGGTGCTAACGCTAGCACGCTAGCTCTCCGAGAAGAGCAGACACGGCAACAACGGCTGTCCGCCTGCCACCGTCTCCGGGCTGGTTCTCCCTGCTGCTGCTGCTCCTGCTGCTGTCATGTTCGTACAGGAGGAGAAAATATTTGCCGGCAAAGTGTTGAAAATACACATCTGCACGATGGACGGCACGGAGTGGCTAGAGGAGGTCACGGAAGACACCACTGTTGAAAAACTGAAGGAGAGGTGCTTGAAACATGTAGGTTATTTTAAAAAGAGGGTTGTTTGTGGCTTCTTTGAAATTTTTGTCTTGTCACTCCACTGCCCGAGGTGTTATGTGTCTGGCATGCCCTCTGTTTAAACTGTCAGTGGCTTGGTATTTATAGTAACTGGGTAGACTCTGCTATTTATAATTCAGCAGGTTGGCTGCCCCTCTTCAGCTAACTAACGCTGTGACTCTGGCCCTTTTTTTTCTGTCCCCAGTCAGAGAGGCATGCTTCTTCTTAGCCTTTCTATTATTATACAGCTCACCACCTCTCTCCTTCTATGGTATTTAACGTGAAACCCCATTCATGTAGTGTTCAACACTTCTGTCTTAATATGTTTGTTTTGTAGTTGCTAAAGCTAGATGATTTTTACTATACAGAGAGTTAGTTCATTCATTTATTGCAGCCACCAAGAAGCATACAAGTCTTAATCTAGAAGGTTTTCTTGTCCACTTGAAACATATGGGTCCCCTTATAATTGTTTCTGGTTAGGGCTCAGAAACATTTTCAAGTCAACGAGCCCATTTTGCCCCCCTCTGCTTCTACTAAATTACATTCATCCAGAGCCACAAGAAAGCCACATGTTTTATAAACATGTAATGAATGAAATTTTTTATTTTTGAAAGCTAAATAAATTAATCTAAAATGTATTTCTATTTTCAGACTTGACAACAAAATGAATCATCTAACTTTAACTAAAGAAAAAACAAACATTTTCTAGAATACTAATGGTGCTCTTCTGTTGTAGATGTTTTATGCAGGTACTGCATAAAGTAAACTTTCATATTTCCTTCATACTTAAAAAACACTTCTTATTGTTTTATATCTGTACTTGTATCCCAGGTTACTGACTCCTTGTCTAGCTTTCTAGATTCTCACAATGAATTTGGGAAAAAAGCTACCAGTTTTACTGTGTTCACACAATGAAATTTAACTAGAATTTGTTTTATAATCTGGTGGATTCTATCAATGCAGAAAGGCACTAATTATTCCTACTTATAAAAATAAAAAGCTTTATTCATAAGAGTTATAATATTATTTCAGCGCTGTAGAAAATAATTCCTCCCCCACTATTAAATACATGTTAATATCAGACAAAGGTAACCTGGATGAACACCAGAAGCATTTTTTAAATGGTTACTTAATTTATTAAAGTTAAATGCATACAAACCAACCTTGGTCTGTCAAAGTAAAACCTTAATGACTGAATGAATCTTGTTTATGCTCTAAGTACATCTGATGTTATTCCAATTAAGTTCAGCAAAACCTTATCCGTCCCCAAGAGGAAAATGAAAGTCAAACTGAAGCGGCACACACATGATCATAAACATAACAGTTGACATGCATTCAAATGTAATTGTTTTGGAGCAGAAATTCTGGTTACAACAAATGCAGCAGGTTTTCCAGGTCCTGAAGTTGTAAATCAACCCCAGATGATAACACTACCACCACCATGTTTGACTGTTGGCTTGATGTTTTTTTTTTTCTTTCTTTTTTTTAACGAGAAGTTATATTAGTTTAAAACCTGTTGCAACTTGAACCAGGTCACACGTGTCCGAAAAGAGTTCCAATTGTCTCTGATCAATCCATGTTTTTCTTTCCACCCAAATTCCTGGGGATCATTAAAAGGATTTTTCGGTTTGATGGGGATCTGTCCGGTTTCTGGTCACCGATTGTCTCTTTCTCGTTGCTGAGTCATGAAAACTGACCTTAACCGAGGCAATGGATGCCTGGAGTGCTTTAGCTCGCATCCCTTTTCCGTCGTGTTGTGCTCATCGCTCTCAGTAGGCTTTACATGATGGTCACCAGAATCAATACTAAGTGTGGGGCATCACCGGCAGTGTAAGTTAACTCAAATGGCTGGATATAGTACTGACATGGCGAGTCTGAACACATTGAGCATGAAATATAATATTGGAATATTGAAATATACTATAATATTGGTAGGGCGGCTGCCCCTGAAAGGTTTTACCATTGTTCCAGGTTTTCTCCATTTGAAGACAATGGTTCTAGTTGGAGAATCCCCAAACCTTTTGAAATGGCTTTCTGGACTAATAAATGGAAATGACTTCTTACATTTCTTCAGAGCGGAGTATGATTTGTTGCTTTCAGATCATTCAGACTTCTTCATGTTGTCACGCAGGTTCTTTTTAAGTGATTTCCTGATTTTGTTTGTTGTAGCTAAGGAAGTTTTACCCACTTTCCAAAAAATTTGTCCAATCATTGTTGACTCTTGATCTACTAAAAGGGGACTGAGTCGTGACTTGCAATTGGCCGAATATGGGGAAAAAAACTCCTCAAATATCTCATATCTGTAAGAGAGGAGTGATGAAAACCTTCCTAAGACTGATGTTTGAGACTGGTTGATGGATACAACAAGCATCTTATTGAAGTTATTTCAGCTCTTAATATTAGGATTGGGTGTCCTAACTTTTTCCTCAACAAGAAAGCACTTTTTGGTAGAAAAACACTAACTATATATCTGTCTGTGTAGTTTTTGGCAGGTTCCATATTGAAATTCTGACCACTAGCTGCAACCCCAGATATTTCTGTCTTTATCTGAGCTGTTTCTCCTCCTTTTTCGTGCAGCATGTTCATGGAAGTTTAGAAGACCCCAAAACAATTACCCATCATAAACTTATACACGCTGCTACCGAAAGAGTCCTCACCGACACCAAAACTATTGCTGACGAAAACCTTAAAGATAAAGGTATGCGCATGTTTTTAAAATTCAAACAAAAAACAAGAAAAATATGCTGCATAACAATATCCTCATGTCCTTGTTAACATATATTTAAAATATTTGACAGATGTTTTACTGCTCATAAAGAAAAGACCGCCGCCAACTCCTCCCAAGATGGCAGATGTTAGTTCAGATGAAAAGGTAAGCTTGATGATATTTCTGTGTAGAAAGACCGAAAAACATTTTTTTTGGGGTTTTTTTTGCAATAATTTTTTCCCCTGTTTGTAACAGAAGAAACAAGACACCAAAGCTCCAGATAAAGATGCTATCCTGAAAGCTACTGCCAGCATGTCAACGCGGCACACTGAGCGTACTGTTACGCAGCACAACATCAGAGATGTAAGGACGTCAGAGAAGTTGCGTCTTCCTCACAATTGTACTAAAAACAATGGATATCTGAACGTGTCTGGGTTTTAATGTCTGTCTTCAGTTTCAAACAGAGCTTAGAAAAATCCTGGTTTCTCTCATTGAAGTCGCACAGAAACTTCTTGCCTTGAACCCTGATGCTGTTGAACTCTTCAAAAAGGCCAACGGTAAGGTGGGAAAACCTTGCTACGGTAAAGTAGTAGTTATTAAGGTGCCTTCAAAACACACACTCATACACACATATATATATATATATATATATATATATATATAATTAAATTGGGATTAAATAAGAAATTAGAAATTCAAGATAAGCCCAAAACTTATACTTACTCCATCTAGTTGTGCAGTCTATTATGTATTGTTATGGACTGTATCAACTGACAGAAATGATAAAGGTAACTCATCTGGCCTTTTGCTGCTCCTGCTACCATCAGCAGAACTTTACACAAACTGAAGGAAAAGGGAAAGTTGCTTCCTGTTGGTAAAAACACATTTTATACACTGGCACCATGAAGCAAGTAGAGCCACCCACTGGTGGACTTGAGAGCATGCATGATCGTTTTTTGTTGTTTTTTTTTTCAGTCGGGCCAAATGAATTTCTGTTAGTAGTCTATACCATGATTTCAAAGTCATAATTGCTCAACAAAGGATACATTGTTCAATAACCAAATTCATTTACAGCACAGAGCTATTGTGTTTTAAAACCACTGGCTCTGTGTATTTTCGTTTTTGTGTTTTAATTGTGTGTTTACACCGCACTGGGCCGTCTAGGCCGATTGGACGTAATACACGTTTATGCCACAGTAGGACTGTTAGAGGAAAATTCCAGTCCTGCTGTGGTGTAATTGTGTATTACGTCCAAATCTGCCAGAAAGAGAATCAAGAAGCACTTCCAAGGCGTTCGTAAACCAAGGCGAATATAGAAACGGTAAAATTACTGCGTTTTGGGCAGATTAAACCTTATTACAGGCAGAATATGTCCCGCCCGGAGCACTCCTGTTCTACTGATGTGATGGAGGAAGTAAAAAGAAATACTGCAGAATGGCTCAGACTGGTTCCAAAATTCTCAGGGTTAAAACATAAAATTTGCTGAAACTAACGTCCCAGTTGAAAAAAAATAGAATTCCCCTGTAAACGAAATCATAGCTCAAGTTTTAGTCATAAAATGGAGAAATTGAGAATTGAAGAAAACTAAGAGACGTGTCCTATTGATAGAAGGGGGTTAAGGCCAATGAAAAACAGAATTCAGATTTTTTTTAACGTCAGAATTATTATTTTTTTCCATTGAACCTAATCCTCCTCTACTGATTAGAAACGGCCTTTGATAACAAAAAATATGGAAAATCTTTAATCTCCCCTCCCTGTCTTCTCTAAGCCTTGTAAGGAAATGTGGTGTTGCTTTAAAAAAGTATTTGTCATTCGTGCAGTTACTAATCTGTCTTTCATTAATTCTTTGCTTTTTTTATCAAAGCAATGTTAGATGAAGATGAAGAGGATCGGGTGGATGAAACAGCCCTCCAACAACTCACTGAGATGGGTTTCCCTGAGAGCAGAGCCATCAAAGCGCTTAGAATCTGCCAGTAAGGCTGTTATTTAATTGATATCTTTATCTATTTATTGTTAAATTAAATTTGCATCCAAAGATCTTACTTTTGCCCTAATTTACTTGGATAGCAGACTACTGCTTTTGTTATGGATTATGCTTTTTTTTTTTATGTATCACATTTTCAATATTTTCCTGCAGCATGTCAGTGACCCAGGCCATGGAGTGGCTGATAGAACATGTAGATGACCCCACTGTGGATGCACCACTACCGGGCCAGGACTCCTCTGGTGCATCAGGAGCCGCAGCAGCAACAACGCCGGGGCCCTCAGCCTCTGCTTCTGCTTCATCCAACATTCTTTCCAACCTCTCAAGGCAATCGAGTTCAGACGAGAGCAGCCGGCAAGACGAACTCACAGAGATCTTTAAGAGAATACGCAGGAAAAGGGAGTTCAAGCCAGATTCAAGGGTGGGTGGTTTTATGTAATGTTGAGATAAAATAAAAAAAATACTCTGTGGCTTTTAATTTCTTTAAGGAGTCATTATGTTTCAGTCATTTTAAAAATTGTTTGTCCAATAATTACACCAAGTCTTTGATTCTCCAGGCTGTGATTGCATTGATGGAGATGGGCTTTGATGAGAAGGAGGTGATTGATGCTCTCAGAGTGAATAATAACCAACAAGATGCAGCGGTAAGTGATTACATAAACAATGGTGTCATTACAATCAGTGTCTGCTGTTTCTGGGGAGTTCCAACAAAATCGTTATACAAAGTTCCCATAAAAGACAAGTTATATTTGCCCATATATACACTGGGGCAAATAAATATTTGGCAGCCTCAGCCTCCCACTTTAAAATAGATGAGAGATCTTGAATTTTCATTACACTTTAACTGTGAGACACGGAATGTAAAACAAAAATCCAGGAAATCCCTTTGTATGATTTCTAAAGATTTTATTTGTATAATAGTGCAGAAAATAAGGCAAGGCAATTTTATTTGTATAGCAGGGTGCTTTACATGATATAGTGGTAATGAAACTAAACATGATAAAAATATGAAAATTTAAAACAGCAATTAAGTATAAAAAATTAGAATCAATACAAGATTGGAGAGCATTTAATTAAAAACTGTAATTTAGGAAAGAATAAAAAAAATGTATGCAAACAAAATTATTACAACATCACTCAAAGGTCAGCTCTAAACAGTAGAGCTTTAATCTTTGATTTAAAAGAGCCTAGACTTTAGAACTTTAGAACTGGGGTGATGTGCTCTATTTTCCTGTTTCTAGTAAGGATGTGAGCAGCAGCGTTCTGGATCAGCTGCAGCTGTCTGATTTTACTTTTATTTTTAGGTAGACCTGTGTGGAGGCTGGTGCAACAATCAATCCGACTAAAGATAAAAGCATGGATGAGTTTTTAAAGTGCCTTTTGTGACATTAGTCCTTTAATCTTATAAATATAAGTATTTAGTACTTACCAACAAGCTGGAATTCTGGCCCCCACAGGCCACTTAATTCTTTTTGTAAGAACCTCTTCTATCCTTCACTCGTTACCTGTATTAATAGTACATGTTTGAAGTTGTTATTTGTATAAAAGACACCTGCTCACACCTCCAAACAATCAGACTCCAACCTCCATCATGGCCAAGACAAGAGAGCTGTCTAGAGACGCCAGGGACTAAAGTTGTAGACCTGGACAAGACTGGGAATAGCCCATCTACAAACGACAAGCAGCTTGGTGATTATTGAAAAATGGAATAAATAGTAATCTCCCTCGACCTGAAGCTTAATGGAAGATCTCACCTCTTGGGGTAAAAAAGATCTTGATAACAATGAGGAAGCAGCCCAGAAATACACGGGGGTATATGTATGTGACCTAAAGAAAGTTGGCATCACAGTAACAAAGGTTACTATTAGTAACACAATACGTCTTCAGCGCTCAAAAGGTCCCCCTGTTTAAGACAGCACATGTTCAGGCCTGACTAAAGTTTTCCAGAGACCATCTGGGTTGTCCAGAGGAGGATAGGGAGAATGTCAGGTGGTTAGCTAAAACCAAAATAGAACTCTGGTATAAATACCACTCGTCTTCTTGGAGTGGGAAGGATGCAGAGTTACATCTATAGAACACCATACCCACTGGGAAGAATTTATGCAAAGAGGACAGGACAGCTGATCTGTATTAAGGAAAGGATGAATGGGGCCATCATAGATCTCAACCTCAGACCTCAATCCAATTGTGAATCTGTGGAGGGAGTTGAAAGTCAGTGTGTGTCCTTCGACAGCAACAAAACATCCCAGCTCTAGAGAAGACCTACATGGAAGAATGGGCCTAAATACCAGCTACAGTGTTGAGACCTACAGGAAATGTTTGACCTCTGTCATTATCAACCAAGGTTACGTTATGAAGAATTAAGGTGAACTTTTGTTATTCACCATATACTTATTTTCTGCACATTTATACAAATGCATTCTTTAAAAATCAAACGGTGATTTTATTTATTTATTTATTTATTTTACATTCTGTGTGCCTATGATGACAATTACAGACCCCTCATCTTTCTAAGTAGGACAATTTGCACAATTGGTGACTGCTAAATACTTTTTTTTGCCTCACTCCATATGTTAGATTATCCCTTCAGGAGGAAATTAAGGAAGACAAAGAGTCCTATTGATATTTAACACAAAAAACAAGAACACATGATCAAACCATGAGAACCACACTGTCCCTAACACTTCACACTCTGCTCTTTGTGAGGAAAATGTTGTTAGTTTTATACTTAGAGCTTTGTACTTTTCATTAAGGAATAAAATACATTGACAGAGTGTAAAAAAAGTCAACTGTTCAGGCTGAAGATGCAGAAAAAAATCTTATTCGTAGAGTTGAGCTCATAATTATTCCTCCCCCTTGTAGTCTTATATAGGTTGTTATAATTCAACCAATTTGTTTTTAGGAAACATCTGTTTAAAAGACAATAAAAAAATATAAAAGTATTATCCGTTTTATGAGATGGGGGGTGCTTGGGTGAGTGGCCGGACGATGCAGGTTGATTCGTGATGCTACGGGGCGATTTAATTGTTTGGATATTGGAACGGTTGGCCTACATTATTTGACAACTTATCCTGCATGATGTGGCATTGTTGTTTTTTTCTTTACCTGACCAGTGCTTTCTTCCTCTGTTGCCTTTTGTTTATTTGAAAAATAATTGAGCAGGCTCATCTGAAATTGAAACCTGCGGTTAATACAATGTGATGACTTGTTTGAGCTAACCAGTGTCAACTTCATTACCAAATTACTTAAACATACATAGAATCGTAAGCACTGCTCATCTGTACCTTAATGCTTGCTCTACACCTTCACCTTGCCTTTGGGCTAAACAGCCAAAGAACAGTCTCGCCAGGATTTTTTTGTCACGTGGCCTTAAAATGCCTGATGTTGCGGCAGCATTTGTGAAAGGTTGTGAAAAAAATTGCAATGTTTTTATTTATGAATTTCTTTTATTTTTCGCCAAACCCTTGAAAGTTTTTTGAAAAACAAGCTATTTTCTAGACAAAAAAAAGTATATATTACTTTGTAACAATATTAAAAGAGTTAAAGCCACAATCCAGATTATTGAATCCAAGCTCCCCCCGCTACAATTGGGCACGCGCATCACGGCATGTCATAGTGTACTTTACCAATAAAATGTTATATTGATTTTCTTTATTGCATACATGACTTATGTCTGATCTGTTCAGCAGAAATGTGGCCAAGCTGTGTCGGTTTGAAGCCTTTTAAGATTTGAAGGAATCTCCATTGTTGAGTTGCATCTCAGATGTAAATCCTACCCTGGGGTCTCATTTATAAAACATTGCGTAGAATCCCTACTAAAAGTGTACGTACGACCAAAAAAAAAAGTTTGCGTACGCCAAAACGATTTCTGATTTATAAAACCATGCCTACGCATAGGTGTACGCAATTTCCCTTTATAAATCACGTTCTTCTTGAAAGTTTGCGCATGTGAATTTGGCTCATATCCCGCCCTGAACACGCCCAAATCTGGCTATAAAAGGTCAATGCAAAGCAGGACATGAATATTGATGCATATGAAGAAACGGGGAAATATGGCAACAACAAAAGAAAAACAAGAAGAGATACTTTACGGAGATGTTGATTGAAGTGCTAGTGGGGGAAGTGGAGGCTATAAGAGACATTTTATTTGGTGGACACAGCAGCGGTTTCACAAATAAAAGAAAGAACTGTGAGTGGCAGCATGTGGCGTCTGCAGTGCAGACTGTCAGTGCAACTGACAACACGGTACCCGAAATAAAATAAATAAAAAAAGTGCTCGGACCTCAAAGTTGAGAAAAAACAACAACACTTGCCTCCCACCGCCAGAGTGGGTCTGCTACTGGAGGGGGTACGTGTACACCCGAGCTGACACTAAATATGAGCATATTTTAAGGAGACAGACTAATATGACGTGTATTTTGAGCTCTTAGATGGCTAGGATTAGGGGGCTGAGGAAGATGAGGTTGCCCAGCGTCTAGTGACAGCCATTGCTACCTTAAATGATACAATAAATTTTTTTTACATCCTGGCCGATCCTTGCTCCCTGGGTGAAGGCTTCCTGTCGAGGAGGAGGCGGCTGTGGGTCGGGGTTCTCATGCTGGGGAGGGGGTACGCCAGGAGGGAGGGGAATTTCCTCGGACGGGGCCCTTAGTAATATGGGTGCAGTCAATTGCGCCGATTATGTTTGGGAAACCGGACATTGCTGCAAATTGCATCTTAATTTCGGCCTGCTCCCCCACAGTATATGGAAACGTGATGTATTGCCTGCTCATCTTAATGATCCCATCCAAGACTGCAGGCATTATTGCGCTCAGGGACGGCAGATGATTCAATTTATTAATTGGCACACAGTCCCGGCCCTTTTATCTGAGTTTTAAGGTTTTGAGATAAATTTTATGTTTCTATTTTAATATCGAAAAATGTTTTTAGAAGAGCTATAGCTCACTGCAAAGCTACAATATAGATATCATTGCTTGGTTAGATGTTTATAATAACATGAATCCATAATTAATGTTTGGTGTGAGGTGAAATGATATGTGTGAGAGGAGTAATATGCAGTCTGGCTGCTGTTCACCAACTGCGTCGTCGATTCCCTCGTCTCCAAAATGTCCGTACGCACGTGTCAGAGTTGGCGTACAGGTGCGCACATTTTCCCGTCAATTCTGTTTTCTATAAATCACAACTTTTGCTTTGAAAGTGGCGTACGCTCCCTGGGTGAAGGCTATAAGAGACATTTTATTTGGTGGACACAGCAGCGGTTTCACAAATAAAAGAAAGAACTGTGAGTGGCAGCATGTGGCGTCTGCAGTGCAGACTGTCAGTGCAACTGACAACACGGTACCCGAAATAAAATAAATAAAAAAAGTGCTCGGACCTCAAAGTTGAGAAAAAACAACAACACTTGCCTCCCACCGCCAGAGTGGGTCTGCTACTGGAGGGGGTACGTGTACACCCGAGCTGACACTAAATATGAGCATATTTTAAGGAGACAGACTAATATGACGTGTATTTTGAGCTCTTAGATGGCTAGGATTAGGGGGCTGAGGAAGATGAGGTTGCCCAGCGTCTAGTGACAGCCATTGCTACCTTAAACGATACAATACATTTTTTACATCCTGGCCGATCCTTGCTCCCTGGGTGAAGGCTTCCTGTCGAGGAGGAGGCGGCTGTGGGTCGGGGTTCTCATGCTGGGGAGGGGGTACGCCAGGA
Source organism: Apricaphanius iberus (assembly GCA_028564705.1). NCBI lineage: Eukaryota > Metazoa > Chordata > Actinopteri > Cyprinodontiformes > Aphaniidae > Apricaphanius > Apricaphanius iberus. Next base: position 947,975 of record JAPXFQ010002398.1, on the reverse strand, counting down.
GGGAGGGGAATTTCCTCGGACGGCCACTTTCAGGCCCCGTTTTGTGCATAGGCAACGTTTATAAATGAGACATCTGGTCTTTAAGGCGTTTATATGAATTAGTCGCCGTACTTTACTTTGTGTTTTCTTTCTGAAGTTGATATAGCCCTCGGTAGTCGGCGAATGGCTTACTATTTATGAGAAGTATGATGCGACTTCTCCATGATGGCTCTCTGCCATTAAGATGATTCTAACCAGGAAGACATGGAGGAGCTTGTGTGCGCGGCCTCATCTCCAGTGGTTTGTGCGATGCGAAGGCACGTTGGTTGACAGCTGACACTGAAAAAACTTGAATTCTATTGGATAAAAAAATCCACTGATCAGTTTGAATTGCATAGGGGTGTATGGGAGGAAGGACTTAAGAAAAATGACAAATGTTGTGGAGCACTAGCCTTTTATCATAGTATAGAACCCACTATAATTTTGAGGATATATAAAACTTTGATACATAAATAAATCACCCAGAATCCAAGAGACTACATTCTCTAATAAACCTTAGCAAAACAAAATTACTTTAAAGGAAATTGAAACAGATGAAAACTGTAAATTCTAATTCTACAAATGTATAAATTTAATTCTACAAATGCAGTTTTTTTTTATCTTTATTAATTACTTTTTGGCTTGTTTCAGGCTAAAATTAGACTATAAATTTAGTGTAAATGAGAACCTGGTTGTTTTATGTATTCAGGTATATCTTTGTTCTGTTAAATATGACTTTATACACACAGTTTAGTTGTACAGTTTTATTTTATAAATAAAGAACTATTGATTTATAGTTTTCTTATGTACATTTTTACTTGTAGGGGTCTAAGAAATACACTACCGTTCAAAAGTTTGGGGTCACATTGAAATGTCCTTATTTTTGAAGGAAAAGCACTGTACTTTTCAATGAAGATAACTTTAAACTAGTCTTAACTTTAAGGAAACACACGCTATACATTGCTTATGTGGTAAATGACTATTCTAGCTGCAAATGTCTGGTTTTTGGTGCAATATCTACATAGGTGTATAGAGGCCTGGTTGTTTTATGTATTCAGGTATATCTTTGTTCTGTTAAATATGACTTTACACACACAGTTTAGTTGTACATTTTTATTTTTTAAATAAAGAACTATTGATTTATAGTTTTCTTATGTACATTTTTGCTTGAAGGGGTCTAAGAAATATGTTCATGCTTTTACTACAATATCCTATTGATTCTTGTTGAATTTGTACTGATACACTAGTCACCTGATCATGAGTCATAAATTATTTTGGTGTAGTAATTGTATTTGTTTAAATTAGCTGAGAAATTGTTGGATCATAACTGTTTTTCTACATTTAATATGAAGAACCAAAATGACAACTCCCTTTTTGTGTTTTTGCGTTCTGCAGTGTGAGTGGCTGCTGGGAGACAGGAAACCATCTCCAGAAGATCTAGATAAAGGCATAGACACCAACAGCCCTCTGTTTCAAGCTATTCTGGAGAACCCTGTGGTTCAGCTGGGTCTAACGAACCCCAAGACTCTGCTAGGTACAGTCCCAAGTGTTACAGCTGAAAGTCCAGGGCAGCTGGTAAATTCTGACTTCAAATAACCTAAAGCACTGCTTTACAGCAATTGTTCTGGGTAAATGTGTGTTCTTTTTCTCCTTTTTTTTGGTCAAACTTCAGATTATCAAACAGATTTTAAAATCAGACAAAGCAAAGAGTAAATATACAAAAAAAAAGTTTTCAAATCATGATTTTTTTTCCATTAACTAGATTATTTCCCTCAAGCACCGGCTTTAAATATTTACAGTGTTTTTCTCTAAACTCCTGTTAGTTTTAAACCAGTTTGAACAAAACGCACATCTTCCAATAAGTGAAATGTTTTCTCATCAGACCACAGAATATTTTCTTGCTGATCAGGCTGTTGTGTCTATTTCTTGGTCAGCAGTCGTTTTGGTCTTTGAAGTCTACCGTGAACGCTATTGATGTAAAATCTCTTTGGACCTTAACTGAGACATCGGAGATCTCCATTGTTTTAGATGTTTTTCTGGGTTCCTTTGTGACATCTTGGATGAGTTATTGAATCGCTCAATAATTTCGGTATGCTGGCCATTTCGTTATGAAGAATTACTCACTTTGGGCTGCTAAAGTCAAAAGGCCTTCCAGACTAATAAATATCAGTGAATTTGTTTCTATAGATCTGGCCGGGATATCTTTTTTTAAAGATATTTTGGCCTATTTCATGTCAGACAGGGTCTTTTTAAGCAATTGATTGATTGATTCTACATGTCTCGAAAATATGCTTGTGAAATCTATTTAAAATGGGAGATGTGTTACTGTTTCACATGAGGCCACTTTGGTTTGGATAGCTTTTTTTCTTCTAAAAATGTAAAGATTGTGTTGATTTGGATCATCTTTGTCTAATATTAAATTCTTTGTGATTGTCTGAGCCATTCAAGTGTGACAAAAAGAGTAAATATAAAATGAATCTTTAGATTACAATTAGATTTGAGGAACAAACAGAAAGTCACCTCGAAGCATTAGGTCGCATTATAACATCTCTTTATACTTTATAGACCGCCTCAACATTTTAAGCTATTAAGATATCAAAGAAATGAAGTGGTGGCTGTGTGCCTTATCAGGTCAGGGAGGAGAGTTTGATCAACTGTTCAGTAGTATGACTTGTGTTTTCTGTTTTTTTCGCGCAGCGTTTGAAGACATGCTGGAGAATCCGCTGAACAGCACCCAGTGGATGAACGACCCCGAGACGGGCCCGGTCATGCTCCAAATATCCAGAATCTTCCAGACCCTCAATCGCACATAGAGCCTCCTGATTAACCTCGTGTGATTGTGGCAGCTTGTGTGTATGTATGATCATACCAGGAGATATGTGTATGGATGTGACACAAATAGTTTACTTGGTTTTGTTTCTTTTTGCCTTGTAAAGAAAAAGCCAGAGGAGCTAAAAGTTTGACTTAAAATGTTACACTATTTATAACAATACAGTAAAAATGCCTATATAAAACAAATGTTGTTATTATTATTACAGTAATTATATAAATTGAGATTCAATGTGTTGGTTTTTACATGACAATGAGAACAATTTACAAATATGACAGACATGATTTACTTTAGATCATTTCTCCATGTAAAGAAATGACATCAGGCATCAATTTAATGTTTACACTTTAAAGAAAAGTTTTTGTATGATTTGCAATATTTAAATATCATAACAGTCTCCTCTCATTCTTTAAAATGTTACATTTCATCACTAGTGAATATGTGGAGGATCTCTGTCACAGAGGTGTTTGGGTTCCTGCTTCTATTCTCATCTTTCGTTCAGAAGAGCAGGTTGTTTTCGGAGCCGAGTTTTCGTGAAGCTCCTTGGAAACGTGCTTTCAGATATGGTCCTGCTCAGAAGTTTACACACATTAATCATTGGCACGAATGCCACAACAATCTTGTGCTATTCATAATTTATTTCAACGGTTTCCAACATAAAATTCAGTTTTTTTTTTAAAGAAAAGTGAGAATTGTGTGCAGTGGTTTGAATTAACAGGATTTTCTCTCATCCACACAGGATCCAAATAATAATAAAAAAGACTTGTCTTATCTACATACATGATCACCATGATTGGGTTATAGGGCTCTTTGTTGCATGTACCTGGACCATATGCTTTTTGTATCTATAAAAGGAGCTTCTGGCGTTAATCTGGCAGGATCTTTAACCACTCCTCTGGTCAAAACTGTTAGATTTTTTTTGTTTTGTTTGTGAAATCCATTCAGTGTAATGTCAAAGCTCAGTTTTTAAAGTTTAGTCTGCAAATTTTCCAAACGGTTGGTGGATAGCTTTAGGAAAGCCATTCTCTTGTCTAAATAAAACTGTCTTATCCATTCCAACGACAGTTTTAATGTGTTTCGTCTAGCTCGTCTAGACTTTTCAAGATGAATTTCGAATAATTTAGGGACAACCTACCACGTTATTTCCTCACATCTATGCAGTGCACCAGCGCTGCTAGCACTAACAGTGTTTGTCTCATCTTACCCTTTGGTGTGTTTCTTCTGGAGACATTAGGCTTTCCTATCTGGGCAGCTACAAATATCAGCCGAGTTTGAAGCCGATTTGAGGAGCAGCGGCTTCTTTCTTAATCCACACCATCTCAGTCCACGCTAATGTAAAACTGCATTTACTGCATTCAGTGAAACTGGTTTCCAGCTGTCTGTGGTTCATAGCGCGGTTTAAGCCTTCCTTGTTCCTGCATGACTCCTGAAAACCCTAATGAGCTTCGTTTAATATGAGAGCAATGGTTTGGGTCAGGTGGATGAAACTCGGACACAACTGGGTCTCCTAACACGATAATGAACAAACAGACAAAACCTTTTCAGGAAGTATTTAGCTGGCTGAAATAAAGCTTGTAGAATGGCCTTCCTTAAACCCAAACCTTCTCCACCATAAAAGCAAGAAAAGTCAGGTCCAAGCCAGGAAACCAGACATTTTAGTGAAATATGGAAACTATGCCAGAAGGAGTAGTAAAATATAATCTCAGCATCATGACAGAATCTTGTTAATAGCTACAAAACTTACACTGTATAGATTAGATCACATTTTCAGTGAATGAAAGTCCACCCAGTTGTTTTTAAAATCCTATCAACTTGTTGGCTGTATCTTCATTCCACTGTGGAACAAGAACGTTAATCTTTAAAAGTCCAATATTATCAACGACTTTCAGGCCAACGATGGGTGTAAACTTCTGACCAGAACCATACTGTACACTACCTCTCACCGTTCACACCCGTAAATCACAAAGTCACATACAGGAACTCTCATTAAGAAAGAGGGAAAACCTTTGTCGTCTGCGAACATAAACCTTTCCTTTGCCTTTTCAGAGAGACCTTGTACTCTAAATCGTCTGTCTGTCCTGATTCTGCAAGAGTATGCTATATAAGGCCTTTGTGTTCATTGTCAATGTGGACTTGAATGTCATTATATCTGCGCTTCTCTAGCACTTGTTCACTGCTGGGAACACTGCTCACTGCAGCACGGAAGAAGTCAAGTCGAGGATTGTGTCTGGGGTCAGACAGTAAATGAAGCTGAGCCTGATCAAAGTGGGAGGGTTTGCCTTTTAACCCTTTAATGTTGAATCTTTGAATGAAATGTGCTCTGATCATGCTGCTGGAGGACAAGCATCTTTATACACGCAGGCTGGAACACACCCAGTGTGGATGCTTTGGTCTCTAGTTTTCTCCGGAGAGCAATGAACACTTCATGCTGTCGACCAAACCAAAAATATTCTTGTATCTCATGCCTCGTCACTAATCTACCAGGTGAAGGGGTAAAAACATCTGTTTCTGTGCAATAGTAAAGACTTAAAGATATGTATCTGATCTGAGTATTAGTCATATTTAAAACGAAAGAGTTAGAGCGTTTTACAATATTAGCCTTTGCATTGAGTACTCAAAATCTCCAGCTAAAAGTTGGAGCTCTTTGCCTCTTGTATAGTTACACTGAAAAAAATTGGAGGGTTTTGTGTGTGTTTTTTTGTTTGTTTTTTTGCCAAGCTCTTGAGTGTTTTTACTCTATATTTAAAATGTAGTACTGATGTGACTTTTCTGCTCAGGGAGGCTTAGATTGTTGTCATGGCAAACCCCTACTCAACCGATGTTAGTCTGGCATTTCTAAATGTTTTTAACAAATCTCAGAGCGCAACATCAACACATGCAATATTTAACAGACAGATATTTAAGTGTTTTTGGAGAGAATTGTCTGAACTGTGTTTTATTACATTATTTATATCGATGCCAAACTGGTCACTTGGTCTTCTTTCTAACAGTTTTATCAATTCCCGAAGCTACAGTTCAAATGTGAAAAGAGAAATGCTTCAAATGGTTGTTTTTGCAAATCATTATAAAGATGTTCTTAGTATGAACCTTGTGGGTGTTGGTGTGATTTCAAGTGGTGCTTGAACAGGTTGGGTCGATGTGTAGAGCTGTCGAGAATCTCGAAGCCGATAAACCAAACTCACAAAATAAGAGCAAAACATTTCCAATCGCTCATGTGGAATTGAAACCAACAAATCAAACGTCTTTGAGGTTACCAGCTATTTTTGCTCTGATGTCATGTAAGACTGTCCCAGCTCGACAACCTATGCAATCTATTCAGTGTGTGTTCAGACAAACGGCTACAAGGCTGCTTACTTCTAAATCACTCACATTAAAGGAAATTTGCTCTGTGGCTGTGCTTGTTGGATTCTGTTTGGGCTCGGTTCATGTCGCAGCTTTTTTTTTGGGGGGGGGGGATAAAGATAAGTGTTGCAACCATCATAAAGTAAGTAGAATGCCTTGTTTTAACTATTTCAAATTATAATCTTAAGTGATACATGTAAAACAAAGGGGTACATTATTATTATACATGATTTTTTCCAGTGAAAATCCGTTTGTATTTAGCTTTCCTGGGTCAAGGCTTTTCTCTGCATTTACAGTTCCAGGGTCATTTGTAGTATATTTCTAGCAGCTTTGAAAAGTTACAATTTAAACATTTGTGGTACCATAATTGTTGATGCAGTTTCCAGGAACCTCTAGTGGATACATGACTTTCTGTTTCATTGGGCTGTAACTTTGATGTGACACAGAGGCCAGTTCAGATATATAAGAGTTATACATTCAAAGTACATACACATTTAATTGGGTTCAAATTTGTTTAAAAAAAAAATATTACCACGTGTAATCGTTTTTCAGTCAAAATGTACTTTTGTGCAAAATTTAAAGTTGTTAATGTCCATAACTATCAGTAGAAAAATAAAAAAATTATGTAAATATTTAAATAAAATTCAGTAAAAGACCGTGTAGGCTATATCATGATAAATATTATTAGTTTGTCATATTCATGAGCGGCTGAAATGTATTTACCACGATTCCTCACTAGGTGTCAGCATTGATTAAAGTCATTGGTCGGTGAAAGTAGATGTGATTTTTGTTCTAAGTGGACATTTTTAGGATAACGCTTAAGAAAAGGTTTTCTTTTTATTTATTTTAATGTCATTTTTTATATCAACTAAATATAAGCTCTACAAACGTATTCGCCGTTGTCACTTTACTGTTGACAGTTTGGAAGGTAATCACGCATGCGCAGCAGTGTCATTTAGAAAGGCTGGGATGAAAATGATTTCTATGGGCAGAGCGCGAACACACCGCGGGATGCGTGTGTCTCCTCTCCACCATGAAACGTCTAATACGGAGATAGTTTTTTAAATAGAAGGTTTACCGCTCTTGGTTTTTCTTTTTATTCCATTCTGAGCGTCTCGTCGTAGTTTTATTGCTCCTGTCTGGGTGTACGCCGCGGAGCGGTTGTCTCACAGGCCGGGAATCGGAATCTGTTGCTGGGAGGAGACCACACAGACTCGCCTCCCCTCCTTGCTAGCATTAATATTAACTGGCTACGATGCGTCTCTGTGGCTGCTGTATTTTCTACACAGCAGACAACGTTACAACGAGGCAAGTCTTTGGCTAATTGAGTCTGTAACCCTGCGGGACTTAAAGGAGTGATTTGGGAATACGCAGCACCTTTCAAGGTAATGTTCTCTACAGCTAACGTCATTCATGGCTCCAGTGAATGCTGGCGGGGGCTGTTGTACTAGCAAGCTAACAGTTAGCTGTCGGTAGTTAGCTGCTATTCATTTGTATCATCAGCCGCTCTTCAAACCCACATTACAGGCAGTTTGTCACTCACGTAAAGGGTTTTGTTTGTAAATCAGGCCTTTGTAACATTCATTTATTATTACTATTACGCTATAGTTTGTATAGCAGCTACCCTGCTGTTGCAGCCAACCAGTATTAGGCCTTAAATAGTCGCATTGTGGTAAAGCAATAGCGCAAGGATAATGCTACAGGTTATAAAACAAGTGTGGCTAGTATTAGTTTAGTATAAATTGTTAGTTAAATCGTAAATGTCAACTGTACGAAGAAATAATCCCCAGACCCCCCCCCGAAAATACTATAAAGAAATCAACCTGAATATATTACTGAGTCTGTGTGTGATTAACTTTTTGCTGTTACTGATGAGCGTCTGTAGAGTTATCATAAATTAAAATGGATGTTTTGAAAGAAAAATCGTTTTCATGCACAGTTTAGCATTAAAGAAAATAGTTTGCCATCTGTCAGTAGGACTTGTTAGCTTTACTTTAGTCCACGTTTAATCAAACAGGAGTCCGTCTAGCGATAATCTCAAATTCTATACTGTTATCAAATATTGTTTGCTATTATTAGTGTTGAAAATTATCCACAGATGCCTTCAATTGTAAATATGATGGAATACTTAATTTTAAACAGTTTATAAGTACACAGTTCCTGTACTATTGAATATACATTGATTCACAAACAGGCGTATACTGTATAATAAACCTTTTGCCATGTGCTGCTTTGTCTGGAAATCATGAGAACATTTATCCATTGGGAGAAAATGTTATTTGGATGAATTGATGTCAGAAAGTAGCATTTAGCGTTCTACCTCAGCTCCAGTTCAGCTTGTCACTGCCAACATTTTCCCCCATTGGTCATGCACACATTTGACCATTTCGTCCCTTCCCAATTCCATTTCAAATCCACAGAAATATGTACATTGCCATTGTGTGCAAATTATTGGGTGTGGTCAATTGTTATAAAGATAAAAGCAAAAATGCTCAAATCTCACTCCTAATTTTATTGTAGATAATGTTCTGAACATTTTATCTTACAGTATATTTCCATTATTTGTGAATTTGATCTCCATATAGATGAGTCCACTCTTACAACATATGGTAGATTGAACTGAAATGATTCGATATGATCTTAAGAACAATGTATGCTGATTAAATAATATTATTAGAATCATTTTTTATTAAAGAAGGTGGGAAACGTTCTTCTGGCAAGTACCAAAGCTATCTGGTTCAGACAAAGCTGAACTGCAAATGGCCAAGCAGCAAAAGTCTGCTAAATACAACTCCTGTCTTTCTTAAACATATTCAGTTTAATTTTTCATTATGCAATTATAATTATTTTGTTGTTGTTGTTAAAGATGGATGTTGACTTGTGCTCCGGCGGGGACAGTACCAGAAAAAAAGCCGAGTTACCTGGGGCTGCAGACGGCACAATGGATGTAGTACCTCTGGAGATGTACGACTCTGCCAGAGCGAAAATAGCTGCAAACTTGCGGTGGCTTTTTGCCAAAGCCTATGGTATCGGTAAGTTCACTTCCACTCATCAGACAAAAAACATGCTCTCTGTTTCTGAGGTGAGATCCAAGCAAAACCAGACAATTTTTAATGATTTTTTCAAGAGTCTGCAGCGTATATTCCTCATCGTAATAATAAGGATGTTACTGTTGAAACTCAACGCGCATGTAGTCCGCCGTTTTTGCTGTTCTTCAGATGAAAATCCCTTTTACAGCGAAAGCTAGAAAGAAAGCTAGAACAGATGCATATTTCTAACACTAATTCCCCCATGACACTTGGCAGCTGAACCCTCCCTCACTGACCCACCAGATCCTTGCATTCTTGTAGGATGGCCAGTGAGATTGATTCTAAATCAGATGGATGGACATTCACCGATGCTCAAGCTATATTTGTTGCTCAGTGTATGGAAAACACTCCTCTGCACCTCCCATCACTCACACTCATTGTTAAGATTGTATCAGCATTAGTAAGGGGACCTTTATGTTAGTTTCACCTCAACTACCAAAAACGACAGAATGGAAACCTGTTCGAGAGTAAATATTCCCAGTTTTAAGGGAGGAAACGATTTAAAGCTAAGGGACAATAATTCATAGGTTGCTGGACTTAAGGGACTTGGCAGACAGATGTAAAAGTGCGCTTGTGATGCAGGAAAAGCAGTTTGATGTTTCTTTATTTTGTGTTGCTCATAGGATCTCGATCATATCCAGTCTGCAATTCCATATCGTTGCTCATCACCACAGCTGTCTAGGTTTCTGTTGATTGTAGACGTCAGCCTTAATACTTTAATTCTTTTTCAACAGGGTTTATGCTTAGGTGGCATCCTCCTTTTATCACTCACCTCTACTTTTTTCTTTTATATGTTTCTCTCTCAGCATACCTCTTCAGTTTCATAGTTTTATTGATTTTGGGGGCTGGGCTTTTCTCTGTTCCTGCAGCCACTCTTATCATTTGATTTAAGTGGATTTCATCATTTGCAGAGGTTCCATCAATAAAAAGCGTTTCGTGACATAGTTTGACTAAAAAGTGAAGATGTAAAACAAGCAACTGAACGTGTAGGGAGTTTTCGTGGCCTTGTGACTGATTATTTACAGCTTTAAATCCCACCCAGTGGAGTCGGGTTGCTAACTACAAAGTAACTGTCGAGGAAACGTCACACTGCTGTACAAAAAGCTCGGCAACAAATGACTTAAGGGGAACTACGCTCCCAGGATGATGGCGGACCCCCAGTATTCGTTGCGGTTAGGGACCACAGTCGCTCTTAAAGGGGAAGTACTTTTTTTAAATTTTTTTTTATTTAGACTTATTTCTAGCTTTTATTATGCTCATTTACTCACCCACAAAAAGTTTGGTGCCACTTGGAGTCCTTCGGGAGATATTTAGATCCAGTCGCATCAGCATATACCCATTTAATAGGGCACTCAAAGTTCAAAGTGCAGGCTCTAAATAAGACATCTGCCACAAAGCTCCTTCATTTCATCATTGTCTTGTTATAAATTGCTAGCACTATGCCCCTGTGAGTTTGGAGCATGTAGGTGCTTTAATCCAACGGATTCCAATTTACACTAAACTCCCCATTACACCTGTAGTCTGTAAATGAGCCTGTGGAAGCTGAACATGGGCATTTTGTTTGTGCCATTTGGAAACACGTAAACGCGAAGCATGTTGCTCTTTGCAGTAGCAAGTGCTCTCTAAACGACCGCCATCAAGCACAGAGTGAAAGCCCTGCTGGCTTGTGACGTCATTGAAATAGCTCATTAGTGTAGTTGGATTAAAAGCCTGTAAAACACCCTGGAAGACAACAACAAAGCACCTCTGAAGCACTCTGTACTCACTAGGGAATGTTACTAGCGGTTCATAACAAAACATTATTAAAATGAAGGAGTTTAGTGTCAAATAAATGCCTTATTTAGAGGCTGCACTTTGGCTGCCCCATTAACTCCCATTATATGGATATATGCTGATCGCGATTGGTTATAAACTTCTCCCGAAGGGCTCAAAGTGGCACCAAACTTGTCAGGGCGAGTAAATGAAAGTAATGTATGCTAAAAATAAGGTCCAGCTGTAAAACAAAAACTGTACGTCCCGTTTTAAATGGATAAAATCCACAAATACTTCAGATCCCATCTAAAGCTGCTTATAACGGCATATGTTATTAGTTCACAGACTTAGTGTTTGACAGTATGGGAGGCGATGAGTTGCCGGGGAAGCTGTTGTTTTACTAAATGACACATTGTTAAGTACATGTTGTCATAACAGAGGAGCATTGGCTGCTGTTTGATGCTTTGGTTCCTGAATTCAGGCTGTTTCATCAGAACCATCTCTGGTCTAGTCCTACGTCGTCATTACAGGCTGATGAAACTCTTCCTTTGTTCTGAGGTCTCTTATGCTCATTACACAGATATCCTAACGTCACTGAAGCGTTCACTTTAAGAAAATTGGCAGTAGCGCTGGAGTTTTTAAGGTAAACATGGTTCAGATTTTGTTTCAGTCTAGAATTTTTCTCCCGGCCCGACTTTGCTCCGAGCTTCATTAAGGCTTTACTAGATCCTGTCGCTGTCTGTCATTATATGCTCTGGCTAATGATATAGCCGAGGAGATGGATAATAGTAGCATCAGATAAGCAATGACACACTACCGTGTAGTCTGACTGTAGATGCTCTTAGATTGCAGTAGAAGGAGCGGCCCAGAGGCTCTGGAAGCCCTCCCAGGTGTAGCTGCTATTACCTTCCCCCCATGGGGACTCAATAAATTAATCCTGTTTTACGCAACGCGAACGCTGCCTAGTTGTTCACCTGGCTGGTGCCGTTTCCCACTGATGTGAATCCTCTGTGCCACTTCTGACCCCAGCATGGCTGACAGCGAGGAGCAGTTGTACTCGTATTGTTAGCCGTCCGCTCTGCCCCGGTTGGCTGGTTGTGATGTACAGCATCATAGCCGTTGTTGCCATGCTCTGTCATTATGCTTCAACCCTGTTAGTCCAGCCTTTTTAGCCTGCTCCGGGTTGCAGGAAGGTGGGGTCAGCTGCCACATGACATCAGTGTCTGGAGAATGAACTCAGACGGCAAAACGCACCTCGCCAAGACCCATTTGATTTCTGCCACAGTAACCCCCATTGTCATCATGTGTTTATTCACTTCAGGGATGACAGAAACTATTGAGTTAACAGATTAATCCTGCGCTGCAACTCTATTGTTATTTCCACATTATGTATGGGAGGGAGCAGATAGCACATTATTACGCAGGCCTATGTTGACTATGTGGAATGCAGAAACTGGAATAATTTTGAAGCAAGCTTTGGCAGGTGCTGTAATAATCTCACCATGGCGAATTAAGATGAGCTTGCACTTTGAATTAGTACCATTGGTTCCCACAACAAATCGTCTGTGCAAGAGAGAGTTGCAACATTAAATCAAAAGCCTTTAAGTGCTTTTTAAGCTGCATCGACTAAGATGATGGAGTGAGAAGCTGTGTGAACCGAGCAGAACAGAGAAGAAACACCAAATCAGCTTCAGAAGAGCTTTAGAAGTAAGGGAAGATGAGCTTTCAACCAGAAACCCTGCTTGTTACTTTTTAGTAATGTCATTATGTAGTTTTTTGATTTAAAGGAACGATTCTGACCAATGTCATGCAAACGACAGTGAATAAAACATACAATTTAACACATACGGCTTTATTTTTCAGTCTTCTGCTGAGATTCTTTGGTCAGGCTAAAATTTGGTTGTTCAACTTTACTTGCACCTTCTGTTTTTCTTAACATCAATGATAATTTAGTTTAAGAAGTAAGGCTGCGCAATACGGCCTCAAATCAATCTCACGATATATTGAACAGTTCGATGGACCATAACTACTCCATCAACTTTTTCTCTCCAGATGGAGCTGTGGATTATTTTCCTCCTTGAACATTATTCATCCGCCACGCACACACACACACACACACACACACACACACAAACGCACAGATGAAAGTGTGAGGGATGCTGTAGGAGAAGGGAATAAAATTTTAAATAACAGGTTTCGCAAAATTGTCTTTTCTCGTTTACTAATAATCGCTGTGTGGTTGAGGGATCTTTTGAGTATGATTTTTGAACTGTCGTGTTTTTTTATGTCACAAATTTTGCCCTAAAATCAGCCTTACAATCCAGGCAACAGGCCCCAATAAACAGCTTCAACCAGCCTTTTAATTCAGGGTTTGATTCCCACTCTTTTCTGTATTTCTGAGAGTCCAGTTCAGACTGAGACATGAAGTGACCACACAGACCAGGTGAGTAAGAGATTGGGGCCATGAGTGAAATAGGGGATCTATTAGTGTGCAATCATTTATCTTAGACATTTTTTTTTTTTTTTTTGCATTAATATCTAAGCATGGATGGGATCTGCCATTGGCGGCTTCAAGTGCACATCATTCTTCAACATTCTGAACTTGTGGTAAATACGTCAATTTGGTCTTGATCTGCTTTGATTGATGGGTTAAATAAAAAAAAAATTACTTTAATTTTCTTTCTTCTCTTTCCCTATGCTAGAAGTATCGCCATTGGTGGTATTGACAAGTACTCTGATCGTAGCCGTCTGGAAAAAAGTGGCATCGGTTTTTATCAATTAACCCCTGCTTTAATCCATAAATGTGGATAGTCCTTCAAATCCTGCATTTTCCATTGGATCCAAAACCACTACCTGTAAAAGGAACATTTCCCCCAAGTTTATGTGTTCAGAGGACTTTTTTTTTAAACAAAATCAGCTTGTCTGTTCACACCTCTAAGAAAACCTGAAGCTCAGGAAACACCTGATTGGTTCATATCGAATTAGTTTGTGAAGACCAAAACTCGTGAGGGTAACCTCCACAAATACCAAAAGCCATATAAAGGAGATCCTTTCAAAGAAAATAAACCTAGTCGTATTTTATTATGGATTTAGTTGTATTTTTTTGATTCTGTGATATATACTTTTATTTTTATTTTTTTGTCTGGTTTTATCGCTTTAGAAAACAAAGAGCTTTTCTTATTGCCAACATCACAATGTCTGGGCTTTCACAGATTTTTTTTTTTTTTTTACCTGCCTGCTTGCTCGCTAGTGTTTAGAAGTGTAGGTCGCTGAGGAGGTTTTTCCTTGTCTTCACTATGTGGATATCGGGAACACATCATATACACACATGCAGCCTTTGCTGTGATAAGAGATCTCTGGCAGAAATCTAAACCGGTTCAGCAGAACGAGGCATATTTCTGTTGCCACACTATTTTTTGCGCTGCTTGAAGGATTTTTCTGCGTGTATCTTTTTTGAAGATGTGGTTTAACTTTGCAGTGTAAATCGGGTTTGTGCAGCTGCTTTGTTCTGTGCCCTTTTAAGGCAGTGGCGTCTGTTTTTGGGAATGACTTCACATCCAGAGTAGCAGAGCTACCTCTACAAGTCCTTGTTTTCCTCCTTGTGGCTCCAACTTGACTAAGTAAGCATTGGCGATGTCTGTGCTGTCACCTGAGAAGCCTCGGATTAGCAGGATATGCAGCCCAATCTTTTCTGAAGGCAATACACTGACGTATAATTCCAAAGAGCTGTGTTTACTCACAGTAAAGGGACCTAGAACAAGTATTACAAGTATTTTGATTTCCTGTTGGAGATGGTGATGCTTATTTAGCAAAACATTTTCCTTCTTCCTTATAAAACATGTCGCTGTTTTCTTAATAATGGTTTTACACATACCTCATTTATAGCATCATTTACCACCACATGTCATAGAGCTGAAACAACTAATTGATTATTAAGAGTTGACAACTAATTTAGTAATCTATTAGTTGCATTAACCCCTTAAGCCCTAGGGTCCCCAAATTGAAGGACTTTGTGATAAAAAAAATTTTTTTCGGGGCTTTAACAAAACTCACACTACAGAAAAAATAGTATTAATGCACGTCAAATTAAACAGCATACCAAGCACTACAAGGCTAAACCTTTTTTTTTTTAAACTCTTTTACCAACCACAATCACAACTAAGATGCCACGTAAATAAATATTTGCAAACTCATAAAATCATATTTTCGTCAACTCAACAGCCACATTTCTGGCTCTAACGCAACAATCCTTTGTGTTACACAAAAAAACCCACTCAAATGAATGCAGAGACCCAGCTGATTCCAACAAGGAATCGCTTTTCAAACTCACTGCATTAATAGTTGTCTTACCTTTGTGGTTTCGCCATGTAAAGATGATTTCTTCTGCAAAAATAAACCCTATTTTCTGATACTCTCACAAAGTTTGGTTCCTACGCCACCCTTAGAAGGAAATCACGGCGAAGCCATTGATTTCAACAAGGCTCTGTTCTCTGTGCCCTGGTTGGCTGACTCTGTTGTCAAGCTATTCAGGGACGTTTTAGTTTTATTCTATTGGCTTCTACGATTTTTGTTTTTGTTTTTAAGGGTTTGGACAAACAAATTGACCAATTCGCTGTGAAGGCGGGGCCTTGCAGAACATAAAACCGTCCAGCAGCCAGAAGGGGGTTTTCACAAATTCTAAAATCGATTCTATTTTTTAGAATAGTTTGCCTTTTTTAAAACTGAAATAGGAAGGAAAAGTCCAGACGGCCATTTTAAATTTTGTGTCTGAAATGGTTAATACAGTATTCCATCATGAACTATTACTTACCCATTGTTTAGTCATTGAATATCAGGCATATAATTACAATAACAGCTTAAAAAAAACATTTATTAGCACTGACCCATATCAACATCGAGCTGGATCAGATTGAATGGGATCGAATTGGATCAGATCGTGATAATAGATTCTAACTTTTGTGAATCGGATTCGAATCGATTCTTGAAATTTGAATCCATACCCAGCCCTATATACATTATTGCATTATAATCAGAATTTTTTTCAGAAAGGCCCAAAACTGTTGTAGTTGAACTGAACAAAATTTGTGATATTAAAATGAAAAATATAACTTTTTTACATGGCAAAAATAGGAGTCAATCAATCAAACTTTATTTATAAAGCGCTTTTCCAACTACAAAAGCTTCTCGAAGTGCTTTGAAGGTTAAAATTACCCCACAAACCCCACCCTTCCCAAAGGCAGAATTAAATCATCACAACTATAGCCCGCCCCTAGGCCTAGGACTTGTTATATCGGTTACAATCTGGCCAGTGTGTGGCAGTAATGAGCCACCAATCTACCAGTGGAACAGTAGAAAAGGAAATCAGCCAATAGGACCCATTGTTTTTCATGACGTAACACGCACATGTCTGACGCGCATGCTCAAACTGAGCAAGATGGCGGAGCAAGAAAAGGTACAAGAGAAAAAAACTAACAATAAAAATAAATAAAAATGTTCTTGTCCAGAGAAAAACGACACCAACCCATAACTATGTTACTCACTTGAGAAAAGACAGCTGCGTGGAAAAAGATGTAGGCAAACAGGGTGCGGCTGAAAAAACACGGTGAATTATTAATATTTATGTTGACGAAGGTTTTTACTTTGATAGTATTTAAATTAGTGAGAAAAATTAGATGCATTTAATTTCGTCTAAAACATGTTTAAAGTATGTTGCGAGGTGTGTTACAACCTTAAAACATGTCATTTTAAAAGATAAAGATGATTTCTTTACGGATTTCTCTTGTTCCGGGTTATTTTGAAGAACCGGCGCAATAAATAAGAGACCACGATATTGTTAATTAATTCAAATAATATCGATTTAGTGTTGCAGTGTGCGTGACTTTGTTTAGGCGCTATAAAATAGATTGCAGTGAACTGTACAATTATCTTGTGTTTTCCTTGTTCCTAATGAAAAGGTGAAAGTAATAGCCAAAAATAATTATTAATAAAATCGATTATTCGTTAAAAAATAATCGGCAGATTAATCAATTATTAAAATAATCGTTAGTTGCAGCCCTAATGTGTCCCCTAACCACTGATTCTTTGCACTGCAGACCATATTCCAGAGGATCTGAGGGACCCGTTCTACACGGACCAGTACGACCAGGAGCACATCAAGCCCCCAGTCATCCGTCTGCTTCTGTCCTGTGAGCTTTACTGCCGGGTGTGCGCTCTCATCCTGAAGTGCGAGCAGGCCGTGTCTCTTCAGTCCCACCTGTCGGTCATCCAGGCTCTGTCCAGAAAGGGCATTTACGTCATGGAGAGTGACGATACGCCAGTCACAGATGGGGACCTGGCCTGCATTCCTATCAAAATGGTAAGAAAATGTCTTGGGTAAATTTAACTGTCCCTTCTACTTCCGGTCCATAGGTCCCTACTGCCCAAAACAATGAATGAGAGTCAATGGAGCGATAAAATGTATTTTTTGATCCAGTTTGAAATGCGCCATGAATAGGGGTGGGCGGTATGGCAAAATTTTCATATCAGGGTATTTTTTTTTTTTTAAATATATCGGTATTACCGTGTTTAACGGTATTTTTTTTCATACAAGACCGTTCATATCCACATTATCTTATAAGAATAAAGAATATAAGAATGTGCTTTAAATAGCCCATTTTACTGCCATATGGACTGCATCATATTGTTTTTCCAGACACAGGTGAATGATATGAAAATAATATAGAAAATAAGTAAGATTCTAGTAGACATTCTTGATGTTCTAAGGCTGAAAGTATATATTTTTTAAACCTCACGTTGGCACAAGCAACAAGTTGCATCTTCTAATTGCTTTGCAAGTAGTACTGAAGAATCCCGCTAGGGGGCAGAGTATAGACTTAGATCGGATATTGCCAAAGAAGAAGTAAAATAAACATGACGACCGTAGGTGGTTATTAGCTGGTTAATATTCAGATAACAGAAGAAAGACGGCAGAAGTATCGTAGATGGTATGTAAAACATATTTACCGCTATTAATGATTTCTTTCCTACTGGTTCTTGCCGCCATTGACCGCGTGTACCTACAGACGGTCAAATAGAGCTCAACACTCTCTCCTACTGGTTACTGCCAAAAGCTTTTGCAACAGGTATGCCGTTTTGTTCTTGTCTGACATTTTAAAGCTGATAAACTTTTTAAACTATAGACGAGGCTCCTCTTTTTTGGGAAACGCTTCATCAGAATTGTGTGCTTCGGTCCTGCCAGCATTTGTACTTAGTTAAAAACACTGTGGTGGAGAGCGTGTAGCAGTGAAATCGGTCCTGGCTGAACACTTCCCCTCATTAAACGTTCCGGAAGTTGTTTGAGCTGTTCACCGGTATAGGGGTATGTTAAAAATTCATATCATAATGACAATAAACACCGGTTTTCGGTATGAACCTAGCCATGAATCGAAGGACTAGTTTTGATGCAGAGAAAACGCTGATTTTTGACCGGCGGCAAAAGTTACTTTGGTTTTGTGTAAAAAACGTTTAACAGACTACAACTTAAGAAGAAGAAAGAGACAGTGAGCCGTAGCCTCCAGGACAAAGAAAGGAGCATTAAGCATGGAGAAAACCACTATAAATCTGACCATATGTAAAGTGGCAGCTGTGTCGGGGGTAAAGCAGTCAGTGGAGAGCCAGCATGGAGGAGAAGCTGTACAAGCTCTTGGTGAATGTTTTACGTGCTATAGCTAGTGCTAGCTCGTGATAACTGCATGACGTCATACATGCGACTTCTGATTCATTCACATTTTAAGTGCAAATTTTTACAATCAAATAAATCCCAAATTAATTGACAAACACAATCTAAATGTACATCATTAGTTATCATTTAAACCAAAGTACAACATATGTGTGATTCAAGACGTAAGACAAAGCGGACCAGAAAATAACTTTTAGCGCTCCAATGACTTTCATTCATTTTTTTATTTTTTTTTTCGGCCAGGGGACCCACAGGCCGACCGGAAGGGGAGGAGACTTAGGCTCCCCATTTTTGTTTTTACATTTAAGTGTTTCAGATCATTAAATAAATGTTTTCACCAGACAAAAATAACTTCAGTGAAGACACACACACACACACACAAAACAATTTCCTATCAGTTTCATTCATCAAGAAAACGGCTGCTCAAACCAACTTCACCCTGTGTGAAAGTGAACTGCTCCCTAAGCTAAAAAACAAACTGCTTGTGGCGACCAAAAAAAAAAAAAAAAAATCTATCATGCATGTAGGTGCTTAAAGAAAGAAAAGCAGATGCAAACTACCACCACCATCATGTTTGACTGTAAGTATGACATACTATTATATTTCCATTGGTTGGAACAGGATGTACACCTTCCAATAAGTTCCACGTTTTGGATATTGTGTTAAACCCAACAGCCTGTCTAACATTTGCCAGACAGGCTGTTGGGTTCTTTCTATACTGGAGGGATTTTTGAAACTCCGACACGGATACAATTTTGGCCTAAACCATGAACACCAAATGAGGCAAATAAGGCTTAAGTCATCAGTGCACTCTTGAAGTGATTAGGCACGTTTACACTATCGAAATTTCAGGGTAATTTAGCCAGATCTTTTTCTGACTGGGTAATCTGTTGGCCTGCTCCTTTCAGCCGAGGTGTCTCCGTATATGGTTGGCCTTTTAAGGAATCAGCAATCGACATCTGCATATCAGGACGTCTTCAGAAGCAAGTTGCATCACCGATTGGAGCGAAAAGGCACCCACAGCAGCAGAAAAAATGAGATGGACATGGAAGCAGCGGGGCTTGTTGCATCGTTTGTTTGATCTGACTTGATCAGGCTATTCTGAGTACATACCCCAGTTGAAGTACTCAGTTGGTTCTTAAAATGGCCTTGAAAACGGCCCTGTCGGCCCGGCCTGATGAATTGAAGATGCGTGCAATGTGAATAAAGTTTCCCACTGTTGGTCGCTAGAGTTCAAAAATCATCAAAATGACTTTTCTGCCGTTCACAAGCTAATAGCTGCCAGTGACCTTGTTTTCCACCTGTTCTCAGATTTCCTTACGTCAGAGCTTGGTTTGTTGCTTGTTAAAGATTTTTTCAGCCTTCTTACCCGAAACTTTCCATGTAAGGTGATTCTGTTAGTAATCTGGCCCGGGTGTGGCTAACAAAATCAAATTCACTCATCTAAAGTTTCAAAGCTCAAAAAATATCCATCAAGATTTAACAAAGAGGTTAGTTATCTTTTTTTCTGTAGGATCAGGGGAGTTGAGATACTTATAACACTGTTTAAATTCAATCATTTGAAAACTGCCGTTTAAATACCCTTGTCTATTTTTTTTTTACATCAGAAACATTGACAAATAAAATCAAAGAGCATCTTAAATCTGTAGGGGTTGAAATAGTTTTTACAGGACCATGACTGTGACAAGTTCATCTTATCTATTTGAATTTGGATTTGTTCTGTAATAGACAAAAATAAACTTTGTGGTGCTTTGATGCCTACACCTCTTTCTAGATCTGAATGTTATCACAGCACTGTAAAACCAAAGGAAGTTGTGTTGGTAACCTTTGCCAGATGTTTGATAGTCCCCAGGCAGGCTTTTGGAAGTAATGAGACATTTAGAAGCTGGATCAGCTTGGAGAACCAAGCAGGCATGCTCATAAAATCAACATGGTGTACTTTGCATAAAAGGGTTATGAACACGGTTATCCTCTCGACTCGTGGAAACAAGCTCCAAATGATTTGGCTGCATTCTTATCTTTTATATTCAAATAAGGTGCTGAGATTTGACTGCCGAACCAGTTGTATAAAGATTCCCATTCAAAGTTAGAGCTGTGATTAGGATTGTGCTTTGTAATTTTAACTTTTCTTATTCAGCGAGGAGTAGCCAGAGGGGAGGCGGAACTGCTTTTATAAGTTCATCAACTCTTTCCACCAAACCTGTTTTATTTAATAATTTTATCACGTTTGAATACACTGCTTCTGTTTTTAGCACTCCTCAGATTTTATGTGTTACATTTTATACGCCTCCGAAAAAGAATGCACTTTTTATTCCAGAATTTTTAGAGTTTTTATCAATTTTATGAAAGGATCATTTTAGCTGATGATTTTAATCTACATTTAGATAACATTTTAGATCCTTCATCAACAGATTTTTAAAATATTTTAAACTATATGGATTTTAGCTAACATGTCATGCAGCCAACTCACAACAGAGGACACACCCTGGACCTGGACAAATATGAGTTTCTGCCTTCACCAGAGGAAACACTGCACAGTTTTGTCCTGGTGGATGCTGGGACCCTTGATAAAGTTTTCTCTTCAGTGAGGCCCACCACAAGTGCTTTGGACCCAATTCCTTCCAGGTTTTTTAAGCAATTTTATGGTTCTTTTAAAGATGAGATTTTAAACTTTATGAATAGCTCCCTTCAGACAGGGTTTTTTCCTGCTGCCTTTAAAGCGGCTGTAGTGAGGCCTCTGCTGAAGAAGAGCAATTTAGATTTTAATGATTTAAACAATTACCGACCGGTATGTAACTTACCATTTTTAAAAACTTGTTTTAATTCAACTTAATTATTTTATTAACTCATAATGTCCTAGAGAAATTTCAGTCTGGTTTTAGGATGAACCACAGCACCGAGACAGCTCTTTTAAAAATTTTAAATGATTTTAGATTAAACTGACACTAAAAAATGGACAGTGTTGGTTCTCCTGGATCTAAGCACTGCCTTTGATACTGTAGACCACACTATTCTTTTAACTCGTTTAAAACAGATCGGCCTCTCTGGTGATGTTCACAAATGGTTCACATCCTACCTCACAGACAGGACTTTTATGGTAAGTTTGGATACCTGTTCCTCTAAGGTCCATAAGATCACTTGTGGTGTGCCCCAGGGTTCAGTTTTAGGCCCAGTGCTTTTTAACCTGTATATGCTCCCTCTTGGCAGTGTCATCAGGAGACATGGAGTTAACATTCACAGTTATGCTGATGATACACAGTTGTACATCTCCATGTCTCCTGATGACACACTGCCAATATATGCACTTTTTAACTGTATTTTAGATATCAAATCCTGGATGGCAGAAAACTTTCTCCAGCTCAACCAGGACAAAACTGAGGTTTTAGTTATCGGTCCTGAGGCTCAGAGAGAGAAACTTTTATCAAAACTACAATCATTGTCTTTTAGTCCATTTTTTACAAGTGAAGAACCTGGGTGTGATTTTTGACTCTGAGCTGACTTTTATCCCTCACATTAAAAACATCACCAAAATGGGTTTTTATCACCTAAAGAACATCGCCAGACTCCGCCCCATTCTCTTTCGGGCCAATACGGAGACGCTAATGCATGCTTATATCACCGGTAGAATTGATTATTGTAATGCCCTGCTTTCTGGTCTTCCCAAAAAGACTACATCAAGTTTACAGCTTTTACAGAATTCAGCAGCTCGTGTTTTGATGAAGACCAGGAGGCGGGAGCACATTACACCGGTCTAAAAATCACTGCATTGGCTCCCCGTATGTTTTAGGATCGATTTTAAGGTTCTTTTAATGTTTTTTAAGTGTCTTAACAGTCTTGGGCCTTCTTATCTCTTAGAAATGCTTTTACCGTATGAACCCTCGCGGTCTCTGTGCTCCTCTGGCAGCCGTCTCCTTGTCATCCCCAAAGTCAGAACACGGACTCATGGTGAGGCGTCATTCAAATATTATGGCCCTCACCTCTGGAACAGGCTGCCAGAGGATCTCAGGGCCGCAGAGAACGTTCACGTTTTTAAGAGCAGGCTCAAGACTTACCTTTTTAGCTTAGCCTTTAAATAATTATTATTTATTAATATATTTTTAACCCTCTAGGCGCCGGGGATTTTTCTATAAAATTTTCAATTTTTATATCACTTGTTCAAAATGTATCTTTAATATGGTATAGATATAGGTACACTGTAAATTAGAAAAATCTTCAGTATGATCCAAAGTTTGTGACACGAGCAAAATCATACATCTAATTTGCATATTATGACGTCATCAGGCGTTTACACTATTGGATTGCATGACTTACAATTTTTTGCTTTTTTACATTGTTTAAAACTTTTATTTCATCAATAATTTTATTTTTTTATTTAGATTTTTCTATATATGTATTTTCTACATCTATATGTTTCATTTTTTTGGCTTTTTTACAAGAACGGGTGGATATACCTGTTTATGTCCTTTTTTATGTGGCTCCGTTACTCTATTCACTATATAAAATCAACAGAAAGAAAATATTGGCCACAGAATTTTACAGATCCATCCCAAATATAACTAAGAGGCTCATCAAATTGTCTGATCCACTGGTGATTCTACTCTTTCTCATCTGTCAACCAAACCTCGCCAAAATCATCATCATCCTCACTTGCAGCGGGACAGAGAACTTTACTGCTGTTTACTCTCTTATAAGCGGTCTTTTTTTCTCTCCTGTTTTTGATCGCATCTGCTTTTATTTCCACTGATTTTTACATCCCTCCCACCTCGGTCACAATTAGCGTTGTGATGACCAACTTGCTACCCGAATACATACCTTTCTCTCACCGGGAGAACGTGATGCAGAGCTGAAATGTCGCTGCTTTTGGAGCGTCATGGCAAAACGGGACTGGCTGTTGCTGCGGGACATTTTAGTTTTACTTTCTCCCGGGACAACTGAACAGATCAGAGGTAAATTTTTCTCTTCAGAATCTGAATAAGTCAATACTTCCTGACGGGGAACTCCGATATCTCACCCTCATAACTTTTATCTTTCTAAAAGTCACTTTCTCTATACTGTGACCACAGCAGCTGCACCTCGCGTCCCCCGCTCGCGGCGCTGACTTAAAGGCCGATTTACTCCAAAAGTTTCCATGGTAACACACCCAAAAAGGTGTCCAAGATTAAAGGTACACATGTCCGCCATCTCATGGTGTAAAGTAGTAATTAAATTAGTAGCCCTATCTGCAGCTGTGGCTCGTTAAAGTCAGCAATGTTGCTTGTCGCAATATTGCAACTTTGGCGCCTAGAGGGTTAACTGCTCAGCATGTTTTACCTGATTTAAATTTTTAGTTTAGCTTTTAACTGTTTATTTATTAATCTGCTTTGCATTTTTATCTTGATCTATCTTATCGTTGTTTTACACTTATTGTTTTTATACTTTGTACACTTAAGATTTTGTAAACTTTATATTTTAACTTATTTTAATATTTCTTGCAAGTGATTCCTATCTGGGGGCCCCCTGCATCGGGGGCGTATGTCTGCTGTGGCTGCCTGGGTGCCCCCTGGGTAGCGCTTGGGTGGAGGTGGGGGTACCAGCCCTCCCTCCTCTGGGCGCCCTGGGTCGGAGCCTTGGCTGCTGCTATTGATCTGCTGCTGCCGATGCAGATGGCTCCCATGATGACATCTCCTGGCTCATCTGTACTCAGCCCGCTTTTTGTAGCTTTTAAGTATGTTTGTGTGTGTATGGCTGATGGGTTGGGTTGGGAGGTTGGTATATTTGCGTTGATGATTTTATTTTGGAAGGCGGAGTTGTGGGGTTATTTTAAATCTGTGAAGCACTTTGAGTAACTTTGATCGAAAAGCGCTTTATTAATAAAGTTTGATTTGATTGTATCCTGTCAGTCTGGGGTTTTTCAGTCTGTCCAAAACTATCCAGAACCATGGTAAAATGGTCAAAACGGTAAAGGTAACTAACTCAGTTATGCTATCAGTTTTTAGGGGTTTGTATTCGTCATCCCTAGTTTGGTGTTTTCACAGGGTTGTTAATTTGTCCTCAGTCATTGTTTTTCCTGACATGAAAAAGTATGATATTGGATTAACTAATGCCATAAGTAATCTGAATTTACTTTTTAATACTATTAAGAAGAATGTTACCATAGTCTGATTGTTTAAAAAATTTGAATCCTCTTTACGAAACATGTCAAATGTTGCCTCTGCATCAGATGCAGCAAAAGTCTCTCTAGTGCCTTGTCTATGAACTGCTCGTCCATAAATGAAAGTGAAGTTTGAGACGTGAGTTCATAACAAGAGCTTAGCTGGAAAGTGAAATGGATTCACAGATTTGCTTCCTTTGATTCTTTTATTCACTCATGATGGTATGTTAACAGAAACCTCAACTTATTTGGTTAAACATACTACATGTAAGATTGACAACTTGTGGTCAAAATGGAGTACTGCAGCGCTAAAGAAAATAGGGCAGTTCGCTCTCAGCCACTCACCCCCTCCCCTTCGTGAGTTTTTAGGAAGAGCTACCGAACAAACAAGATGACTAGTTATACACAGCAAATTAAGAATATAAATACAGTTCAATGCGATATTGAGTTGATGACGGTTGAAAAAAATTAGCTTGAGATCTGTAAGCTCAACATTAGCCTTTAGCCTGGTCTGTGTCAAGATTACAAATGGCGGCGCAGTGTTTGTGTTGAAAACTTGACAACCTTCTGGGCCCCCATGGGATTGGCCCTGGAACCAGGAAGTATGGATGCAGGAAAGATCTGATAAACAACGTCTAGGTCCCGGAGCAGCATCTTTAAAATAAAAATAAAAAGTTTCAACCGCCCAGCCCGCTGAGATTGAAATCAGTTTCACCTTTTTAATTAGGTCCACAACATCACTTCTTTTAATTAGGTCCACAACATCACTTCTGGATGTTGCCTTTCTATACACCACATCACAGGGAGCGGGATGTTCAGATCCTAACCATGTGTAGTCATGAGATTCTGGGTTTCAAACTCTCTGCAGGAGCACTTCAAACGGGACAGGATGAACACAAACCAGCTCACTTTGTCTCCCCCACTATTCCTTTTTGCTTTCTGTAACAATGGTAACCGGCAGCCGATCGGAGCAGGCCTCGCCTCTCCTGGCTGCCAAGTAGATGATGAGTGTCTGCTTTTCCTGCTACTGGCCTGACAAAATAATCCGCTCCGGCCTGCGTGTAAGCAGCCAGACACAAAGCCCAGCTAGGGGATGGGGAAATGATGAGCTTATCTCTTGATGGACTGCTTTAACCTCCTCCCGGTTTGCTGACTTGACAGGATGTTTCCATGGCAACCTGTTTCCCTACTATTTCAAAGCCTCCCTGTGAATGAAGGCACTGCTGTACATGCAGACGCTCCCTCTACACCTCGTCTGTATGGTTTTGAGGCAAATTTGGTTTATGTGAATGTGTGCAGAAAGTCTGTTTGCACACATAGGGCTCGGGGCGAGCTGCTCCCAGTTGGCCTCCTTCCTGCACTGATGAACGGCAACATGTTGGGAAAACAAAAGATTGGGAAGCACATCCTTTCATTTCCTCTTTTTTTCTGCTCTTATTTTGTTTTTTCTTTATTTGCCTTTGGATGTTTTTATCCTTAGTTGAACTTTTTGAATGTTTTCTTCCTTGACTACCATCCTTGTTGGTCATCTAAAAATTACAATTATTATATAAACTTACAAGGGATGTGTATTGGCAAGAATCTGGTAATACAATATGTATCCCAATACAGGCGGAAGAATATGATATATTACAAAATTATGGATTAAACTATATTATGGATAAAACTATATATTGTAAATTTTAAAACTGTCATAGCGTTCCAAACACTCCAACCTGTTTCGTACATAACTAATCCAGATATATAGATGTAGTTGACCCACTGGAACAAAGGTGAAAACCTCCACAAACTGTCCGTCATACTTTTAATTTTGCTACAAAAATTACTGTCCTCATCAATGGTTCCATTCAAAGTCTGAAAAGACCCAAAAATTTTAACATTGCTTTTGGATATCAATACATTATTCTGATATAAATTATTGCGATATTTTGGCAAATCAATATTTTCCTACATCCCTAAAACATACAATGTGTTTTACTTTTTTATGTATTTTTTTAATTTTATTTTAGGTTTTTGAAATGTAAAAAACAACAACAAAACCGGCTCAGATGTGCTAACAAAAACCCCCAAACAGATGTTATAAATGGACATGCAAAACACAAAATAATACAGGTTACAAAATACAAAAAGGTGGAAGAAGGGAGAACTTTATAATCAGGGTCCAGTTAACCCAGTTTGGCTTTTTGTAAAGTGTTCTAGAAAAGGTTCCATTTATTTGAAAGACTGTCTTTAGAATCTTTACAGAGTTTTTCCATATGTAATCGTGATAGTGCCATGACACAGTCACCAAATAGATGTACAGTTGTTGTGATAAGATGTCTAGAAGGGCTCCTAAGAATGTCATAGATGCCATGCTACAACAAGAAGAATTTAAAAGTTTTCAATCTTTGATTATAATGTCTATCGAAAGAAATACAAATGGGGCTGATTGTAGTTCCTTTCAGTTGGCTGATTCAAATAAATTTGTTATCAATATACATGTCCTTAATTGATACTAAACTCTTTTCCCTCCAGTCATGATAAGCCTTATCTCGACAAGGACATAAATCAATGGCTAAAGCAAACTGACGCCTGTACTGATGTATCTGGCTGATTCAGGATTCTAACCGCTTGTTTTAACTGGTTTTAACACAAAGACCAGATCTTTATGAAATTCACATTTTTAAATTGAGCAAATCACATAGCCGATTTGGAGAAATTATTTACTGATTTAGTTTTCGCTTTACAACACAATGGGGTTGTCAGTGTCTAGCTGACCAGGGACCCCTGTTGTCAGAACATTAATGCTCTTACATTAGCAGTCCAGTAATAGTGTTTAAATATTGGCTGGTCCAGCCCCCTCTTATCCTCATAGGCTTCTACAAAAGCACTTTAGAAATCCTGGCATTTTTGCCATTCAAGATGTTTGACTGAATTACCTAATCCAAGTTTTTGAAAAAGGCTGCTATAAAAAAGGGAAGCTTTTGACATAAATATAAAAATGTTAGAAGAGATATAATCTTAATAGGGTTTATGCATCTTTTCCTGTATTCAGTATTTCGCTTTAATCTGCATATATATGCTCAGTGACATTTAATCTGAATATCAATTTTAGGTCTTTAGGTAAAGTCAGGCCAAGATAGGTTGGTGATTCCTAACTACTTTGAATGGAACTTTTTGTAACTATCCTGGTGAGTAGATATTGGAAGGAGGCATAAACTCCCTCTTTGAACAATTGGTTGTATCCCCTGATATTTTACCAAAAGAGGCAGAGCAAAGGAATTCATTGATCTGCGTTATGCAGAGATATTAGGTCATTGGCATCTAAACTAAGTGGATTCCCTCCTGTTGCCACTTTCAATAAAGGAATAAGGGGAAGTGGGGCTGACTAGTTGTTAGAACAGAGCACATCTGTTCTGCATATATCAGTTGGACCCAGGAAATTAAGGTCTCATCAAATCCAAATCTGTGAAGTGATTCAAAAATGTAAGGCCATTTGAGTTGATCAAAGGCTTTATGAGGATCAAGGACCAAGATGGAGGTGCCATTAGTATTTTTATAGTCTGATTAAAAAGAGTTGAGGAATAGCGATGAATCCTATCTGTTCAGAGTGAATAATGGATACCCAATGTTCTCTTCTTCCAAGCAAAATGTTTGTAATTAGAATAAAATTTTGAAATGCAAGTGGCCTAAAGTTATAAGGATAGTTTTCTATCTTTTTGAGGTACGCAGCATCCTGAGTAAAAGTGGTACAGGAACGTGGCAGATCGTCTTATAGAACCCACCATATTGCCTGACGGGGATGGTTTTATAGCATTGACCTCTTGAAGGGTGAAATCAGAGTCAAGGTAGTCCCTGTCAGAGTTGCTTAGTTTGTACAGCAGGAAGTATTTAAGAAATCATTCAGACTGGATTGTGACACATACTATTTTAAAGAATGTATCTCAGAATATAACTCACTGAAATGGTGGTTTATGTCGGCTTTGTTAGAAAAGAGTGACTGTTTTAGATATGATTCTATGTATTACTCTTGGAGCTTGAGCATCCTTGAGCTTTACACTAGCAACAGTTTCTTCCCCACTGGGCCTCGTGAGATGCGGGGACAACTTTAAGTGAATGTGAGATGTATTGCTTACCCAGCAATCCGGGGATGATGTTGGAAATAAATTAAGTCGGTTTCCCAACAATTTTTGTGTTATTTCTCAGGGAGCAAGTTTTCAAATACAGTAATTTGTGTTGAAAATGGTTGACGAGCTTTGCTAGATCCTCACATTTGCTCTTCCAGTCGATTGATAAGTAGACTGCTAATTTGATGCAGTCTGTACAGATGGTACCGACTAGAACTTGGCCTCAAAAGCGTCAAACCGTCGGTCAAGTTTCTCCACACTTGATTGAGACATAGTTTCTAGCATATCTCATACATTTGAGTCTTGGCATTCGGGATATCAACTCTGATCTCAGCTAAAGCCCTTCTTGTGTGGCTATCATTAGCATTAGGCTCACTAGTTAGCATAGTATTAGCATTGCTGATCTGTCACGTCTTGTTTTTGCTGGGGTTTGAGGCTTTCTTCAAACATTTGACATTTCAGATGTGCAGTCTTCTGATTGGGGGGAGGTAACACATGATAGTTTAGAAGACTGTTCGATTTGGGACCAAAATTGCCATGCTGTTGCTTCTTTTTGACTGGTGCCGTTGGTATTCACACTGCACTCTTTGTGAAAAGAACCAAATCTTTTGAGCAACACGTTTATTTTCTCGCCTGTGGTGGTTTTGCGTAAAGAAGCACTGAACACTGGGGTATTTCCTGTTCTATGAAATGTAAACGGACATTATGGCACCAGATTTTTGTGGTTTTTGGATAACTCTTGTCTTTGGCAGATTTGCCAGACAAATACTTCGGAGCAATGACTTCTCTCATGTATTTTCTCTCCTGCTAATGCCCACATTCACTTCTGGGTTACATGGTCATGGGATTCATGAAAGTATAATTTCTCTCTTAAATAAATGGTAAATAGTAATTTCACTGATAAAATAAATACTAGAGATGTGTATTGGCAAGAATCTGGCAATACGATAAGTATTGCGATACAGATGGAATGATACGATATATTACCATATATCACAATACAATGAGTAATGCTATATATTGCGATTTTCAAAACTGAATTTACCGGCATGTGCAAAATGACGTCGGTAACAGACATAAATTTCTGTATTGGCAAATTTTTGGTATACCGTCCAGCCGTAATATATACAATCCATTATAGCCATCGGCTAGAAACGAAACAGAGTACTTTTATACAGTTATTTTTGTTTTTTTTACGGGGAAAGCTCTGCCGAGTGGTTAGTTTCCTGCTTTTGGAGCGCTCCCAGTCCACCTGGCATTCACATATCCATTTTAACCGCGTTCATTTCAATCAAATTGAAACCTAGGTTATTTGGTGGACTAGAGTACAATTTAAAAAAACTTTTTTTTAGGTCCACATTAAAGTTTGATACCGCATTCATACCGCCCCGAACAAACCAGACTTTATGAGGCGGACTAAGCAGGGCTGGTATGTGATAAAAGCCAAGGGTGCGAGTCAAAGTGCTTTACAGATTAAAAATGACCCCACATAAACAACATTCCCGTCCCTTCACCACGGATATGAGCTTACATGAGCTCTTAACACACACACAGTAATTCTAAATTCTAAACTAAAGCGTTTACATTTGTCAAAAGACTTAAAGTAATAAATTACTGTATTGTAGCAGTGTAGCATGGAGGGGATCAGCTTACTGGCTCTGCTGAGGTGTTTGGGAAGCTTGCTTTAATAGCTGCTTTCTGCTGATTTGAATTGTTGGCTGTGGTGTCTCACGTCTTTCTTTGATGATACTTAATTTATTTATATAATATATAAATTACGTAATAGCATTTAGATCAGGCAAGTTTTCTGGGATACCAAGCAGTGACACGGCGTCCATTGAAGTAGTTACTTTTGGCATTGTGAGCAGGTGCCAAGTCCTGCTGTAAAAATGAAATCAGCATCTCCATAAAGCTTGTCAAAGAAGGGAAGCACTGAGTGCTTTAACAATTTCCTGTTGGGCAGCTGTGCTCACTCTGGACTTTACAAAACACAATAGACCAACGCCCAGCAGATAACCTGGCTCTGCAAATAATGGATGACTGTGGAAACTTCACAATTTTGATCTCATACAAAAACTCAGAGTAACAGTGGAGTCTGCCTCCCCACTTTGGCCCAGTAAAACACTTCTAATTTTTCCTTTGGTTCAGAATGTGGCAACTGTGGGCGTTCTCCTGCTGTGGAGAGGTGTAGAAAAGTTCTATAAAATTAGGCCGTATTAAGATGTAAATTGTAAAAATCTCTTATTTTTGAAGGCGATTGTGAAAATGTTTGTGAGCAAAGAAAGCTTGTATGCTTAACTTTCTTGGAAGATGACATATTTGTTTGGCAGAAAAAACAGCAGAATTAAAACAATCTCAAGATTTCTGGTTCTTAATATATTAAAATTTTTGTTGTTTCTTTTCACATAGGTTGTGCAGTAAAAAAAGCTCTGAATAACTCATTTGAGTGTAACAAGCTTAATCTCTGCGCACTTCCATCAGCAATTGGATTAGGCCGGGAGCCTGTTTCATTAAGCGCTGACAGAAACAATGGTGCATGTTAATGGATTTGTTCGGTAATAGTTTTGACTGACACGGCTTTCCGGGGTGCTGTGTAATAAGCACAATGCTTCATCATGAGTTGATAGTTGGAATTAAAGATGGGTACCAGAATGTTGTTTGTCCTGTTTGGTATAAGAACTAATACCGTTTTATAGTGTTGTCACGATACTAGAATTTCAAACTCGATTCGACACTGAAAAAAACAACATTTATTAATTAATTTATTGAACAAGTAGATACAACAAATAACATTCATTTAGTCTAACTACCTTAATTTATAGTGCAAAAATGAAATGTAAAAAATTCTTGAATGTAAACAGTTTCACTAGAAAAGTTAAAGCGAAATTGTTAATACTTGTAAATATTGTGTTTTTAAAAGTGTACACAAAAACTGGTGAGAGATAACAGTTTAAAACTTGAAATAATAAGGTCTTGAAATAGAAAAAGCACAGCACTCAATATGAAAATCTAATAATTATGTATTACTAAATATTAGGGCTGTCAAACTCCCAGGGGACAGATAAGAGTTGGTCGCCGTTGCAATAGAATAGATTGACTATCGCCGCATTATTACGAATTTAACAATGATTACTGTCTGACATTTTCCCAAATCTGCAAAGCTCATTGGAAGCACACAAACTGAGAATATTTTCCTGATATAGAGGGTTTTAGTTGTCAGAAAATATTATAACAGGTTTCTACTCCTATAATTAGTACATATATAACCCTCAATGATCAATAACACATAGTTGTCATAAAATATTGGAATTAATAGCAAATATATCTTGAACTTCTTATAATTTGCCCTGATTCAGACCTCCTCTACTGTAAAATTTTCCTGACAAACGAGCTATTTGCATGCTCAACATTGTTCCTTTACCTTGATGTGAGAAGTTGCACTTTTGATAAGGCTTTGTCTGTATTATTTTAAATATAATTAACGCTGTTATACCGTTTCAGAAGTATTTGAGTTGATCTATGTTTTCTGAACATATTCAACACCCTTTAAAAATAATACTGCGATAATACCGAAATAATATTGGACCAAGAAGTAAAACGGCTCGTTTCTCTATAATCTTGCCTCCTGCACGCGCTGAGCTCCTCTCACTTGCAGAGCCGCAGCAGCTCAGACTGAGAAAAACGGTGCCAAGCTTCATCTCAAACAGTATTCTGATAGTGAATTAGAATAGCACACAATGAAACAATGTTATATTAAGGACTCAGACGTTTGGTTTATTTTCTTTTTTTGTAAAAAACTGATTCAATAAAGCCTATTTCAGTTGCTAAATCTCCAGGATTTAGGCGGAGCTAAAAACTACACAGCTGCGTCCATTAAGCAGATCTTTCCATCCCAGTATATAAAAAAGCTTTGGGTGTTGTTGCACCCATTTACTGAACATTCTGAGATGCTACAGATCAATTAATTAACCACACAATGCTGTTATAAGATCACATAAGCAGCTTGATAAATGGCTAACCCACATTAGCATTAGCTTTTAGCTACTTACTTCTCTTTCCATCAGGCGTTTTTGTTCTTTGATCCAGCTGCTGTTCTTTAGGAATGTAGAATAAAATCCTGTAATCCATGCAGCCAAACGGCCGTTTTTACAGAGAAATTAAAACCCAAACAAAAAAAGTGTTTTAAGCTGTGAGGAGGAGGAGGGTGTATTTGAGATCTACCAGGGATAAGCCGCTCTGCCTGCGGGGGCGGTGCAGACACCTATAGCACTCAACTTTCAACCAGTGATGTAACTAGTTGAACACTCAGTCGTTTTCTAGGAGAGGGAGGGGCAGATGCTCAGTACGTAGAATTCAGTGACTACCTGTTTGTTTACCTCTGAATCATGTAAAGCACCTTGTATTACCTTATTGTTGAAAGTGTGTTTATACAAATAAAATTGCCTTTCCTAATGTTAATACATGCACTTCATTGGCCTTTAAGATGCAGAACAGCCCTTCAACACCAGTCACCTAACTAGAACAGGCGGCTTTTGTCACTAACTAAAGGCAAAAACACAACAATGGAAAGAAATGTTTTCAGACAAGTAACATTTTTTGTGTTTTAATCTTGTCTAGAGCTAGTGTACACAATAGTGCAATCACAATTGGAAGCAGTGTTTGGTTGAATATTGTATTTTAAACGCCCTGCTAACAAATGATGCTAAATCTCGCAAAGGGTGGTTTATGAAGAAGAAAAGGAGTAAGATAAATTTGGATAGATGATATATTCAGCAATAATGTACCAATAAATTGTTTCCCTGATATTCTGTGCCCTCAATCCAACCCCTCTATTGACTATTATACAATATATATGACATGCCAAATCTTCATCCTGATGTTTGAGGTCTTCTTTTTGGCTAACATCTTCCCTGCAGTGTTGCGTTCAATTAAGGCCTTTAGAGACCAGGAGGGACAATCCATCTAACTTAATAGAATTATTCTGTTTGCCTCTCTCTCTCTCTCTCTATCTCTCCCTTGCAGAGTGCACACATTTCCATGATCGACGCTCTCATGATGGCTTATACAGTAGAGATGATCAGCATCGAGAAAGTAGTGGCTTCCGTCAAGCGCTTTTCTACCTTCAGTGCCTCTAAGGAGCTGCCCTTTGACCTTGAGGATGCCATGGTCTTTTGGATCAACAAGGTTCTGACACACTTGGGAGATATTAGACTCACAACAAGACATCGAACGTGCTCTGCTACCCATCAGCTCTCTAAAGCGCAGCTTCTATTGCAACATGATTACTTTCACAGTGATAACTGAAGCTACACGTCCACTCTGTGTGTGCCTCAACAAATATGAAGACCAGTGATAATGCTAGACATGATGGTGTCCAAAAAATATGGTCATAATCTATTTTTTACCTGCAAGTTTAAAATTCTTTGCGGCGGGGCTGGTGCCCATCTCTACCAGGAACCTCCCAAGTTGATTCGTCTTCAGTAGTGTGTATATGGATTTTTTGAGTCCGATAACAATATAAAACAGCAGCACAGGCTAATAACCAATATAATGGCCGATAATTTTCCCTCCAGAAAAAAACAACAACAGGGCAGAGGCTTCTCTTTCACGTACAGAAGGGGCACAGCAGCAGAACTGTGTACTCTCTAAACAATGACGTGAATGATGTGTAGATCGTAAGACTGTCTAAAATCGCCATATCACCCACCATTGGGATTTAGATGTTGTTCTGGAGGCGGAATGCAAGCTCTGCCGCTGTACTGGAGGTTGGAATGAAGCGCCACTTCAGCCAAAGTTTTACGGAGCGCCTGTAGTTTCCTGGTAGGAGATTTGAGCTCCGATGCGGCCCAGGAGGTCTTAAAATTAGGTGTGCGGGACAGACGGAAGTAGCCCTGAAAGAGAACCTCATCCATAAGCAGCTCCTGGAGCAAATGGTTAAACTCCCCAAACTCAGAACACATCTGAAGAAAGAGCGCTGATGCATCCGATGTCAGCGTTGTCTAGCTTTATCTAGCAAATAAAGCCAAGTCACTTTCTAGTTACGATCCACCGTAGTTCAGAACGTGCGGCAACAGAGGAAGCCCCGGCAAAGCGTTGTTTTTTCCTCAGAAGAAGGCTATGGAAGCCAAAAAGTACACACTTCAAACTTCATCCGTTCAATGCATTGCCTGACGCAGACCAACTGTGCGGTGTGAATGCACCACAAACGTCATTAACTTTTCAACCTGCAGTTAGCTCCCACTCATTGAGATGAATTGAATACTGTGTCTGGAAAACTTGTCTTTTAATAGAAATAAGCCTCATTTCGGCTTGGTGTGGTTCGCCTTTTTGTCTGTTTTGATTGTGTTCGCAGCCCATAAAGGTCCATTAAAGGTCTGCTTTCAGTTGCAGGTCCAGAGCAGAATGTTCTGGTACCGTTGGGGCGGAGATACTGGCAGAGTACACTCTGGATAGGTCGCCAGTCCATCGCAGCGTTTCAGGATAGTCAGATTTTTATTTCCCCCTCTTATTTTGAAGAACATCAAAACAAAACTTCTGATATTTTACCAAAAATATTTATTCTTCAGAGTACAAACACTGATGCTCTTTTAGGTACTCTGTTCCTAATCTGTGTAGCTAATCTGTGTTGCTGACTGTAGGTTGTATTTTGGTTATCTGAGCTTTATGAGTATTGTAAACACCAAACCTGAAACCTTGTCACAGTCAGCAGTGGAACTCACAGAGCGCGATTTTCCCAAGACTCCTTCTAGAGAATACTGGGTTCTGCATGTGGAGGAGTGCTTTTCTGTAAGCAAAAACGTGCTTAAATGGAGGAAACTATAGCTTTATATTTGAAAGGATGGCTGAAAGTGTCTCTAAAAGCACTTCAGCTGTCATGCACAATTTATATTCTAAAGGCGGTCTTCTCCTTTCTCCCCTAAACGGGGGAAAATAAAGTATTTTTGTAAAACACGTTGGCCTGACTTAACAGTGTAAGTCACTTGATTCTCAATTGGAAATGCAGATGTCCTTTGATTATATGCTTTCCTACCGTGTCCACAGACATTAATATTTTGTAAATTATTGTTGCAGGTGAACCTGAAGATGAGGGAGATGATGGAGAGGGAGCACAAAGTCAAGCATCACCCCCTGGAGTCCCCCAGCCACCAAAAGGTAAGGCCATTCAGCGGGACTTCCGTTTCTGTACAGAAAGTGAAATTAGCTTCAGTTAAAATGAAATTCTTCTCATTTCCACATCAAGCTGGGTAAAATAGAGGCTTGTTTGAGAAAACAACAACCTCCTTTGTTTGCTTTGGGAATGTCTCTTTGTGATGGCATTATCACAGATCTGAGGCAGCAGATCATCAGTTCCTTTTTCTTTACTCTGGAAGCAGATCTGATCCTTTTGCTTGTAACCTGACTTTTTAATCTCTCTGCTCCTGTTCCTCAAATGTCCCTCCTTTCCTTCTTGTCCCTGCAAACTGGATAGTCTCCCTCCAAATGGTATTGGAAGCTAGTCCCTGTAAGTTGGATGCCAGCCCCACCATAAACCCATTCCTGCCCCCTTATTTCCTCCCTTTGCACGCATAGTTTTGTGTTGATGTGCGCACACACTCCACCATGGCTCATTCAAGCTCATTCAGTGCTGCTGTTTGTGGCCGATGCATCACCAAATGGGGGAGAAAAGAAACTTCTCCTCCATTGTTGCAAATATGCCCAACAGGTGTGTGGTATTCCAGCCTTTTAAGGGCTCTAAAGCTACTTCATGTTGCTGCGCATGGTTTGTTGCTTCATGCCAAGCTCAGCTAGGCCATGTGGATTCTCTGTGCTTAAGTGTGTGTGGTTAGTTGCTTGTACAGTGAGAGTAAAGAGCAAATCCATGTCCACACCTCTCCTTTGCTTTGCAGACCCATCCTTAGCTACCGCTTCTCACTTGATTGGCTTTCTCATTCTCCCACCAGTCTCTCTCTTTTCTGCTTTCTCACACTGAATAAATTGTGCCCATGGGTTCCTCTGACAGTAATTCTGCTTTGTGTATGTGTCAGCCTGATGCTATGCCCGAGCTGACCCACTGCATGCTGGAGCCACCGGATCTCTATGAAGTGGTACTATGTTCTGTTCTAGTTAGGGAAAGACTTGCCTATAGTGCTGTAGAAAGTTTATTCTCCCTCACAGACTGCTTCTGTTGTGACACTTTTTTAACACTAAATTTCTCAGATTTCTAAACCAATTTTAAAATCAGACAAAAATGACCTGAGTGAATGCAAAAAGCGGCTTTTAAATGATGATTTAGTTCGTAAAGGGAAGAAGATATCCAAACAAACCTAGACTTTAGTGGAAAGAAACTGCCTCCTAAACTTAATAACATCTGCTATCCAGTGTTTGTGATAACTATGAAGTCTTTTTCACCACTGTAGATGAATTTTGGTTCCTTTTTTATTTTCTGTTATTTCATATATATTGGACAGCCTGTTTGATGTCCTGCCACAGCACCACAAACCGCTTC
This sequence comes from Apricaphanius iberus, assembly GCA_028564705.1. Taxonomy (NCBI): domain Eukaryota; kingdom Metazoa; phylum Chordata; class Actinopteri; order Cyprinodontiformes; family Aphaniidae; genus Apricaphanius; species Apricaphanius iberus. The sequence continues at coordinate 910,506 of JAPXFQ010002398.1, read as the reverse complement.
ATAGCTTTAGTTTTATGCTTCGAGTCATTGTACTGCTACATAGACGAACTGTAATGAAGTTTCAGGTCTCAAACTTAAGGCTGGAACGTTCTCTTCTAGGATTTCCAGGTGGAGAGCAGAATTCAGTTTTTTTTCTGGTCCTCAAGCACCATCATGCTACCACCGCCAACATGTTCGACTGTTGCTACAATGTTCTTTTTCAGAAATGTGGTTAGTTTCACACCAGGTGGAAAAGGGTTTTACAGTGTCGCACCAGTCTATAGCAGTGGTTATAGCCTTTTGCCTGTGTCCAAGACAAGCCAGGATCCCAATCTATTACCCTCACAGAAGCAATGGACAATTTTCTTATTGTGTCTTGAATTTTATAAATGTAGTATTTACAAATATACTTCTGGTAACCTCATAACCTCAGCCCAGCCAAAAGTATACAGACCCCCTGCAATTTCTAGGGACCCCATGTTGGTAACAACTAGTTTACAGAATATTTTCCCAAAGTCTTGGTTTATCAAGATGGGATTTTTATTAAGTAAGAAACAGACCTTTATGTTTTTGATCTGAAGTCATTCATAGTGGATTGAGTTTTGCCCACAATCTTTCTATTAAGTGATGAATCTTTAACTCAAGCAAATGCTTTGGATGTTCTGGTTTCTTTTGTCACCTCCTAGATGAGTTGAATATGCAAACTTGGACTTATTTTGGTAGGGCAAGGTTTGGAAGGTTAAACACTGTTCACCATTCCCATGTTTTCAGCATTTCTGGTCTACTTTTACACATGGGGATTGATTGGTTTGGATTATTTTCTTCCTTTATTAAGTAAATAATTGTTAAACTGCATTTTTTTATTGGGTTGTCCTCTGATTTTTCTAAATCAGCTTAATCTGAAATGTGTGTTTTTTTATTTATTTATATAGCAAGCACAACACTGTATGTAGAGCCTTTAGTTGTGTTGTTAGCCTCTCCTACGGCCTTAAGCACTGCTCTTAGCTTAATGAAATTGGCACAAAAGAACACAGACTTGTATGTTGGTTAATGCTTTATTGTTTGTGGGTATATAGGTAGAGATTGTTATTGTTCGGTCATGTTGTCCTGAATGTGTGATGCTTATAGGATATACCTTTTTTCTTTAGACCCCCCCCCCCCCCCCCCCCCGTGTGTTTTTTACACACGGGGGGGAATATTTTACTAACATTGATAAAGCGTTTAATATGTATTTAATATGGCTTAAGCATATGACTATTATGTGGTGTTATGGAACTACTCTGCCTTTTGTAGTTTATATCTTTCTGATCATTTTGTGTGTGAAAAAATGAATATATTCCATAGAAATTTTAGATGTTGTAGTTTGTAGTGGCAGGGCTGCACAAAATATATCAGGTTTTATTTAAATTGATAGTGCCACTAGGGGTGGGGAAAAATATCGATTCACATAATAATCTCGATTCTTTGTTCAACGATTTAAAAAAATAAAAGCTATTTTCAAAAAAAATAAAAAATTACTTGCAGCCCAGGCTTGGAAAAAAGTTTACATTCACTTTATTATGGAATGTACAGATGTGGACAAAATTGTTGGTACCCTTCATTAAATCAAAGAAAAACTCATAATGGTCACATAAATCACTTTAATCTGACAAAAGTAATAATAAATAAAAATTATATAAATGTTGACCAATGAAAGTCAGACAGTCAGACTGGCCAGCACATTTCTCTCTAGAATCCCCTGATAGTCTTGAGATTTCATTGTACTCTGCACAGATTCAAGACACCCTGTGTCAGATGCAGCAAATCAGCCCCAGAACATAACCGAGCCTCCCCCGTGTGTCACAGTAGGGACCGTGTTCTTTTCTAGATATGCTTCATTTTTCCATCTGTGAACATAGAGCTGATGTGTCTTGGCAAAAAGTAAAATTTTTGTCTCATCTGTCCACAGGACATTCTCCCAGAAGCTTTGTGGCTCGTCAGCATGTAGTTTGGCATACTCCAGTCTGTTTTTTTAATGATTTGTCCTCTGGCTCAAACAGCGAAGGATGTTCCGATCTGACACTGATGTTCCTTGAGCATAAAGTTCAGCTTGGATCTATTTTGAAGTCTTTCTAGGCTCTTTTGTTACCATTTGGATTATCTGTCTCTTTGATCTGTCATCAATTTTCCTCCTGCAGCCACGTCCAGGGAGGTTGGCTACAGTCCCATGGATCGTACATTACTGAATGACATGTGCAGCTGTAGTCACAGAAACATCTAGCTGCTTGGAGATGGTCTTATAGCCTTTACAGTTAACATGCTTGTCTATGATTTTCTTTCTCATCTCCTGAGACAACTCTTTCCTTTGCTTCCTCTGGTTTATATTGAGTGTGGTACACACCACGTCACCAAACAACACAGTGACTACCTGGAGTCCTATAAATAAGGCGACTGAGTGATTACAGGATTGTAGACACCTAGGATGCCGATTAGTGGACATACCTTGGATTAACATGTCCCTTTGGTCACATTCTTTTCATTCTTTTCTAGGGGTACCATCAATTTTGTCCAGGCCTGTTTCATGCATTTATTTTTTAAATAATTCTGTTGAAGCATGGATGAAAAGCAATGTCTGACGTTCTCAAGTATGTAACAGTTGACTTTAGAAAGTCTTTACTTTTCATTCTGTTTTAAAGGTTTAAGATGTGGGAAGTAGAACATTCAGAAAATAATGTATCTTTTCAATACTGTGAAAAGTGAATTAAAAATCTGCAATATTGAAGAATCTCAATTGAAATTTAATCAGCACTTCCAAAAAAATCATAAAGAATTGAATCGAGAGAAAATCATATTGTCTCAGCCCCACAAATTGGCACCTTTTTTTTTTTTTTTTTTATTCTTTTTTTTATTACTAATAGTATTGATTGTGAATCGATTCTGAATCGAATTGTCACTCCACGAATTGGAATTGAATCTTGACTTGTTGTAAGATTGACATCCCCAAGTGCCGCCAATACATTTAGCAAAAATATCTTAGTTGTATGATATGCTAATATCATACAGCCCTAACGGTTTGTTTTCTTTGTGATGACGTTATGTCCAAGATAGACCATGCACTGCTGTTGCAGTATTTAAAAAGTCTACTGAAATTAAAAATGTCAGTTTCTTTAGACTCCCTCATTATTGTTATGATCTGAGCTTACTATTTTATTTGAGTTTATTTGTAATAAAATCCCACAAATTCAAGGCTAAAACAGGTTTTCATTATTTGCTGTTTAATGTTCACTGAACATACTTGCTTCCTCTTAAGTGGGCCAATGATTGTCCCAGTTTCAGTCCAAGTCGGCGGATTCATGCTGTTTAGTTGAACTCTGTTTCATCTCTGGCCATCTGCTTATTAAAACCAGAGACAGGTTGACCCCTCTACTCTGTTTTTCATGCCACAACTCGAAACACCTTCACCTCCATCTCACATTTAACCAGCTCTTCAGGGTTCTCCCTATTGATGATTACTGTTTGATGGTTTCAAATACAGATACACTGATCAGCTGAAGAAGTTGTGAAGTAAAAAAAAGAAAAGAAAAAAACTTTCAAAGTCCTGGGGGGGACCTTCACCCACTGCCTAAATTGGTTTGCTTTAAGCATTAACTGAAGGAGAAACTTCTGAGGTTAATGTGCTTTGAATAACGCATTTCAATTCCGGTATTGACTTTAAAAAGTGATTTATAGCTGGGTTATTGTGTATTTTTCATTATGTCATTTGCTGATGCTCTTATCCTCATGTAACCCTGATCATCTCCCCCTACTGGTTAGGTCCGGTATCGTCGTGAGCATGCGTCAGGTCGCCAGCTGCCCTTTTTCCCGCTGCTGGAGGACCTCATGAGGGATGTTTGTGACGGAGCCGCTCTGCTGACCGTGGTCCATTACTACTGCCCTGATATCATGAAGCTGGAGGGTAAGATGATGAACATTCAAAAACTTTTACAAGTCCATGGTCTCTTTATAGCATCTTACTAATGTTCAGTTGCCCACAAGAAATTTGTTCCTGTAAACGGCACCAGATTTCCTCTGCACACGCTGAATGTAGCATCCATGCGTGATGCTGTTTTCGCTTGCCGCACACTGCCCACGTTTTCTGTCCTCTCAGCGTGACATTTCTAGCTGTCAGCTCATTGAACTGCATCCTCATCTGACCTGTTCTCTGCCTGTCTGATCAGATATTTGCCTAAAGGAAGTTCCTTCCATCGCTGATAGTCTCTACAACATCCAGCTACTGAGAGAATTTGCCAGTGAATATCTGAATAAAAGCTGCTATCTGACAATGGAGGACATGCTCTATTCACCGCTTGTTCTCAAGGTACGAAACACGGACAGAATTTCGTTTTATTTTCCTTACTGGAAATCAATATATCACAGCACTGCTGCTTTTAAATGTCACCACTTCTCTCCATTGAAGCGTTTGTGACCTTTTTTCTTGCTCTGTCTGCAGCACAATGTCATGGTGTTCATTGCTGAACTGTTCTGGTGGTTTGAGACGGTCAAGCCAGAATTTGTTCAACCCAGAGACCTCCAAGAGTTCAAAGATGGTAAGCCTCACGTTGAACGAAACCCTATTGCCAGTCTGAGCGACCAGTCTTTTCCACTCTCTTAAGAACGTCTTCTGAAGGGAATTAAATAATTGAAAAACATACATTAATATTCAAATGGACTGGTCAAAATTGAAGGCAACACTTAAAAAACACAATGCAACTCCAAGTCCATCACACTTGTATGAAATCAAACTTACCACTTGAGAAAAAACACTGACTAACAATCAATTTCACATGTAGTTGTGCAAATAGAGTTGAAAACGGGTGGAAATTATTGACAATTAGCAAAACACCCCCCGACAAAGGAGAGGTTATGCAGGTGGAGACCACTGACCTCTTCTCAGTTGCTATGTTTTCTGGATGTTGCTTTGTTCACTTTTGAATGCTGGTGGCGCTTTCACTCTTGTGGTAGCATGAGACTGAGTCTCAACCTACACAAGTGGCTCAGGTAGTGCAGCTCATCTAGGATGGCACGTCAATGTGAGCTGTGTCAAGAACATTGGCTGTGTCTGTCAGCGTAGTGTCCAGAGCATGGAGGCGCTACCAGGAGAGAGGCCAGTACATCGGGAGACGTGGAGAATGCTTTAGGAAGGTAACAACCCGGCAGCAGGACCGCTACCTCCACCTTTGTGCAGGGAGGAACAGGAATAGCACTGCCAGAGTCCTGCAAAATGACCTCCAGCAGGCCACGAATGTGCATGTCTGCTCAAATGGTCAGAAACAGACTTTATAAGGCCCAACGTCCACAGACTCTCCAGGAGATGGTGGATGCTTCTTTCCAGGTCTGGGATTATATCCCTCAGGAGACCATCCACCACCTCACCAGGAGGACGCCCAGGCGTTGTAGGGAGGTCATTCAGGCACGTGGAGGCCACACACACTACTGAGCCTCATTTTGGCTTGTTTGAAGGACATTACAATAAAGTTGGATCAGCCTCTAGTGTGTTTTTTTCAGTTTCAAGTTTGAGAGTGACCAAATCAATACCTCCACTGATTTCCATTGATATTTTTTTTGTTGGTATTTTATCATCAGCTGTTTGAAGAACAAAGGATTTTGAGCAGTGTGTTTTCAGTTGTATAATGTAATCTGAATCTAACAGAGCTGTTTCTTCCGATTTTTATTTAGCTCGAGCCATAGCTCATCCCAAGAGTGCCCGCCCATCAGTGCCCATCTCCAACGCCACCAAGCGCAGCTTTCTGACTAGTCCTGGCATGGCAGATAACCAGAGCAGCCCTGAAGTCTGTAACAGGTACTTCCTGCACCCTGAAGGCTCTGACCCTCTGTAAGTCTTTTCTTGTCTTTTTTTTATTCCCTTCATCACTTTTTCCACTTTTATCAGTAACACTAAATTCAATCCTGTGTGTACTCATGGAGTGGTGTCTGGTGTTCATTGTCATGTATCCTGTGTCATGAATTAGTTTGTCTAAACTCCTTCCAGCTGTAGGTCTTCTGACATATCAATATTAATGCAAATAATTGGATTGTAAAGAAATATACTGTTTCCATAGACTTTTTTGTACACTCTTAGAAAGTTCTCACTGTGTTTGTTTTTTATTGCTCCTAGTAAGGGGGGTCCAACCTTTAGTCCCTCTCATCCACTGCTTCCTCTTAGACAAAGACAACAAAAGCAGCAAGGTGACGACAGCGGAGGTAAGTTTAAGTCTTCAAATTTCTCTGGAATGAAAGTTCTGGTTCATTTTCTTGCCTTACTTCCTTTTTTATCTTTCCTTCTTAGGCTTGAGAAACCGTTCAAACTCCCTTACTCAGATGGACGGACAGCAGCTCAGAGGCTCTGCTGTAGCATGGCCCGATAAAAGGCAAAGGTACATCGATCAATATGGTTTACTGTGCCTAAAAGAAGTATTCACACCACTTGAACTTGGACACACGTGTCACGTAAAAACCACAAAAGTCTTGTGTTTTACTTGGATTTTATGTAAAAGACCGCCACAGAGCAGTGTGTAATTTTGAAGCAAAAGTAAAATTGCTGCTATGATGTCCCTAAATTAAATTTGCAACCATGAGCTGTTCTATGAAGACCTGAGAGGGTTTTTTTCATAACTTTAGTGAGCAAACGACATCTTGACTACCAAAGAACAAAGCAGACAGTTCTGAAACCATGGAGACATCAAAAGCAGAGTTAGCTTTGTGAAATATTCTAAACTTGAGATATTGTCCTATAGCCTTTCACAAAACTTTTCACAAGGGTGTACCTTAACTAAAAAAAGTTGGTGTCAAAACTGAATTGACTTCTTGATGCAGATGGAAACTTGGAAAAAAACAAATTGGGGCCAGATTTTCAGCAACATTATAATCCTCCTCAAGTGGATAATGTTTGGTATAGTGCTACGTCTTTTTTTTATTAAAAAAAAAGTATTTTAGAAATTTTTTAGGTTGTAACTAAGGATGTAAGAAAATATTGATACCGATATATTGCAATATTTTATGTAACATTGTTACGCAAGGTGATTTTTACTTGTATCGCACACGTTCAACAAGGTAATTCAAGGTACTTTACATGAAACTAAAAACTGCAATAAACCATAAAACTTGCACAGAATGAAATGTCCGACATAAAAAGAGGTTAAAAAACAGCAAAATCACTACAAGACATGATACATAAATCATTAAATATGACATTAGTTAAGGTAAAAAATACAAGTATCAAACACATTTGATACACAATAAAGCACAATCAATTATTCAAAGGCAGCTCTAAACAGATTACTTTATAGGTTTGATTTAAAGATGTATCGATATTCAAAAGCAATGTATAAATTTTTTTTTCTATTTTCATTTTTGAGAATTTGACAATAATGACAGTAATTTTTGTAGTAAAATTAAAAAGTATGACTTATAGTTGGTGGCTGTTTTCACCTTCTTTGTTCCAGTCGATCAGTTGGATCTAGTAATAAAACTGGATGAAACAGGTTGGAGTGTTTAGAATGATCTGACAGTTTTCCGGCAGTTAAATTTAGTTTGAATAATAATAATATATAGTCTTATGCCGGGCGTACACCAAAGGATTTTCATAGTCTCCCACTAAAGACTGGTATTCTTTAGAAATCTTGCTGAAGTCTTAGCACGCTCCCGATTTGTTGATTGTTAAATGTAAGGTGATAATCTGCAGTTGGTGACACGATATATGTCAGTCTTTCTCTAGTCTTTTGAATCAAACATGTTTGATATTATCGCAAGTCCTAATGTAGTCGTAGTGACATAAGACAACTAATAAGGCCGTTCTCACATAAGCGAAAGCACAAAGCTACAGAGCCCAGCAGGGGTCGGGTGCAGAAATAATTTTTGAGGGGTGAGGAGCTGTACCCTCGGTTTATTAAACTGTGCGTACGGAGTCGTAATCTGTTCCCTCCGTTTATTCAACTGTGTTACCCTGTAGGGTGTCCTGTCCGCTTGATAATGTACCCTGGCTGTCTGGAGTTGTATTTTGCTGCTATGGCACAGTGGTTAACATGCAGGATTACCACTGTCATGATGGTGGGTTCGAATCCTGCTTATGATGTTATTTTGCACCTTGTCACACATCTTTCTTTCTTTTTTTTGGTTCCTGTGGGAAAGTAAGCTATAAATATAGGCGTCACATTTATAAATAACAGTTTTGTAGCCACATATGGAGCCTGGCACGGTCTATACACAACAAATATAATATTTGTTTGGCATGGCTGAAAAAATGGCCTAGAAATGGGCCATGAATTCCAAAATGTATGCCAACCTTGCCCAGTGGAATACAGACACAAACCAGCACTATCTGTGCATCTACATGGAGCAGGTGGTACAGCATAAACACCTTGCATTAACAATATATGAGTTAACCAGTTACTTGTTGATACAGTACCCACTTTGAATCCAAGTCTTTATTTGACATAAATCTCTGCAAAGAACGCTACAACATTCACACATAAAGAACCTGTATAATGCTCAGCATAATGGGAGGAATTTGGCGCGAAGCTAAAATAGTCTAGGGGTAGTCTTGTAAATAGTGTCACTTCAAGATTCAGTGTTTATAAAATCTTTAGTCTGAGACTAAAAAACTGTAAACCCAAGTCTTTAGATGTGAGCTGATAATCTTTTAGAGTCTTCCGTAAATCTTTTCAAAGTCTCTAGGTTTACAGAAAGCATGACTCATAGTATCGCAATGTATTGCATCGTCTCCCCGTATTGTGATACATACCTGCCAGTAAACATCTTAGTTGTAACACAACTAAAAGGAGAAAAAAAAATCTAAGATGGTAGACTTGAAATATATACTCTACATCATGATAACGGATCGCTGCTTTTTGTTTTTATTTTATTTTCAGACCGATGTCCACACTGAGCCCCTTTATGCTGCATTCAGCCACAGACAGCGACGCAGACATCGCTTCTGGTGATAGTGTGAGTCTGGCTCGCTCAATTAGTAAGGACAGCCTGGCATCCAATGTCATCAACGTCACTCCTAAACATCAGACTGCCGTCCACCAGCCATCACTTGCTGCCATGCGAAGAGTCAATGGCCACAACCTACTCTGTAACGTCAGCTTGCAGGGCGGGGAAGAAACTCTGACAGTGACGCGAGGCGATACTTCCGTCGTCCCCAAACGGGTCGATGGGACACAGCCATCTGCCACACTCGGGTCCAAAGTTCCTTCTGACTCCACAACTGCTTCTGATGGCTTTTACCTTGAACCACTAATGCCTGCCGTTCTGAAAACGGCCAAAGAGAAGACTGTATGCCTGAACAAAGAGGAGGAGAGTGGTGAGGTGTCGTGCTCGGCAGGTAGGGGCTCTTTACGTCATGGAGATGGATCTTCAGCCGCCGTTCGCAGAAAAGCTCCCTCTAGTCTCAACCAAACTTTTCCCCCTCCAGGAGAGGAGGAAGGCTTGTCAGACGAGCAGCAGGAATTGCAACCACTCATAACCAGCTCTAGAGAGCCAGCTGAAGGTTTCTATCTTCATTCAGATTCCGAGGAGCCAAAGTGCGTCCAGGGCCCAGAGGCTGAGCTGGAGGACCTGGATGAGGAGGAAGAAGATTTGGATGAAGCTCTGACCACTAAAGACTCCAACCATCCAAGGAAGGCTTACGGTGAAGTGGACGAGGAGGAATCGGCCAAGCTCCAAGAGGACATGAACGTCAAAGAGCATGAAGACAAAGACTTTAACGGCGGTAGCGGCCGCTCCAGCCCCTGCCTGAGCACCCACTCCCAAGCTAGCAGCATGGCTAGCGGCAGCGTGCGCATGACCTCCTTTGCCGAGCGCAAAGCTCAGCAGCAGCGCTTCGGCAGCAACCACGACCTGCGCTCCAGTGCCTCCAGCTCCCAAAGGACAACTCCGGACGGATCGGAGAGCAGCACGCCCTTGTCGTCTTCTTGGAGACTGAAGAGAGATCAGAGCCCCTCCTCCCCGTTGGGAGGATGCAATCGTCCGGTCGACGGTGGCACAAACGTGCTGGCCTCTGAGATCGTTCAGCTCCGGATGCAGCTGGAGGAGAAGCGGCGTGCCATTGAGCACCAGAAAAAGAAGATGGAGGTGCTAGCAGCAAGGCAGAGGCAGAAGCTGGGGAAAGCCGCCTTTTTGCACATTGTTAAGAAAGGCGGCGGGAGGAGCGACACATTGCCCAGCTCACTGAAAGCTGAAATCTCTAAAGATGATCTCAATGGCGAGAAGGGACCCTTAAGCAAAGACGATATGTGTGTTGACGCTCTGAGGGGGGAGAAAGAGGGGGAGGGGGCGGTTCCTCCAGGTGCCTTAGAAGCTGACAAGAAGGGAAACGGTGGAAGCTTTTACCTAGACGAGGAGCTGGACGTGAACGAGTGCAGCCGCTCCATCGAGCTGCTGAACGAGGCAATCGGCAGCATCCAGCAGCAGATGATGCAGCTGTCTTTGCAGCAGGAGATGCTGATGAAACAGAATGTACAATCCCCACCCACTGCAGCGCCACCTCCCACCCATACCGGAGATAAAAACAGCGACTCTAAGACAGGAGGAGGCTTCCACTTTGTAGAGCACCTCTCTGCGACCAACAGCGTTCCCACCAGGAAACCCCCCAAACTGAGCTCAGGGCGGAGCTCCAGGTCCAAGCCGTCTGAGTTGAAGCTCGCTAAGGAGCAGAGCCGACAGGCCTCCAGGGCCGCCACGCCTTCCCAAGCTGGGTCAGAGACTTTACCAAACCCGAGGCAGTCAGCTGGAGGCAGGTCCCCCAGAGTCGAACAGCCCGGCAGCCCCAGAAACCCCCCAGCTGCCGAGATGATGGACAGACCGGGGTCTGGGCACATCAGAAGCGCCATCTTCCGTCTTCATGACGAGGCGAACATGCGACTGCCGACCCGTGTAGATCTGACATCCTTGTCTGCGGTAGAACTGCTTGGCGAGAGCCCGTCCAGCGCGCAGGGAGAGGGCGAGAAGGAGGGTATCCTATCAGAAGAGGCGCAGCGAAGCAAAGCCCACCTGATAGAGGTTGATCTGTCCGAACTGAAGGCCCCCGAGGAAGAGGAGGGTGCAGAGGACAGAACAGCAGAGGAGGGAGATGGAGAGCAGAAATCTGTCATGGGTTTCTTCTTTAAGGTAATGCAGAAAATAGTTCTCTGATTTCATTTTTGTTTTGTTTCTGAGCATGATTTCAAGAGCTGAAATATTAACCTGTCAGGCAGAGGCTGCTTCATAACGATTTTATTTTTAAAACATTTTAATTCTTTGGATCTAATTAGGAAAACGGCTAGTCTAAAAGGTGTAAACTGGTAAAATGGAGCTCAAAATCTGGCTGAGCCTTTTATGTTCTCATGAATCCAATTAATTAAATACTTATTTCTATCCAAATGACAAAAACCTAATGCCACATTCAGACCGCACTTTGCCGCCAAGCAGCAGGGCAGCTAGATTAAATACAAAGTCTATGATACCCATGCAGCAAGTGAGCGTTGCACATTAATGCAGCTGCCTTCTCGGGGGCGATCCTTCAAGGCGGCTACACAGCTGCTGCATGAAGTTGGGAAAATTGAACTTTGGGGCAGCAAAAGCGGGGCAGCAACCAATCAGAGATGGGATGCCGGCATTAAGGGCGGAGAAGACTTAGGACAAGCTCAGCCGCAACCTGGAGTTACTTGGGGAGGATGGAGGACGAGCCGTGCGCTGTAGCTACTCAAGGAGCAGGGTCTCCGTGGTGATTAGAAGGGAGTCGGCTAGATCGAGCTGGAAGTCTGGGGCTGCAGAGACTCAGGAAAAAATCTGACTTTATTTGGTGGAAGATATCGGAGTGCCAGGTAAGCAGTTAAATATGTTATTTTAACTTTCTTGTTATGTTAGCTCATGTTGTGTTAACTCCAGAACAAACCCGGATAGGGCAACTACGGTTACTAAATATACACTGCTCGTTTCCCAGTGGAAGAGAAACCCCTGCCCGCCTTCTGATGTACTGATGTGTTGCGCCGCCCCTGACGCAGAGTACAAATATTCAAGCAGCGGGGTTTGAATTTTCAGGCAGCAACTTTCGTCCATTTGAGCTGTTTGACGCCTGGCAACAAAGTGCGGTCTGAATATTCCATAACAACGTATCTACTTTAGGCATTTAGCTTTCGTGCAGCCAAATTTTATTATACTCCTTCCGTTCCATCTCCCGCTATGTCTGCCGTTGTTACAAGCACAACATTCTCCTGTTTGACCCCCACTGAATCATGGGATAAGTAGGCTCTAAAGATTACACCAGACCTGTCCTTCAAATTCAGGGAAAGGAGGACGCTTTTGAAGGAGCCTTGGAATCCTTCAGTGCATCGCAGTGAGGCTTTGAAGGATGCAGATCCTGAATTAGGACCCATCCTCGCTTGTTCATAGATCACTTTGAAAATGATTGGACGTGGTTATAGTAAACTTCTGTTAATATTTGAAAATTAAAAAAGGTGGATTAGAAATGTAAAGAGTTGAGTCTTTTTTTTAAATGTACCAGTTATCTTTGGATATTATTTATTCATTTTATCGGTCATTAAATTATGTTGTATAACCTTTTATCGTGTTCTAGGATGAACAGAAAGCTGAGGATGAACTTGCTAAGAAGAGGGCGGCGTTCCTGCTCAAACAACAGAAGAAAGCCGAGGAGGCTCGTATTCGTAAACTACAACTGGAAGCAGAATCTGAGTTGAAACGAGACGAAGCAAGGTAGATCATTTAATCATCGACTGTTTCTTACCGTCCCAGAAAATGCTAAAATTTATGTTTTATTTTAACAAGGCGAAAGGCAGAGGAGGACCGCTTGCGTAAAGAGGAAGAGAAGACGCGAAGGGAGCTGATAAAGCAGGAGTATCTGCGGAGGAAGCAGCAGGAGATGTTCGAGGAACAAGGCCTGGTGAAGCCCAAGACGCCCAAACCGAAGCAGAAACACAAACACAAGGCGGCCATCCGAGAGGAATCTTCCAGCGATCACTTCTCCAAGTGCTCTTCCACACGTAAGTCTCTGATATCACACCTTCTCTAGACGTGGAGGAGTTCATTCCACATTTCTTTATTTGCTTTTGTAAAAGCAAAAGATATATCTGCAAATCTTCTTTTAAAAGCCAAAATATAATTTCATTAAACCTTAAAGTGCCACTCTTTGTTGTATGTAGCTGACAACCTGAGCAACGCCCAGTCGGGCTCCAACCTGTCTCTGGCCTCTGCAGCCACAAACGAGGCAGACAGCGTCAACTCCGGGGGGGCAGGCTCTCAGCGGTAAATTACACACCCATTGCATTTGTAATTGTAAGCTTGTTAATTGTGAATCGGTATTGTAATGAAACGCAACCTCCTATAATCTTTCTTTTTGCTTGCTGTGTCCAGATGTGACTCTGTGGAGTCATTTCCAGGCAGTCGGAACAACAGCCGAGCTGCAGAGAGAGACTGGGACAATGGCTCCACTGCATCCTCCATCACTTCCATGGCTGAATACACAGGTGAGAACACAGATCTGTTCTAGCAACAGGTTTTAGTAGACACTGGTGTAATTATAGCTTGCATTTCTTTCTTTCTGTGTAAATGTAAGCTAATTTAAACTTTGTTCTGTTTCATGGCTGATTTTTGGTCTTTATCACGGTTCAAAACTTGAGTCTTGCTGTGAATTTTATATTTAATTTTAATCAGACTCAATACCCTGTCTTGTTTGTACTATATTGTAATATGATTTATCTTTTGTTTCCTACTCCAGGCCCTAAACTCTTCAAGGAGCCCAGTGCCAAGTCAAATAAGCCTATCATTCATAATGCAATCTCACACTGCTGCCTGGCTGGTAAAGTCAACGAGCCGCAGAAGAACCAGATCTTGGAGGTCAGTTCTCATGCCGAATCAGACCAACTTATGAGATGCATGAGTAGTGGTCCACCTGTCCTCACAAAGTTTCCTGAATGAAGCACTCCTTTCCCAGCCTTCCAGTTTGCAGCTTTGCCATACTTTTTAGGCGTTTATTAGTAAGCAGACATTTTTATCAGTTTGGGTTACTCGTTTAAACTTAAAGGCTTCATCCCTGACTTGTCTGCAGACTGAGTGAAGGGAATTAAACACAAATACTTAATTATGGTTGGGCATTATGGCCTCAAATCAATATTGCCATATATTGAGCAGTTCATCTTGATAAATCATAAATGGACAATAACTAACTAAACCCCACCAACATCTGGTAGCGGTCTAATTTACATAAGGTGCTTGCAAATGAGATGGGTTCTTGTTATTGAATGACTCCAACCAGCCTTTTAATTCAGGGTTTGATTCCCACTTCTTTCTGTGTTTCTCTTTCCTAAGATAACAGTTTAGACTCAGACATGACTCAGAGAAGCATCCACATAGACCAGGTGAGAAAGTGACTGGGGCTTTGAGTGAAACTGCTGACTTATTTGGTGTGCAGTAGGAAAATGTTCTTGCATTTACATCGGAACACGGGTTGGATCAGCCAGCTGTGGATTCAAGCGTATGCTATCAACGAGCTGGATTCAGCGGGGTTAATATCTGCTCAGACTGAGCAGGACCTGGATGTGCAGGCGGGCTGAGCTGCAGCACGCATGAATTGGAAGCAGTAACGATGATGGGTGCTCAACGTTTAGTCTCCAAAGGTATCTAATATCGCCATAAAAAGTCACTGGATTTGTCGTTAGTCGCTTTTTTGAAAAACAGTTCCTAGAGGAGTTTAAATACTTGCTAAATATAGGGTCAAAGTCTCTATATTAGTAGTGCTGCTCCCTGCAAGTTACAGAGTGGTGTAAAGTCAAATGCCTGTACTTGAAGGGGAATCAGCACCACTAAACTATTTCATAACATGTTTTCAAAACTTTAATTTAACAGTATTATTTATTTGACAAAATAACAGTCCACAGCAATAACAAACTAAACAGTCCATCCACTTTTTAGAAACGTTGCGATGTTTTTGTGATTTGATTTTGTATTTTTTGCCAATCACTTAAATTGTTTGAAAAGCAAGCAGAGTTTGAGACTACATTGTCGCATAAACCATATCAAAATAATATTGCTTTCAAAGTCTTTTTAACAGTTGAAAACTCTAAAATGTGACCAGCTCACATTGGGTCCCCGCTAGAAGAACATATCTGCTTTTATTGTGGTGCTACAGTCCCACCCTGGGCCCTTTTGCCCCCTCTTTATTGACCTCCTGGATACGACCCTGCTCAGCACCACTGCACCTTTAGGAGTAGTCACTTTTAATCATTCTAAAAACTAATGGGAGATTTCAGAATGATGAGTTGTTGTTTTTCTTTTAGTAACTACAGCTTATTTCAGTCATATAAAAGCTGTTCTGAAAATTTGCGGCTGGCTGCGGTGGCGAGCGTCACTAGTTACAGCTGGTTGCTTTCTTCATCAGACATATATACGAATCGTGTAGGTAACCTATTTTTGATTCAAAACGACAAATTTCACCAACAGATTCATGTCCAGAATGAGGAAACTGTAGCCTATAACAACTGGCAAAATACAAACTAAACATGTTGTGTTCTCCATTTCCCTCACAAAAGACACGGGGACTGTACAGTTTATGCAACGCTGTCAGATACTGGGAGAAATTCGGGAGGGGCACTGAAATTTGGGACTGTCCCTGGAAAATCGGGAGGGTTGGCAGGTATGGTTAAAAGTGTTAACGACATACCAACCTTTCGCCAGCCGACTTCTCTGTACCAAATAGGCCACATCTTACAGAGATGATCCAGACAGATGTGGTGTGCACTGAGGGGAAGGGTTTTGTGTGTGTGAGAGAGAGATGCGTCAGTGACAGGAGATGGAGAGAGAGCAGGGATATGCAGCTGAAAGAATACACTGCAAGTTTTAAATAGTGTAAAAAAGAAAAACGAAATGCAATATGTGACGGTTGGTGTTGATTTAAAAAAAACAAAAATTTGGGGCTGGCGGTCGGAGTTTAATCTGTGGCGCACCGCCACAGCTTCGTCTATATGTGAGAAACACTGAGGTCTGTTGTTTTTTATAAACTGAGATTAGTGGCTATTATTTGATCCAGTTTTCAACAATAAAGATCAAAAGCACTTTTCAATTTACTTAATGTATTTATGTAAAGGGAAGTTAAATGAGTTGAAATTAATTCTAGAATCTCCAGTAACTGTCAGTCTTGCGATTAATCTGAAAAGGCCTCTGACAAAAGACTGTGACCATCATGACATGTTAACAGGTCAATATCCTAACCTACCTTCATTTGCTTTTGTTTCCCTTTA
Source organism: Apricaphanius iberus (assembly GCA_028564705.1). NCBI lineage: Eukaryota > Metazoa > Chordata > Actinopteri > Cyprinodontiformes > Aphaniidae > Apricaphanius > Apricaphanius iberus. Next base: position 894,277 of record JAPXFQ010002398.1, on the reverse strand, counting down.
TAAAATCTTAATGATTTGATCATTTTCTACATCTATGATGCACCCTTTTGAACTCATCTGGCTTTTGGGTTCGTAGTTCAGGTATTATTTGAGCTTTTGAGATCCTAATTAGCTGCTTTCATTCGATAAAGCAACACCTCATTACTGTGGTTATGCATCATAACTGTCCAAAGGTTAAAAAAGTAAGAGCAAAAATCTTTCTAGCTGCACTACATCCATAACCTGAATGATCAATTGTCCAAACATGCAACTCCTCAACCAAGATATTCTGAAGAAAAGTCTCCCAAAAAAAACAATCTGAACTGCCACCATCAGCGGAGTAATTCTATTTTCTTTCCATTATTTTTCACAAAACTAAAGCTTAGTATGACTTTTGCAGGACTGACAAATATATACATTGTTGTTAAGCAACACGACTTATAAAAAAAACAAAAACAAGTAGAGGCTCCTTTTCAAAGTAATTTTTTAGGAGTGTTTTATTATAATTTTTTTTGTGCTCAACATCATTTTCATGACTTCTATTTTCCTTTTGCTGGTTTTCCAGGAGTTGGAGAAGTGCGAGTCCAACCACCTGATGATCCTGTTTCGTGATGGCGGCTGCCAGTTCCGGGCCCTGTACTCATACTTCCCCGACACCGAAGAGATCCAAAAGCTGACGGGCACCGGACCCAAGAGCATCAGCAAGAAGATGATCGACAAGCTGTACAAGTACAGCTCGGACCGCAAACAGTTCACCGTCATTCCCGCCAAGACTGTGTCGGTGAGCGTGGATGCGCTGACCATCCACAACCACCTGTGGCAGGCCAAGAGAAGCACCGTGCCAAAGAAGACTGGCAAATAGCCGACTGGTTTTAGATCCATTTTCAGCCGCATCATCCTCCTTCCATTTGGCTTGTTTCTCAGCTGGACTGCAGCGAAGCTTACGGCCCAGCTTGGTCTGGTAATCTACTTGGGGACAGGGGATTTACATCTGCTGAACCATCTCCTCCTCCCCGTGGAATCGATGTGATTGGTTCAGGATTATTTTAGTTATTTCGAAGCAAGCATGTGGCATTGTTTCTCTAATATGTAGAGAACATCCGTTTTTACATGAAATATTTATTAGTTCAGCACTGTAGTGGTCGATAGCTCGGCTGCAACACTAAATTCCTTCCCTCTCCTACGGATAGATTTAGGTGTGAAGATTGAGAGACGTTTGTTTTACCCGTTTAGGGTCAACGGACAGCAAACAATCCGTTCCTACGCCGACTGTCCAATCAGACTGGCATCGCCGACTTCGGCCTCACCGGTGGGATCCACAAACCCGCTGCTCTGAACTGTCCTCTTCTGTTTTTGTCGAGAGGGAGGAATCCTCTCGGGTCTCCCGTTAGACATCAGTTTGCCTTTTCTCACGCATCGTGGTACTATCGTCTATTTATTCAGCCGCTTTTTTAAATTAGACGCTGATTGTGCAGCACCAGGTTGGTGTGTCGCAAAACAGGAAAAGTTGGGGGTGGGGGCAAAGATCATTTTATGTATCTTTTTATTTGTTAAAACATCCCTTTTTTCCACTGCAGGAGGTTTTGAAAAAAGGGTGAATAACAGGCCTTGGTATAACAATGATGCTCTTTATTATTATTTTGTGTGTTAGCTTTTTTAAATCATTTTTATTGAAGCGATGTGGTTCAAGTTTACGCAGATGTTATGTGTTTTCATCATAACGGGAATTCTCTGATGTTTAGAGCTTAGTTCTTTCTTTTTTTTTTTCTCCACCGGACACTCTTGAATTGTCCTGTACAAAGGTGCACTCACAGATACTTGTCGACGGCTTCTTTTCATGCAATGTAACCCCTCCTCTTCCTCCCCTCTGAGTATTTATGTCCCGACTGTATTCATACAAGCGGAGGACACTCTCGTAGTGAAGGGTTGCTTCCCGCTTTGTTGGAATGACAGTATTTGATATCCTCACACGGACCAGGGGGTGGGGGGGTTTGTGGCTCAGTTGTGTACCAACATTAAAGAACATTCCTCCCACAGTGTTGACAAGCATTGCCACATCGTCTCTCCTCACTGTCTTTGCAAAACTTCTAAATGCTTCTTTTATTTTATTTTTTGTTAAATAAACCATTTGTTGGCCTCGAACAACCAGAAGTGTCGCACAAGCACTTTACTTTCTGTTTGGCTGTAGAGTTTTTGTCCATTTTATTGTCTTTTTTAAATGGGCATGAAAGCAACAAACGAATTCGTAACACTGCTGTTTGTGTAAAAGTCAAACACTAAAGATTTAATAGCGACGACTCAAGCTGAAGGGCCTCCAGTGAAACGTTGCTACTGCTGTCTCCAAAAGCGACTCGATACTTGATGAATCGTTTGCTGCATTTTGGTGTCTTTGTGTGTGTGTGTGTATTGGCGAGGGGGCTTAATTGGAAAGTGGTCTTTAAATGTATGAAAGTATATTTTTATGTTATAACTAAAAGATTGTATTGGCATTCGAACACCACTTTTTGTTACTAGTGTACTTTTCATCCATGTTTGATTTTTATCTTTAGTCCCATGTCATCTATTTATTTTAAAAATGGAAGCACTGAAACAATAAATTTCCAAGTAAATAAAAGTCACTTTTTTATTTCTGTTTTTGTTGATTTGTCCATCATTCTCACTGTTTTTCTTTTGCTGGCCTGGCAAACACTTGACTTCACTCTTTGACTTTAAGTTTTTCATGCCACTGCACCTTTTCAAGGGAACGTTTGACAGAAAACTGCTGGATTTATGTTAGAGTTTCTGATTTAAGTCGAAAACCATTATACACCTTTGGGACCCCCCTCGGTACAAACTGCTGCTTACTCTACCAACCGAGCGGAACCGCGGCTTTAACGCCAGCCCTTATAACCATGGTGAGACGTGATCCTCCTTGGCGACCAGTCCTGGTTGTTCAGGTGATGGCACGGCAATCAGACTCTACAAACTTGAGTCAAACACACAAATCCACTGTCTGCCATCTCAGGATGAAACGTGAGGGATCAGGTTTGTTGCTTCATTCGCTTTTAAATAAAAAATTTGCAGTTCTGTAATTGATTCTTTACATTTTCATAGGTGTAGTCGCTCTTGCCCTCCTGCTCGGAAGTGTTCATCTCGACCGTCCCTGTCGAAAAACGGGTTCATCTTTGTTCTGCCCAGACGTTCTAACAAGTGAGGAATTAAGCTTTTAAACTTTGAAAAGAGTATAGACTTGACACAAATAGAACAAGGACAAATTTACCCCTAAACAACTGTATTTTAGTTAGAACCATTTTAGATGAACTAAAACGTCTGACCACTGTCATTGCCAACCAAGGGTATATAACAAAGTATTGATAGGAATACATTGTTTTTCTTTTCTACATTCGACTTTTTAAATGACAGTGTGCAATCTAATTAATTTTGTGCCTGATTAGGTGAAATACAACGGAAAAAGTAATTTTTAGGAAAATATTTTAACACTTCTGAGGACCTGATTTCTTAATATTCCAAATTTAGATGCATATAAACTGTTGGATCTAAATTAAATTCCTAATATGGATGGAAAAAAACTTCACATCTAACCAATCAGACAAAAGCGTATTAAGAGCAGAAATTTTAAAGGCTCTTTCATACACTGTTACTGGTATTTTTGGACCATTCCCCGATGCAGATTTCTATAGCATTGATGTTTTCGGGCTGTCCCTTGGAAACGGACTGAGCTCCCTCCAAAGATTTTCTATGGGGTTGAGATCTGGAGACTGGCTAGGCCACCTCAGAACCTTGGAATGCTTCTTATGCCACTCCTTCGTTACCCTGATGGTGTGTTTGGGATCATTGTCATGCTGAAAGACCATGTTTCATCTTCAATACCATTGTTTGTGGAAGGTTTTCACTCAAAATCTCACGATAAATGACCCCATTCTTTCCTTTACACGGATTAAACTCTGCGTTCTTTCTCCTCAAAAAACACAAGTAGAGTTTTTACCAAAAAGTTATATTTTGGTTTCAACTGACCATATGAAATTCTCCCGATCGTCTTCTAGATCATCCAAATGCTCTGGCAAATTTCAGATGGTTCTGGACATGTACTGACTTAAGCAGGGGGACACGTCTGGCACTGCAGGATTTGAGTCCCTGGCGGTATAGTGTGTTACTGATGGTAGCTTTTGTTACTTTGGCCCCAGCTCTCCGTAGTTCATTCACTAGGTTCCCCTGTATGGTTCTGGGATTTTTGCTCACCGTTCTTGTGATCCTTCTTACCCTACTGGGTGAGATTGTTTGGAGCTTCAGATCAAGGGAGATTAGTGGTGGAATTGTACGTGTTCAATTTCAGCCATATCACACGAAGGCGTGCTGTTGTGCAGACTATCAGCACTGGTGTTATTCAATCATAGGCACAAGGTCGTAGGCTATTTTAGACAATGGTGGATAGTGGCTGTCTAGACGATGTTGGGCGATATCACTACATTTAGATGCTCTGATTGGTTGACGTTCCTGGGATGGAAGTGAGAGTTCAGCAAGCTGAGCTTCTGCGTGGTTGGCTTGTCCGCTCAGAAAGCAACAAAAGTTTCATCAGTTGCTGCGGCTAAAGCACACAAAGCACTGCAGAGACTCTGACAGCCTTAACCATAGACTTAACACGTAATCTTGACGTTGACTTTTTGGGCAGTGTGAACGCACCATTAATGCTTGTACAATGGAGTGATGTTGTTTGTAAAAATTTCCAGTGCTGTTATCCTGTAATATCAATACTCATGGAATGGAAAATTACTGGGTCCGAACTAAAGCTTAGTTTATACCTCTGTTTTGACAGAGACTGATTGACACAGCAGCAATATCTGTAGACGCAAGGGCTCTCCGTCACGTAGGCAACGAAGGATTGAGTATCAGTCAATGGAGAGAGTATGCCTGTGATTGGTCAGGTCAACAACAGCCAGAGATCGTTTCACCAGAACGGTGCTCTATAGTCGCTGTAATCAGTAGCCAATGCAGAGTTTGGGCACTACATGCTTTATATTGAAAAGATAATTTATCTAATCTGGTCTTTTGGTGATTTTGAGTACAAGAAATATTCTACGAGCTGCCCTTCTAGTAAAACGGTTTACAGCTTAATCAAAACATACTTTCTGTCGTCCATTGCTCCTTGAGGTGGGAATGCGTTTACAAGCTGAAGAAAAAAAACTCTGAAACTATACAGCAACGGTAGGCAGACCCGCCACGTAAAGTTAGCACCCCCTGCTGTCCTTGTCGGTAATTGCTTTGCAACACAAACAAATCAACGGAGAACGGAGAGAAAGAAACGGAGTACTATTAACGGAAAACGTCTCTGTCAATATATTTCCGTCTGGGTGCAAAGTTGCTGTGGAAGCATAAGCTAGGTTTAACTTTTGCATAGTTTCTGATTGCTCCCATAGTTTCTTCACACCAAGCTGCTTACTCCTTTCAGATTCAGTCTTCCCAGCCTTGTCCAGGTCTACAATTATTCTTTCTGGTGTTCTTTGACAGCTATCTGGTCTTGGCCATAGTGTTTGGAGTGTGACTGTTTGAGGTTGTGAACAGGTGTCTTCTGTACTGATAAGTTCAAACAGGTGTCAATAATACAGGAAGGGAGTGGAGGACGGAGAAGCCTCTTACAGAAGAATACAGATTACAGGTCTGTGAGAACCAGAAACCTTGCTTTTTTTGTAGGTGACCAAATACTTTCCCAACATAATTTACAGATAAATTCTTTAAACATCAGACCATGTGTTTTTTCTGCATTTTTTCCCCCTCATTTTGTCTCATAGTTGAGGTATACCTATGATGAACTTCAGGCCGTCCTCATTTTTAAGTGGGAGAACTTATACAATTAGTGGCTGACTAAATACTTTTTTTCCACTCTGTAAAACCGTACATCTGATAAGGGTTTGCTCATTTTACCATTAATGCAAATTAATGCATAAATATCTGGATGTTTAAGAGTTAAAAAGCAAAGGAGATAAGCTTTTCACCTCATTGTTTTCTTTCTCTCTACTTAGATTTCATCCCTGGTTGTACAGTCATGGTTGTATCAATAAGTAATATTGGAGAAATCAACTCCACAGTTCTGCAAAGCACGAATCTATCTTCTATCACCTTCTTTGACAGCCCAAACTGTGGTATAACTAGAGTTGCTTCAAATGCCTTCAGCTCACTTTTAAAACTGCAAGGACTCATCTTAAACAACAACAAGTTGTCCAACATTAACCCAAACTGGTTCAAGAATCCTGCTACCATAGATGAAGTGGATCTCTCTTTCAATCAGATTAAAGATTTGAACAAGTCGAGTCTGATGGGACTCTCAAACCTCAAGAAGCTCAAGCTGAATGGGAACATGATCCAAACCATCCACCCAGACAGCTTCAGCTCCCAGAGCAGGTTGACTGATTTAGATTTGTCTGAGAACCAGTTGACGAGGCTCTCCTCGCGGATCTTCACGTCACTAAAGTCTCTAACGGTCATCAAACTTTACGGGAATCCCTGGAACTGCTCTTGTGATGCCCAATACTTTGTTGACTCTCTGAAAGGTTTGTGGTGTGAGAAACGAGGAGCTCCAAGTGTTTTCAGAACATTTAAAAGGTTAAAATGTCTTCCTTGTTCTCCAGAGTTCAATACCTCTCAACTGGTGAATTGGATGAGTGTGACCTGTGAGAGTCCTCCACATCTGAAAGGTCAACGAGTGTTGAATGCGTCTGTGTGTTCAACATATCCGACACCTGGAACACCTTCAATGAATCAGACTACCCCAACCAGTATATCTGTCTTTTAGTTTAACTTTATAAATTACTTTATAACTTTATAAAAACCCACTTTCTATGAATGAGTACTTAAATCTTTTCGTACGGCAGTTAAAACAACAGCAACACTGCAACCATTTGGAGAGACAGAAACAACTTTTCACCTCAAACCCACTGACCCACCTGGAACAAGCTCTGCTCACACGGGTACATGTAGATTTTTCTTTCCTCCTTTCTGTTTGGTTTGAAATTGGATATTTCTGCGGCTTAATCTATCACTGTTCAGCAACACTTTTCTCTTCAGGGACTTCTATAAGAACAAAACTGCCTGAAGCCACAGCATTATCGTCCTCCACTGGTACATCTGGTATTGCTTTACTTTTTACAGCCAATTATTTAATACCTCTATTTTTCTACCCGAGTTATACAGCAAGGTCACAGGACTGACTTTGTAGGTTGACACTTCTATATCAGTTTGGGTCCTACTTATTCTTTTTATACAACATTAAAAATGTATGAAACATCTGTATTACATATGAAGCTTTTATTGTAAGTTCCTATTTATTGAAATGTTTGTTTATATAATTGTTCTGACTTTCCGGGTCTTGAAACCAAATGTTGAAATCGTTACATTTTTACATACTTAGTTTTATAGATGATTAGCGATTATGTAATTAGAGTACACTCTGTAGTTGCTGAAAAGTAAAAACTATCATGTCAGCAGTCGTCCCCAGGATTGTGATTCCTATTGAACCAGACCAAGATTAAAGGCTCAGGAACTCTTTGGTGGGGTTTTGGATGAAAGTGTGAGACTTTGAGCCTAAAACATTTGACCTTTTCTTAGTATTCTCATTTTTTGAGATTTTGAATTTGGGGTTTTCATAAACTGTAAGCCATAATCACCAAAATTCTAACAAATAAAGGCTTTAATTATTTTGCATTGTGTGTAATTAGGCTATATCATATGTAAGGTTCACTTTTTAAATTGAATTACTGAAATAAAATGACTTTTGTGCGACATTCTAGTATTTCAATCGTCTCCTGCACAGCCTACTAGAGTTGACCTGAAATTCCTGAATTGTGCCAGAAGGCGGCGCCAGTGGACTGTCATTACATACGTGTCACTTCCCTCAAAAATGAAGTTAAATTGATCAGTTAATAAAGAAATAACTTAGACTAAGGATAGATTTTATACATTATATTTTTGTAGTATTTTTATTTTTCAACTTTTGTTACTGACAGGAAATTATGTGACATCATCAGACATCTACCCGACATCAACCAAGAGAACTGTAGCTACACCTACAGGACTTATTGGTGTGTGAGATTGTTTTTCCTCAGCCTCTGATATTAATAAACCCAAAGTATTCATCTGCATTTTCTTCTCCCCCCTCAGGTCCACCTATCTCAAACACAAAGGTCTGCACTCTGATCATTGTAATTGGTATGCTCCTTTTTTGTTTCATTTTTTTTTTCATTTAGATTGAAAACTTTCATGCATATTTATTTATTTAATCATTTAAATTATTGTTCGGCTCTTATTCAGTGGTTCTCTGCTTGCTGCTGCTTGGTGTTTGTTTCATGGCACTGATGCACAGAAAGAATCGCAGCAACAAAGCTGTAAGGCCAGGACTGGCAACAGAAGAAAAGGAGAAGCAGCATGAAGGGGACAACGTGTCAAGTAGTGATCAGGCTGCAGGATCCTCTGGACAAAGATACCCAGAAGAGTATCCGAAAAGATCCTTCACCGGCATCAGAGCAAAGTCGGCAAACGCCATCATTCTCACATCTCCTTTTTGTGTATCTGAGAAGGACAAAGTTACCTCCCAAACTGAGCTGGAAGATCCTTCGGAAAACTCTGGAAAAAAGACCCTAGTTTCTGAAAGTGGTGCAGAAATAGGGAAGAAACGTCATCCGGAAACTTTCACAGTAGACTCAGTGGAGGAGTGTGTGACACAAGAAGGTGATGCCGGAAACCTCTACGAAAATCAGGTACACACTCATGTCTACACTGACCTTATACCCTACCTGAGTATTGGCGCCATGCAGAACAAACCAAGTCCTGATAAAGAGCCAGCAGAAGGTCCAACTCAGAGGGGGAAAATCATCAGGAGGATCTCCACCTGGCCTCCTAGTGCAGCTCAGTGGCAGAATAGATGTAAAGGAAAAGGCGAAGGGGAGGAAGTTAATGAGTTTGCCGTTTGGACACAGAGTGCAATTGTGAAACCCTCAAAAAATGTAAAGATCATGATGGAGCATCCCATCAGCTCTGATTCATATGTAAAGGAGGAGGTAACAAACATTGATCTGAGCATTTCAGATAGCTTTAAACCGCCTGCGACTCCTTTCCCCGTGTTGGAGGTGGAAGAAATGATCCAGCTCGGTACCAGTGAAGAGCTGAAGTCTGAGAAACAGACACACCGCAGCAAGGCAGATGTGAGGAAGGACCAGAAGCAGTCTGCGACCAGCAGACAGAGGGCAGAAAACAGAGCCACTGCTGGATTAAAGGCGCCCTCTGGTGGCGCCTCTCCAGATGACGAGACTCTGCTTTCAGGGAATGAATACGCCTTCATGGACCTACTTCACGAAGTGGTTCAGAACAACGGCCGCTGGACAAGAGAGAGGTGGAAAACGATGAATGTTAACAAGCAGCAGCGGCGATGAAAACAGACAGGAAGTTTTTTTCTTCAAATCACTATTTGAAGATCAATTCTGTTGCAAAGGTTAGAATAGTTTTTGTCTACATATGATTTTGTCTCAATACAGTTTCAAGTGAGTTTGATATTAAGATTGATAAAATATACTTATTTTAACTTCTGGTTTTCTGTTTGATTGAAGCTTCTCAAGTGAAACATATATATTTTTGAACTGAAATGGTTAGTTTTCCATTTTGAAATCCTTTCAGCTGAATTAAAGAATCATTTGAGGTCCTTCCTGTTCATTGGTGTGTTTTTTGCCATATGTTTCTATATTATAACAAAATTAAAGACCTGTTTAAATAGCTAAGGTTTTTGAATAGCACATCAAACTTTTTTTTAAAAGAGCATCAATATTCACAAATCAGCTATTCAGTTTTCATTCCCTTGCAGCTGGTGATGACGTGTTGCTTTATGGATGCTTTCAAGTCGTAATTTATGTCCTGCCATTTTTGCTTTCCCTGAACTGACCACAGCTTTTTATACAATGCAGCATTTCACTGGACATGCTGTTAGATTATTTGCAAAAATGGTTCTTGCAGGATGTTATGATCCCATCCCATAGCTGTGTTTTGGGGATTTCAGCAAGCTCATATACCAATGTTAAAATTATTCATATGGAATGTCAGTCTGATCATACTATCATTCTTTAAATCAGTTTAAGATCCAAAAGTTTCCACTTAATTATGCATGTAGAAACACTCAAATAACCCTGCTGGCATTCATCAGAAAGCTCTGCACTGGTGGGCCACCGCCCACTGCAAGATTTCTTCAGAGTGGTAAATCCTCTTACCACAAAGTTCTTCATGTGTCAAAAAATTTAGTGAAATCTTAACAGAGATATTCTTGTAAATCCTTTATTAAGCAAGTAAATGTTGAAATAACATTTACCATGGAAGGATATCTAAAGATTAAGTCAACTTTCTCCTTCAAACCTGACTGTCTCACAATATGTTGTGCATTAATATACTGCATTGTATTTGAAAGTTTCCTCAGCAGTTGTATAGCACTACTTAACACCAAAAACTTTACTAGCTATATGACTGACATAAAGGTATACTGAACCAAAAGCTTGGTCAGTATTGTTCAACCGTAACATGTGGCTAGCTCTACACTGATCTTCATTCCTGACCCAGAATAATCTGCAGATCTATTTACCAAGATAAAATGGGAGCAGGCATACAACCACATATCTGTACTGTTTGGGGGGTGGGATTTTATGTTGCATCCTCGTACACTGGAATTTATAGATGCTCAAATAACTGAAAAGTCCTTCAACTTGTCTTTTTTTAAATCAAATGTTGCTGCAGTCTTAAAAAATCCTTAATATTTTTTTAAAATGCTGGAATCAAACTGAAAAATTGAAACAGTGAGAAAATGTGTGCTTATTTTCCTACTACTGAATAAAGTCATAAAGTAGTAGTGTTTTGAATAAACTGAAACTATGACTTTAACATAGTTTTTTGTACAAGCTTACCTCCTTAGCAGAAACTTTTTTTAATTTTTTTATATGAATTGGAGTCGGTCACATTGTGTCAGCATACAGTTGAGTGAAACCAGTTTATTAGGTAAATTATGATCTTTAAAGGCACAACATGAAATTGTTTTAATAACATAAAATGAAAACTTTCGATTGAAACCAAAGCTAAAACAAACATCGTTAAAAAGTAACTGAACCCCATGAAAAAGCATCATCCTGCCCCCAGGCAACATTTGAAAAACTCTACCAAAGTGGGCAGGACCAGGAGACACGGAGGGGTGTGGCCAAATTGGGAGCCTAAGTCACGCCCTTCTACTTCCAGTCTATGGGTCCCGAATGCCAAAAAAATGAATGAGAGTCATGGAGCGATAAGTTATTTTATGATCCAGTTTTAAATGCACCGTGGATCGAACATATGTCCGTGAATTTTAAAAACTAATTTTGATGCAGAGAAAACGCTGATTTTTGACCGGAGGCAAAAGTTACTTTAGGTTTTGTGTGAAAATGTTTAGTAGACTACAACTGCAGAAGAAGAAGGAGAGTGAGGGTCTAGCATCCAGGACGAAGAAATAAAGCATTAAAGACGGAGAAAACTGACCATGTGGAATGTAGCAGCTATGTTGGGGGTAAAGCAGTCGGTGGAGTGAGAGCCAGCATGGAGGAGAAGCTCTTGGTGTTTTACATGCTTTAGCTAGTGCTAGTTCCCGTTAGCCAAATGGTGTCATATTTCTGACTTCTGATTTATATATATATATATATTAGTAGTTTGTTAAAAAAAAAGTAAGGTACATTTAGTGTGCACCAAACATTGCTTGCCAACAGTTATTGAACATTGAACTTACCGTAAATTTAGAAGGTTTCTTGAAGGCACCACAGGTGCAAATGCAGCATACAGACAATTTCTGCCCCCCCCACCTTTAGTAAGAAGTTTGAAAGATGAAGGTAAATAATGATGTTTGTGTGGCTTAAAAAAAAAGAATGATCGGTATTATATTTATTATAATTCCTTTTTTTAATCTTTTCAATTTATGTTGAAGAAAATCTTCTTTAGTGATCGGATGAGATCAGCTCCATCTCTCTGACGCTGGGGAATATGAACCGAGAGGTTTATGATGTATGGTCATACTGTCGGCGCTTAGATCGTTCCTCTGCTGAAAAACGGTTCAGAACAGAGCAAATCGGGTCTGTAATCTGCAGGGAATAACAGCGACAGTGTCATAGAAAGTAGCTCAGGGTGGTCAAAAAATGTCGCTAGATTTGTCGCTAGGCGCTTTTTGTAAAAAATGTTAAGGGGTCTGAAAAGTCGTTAGAAATAGAAACTTATGGTGCATTCACACCGCACAGTTGGTCTGCATCAGGCAGCGCATTCAGCGGATGAATTTTGACATATGTACTTTTTGGCTTCCATATAGAGGGTGACACGGGAATCAATTGTCGCTCCCGGCCCGATCCCAAAAAAATACTCCTGTCACGTCCCGATCACGTGAAAGCCCCCCCCAAAAAAATCTTATCCCGAAAAAATCCAGAGAGAAAGACTCCTGTCCCCACCCGAATCCCGTAGATTAGTAATTTACCTCCTATGGCGCTCGCCCCCCGCCCCTCTTTAAACCATAGCCTAGCACAGTATAAAGATCATCTTAGCTTTATCCGCCATCTTTAACCATATCCTGCATTCTCGTCGTTTGGCAACCTTACCACGTCATGAATGGACTCGATTCGTCTGACTACCAAACTATTAAGATACACGCATTTTCAGTCGGATATCATATGCTTACCAGTTTATCCAGGTGGTGTAGCAACAACGTAGCAGTTTCAGTTTTGGTGCGTGCAGTGTAGTAGACCCGATGGAATTCAACTAAAGATAGCGATCTGTCAGATTGCATTTTGCAGCGGAGTTAATAAACACACACATTGGCACCGCATCGCAGCGTCATTTTTTAAAGATAATTCCCTGATATCTGACAAGATAAATGTAAAAAACTAATAAAAATGTCTAATTTCCGGTTTCTCTTCCGATCCCGTGGATTATTTCCTGTCCCGTCAAATCACATTACCAACAGTGAAATTGACTCCCGTCCTGCGGGAATCCTGCAGGAATCTCGTGACCCGTGGGAATCCCGAAAAATTGTAACCCTCTACTTCCATAGCCTGCTTCTGAGCAAAAAGGAGCGCGTGGGCGGAGTTTCCTATGTTGCAGTGCGTTCTGAACTATGGCGGATCGTAACGAGAGAGTGGCTTGGCTTTATTTGCTAGATAAAGTTAGACAACGTTGACATTGGGTGCGTCATAGCTCATTCTTCAGATGCGTTCTGAGTTTGGGGAATTTAACCATTTGCTCCAGGAGCTGCTTATGGATGAGGTTTGCTTTCAGTGCTACTTCCGTCTGTCCTGTGCCTAATTTTACGACCTCCTGGGCCGCATCAGAGCTCAAATCTCCTACCAGGACACCAACTACAGGTGCCCTATTCCTCCTTAGGAGCACCTGTCCATCTGTCTTCGGTAAGTGTTATTTCTGATTTTTGAAATCTGTGTTTGTTGACATTTTTTCACTGGACCCGCGCTTTATTCAAGATTGATATCACTACAGTGAGACGCTCTGATTGGTTAGCGCAATGTGTTAACTGCATTAGGTCCGTCAAAAGTTCAGCTAGCTGAACTTCTGCGTTGCCGTATGTAACGCAAGTGAAGTTGACGGAGCCAAAGTACACAACACACCGCAGATACTTTGACAGACCTCTGACGTACTCGACCATAGACTTACCATGTAATCTTGCCGCAACTGACGCTGAGGTATGGGGTTGGTGTGAATGCAGCAAAAGTCGCTAAGTTGGCAACACTGCGTAGCATACAAGATAAGCAGTTTCAACTCATCACGGGGCGTGGCAAGTGTGTATGAGAGGGAGGGCGTAAACCAGGTCACAGTTGATTACAAAGTGCAGAAAGTACATAACATTAAATTCTTTCCATCACACAAGTTAACACGAAAATGTCAAAAAATGCCCTGGAACTGAAATATTTCATTGATAAAGAGCCATTTATAGTTTATAAGAAAAAATAAGTTGTTTTGGGGTTTAGTTACACTTTAAGAGTCAGTACAGCTTTGGTTAATACGGCAGGTAAGAAGGCCCAGGATAGTGACGGGAGATGAGGAGGTTAGGACTCTCTGATCTCTGAACACCCACGCCACTAGCCTATGAAAGACTGCCACAAGGCAAACGGTATACAGCAAAGGCAAAATTAGCACCACCAGACTGCTACGTAGCTTCCCACCAACATGCTTAAGAATATCTTCATGAGTTCACATTGTAGTTTTTGTTTTCACACTAAAGACCCTAAAGAAACTTACTTTGTTGTATGCTGTTGACAGTGATCTGACAATAAACTGTTTTGATTTCAACTAAATGGATGTGATGCATCCTAATCAATGGTGGCTGGTGATTATACCATCAGGGTTTGGGATCAAATAAAACCATCTCCCAGTCAGTGTGTTTGGCTGCATGCAGCTTTTATTTGTTCATATCTGTATGTGCACTTCTCATAAGAAATAGTACAAAATGGATCATCTTCTTTTTGACAATGACTCAAAAACAAAGTGGAGGTAAACATAATACATCGGCTTTTGATAACATCTAGACAACATGCACGTTCCGTTCATATAAATACAGAGTATCAAATAATGGCTCCAACTTGCAAGCAGTTGATTCAGTCATGGGTTTTTAACTTAGCAACAGGACACCGTGCTAAATGTCCTGCTAGTTTTAAGAAATGTTTTGTTCTTGGCAAGCTTTTTGTATCAAAACATGCTTTTAAGAGATAACATGCCCTGTGTGTTGGGTAAGTCCTGACATCAGAACACATCTAGTGAAGTCCTTCAGTACTGTTAGGACTTGTAGTGAGGATCCTGGAAGGAGTTACATGAATAGATCTGCAGACTGGTTCCATCCTCCATCGCGGTTGCTCGCGCTTTTAATGCGCAGCTCTTCTTACCCTATAAACTGACACTTTGTACTCTGTGAAATATTTCTGGTCCATAATAATAATAAAAAAAATCTAAGTAATCCCTTCTCTATCACTTCAGCATCCTTGTGAGATGAGAAATAAGAACAGCATACCTGAAATGAAAACCTGCAGACGTCTGAATGGTAAATCATGCTGAGGAATGCATGATGGGTCTTTGATTTGCAGATAAATATTGTCTCATGTTCTACAGATTCACTTTAAAGGGTGATGCTGTCATGCTCTGCACGTCGCCACAGAGCTTAGTGCAAAAATACATCAAGTCCTTTTTACCTTTCATGGTTACAAAACCATGTAAATGGTTCATATTTATTGAGAATAAACCGATGATACAGATGAAAATGAATGAATCAAGAATAAATACTGAAACCATGGAGAACAGAGGCTTTAAATCAAACCACATCACTTCATTTTCAAAATAATCTGAAAACGTATGGAAAACAACTGAACACTTGTTTCTGAAAGCCTGTGCAAAATGTCCTGCTGTGCAGAACTTAAAAAGGCCATTGAAAGCGTGCATTTCTGACATATTTCTGTTAAATAAGGTAGTACAGTCCCCCCCCCCAAAAAAAAATATTATACAAGTTACGATATATCACAGCTACAGTTGTAATTTTATCTTTTTATAATGTTTACAATTCTGGGAAAAAGTATTTACTCCTCCTCAGATTATTTCTATTTTTGCTTCTTTTGTCACACTTTTGGTTCCTGCCAGACACGTTGAGTAAAGGAATCACCTTAAATAGAGCCAGTCTGACAAGGACGAGGCTGATAGATTTCAAGACATGATGCAGCATGCCCATATCTAATAAAAGAGCAGATATGAAACAACAGCAGGGTTAATAAGCCATAACTACGGTCTTAGGTCTCAAGCGAATAACTGTGAGAGCCATTATCCAGAAAGAAAATACGGAGCAGTGGTGAACTCAGAAGTCTCAAAATAATCCAGAACAAAGAAGCTGTCTTAAAGTATGTGTTTAAGATTCAAGAGAAAAAAAGAGCACAAACAAAAATATCATCCATAAGAGAGTTCCAATGGAAATACCATGAAAACTACATGGGTCCATCTAAAATTAGCCAAAAACATCTTGATGCCAAAGCAAATATTCTAGGCCCTGTGCAAGATAAAAATGAAACCTTTTAGAAGGTAATTGTCATGTTACATCTGTGGCAAAACGAACATTATTTCAGAACACGACCAATATACCATACCAATAGCCAGACATGGTGGTGGTAGTGTGATGGTCTTGGGCTACTATGGATCCTCAAGATATGCATGACTTGCTGTAACTAAAGAAACTATCAAATCTGCTCTCTACTAGAAAATTTTTAGGGATTTTATGTCTGGCCACTAGTTCTGTCCTTAAACTCAGGTGCTCTGTCTTTGTACAAAAATGCAATGCTTCAAAGCCAACCAGCAAGTCAGCCGGAATGCTGTGGTATGGCTGATGCAAGCTTTTGTTGTGATAAAAACTCTGTAATGTGGCTGGATAATAATTAAAATAACCAAAAAAGGGCCAAAATTCACAGTGATATAAAATTATCTTAACCTGGAAATGCTTGATGGCAGTTTTTGCCTCCAAGTCTGGCACAACCAGCTATATGATAGAGAAGCGTTTTTTTTTTTTTAACCCTGCTCCTCAGGGCACACTAAAGCCTTTGCTAAAGTGTAATCAATCAATCAATCATCCAAAGTAGGCGTGTTAAAGCAGGGGGAACTTCTAAAACATGCAGGGCAGCCTGCTTTGTGGAACAATTACCTAATTTTTTCTTCTAAAGGGCCACGCTGGTTTGGATACGTCGCCCCTTACTCAGAGAAATCATCATTACTCAGGCTAGCTGTGTCTGATAGTCACCTGTGACATCAAAGTTCACCAAGAAATATTAAAACGAAAAATTAAATCTGTAAGGGAGAAATATTTCCACAATACAGTAAGTGGTAAACATGAAGCAACAGCTGGAACCATTATCTTATCACAAATTCTATAAAAAGTAAAGAAAAAAATAAACAAATATTGGACAACTCAAACCACTCAGCCAGCAACTAACATACTGTCCTAAACGTGCGTGAGTGTTAATTTACTCCTTTAGATTTTTATTTTGTAAACCTTGATAAGGTCACTGAATAGCTAATAGTTTGGCTAATAGCGATCCATCACTAAATCTTCCCACTACACTGACCTAAACTAGTAGTTTGCTCATTTTTAGAGCAACATTTAAAAAGGTAGAAAATGTATCTTCAAATCTTTAAACAAGTCTGGATTTCTTTAATCTGTAGTTATGATATGGATTGAGAAAAAACAAACAAAAAACAATCTCTAATCCAAGTTTTTGAATGAATTCTATGGAAGAGGAATAGGGACAGCGAGTCAGAATTCTGACTTTCATCTCAGAATCATAGAGACCATAATCCTCCATCCATAAAAATTACTATTCCTAACAAGCAACTAAAATTTTATATGAATAAATCTTTTAAAATTAGTTTCAAACTGAAGCTAGTAGTATGATCAACAGATAAATATGGCACAGACCAAGTATTTTCTTATGCTATATCAGCCTCCTTCAAAATATGTATTCCCTAAATTTCATATGCTTTATCTGCAGTTTACTTTAAGCACGGCAGCAAAATTTCTTTTTTGCAGTCAGGTCTAAAAAAAAGAAAAAAACTCTGGCGTCACAAAAATAAACACATAAATGGCAGAGTAATAACAATATTTACGAATAAATAAAGTAAACAACACTACATATAATGTGGAGCTGTCATATCTTCAAACAGGGAAATAATTAATCAATGTTAATTTTTCAACAGACAAAATTAAAAACTGAGAAATTTTGACGTGGAGAAAAAAGGTGCAACTCGTGTAATCACATATAAAAATGTGCTTGTAAAGAAAGAAATGCCAGATAAAGTGTACAAAAATAAATGAAAGTCACATAAAAGAAGAATATTGCACATGTACAGTTATTTCTTGTTAATACTTGAAAATGTAGACAATCAACAAAGTTAACGGTTCTCTTTAAAAGCAAAATATGCTTTGTTGGATGTGAATGAGTTTCAGTTAGTTTTCTGAGTATAAGCACAAAATGTGTATGAGGCGTTTAGCCGATGGCACTAGGGCAGCCCCCCCCATGAGCAAAACATGGAATGAAATGATGATCTGATTCTGTCTATAAGCACAGAAACCTCATTTAACTGTCTGATTATGCCAAAAAACAGTTCTGAAGCTGTTTTCAGGTTCTCATTTGCTGAGTGTTTTGTGAGGGACGTGTGTGTTAATCAGGTTGGTCATATTGATGAATAGGCACTCTTCATACATCCTCCTATGGCAGCTCTGTGGAAAACAGGTATCTCAGGGCCATCTTTTAGGATGTTGCTAAACTTGGCTCTCAGGATGAGAGACACAATGTACATTCACTATGAACACCTCATTACCTGTGTTAGGCCTTCATTTGTGCGAGGTATAAGAGATCTAGTGGGGGGTCATAGTAACAAGGACAAAAAGCTTTCAAAGGTGAGTCTCGTCTCTTGTCTCTTTGACAAAGTCCTGTTGGTTCTTGGTGTTTCTAGCCTGTCCCACCTGTGAGTCCTCCGGCATGTGTGCCAGTGGGTCTGAGCGAATAATGTACCTGTAAGGACAAAATCCATGTTATCATTCAACTTTTAAAACCTTAGAGGCTTAGTACTGTGCAGCCTACTTCTTCGTAAATTTTGTTTATACCTTCCAACTAAGATTCAAAGAGGTACTTCTGTGTTTGGACTTGGCGGGTAAATAGAATCAGTCGATTTTTTTTCAGCTTGACGAGTGAACTGTTTGAAAACAAAAACTTTTGATCTTTTTCAATGAGCGCACAACACAGAAGCGTTATTACTCTAAGTTGAGTTAGCATTTACTGTTTTCAGTGTAGAAGTCCTTACTAAATGAAGACTGTCAAGAAAAAGTTCATTAAGGCTCTGAGAGAGCGATACTTTCAGGAGATAACAGGAAGGTTGCACAGGTGTAGTCTACTGGGGTTTTTACAGGCTTGCAATCTAACAGATTCCAACTTACACTAACTGCCGATTTCAATGATGATGTAGCTGTCAATCATTGCAGCAGGTTGTGGAAAGGGAGCCTGTGGAAGCTGAACTTGGTCCACCAGTCATTTTGTTTATGCAATTTAGATTGCAATTTGTCTGCAGTAGCAAGTTCTGTCTCACCGAATGCTGTACACTACATACTGAAAGCCCTGCTCAGACTATAATTGGGATAGAGCATGGCAGTGATGTAATTGCGTTTTAGTAGTTGGAATCAAAGCCTCTAAAACACCCCAGAAGACTACACCATAGCACCTCTGAGACTCACCAAACTCACAGGGGAATATCGCTAACTATTCATAACAAAAAATTGGTAAAAAGGAGAAGAAAATTTGTGGCAGATAATGCATTAATTAGAGGCTGCATGTCAGTGCCCCCATTAAGTCCCATTATATTGATATAGGCTAGGATTGGGTGATATGACCTAAAATTAACATTGTGGTAAATTGAGCATTTCACCTTGATAACGGTAAGTGTGCGATAACGATGACAACAACTTCTCCCAAAGGACTCCAAGTGGCTCGAAATTTGTCTTAGCGAGTAAATGTATGCAATGCATGCCTAAAAAAAAGGGTACTTTTCCTGTCTGTCATGGAACATAATTAATCTAGAGACGTTTGCAGACTTGAAGAAATCTCAGAGTCACATTACACTCACCTGGAATTAAACACTTTTGCAACACAGTTTGCAACATCCGAGTCTGTAATCGTTTTATCTTTTCTTTAAAATAATTGTTAAAATTTGTTTTATAGCAATTGCCTTCTCACACATCGACATGAAGTTAAATCTGCTCTTAAAGTGAAAAAGTGAGCTCTCAAGGCACGCCAGTCTAATACAAATGCGTGAAAAACATTAGAACACTACATTACATTTTCAGTTCTACCAAAGGAAATGTTCATATGCTAATTCGTAATGTTTTTTTTAAATAGGTAAAATAAAGTGATTTATTTACAGTAAGAGAACAAAAACGTATTTTACTGAATCGAATAGTTCAAAAATATTTCAACAAAACTTGGTATTCAAACTCAGGAAAAACAACCCTCTCTTTCAGGTGTGAGGTGTTTAAGGGGTTTCTTTCCTCTATGACCAGTTTCACATTATGTTTACAATATCACCATCTCAATTAGATCAAAATCTGTGCTTTGACTCAGCTAAGGACTTTCCAATTCTTACAGTGCGTTCAAACCAAAAGCGTCAAAAATGCTGCAGGCCCCTAGCTGGACGCTTGAACGTTCGCACCTTGAAGCGTGTCCAAAGCGAACTAGTCGCGCTTCAAAATATGCTATTTTCATGCGCGTGAAGTCAGAAATACACAACTTGTCGGAGGATCCTGACCATCACTGCGCCGACTGCTACGGAGAGATTCATAAACACAGGCCACTCACTGCTTTGGCAGGCCCAGTTTTAAAAGCTGTTGTCCCGCGTACGTCCAAGCTTAGCCCACTAAGACACCAACTACAATGTTGAGTGGCTGTCCATCTGTCTGTGGTTAGTAAAAGTGTATAATATATTATATGAGCGGTGCGGGACGTGCTGTGGAGCTATTGACAGGCCTGATTTGTGTTGCAGCCAACACTTTCCTCCTCGGTAAGAGAGCTCATTTGCCAACTTTGTTAATGTTAGCTGTTAGTTAAACTCTTCTAAAATACATTCGTCACTGGACACAGTTCAGGTTGGTCACTGCGTGTATCGACGGTGAACCAGGATACCTAATGACTGAAATTATGATTTTGTTACTGTAATTACAACATAAAAATAAACTAGATGTCACTATCATGCTCATGTTCCATATCCAACCTTTAAATCAAGATACATCAATCGCCTCACATGTGAAAGGTAAAGCATTAATCAATATTTCTAACAGAATTAATAACCTAAACATCTGGGATCTTTTCAGATAAATAATATGTATATGATTTTGGGATAAAGTTTCCACTCAATTACTGTACAAAAATGCAAAATGACAATTTTTGCATTTTTCTTTAACCACGATAAAACAAACATTTTTTAAACATTAGAATTAAAGTACATTTCTATTTTCCTGTGTCTAGTGGAAACCCTGAAAACAATTACTTCAGATTGACACAGGACGACAGCCTGCATGGCTGTAAAACCAGTAAAAAGGCAAGCAAAGGGTGCCTGACAAGAAAATACGGCCTTACACAATGTCGTTGAGCTCAAGCATGGTGTCAGGGGGAGGATTGATGAGAACGTAGGACAGCGTGTTCTGGTGGTCGTTCATCTCATCTGTAAAAAAAAAAGGATAGGAGATGTTCAGAGCTGCCCTGCAGCCCTCCCACATCCTCCTCCATTAGACTGTATATCATCTTAACAAAAATGGGGCCTCTAAACTAAAAAAACATGAATCTCCCCTGGTTTTAAACTCTCATTTAAAAGTAAAAGTCATCAATACTAAAGAGAAAACCTAATTTGAATTTAACATTTAGAATTCATAAATACTAGATTTTCTTTTTAACCTTCTGGGAAATCTAATAACAGTCTAATTTGTTGAGCACTATTAGACTGTTAATTGCAGTAGTAACCATTGATGTTTGACAGGTGCAAACTTAAAGAGAAAAACCAACACAATTCTGACTTAAAAAGTATGTAAACGTTTTTTGTGATGAAACTATGAATTTTTATCTATCTTTAAACTTTTGGTAATCAAAATCCTAAACATGTCTTTAAGGACCCACAAAGTTGACTTCAGAAAATAGATCAAATATATTTAAAGGGATAATTGATCATAAAACTGATGCATTTATCAATATAAATAAGGGACTTTGGTGGAAGATTCTGTCAGTTGAGTCAACTGGGTGAAATTCAAGACCCCAGAATACTGAAATCATTCTCGAGTTTGGAAAAGCTACACACTATACTATAATATATACTATATTATAATACACAGTCATTATGGTGGAGGCAGTGTCATGGTTTGAGCATGTTTTGGTAACATATATGTTCTCATAATGTGAAAAGTTAAATTGGATTGCTAAATATATATATTTGTTCTAAAAAAATTATCAATAAAGTTATCATGAACCACAGATCCGTAGGGGATGAGTTAAGATTTTCTGAGATTGAACTTGTCAATAAATATAGAAGACACTTAGCTACATTTGATGATAATGAAAAGCAAATATTTCTGTACTTTCATCTTTCACTGATAATTGATATTCATCTTCTTAAAAACCACATTGCAATAATATGCTTTGCTGTCATACTTTTTGGATATTCACTTTAAAGCAATAATGTGACATTTGTAAACAAACTACATATTTTATTAGCAATATTTTATGCACTGGAGTTTCTTCTATAAACATTCCAATCAAACTTCAACACTTTAATTAAACTCTCTAGTTAAGCTAAGGAGATGGGTTTCATTTAATCAAGAATCAATAGGAGGAAAGTGATTTAAACTTCCCCAGGAGTGTAATTACTCATTGTCTATATCAGTGTACGTTGTGTTTAGGTGTGCTCATGTTGAGTGCGCTGTGGCTGTGCTTCCTACTGCAGTTTGTGATGGACGGAGGAAGGGAAAGGAGGGCGAGTGTGTCTCCGTCACCCACCTGCTTGTGGCCCTTTACAAAGCCAGGCGGGGTGGGAAAGAGAGAAGGGCTAACCGTTACTGACAGGCCACTCTGTGGAACAAGGGGAGGCCCGCATGCTGCCCGCTGACCCGACCAGAACCAACCATGCGCAGCTTCAGAACGGTGCCAACATGCAGACAGCGTCCGCAACAAATAGAACCCCTCCATCGCATTCCCCTCACGTCCTGCGCATTCCACACTGGAGCAGCAGGCTGGTAGGGCCATGCCAACAGGACAGCACACTCAGCTTCCCAGATCTCTCAACCCCCCACCCCCCCAGGGTGACATGTGACAACCCCACAGACACAGAGGACATGCTCCAGCATCCGTTAGACCAGACCAAACGCAGAGCGAATCAAACCAAAGTGAGAGTGAAGCAGAACACATTGGGAGTGTGAGAGTGGAAGAGGTCAAACTGTTGGCTCATCGGCTCCAAGTTTAATCCACTCACGGAGACAACGGTTTGTTCGGTTTCCCTTCTAATCCACACTTAATAACACATCCTCAGAGTTTTAGATAAGGATTATATACCATGGCCAAGAGGGGTGTTACTGACCGCGTGAGAAAATGTATAGCTCCAACAATGATGAATATAAATAAATGTTTTAACTTAAGGCTGTTTATTTTAAAAAAAGGGCTGTATTCACTTATGATGGTTTTCCAGTGTTCATAAGACAATTTCTAGTGTTTGTCTGATTAATGTTCTCAATGCCCAGACTATCTGTATAAGTACATAGCTTATACTGTAGATAGTGTTGGTAGGTTTGCAGGTTGGCCATACCGTTTCCATTATAGGAAGATCGAATAAACAGAGAGATTTCCAAAGGTTTTAATAAAGGTTTTAATGTTCCTTGAAACAATGCCGCTTTTTTTCTCTAGTGTTCTCTAACAAACCTCTGAGGCCTTCACAGAACACCTGCTGTTGCATTTAGATTAATCTACAGAGGGGTGGATTCTGTGTACTAACAAAGTGACTTTTGAAAGCAGTTAATAACACTGGATTTTATCCAGGGGTGCAGTGAATTAAAATGCATGATGCACTTTCCAGATTTGATTTTTCTTTTTTTTAAAAACATGAATTGTTTTCCTCCCATTCCCCAATACGCAGAGGTTTGTGGTAATATTGGAACAAAATGTAGACATTTTCATGTTAGGTGACTATTTTTGCAGAAAGAAATACACTTTGATCTACATTTACTAACTTTTAGTTTTTTAAGCTGTTAGTGTTCATCTGTCCCATAAGGCTTGGTTAGATTTCAAGCTTCAAATAAATGTTTTGAAGCTCCAGCCAAACCACCTACCTAAGTAAAGTCTTACAAAACTTTGAAATGTGTTACTTTTTGAGCTTGGAGAATAATGACCATGGTATAATGCTATAATACACTCTAAAATCCACTGAAGTTTGGAAAGAAACAGACAAGATAGAGACAAAGGGATTCTACAGTGCAGAGCAGAATGTTCTTTTTTCCTCTTAGTTTAGAAGAAATTTGGATTCTGAGTCTAACCTTCCATCCACAGACATAATGCACTCCACTCCACTCTTTAAGCCATACTCTGATGCCCTGCAGAACTCTAGCCATTTGGAACGTCACCTCACAGGAACACAATAAAGCAAAGACCAGATAGAGAGACATAGAAAGAGACACGATAGTGAGAGATTGACTGCTGATCTACCACTCATTCTGACTAGAAACACACAGAGAGAGAAACACCCACACACACCCACGCTCACACCCATGCAGTGAAGTTGCAGTACTGAGATCAACCAGCTAACCTGATGGCCTTGTCCCCTCTGTATACGGCTGCTCTGATATATCCTGCAACTCTAAGCAACGGCATTCACTGTTAACTTCAAGATCCTCATTTGTTCTTGTTTATAATTAACTAGAAGCGATTTATTTAATAAATATGTGAGGAAAAAACAAACAACTACTGCAGGTATTGATATTCACTACATTAATTCAAAAGGACTAATCTTTGCTGGATGCTGGTGAAATGATACATTCCTTTCTCCACCTTGGACATAAGCACTCATATTTTTGTGAAAGTGGATTATAAATGACATAAGTTACCTTGCAAATATCCTAGATTTACTCGATTCATGACATCGCTCGCAGTGAGATTAGAAACATCCTCTACAAGCCAAGAGAGGGGAGACAGAGGAGTCAGAGAAAGAAGGGGAAGAACAAAAAGAAGTATAAAAAAGATCAGGAAGGCAGTGGAAGCTTTTGAAACTTTCGTTTGTGACAAGTGAGAGCAAAGCAAAGAGACCATGCATTAGTGTGTGGACGGAAACATCTCCAGATGAATTGTCAAAAATATTGTGATCGTGGAGCAGAGATGTAAATATCCCTGGGAAAATGCCTGGCTTGAGTGATTTTAAAAACCAAGATAAATCATTTCAGGCCTTTCCCCACCTTTATTGTGATAATTCAACCGAATAACTTTATATATCCATCCATTTTCTTAACCGCTTAATCTTTAATGGGTCACGAGGGGGCTGGTGCCTATCTCCAGCTGTCAACGGGTGAGAGGCAGGATACACCCTGTACAGGTCGCCAGTCCATCACAGGGCCACATAGAGACAGACAGGACAAACAACCATGCACACACCCACACCTAAGGACAATTTGGAGAGATCAATTAACCTGACAGTCATGTTTTTGGACTGTGAGAGGAAGCCGGAGTACCCGGAGGGAACCCACGCATGCACGGGGAGAACATGCAACTCCATGCAGAAAGACCCTGGGGTGGCATACGAACCCACAACCTTCTTGCTGCAAGGCAACAGTGCTAACACTGCGCCACCATGCAGCCCTTAACTTAACTTACTTTTTTGTTTATTTTTAATTACTGTTATTGCTTTTATCTGTTTTTACCTTTGTTGTTGTTGCTAAATGTTTTACTTGATTCCTGTGTTCAATTTTCACATTTTTCTGTAATCATGTGAAGCACCTTCAATTGCCTCATGTTGAAAGAGTGCGATATAAATAAAGTTGCCTTGCATATACACTACCGTTCAAAAGTTTGGGGTCACATTGAAATGTCCTTATTTTTGAAGGAAAAGCACTGTACTTTTCAATGAAGATAACTTTAAACTAGTCTTAACTTTAAAGAAACACACGCTATACATTGCTAATGTGGTAAATGACTATTCTAGCTGCAAATGTCTGGTTTTTGGTGCAATATCTACATAGGTGTATAGAGGCCCATTTCCAGCAACTATCACTCCAGTGTTCTAATGGTACAATGTGTTTGCTCATTGGCTCAGAAGGCTAATTGATGATTAGAAAACCCTTGTGCAATCATGTTCACACATCTGAAAACAGTTTAGCTCGGTACAGAAGCTACAAAACTGACCTTCCTTTGAGCAGATTGAGTTTCTGGAGCATCACATTTGTGGGGTCAATTAAACGCTCAAAATGGACAGAAAAAGAGAACTTTCATCTGAAACTTGACAGTCTATTCTTGTTCTTAGAAATGAAGGCGATTCCATGCGAGAAATTACTAAGAAATTGAAGATTTCCTACAACGGTGTGTACTACTCCCTACAGAGGACAGCACAAACAGGCTCTAACCAGAGTAGAAAAAGGAGTGGGAGGCCGCGTTGCTCAACTGAGCAAGAAGATAAGTACATTATAATCTCTAGTTTGAGAAACAGACGCCTTACAGGTCCCCAACTGGCATCTTCATTAAATAGTACCCGCAAAACACTAGTGTCAACACCTACAGTGAAGAGGCGGCTGCAGGATTCTGGGCTTCAGGGCAGAGTGGCAAAGAAAAAGCCATATCTGAGACTGGCCAATAAAAGAAAAAGATTAAGATGGGCAAAAGAACACAGACATTGGACAGAGGAAGACTGGAAAAAAGTGCTGTGGACGGATGAATCCAAGTTTGAGGTGTTTGGATCACAAAGAAGAACGTTTGTGAGACGCAGAACAACTGAAAAGATGCTGGAAGAATGCCTGACGCCATCTGTTAAGCATGGTGGAGGTAATGTGATGGTCTGGGGTTGCTTTGGTGCTGGTAAGGTGGGAGATTTGTACAGGGTCAAAGGGATTCTGAATAAGGAAGGCTATCACTCCATTTTGCAACGCCATGCCATACCCAGTGGACAGCGCTTGATTGGAGCCAATTTCATCCTACAACAGGACAATGACCCAAAACACACCTCGAAATTGTGCAAGAACTATTTAGAGAAGAAGCAGGCAGCTGGTATTCTATCGGTAATGGAGTGGCCAGCGCAGTCACCAGATTTGAACCCCGTTTAGCTGTTGTGGGAGCAGCTTGACCATATGGTATTAACAAATTAACAGCTAGAATGCCAAAGGTCTGCAATGCTGTAATTGCTGCAAATGGAGGATTCTTTGATGAAAGCAAAGTTTGATGTAAAAACAATCTTATTTCAAATAAAAATCATTATTTCTAACCTTGTCAATGTCTTGACTCTATTTTTTATTCATTTCACAACGTATGGTGGTGAATAAGTGTGACTTTTCATGGAAAACACAAAATTGTTTGGGTGACCCCAAACTTTTGAACAGTAGTGTATATATATAAAGAAGAATGAATGTTGAAATTCAAGGAAAGAGTATTTTCGACACCTTTCTTAAGCCGCTTTTCATTTGTACTTGACTGACTAATTTGTAATGTACATGAATCTTCATCAACAGGATTTTGGAGTTCAGCCAAGATGCTGAGGGGATCCAGATCAGGTCTCTGCTTTTTGCAGATGATGTGGTTCTTTTGGCTTCATCAGACCTCTAGCCCCACTTTTTCTGGAGCTGTTGCGTTTAAGTATCTCAATGTCTTCATCACATATGAGGGGAAAATGGAGCAACAGATTGATAGGCGGATTGATACGGTATATGCAGTGATTCAAGGGCTTCATCGGTCTGTCGTAATAAACAGAGAGCTAAGCCAAAAGGCAAAGTTCTTGATTCATGGGTTGATCTACGTTTCCCCAGCCATTTGGAGTAGCTGGGGAGAAGGAAGTCTGGGCTTCTCTGCTTAGTCTGCTATTTGTTGACCCAACCCTAAATTCCATGTCCAACCCAGAATTAAGTGGAAGATAATAGATGGATGGATGGATAGGTAGGTATACAGGACCAAAACATCACCTGGAACATTTGTTAGAATGATTTATCGGTTACAAAAACATGGCATTTAAAGATGTGTGTGTGTGTGTGGAAGATTTATATCCACTGAAACCACATTAAACACAAAGGTTTAAAGGTGCAACACATCTGGAGAGTGATTCTTTTTTTTTTTTTTTTAAGGCATGAAGCAGGGAGAAGCAAAAACAAATGATACCAAGCAGGGGAGAATGCAGGCAAAATGCAGCTCATCCAAAGTTTAATGCAACTGCATCATCATGCAGTTTATGCTCAAGCTCACTTGTTTCCATGATTACGTGTGTGTGGATTATGGCTGCATGGATGTTGATGAGGGTTACAAAGGGAATGAGGTTCTCTGAAGTATTGTGGTGAAATTAATGATATTTACTATGAAGAGTAATGAGATGAGGTAAAATAGGTGAAGCACAGATTGGAGTTTTAAACACAGCTTATCCCTCAACAGACTAATTTACCTGGTTGAGTTGAGCCTCAGCTGGCGAAGCATTCATTCAGACTTTATACTGTTCTAACTTTTTCCAAGTTTACTGTTAAAGTAATATCATCATACACACCAGGTGTTTGGATGGAGCTACTTTTCAAATCTTTTCTGTATCTTATCACTTTTATTCTAATACTTTTTGATTTTAACAATACTGACCCCTGGTTTCAGATGGATCCCCTCAAGGCTTTATGACACATTGTTCATAAAGGAAATGAAATCACAAACAATATGAGTTCCATACTGTAAAAGACTAACATAATCACTCTTAAAGGTACAGTGTGTAATATTATTTCACTCTCTAGCACAATGCAGTTCAGAATAAGTATTACAGCTACAGTTGTCCACACACAATAAAACAGGCAATATGCCATTCATGACTTCGATCTTTTAATCCAGCGATCAGGTCCATTCTTTTAATTTGTAGTATTTTCTAAATTTATCTAAATATGTTTAATTAGTATTAAAAAAGATTTTTATCTATTAGCTATGTCGATCTTAATTATGTTTGCTATATTTTAATGGCTGACAGAAACAATCAACTCCAAAATAATTTAGTATGCAAATTATATTGTTTTATTATTTCTATTTTATATATTTGAAGCTATTTATTTGATTATTTGCCATCATGGATATATACAAGTTAGCGGAGTCTGTATAATGTTTTACCCTCTGTAAAACGAATCAGATATTGTGCTACGATTCGGCATAAGTTGAGACAGGGAGCGGTAAAGCACAGAGAAGCAGATGTGTGTTAACTACAAATGAAGCAGGGTGAGCTAACACCAGAGGAAGGAGCAGAATGTCCCCCAAACCAGCAATGCTGCCACAGAGAGAACCGGTGCCATCCCCTTCATTAGAGGCAGAAGCAGAACCACTAAAATTCTTAAAGATCTGTGTTTTCAAGAGAGGACGACAAAAGAGTCAAGGAGCTACAAAGGAAAAGAAAAGTAATCGAGGTTTGTGTAGGCTGTTGCATAATTAGTCAAATTATATGACTAATTTGATAATTATCTGGGAAATCGATAAATGCATTCCTACTGTCACGCTTACACTGTATTCAAGCAGAAATTTGAAATGCAGAGCATTATATCTCGCATTTTTCATAAACAGCTAGGGTTTATTTCAAGATGCTGCTTGACTACGGCATATTTTATGCATATAAAAATGCAACATTTTAAGCTAACAGCAATATTTAGAATATATGTTGGTGAGGACTATAAATGAAAAAGGACAATGTTGTCAAAGGTATACAGTGGTCCCTCACTATAGAGCAGATCAACTTACGCAGCCTCGCTGTTTAGCAGATTTTTTTTTTTACAAACAGATGCACCCAAGTGGCACAAGGACGAAGAGCCCCCAACATAATAATACTTTTATGTTTTAAAATCTATTAAGGCTTCATCTTTGAGAGTATTTAAAGTGAAAATGGAAGACAATTGTAACGCATCTCTGAATAAATTGTATAAAGTGTGTGGTGAGGGGTGTTACAGCCTTAAAGATATAAATTGTAAAAAATAAA
Source organism: Apricaphanius iberus (assembly GCA_028564705.1). Classification (NCBI taxonomy): domain Eukaryota; kingdom Metazoa; phylum Chordata; class Actinopteri; order Cyprinodontiformes; family Aphaniidae; genus Apricaphanius; species Apricaphanius iberus. The sequence goes on along the minus strand of JAPXFQ010002398.1, from coordinate 864,547 downwards.
GCTAACTTCTTTACGGATTTTGGCTGTTGTTGGTTATTTTTAGAAGGTAACCCCCCCAAGGGAACACTGTACACACAATTTGAAAGTAAACAACAATATTACACACTGTACATTTGAAATTAAGTGAAGTCACTTAAACCAAGTTAAATAAAATCCGATCTTTTGAAAAACTTCCCAATTACACCAAAATGAATCCAGTGCCAAACAAGGCTGCTGCTTGAATCAGATCAGGCTCTGTGAAAAGACAGGTTTTGCAGAGCCAAAGAGCCAACAATCATCACTGTGGGCATCTCTTCCAGTTAAAGGTTTGACCTTCCCTCTGTTATATTTTGATTATTTATTTATTTTTGGTTGATTGCAAAGCAGGAAGACAGTTTCTGTTAACTACAACAGCTAGTTGGTGTGTGTGAACAGTTCTCACCAGCTGACGTCAGGTCAACATATTCCATCAGTGGTGAAAATGGGAATCACAGAATTTCAAGCAGGATTTAACGAAACAACCTACTTGCAATACTTTCATACATGAATTTGAAAACAATGTTTTCTGCTGCAACAGTGGTTGCTGTGGCAAGTCTTGGTAGCATATTGATCCAAAAATCTATGTTACAAGCAGTATCAAAACAAACAACTGAAAAAAAGTGAAAAACCTCGCAGCAATGAAAATGGAAAAACTAATGATGAAGCTGCTTTCCTGCTTTTTTTTCTCTTACAGTGTATGCTGTTGTATTGAAAAAAAACAATGTGTAGGTTCAAGAATAAAGAAATTAAGAGAATTTTGTGGAACATCATATCTTGTCATTTATTTTAAGCATGCATGTCACTTTGTAAATACAGGCATTGTAAATAGTGTTTGTGTATTAGAATCAGAGGTTTAGAAGTTAGTCAGTACGTTTCCATCCGTGTTGAGAGCAGAGTCCCAGTTGACATGTCACTCAGTAAATCGAACTATTAAATGAAGTATGTTCCACTCCCCGACGATACACAAAAAAACCCCCTGCTGGGTGAACTTAATAAAATAATGTAAATCATCACCCAACTGATTTGGGTCGATTTAGCAATAAATGCTCTTTTTTTTTTGTAAACTTAATGTAAACATGTTGGGTCAACTTCATTCATTTAAGTTGCTATAAAGCTCAAAAATAAAAAGCAGGGGATAGGACTCGAATTCAGAAAAGGTTTTCTGTTTTCTGAGCATCTGCACAAACCACTTTGCTACACAATAACTCAGAAAACTTGTAAATAATAACATATGACTTCATTTCCAGTGTTAACTAAACATGATTAAAATATTACAGTAATAAAATTCTGTCACTTTTTTCGTGAAAAAAGGGAATTGGCAGGTATTTATAATACTGTAATCATTTTTAGTTAACACTGGAACACCTTATACAGCTTAGCGTGGAGCTGCACTCAGGCAGTAAACTAGAGGCTAGCGGGAGGGAAGCAAATGTAGGAAAAGTATGATACGCACAATCACAATGTCTCTTTGTCAATCCAAAAATGCACTGATTGAACACTTACATCTGTCTTAGCCTTCTTATTGTTCGTAATTTTCGGAGAGTGGGCGGGGTGGGTGAGTAGGGGCGGGGGTTCGTTGGAGAGAAACACAATTCCCTGATTTGTCAAACTCCAGTTTGGTTAGATTCAATCTGGAATAAGGTGTATATATGCAAACCAAAGTCTGATTTCAGTTGGACTAAGGTAATAATTAAACTTTCTTTTGCTGCATGTAAACGCACTGAGTGGTTTGCTGTGTCAGGATGATTACTTTATCTGTCTCATTAAATTGTTTTCCCACAAATTGGTCAGATAACTTTTTGCCGAATTAATTGGAAAGTAGGTTACGCCATTATTCAGTGTGTTTACATGCAGCAAGATAAATTTTAATTATTACCTTAGTCCGACTGAAATCAATCTTTTTTTTAAATTTATTATTTTTTTTTTTTATTACGTGTCCTGTCTAGCAGTTTGCCACTCAGAATTGGTGTCTGAGTACCAAGTACAAGCCCAACAGATTTAATTTCCCAAGCAGAGTATTACAGCTTTGCTGTAACACTCCACTTGATGTATACATATTAAAAAATCTTTATTAGTGATTACTGAGGGTTCAATTTCCTGAAGTCATGGACACTAAACCGAGACAAGAAGGAAGAAAGGAAGAAGGTGAAGAAAAGAAACCGCACCAGCAGATGCGCGAACTGACGACACAAGACAGGGAGGCAAACAAAGAACACAAGACAACATCCCAGTCCTCCGCCTCTGCCGGATGGCAGAGAAGCGGTAAAACAAAACAAACAAAAACAACAAACTTAACAGAACCACACCAATAGTTCAGATCCAGTAATAAAAAATAAGATTTACACATTCACTACACACAAGCATGGATTAATGAACACAATACTAATGTTTCTGGTAAGCTCCTGGTAAAAGCTAACTAATGACAATAACCTCAGCTCAAGATATGTCCGTCCACGCCAATGTCCCCACACCTATGTGTGTGTGCAAGCATGCAGGAAATAAGGTTTCCCCATGCAAGTGATTGATAGCTGGTGTAAGGAACCGTCAATCCGTCCTACAGGAATCGACACAGACATGAAGGAGGCAGGAGACGCATGCATCCAGAGTCCCACAAGCGCAGGAGCCGCAGACGGACCAGCGCAGGGCCGATCACCCACCAAGAGAGGAACAGAGGTAAGTCCCAGGGGAACACAAAGCTGCCGTAATGCTGGGGCCCCGAGAGATCGCAGGGACGAGCCCACGGGCTCCGTCGGAAACCGACGACGCCAGGACGGGCCCGGAACAGGACCCAGAGGCCACGGGGATCAGGGGCACCCCGCCCCCCAGCAGGGCCCTGACCAGGGATCCGCCGAGAGGGGTCCCCCGCCGCTGCCGCCGGGCAGGAGGCGCCTGCAGCTGACCGACGGACAATACACGCCGCCGCCACCCCGGACGAATACCCACCGCCAACAACCCGCCCCCCCACACACACCCACACGCCAGGGAGCCACAGTAAAAGCCACAGTGGATGTACGCCCTCCACAGGCCGCGCCCAGCCAGCACCTGGACATCCAGATCTACCAGCTCCCAGGTCCAGATCCCGCCCTATGCAAAGCGCCAAGATCTGGGGCGCAGCCAATACCGGACAGCCCCCCCAGATGAACCGACCAGGTGGTAGAACTCATGGAACTGGCAGGAGCTTGGGCGCCGGGGACGGTCCCCACCGATCCACCGGACGGCACAAACCTACTTTACAACCCCGGCACCCCCATAAGAGGAGCCCCAGTCAATCCAAGGAGGATGTCGGCCCGAAACAGCGGCCCACCCAGGACCAGCCAAGCATGAACCAGGACCGAGCCGGGCCGCAACCGGGACCCCCGGCCCCAGGCATCGAGAGCCATCATCCACCAGCGGGCAGGACCATCCATCACCGACGGGGAGTGATGGAGGGGATGAAGATGCACCAGGCCAGAGGGCAGCCAAACACCCAACCTGAAAAATAGACATAGACAGACAGAGACACTGATACGTACCCTCCCTCACATGCGGACACATTCTTACATATACAGGACACACGAAAAAAGGACGCTGTACACTCATTCATACACCCCATACATACTCTATACTCCCAGGCCCAGGGATAGATGCCCCGATAGAGCACCCTGCGCCTGCACCCGGGAGACGGACCCCTTGCCCACCAGGACGGGGACAAGCAGACCGCCAAGGCCCCCACCCTGGCAAGAGTAGCCCACTAACCTAGGTCCCCGACCAGACAACCTGATAATCTACCCGGGCTCCAACCCCTGATGGTCCAACGAACAGGGGTGTGGAAAGACCCCCTGTCTCTCTCCCCCTCCTCAATTGTGGTGTTGTTGCGTGTTGTTCTAATGTGCACATAAAACAGAGGGGTGGGACATGGGAATACTGCCAGGTACCCCCATCTCCCTCCCCGGGCCCTCAGTGTCTAGATACATTTAAACAGTGGGTACCGGCACCACAGGCGAGGTCCCTACATGTGCGTTTGTCATGTAAATGTTGCAAGTGTAAGTCTCTAAGTTGGTCAATAAAATTGGGACCCAGGCCGCCACCGGGTAGCGAAGACGGAACCTCCATCCCGCACCCCAGTGACGTGCCCACATCCCAAGGCCTTGTGAATGGTAGAATGAAGGAGCAGGTGGACAGAGGCAAATGGGGATGGGGAGGACAAAGCTGGGGTGACACGATGCCAACCCCAGGGAGCCAGCTCGCCTGCCGACCCCAATAGGCACCCCCGTTCAGCTGATCCACCAGGGGTGGGAGGCCCCAGCACGTCAGGTCGGGGACCACAGCAGCGGCCCCTCTGAGCCCCATGGGGGCCCAGGCCATCCGCCCGCCACCACCCCAGGGGCAGACCTAAATCCCTCCCAACATTCAAACTACTAACAAAACACAGGACACTAGACACCCAGGCTGAGTTTAGGCAACCCTCCACCGTACACCCTCCCCCCACCCTGTCCCAAGCGCACCCCATTCGGGAGAGCGCCCGTGCTAGATGGTAAAAGCCTCCCCGTCAACAAGAGAGGCCCAAAGCACCGCCAGCGCCCGAGGGCCCCCGCGCTGAGGCTGGAACATGGCGCAGCACCAACTCGGATACCCCGGACATGCCGCGCCGGGCACGTGAGCAGACCGAAGCCCCAGGCGGCCAACCCCCCAGGCCGACACCCTCCAGCCTTGCTACTACCGCCTGTTGGCCGGGAGGCAACCGAACCCAGCATCCCCACCCACCAGCCCAAACCCCGCCACCCGGTCAGTCCATCGCGGAGGCCGACCAGCACCGGTCAAAGGGCCCCCACCCCAGCACCCCGCAGAGTCCTTGGACCAAGACCCAGGAGCCATGTCCAGTGCCAATTTGACTGATCGGGCCCGGAGATGCTGGCCACCCGCCGCGGCAACCCGCTGACACCCCGATGCGCAGGCGCGATAAGGGGCCATCGGGGAGCCAGCGACAAGAACCAGCCCAGGGAGATGGAAAAGGCAGAAGTGCCCACCGACCACCGGCCGACCACAGCCCCCCCCCCAGCCGGCACCGGCGACAGCGGCCCCCCAACCGTCCAAGCCCCAGCCAGGGCCACAGGCCGGGGGGCACGCCGCCCCAGAGCCCCAGGCCCAGCCCAGACCCCCCCAGAGCAGCACAGCACCAGGCCAGTAAGCAGTGTCCGCCAGCACGACCCCCCTAATGCGCCGCATGCAGCCACTAGGAGTCACCACACAAAGCCCCCAAAGTCCCACCCCAGGCGAGATTCACGGCACCTACCGCCCCAACCGCAAGCGGACCCAACCCCGAGGACCCCTAGCAGTCACCACCAACCCTTAAACTCCACATCGGCAATCGTGTCCCATAGAACAAAATCAAGGGCCCGACCCCACTAGGTGATGGAGCTAATCAAGGGAGACCAGAAAGATGGCAGAAGCCGTTTCTAGACCAATGTAATCCAGAAGGAGATCTCTATATTGATTAATATTCAGAGTATTTTTATTTTTCCAGTTCAAGAGGATATTTTTCTTAGCGATGCATAAGTCAATGTGAACTAATTGCATAGACTTTGTATCCATGGTAACTTCATCTAAGTTTCCCAGCAAGCAAACTGTGGGAGAAGGTGTGATATTACATTTCAGACACTTTGATAGGTCTTCACATATCTGGTACCAATATTTCTTGACAGGTGGGCAGAACCAAAGAGCATGAGTATAATTGTCTGGTAGATTGCTTGTACATTGTAAACAGGTATTAGATGGCGTAAAACCCATCTTGAACATCCGTTGGCCTGTATAATGCACTCTATGAAGGATTTTGTATTGTATTAATCGTAGATTAGTATTTTTAAGAAATTTAAAGGTTCTTAAGGAAATCTGCGACCAGAGGTTTCGGTCAAATGAGATGGACAAGTCCATCTCCCATTTTAAAATAGGAAGGGCTATTGATTCATCTATTCTATTTAATGTTTTGTATATTTCAGATAGCAGTTTGGGAGAGTTAAGATTAAGAAAGTCTAAAACTTTTCCTGGAATTTGTAAATCAACTGTATTGAGCTTAAATTTATTTTTTATAACTGATTTAATTTGTTGATATTCTAAGAATTTATCCTTGTTAATTCCGTATTGTGTAACCAATGTATTAAATGGGATAAAGTCTGTTCCATCAAATATATGCTCCAGGTAATCAATTCCTTTACAACTCCAGTTTGGAAAGTTGATCATACTTTTACATTTTTTTTGTAAGATATCCGGGTTGTTCCAGATGGGTGTACGCCTGCATGGGACTAGTAAGGTCTCTGTCATTTTAAGAAATTCCCACCAAGCTGTCAGAGAGGAGCTGATACTAATACTTTTAAAACATTCATTTTGTTTTATATTTGAGCTAATAAATGGTAGATCTGAAAGTTTTATCTTATTGCATAGTGTCTGTTCAACATCTACCCAGCACTCATCGATATAACTGTGTTTTACCCATCTTGATGTGTATTGGAGCCTGTTGGCTAAGAAATAATGACGAAAGTTTGGTAGGTCTAGACCTCCTTTATCTTTGGACTTCTGCAGTGTTTTTAAGCTGATACGTGGGGGTTTATCTTTCCAAAGAAATTTAGAGACAGAAGAGTCCAGAGATCTAAACCAATCAGGTGATGGTTTGCTTGGGATCATTGACAAGTTTTCTATTCGAAGTCTTTGGATTAAGAACTGCGTCCGTTTATTAATAATTTCATTTAATTCTAATTTTGCTTTTCGTATTTTGCTTAAGCTCTCTTTATCCAGGGAAGCTTCTAATGATTTGATAGTTTCTTCTAATTCCTGAACATGTTTATTTTCTGTTCTCTTTTTATTTGATGAGAATGAAATTATTTTACTTCTAATCACAGCTTTCCCTGCCTCCCAGAGAGTGGATGGCAACATACCAGGGAGATCATTAAATTCCATGTATGAAGCCCATTCTTTTTCAATATATTTAATAAATTCTCTATCCTTAAGTAATTATGTATTAAATCTCCAATTTTCATATTGAAGGGTTGCTATTCTATTTGCTAAATTTAGAGAAACAGGAGCGTGATCGCTGATAACTATAGGATGTATCTCAGTGTCTGAAATGTCATTCAACAGTGCTGACTAACAAATACTCCAATCTAGAATAAGAATGATGGACATTTGAGTAAAAAGTGTATTTTCTGTCGTTGGGATGAAGCAATCGCCATGCATCGCAAAGTCCATAATCGCTCATGTACTGTTTAACTATATCTATTGATTGCCAGCTGCGCTGAGTCCCTGCTGTACTGAGCCTGTCTATTTCTTCATTTAATCCAAAGTTGAAATCTCCCCCAAGAACAAGTGAGCAATCCATGTGATTAGCCAAAACCGAGAAGAAAGTATGAAAGAATGAGGGGTCGTCAACATTTGGACCATATACACTAACTTTACCTAACTTTTGGTTATGTATAAATAGTTTTAATATTATAAATCTACCCTCTGGATTTGTAACTGTGTCTATTACTTTAAAATTAGTATTTTTATTTATTTATATTGCTACTCCTTGTTGTCTAGAGTTATAGCATGAAGAAAATATATTAGGATACTCCGGTTTTTTAAATCATTAGCAGTTGAGCTTGATTTATGAGTCTCCTGTAGTAAGACGACATCTGCCTTCAATCTTTTAAGATGGATGAAAATCTTAATTCTTTTTTCTCTGGAGCCAGATCCGTGAATATTCCATGTTAGAAATTTTACAGTATTCATAGGGCTAAGATGAACATTAGACATTTACTATCGCCAAGGATGAATATAGGTGTAGTCTTGGTTTAGCTATGGAGTTGCCTGATTGAAAATCCAGAAGCAGAGATAAAGCGAGGGAAATAACATACCATACAGGTGTGTAAAGAATGATAGCATGATGGAAAAACATGAATATGCCACGATAAAAGAAATTAAATCAATCTTTTAAAATGCTGTTCGACTTGAATTGAACCAAACTGGAGTTTTACAAATTGGACCAGGGACCCGGATAATGCGATTCAGAGTAGCATTTCTCTTTAACCAAACCTCCGGCCATAATCACACACCCCCTCAGGAAGTGAGGAAGCACAAAACTGTGAATTGACAACAACACATTAGAAGTATATGAAGAATATAGTGGTTAAGACAAATGTAAGCGACCAATCAGTGCATTTTTGCACTGATGAAGAGATGGTGCATTGTGATTGTGCATATCCTGATTTGACTCCGTCTGATTCACTCCCATCAGACTCCATTTACTGCCTGAGTGCAGTTCGAGGCTAACCGCTATTAGGCTGACATGTTTTTGGGGAGTCAACATACTCAATTTAATTATTCGATTTTCCGAGTGACATGTAAACCGGAACTTGGCAAGCATTTAGTCTGATTACTCTAAAAAGCTTGAGTTAGATGTGCATGTAAATGTACTGAGTGTAACTTTCCATTTCAAGCATTCAGCATGCTGAATGTATTTCTGCATAGATGTTGTCAGCATAGCATAGTGTGAGACAAAGTAATACAACTCGGTCATTGGTGCAATATTTGAGTTAATGTGGGTTGATTATATAACATACGTGCAAATGTGTGGTATACATGGTGTATGTGAGAGCTGTTGTACTAAATTGGAGAAATGTCTTGACTTCTTTGATCAAAAATTCTTCGGCAAGATGGCTTGTGTACCAATCGAATGTGAGTATGTTGCAGTGTAGAATGCACTACAATATAATGCTGGAACATTAATTTGCTATGGTATTGTGACCTTCTATGCCACTGAAACAGATATGTAGTAGTGTGAAAGAGTTTAAGAAAGCACTAGGACCATTTTGGCACTGTAATCATTATGGTAGGAACAAACCCCACTGTGACATTCTGTGAATAAAAAACAAGATAAAAGTTGAGTCTGTGGGCTTAATTATGTAATCTTACTTATGCATATGAAAGTGTGCTTGAGGTTTAAAAAGTGCATAACAAAGATCTGATGTCTAGCTACATCTAGAGTAATCTTTAAAGTCGTTCCTGCATTTCAAATATTGTCACTCTTAAATCAGTGGATGTACAACAGCAATCATTAGATCAACAAATCCTGAAAACTAGCAATTTTTTCATGATGAAAGAACTTACAAGAGTCAACAGAACAGATCGGTCTGTAAAATCTCTGCATTTACTCCTTACCAGATTTCCTCAATTTCCGCTGCTTTCAACTGACAACAATTAGTTTTAAATTACGACAAGACCTCTAGCAACTAAATTTATCCCTTGATCAATCTAAATTTTGCCCACCAAGTAAAGATTTAACCAACTATATCATCTCTGCTTCTAAACCACCAATTAAACTACGGTAAGAATGTTTAACTACAACTCCAATCTGCAACAAACATAATGAGAAAATAATTATTGCATTCGGAGGGAAGAAAAATAATCAAATATTTGTCAACAAATGTATTTATTTTAGTCAGTAGGTGAAACACACTGCTAAATGTTGTTAGAACGACACATTCCTTTAAACTGCTGGACTCACCATACCCCCCAGTTGGGAGGCCTAGATGCTTCATCCGGTTCTTGACCAGCTCAGAGAGCTCCTGCCTCTCAGAGCGCCGATATAGATTGAGCCTCTGCTGCGAAATGCGCTCCGCTCTGCTCGCTGGTTTGGGGTTCTTCTTGCTTAGCCTTCGAGCCCACTGCATGCTCTTTTTCCTCAGCTGTGGATGCTCTGATTTGTCACCCGTGGAGTTTCTCTGTGCCGTTTTCTCTTTCCAGGAGCCTCCGTGGCCCTGATGGTCGTCTCCATGTGCAGTGTTGATGGACATTTGAGACTACAGTAGCAGGGTGGAGGGGAAATACCTTTTTTTATGTAAATATGTAACTTTGAAGCCAACAAACATCTATCTTTTAGTTGCAAAACTCTCATCTTTTTGTCTGTCTTGAATTGTATTAAACCAACTGGATTATCGTTAACATAGACTTACCTGTGCATGACTGTCCTTCCTCTGAAAGAGACCAAGGCGACATCCAAACCAAAAAAGATGCAATGAAAGATGAAGCATTCAAAGCAAAATAAATAATTGAAAGCTTCAAAATCAGCTTGTTAAATAGTAAATACGTCATATTTACTATTTCAAATTCACTTTGCACTGTAGGAAATTAACCATAGAAATGTATGTTTTATTTATTTCATATTTTGTCAGTTACAAATTAATCTGGCTACTGGTCATTTCACCCCTTCACTAATTTGTATTTCTATAGTTTTGGTCATTACGAACAGTTAATTTCCTTTTTCTGTTTTGCCTTTGTTGCTGTCAGCTATGGAAAAGGCAGAAGGAGAAGGGAATGCATGATAAAAGGTTACAAAGAAAGCATCAGAAAGAAAGAATAAAGTTTATCCAAATTATGACTCTTTCTGGTGCCTCGCTTCAACTGTAAAGCACATATTAAATATGCTACAATTCAAAAATAAGATGGGAAATAAAGCCAGATTTGATGCATTGGCAGGGATCGCAAATGATGCGTATTATGAAATTTTACTTGCCTCTGAGGTTGAGAACACATGAGACTCAGTGCGGTAGATGCCAATAGGAATCTCAGCACTGGAAGAACAAAATTTCTGAAAGAGCCGTCCGTAAGTCCTGATCCACAAGTCCTCCTCTGTGATTTTCATCTGAGGAGGGAGAAGAAAAAACATGACCCAGTTGTTTTACATTAGACATGTTTTGTCTACTGAAACCATCAGGCTTTCATACGTACAACACACAGGTAACCAGAGCCAGGTGTGGTGTCCAGGCCAAGAAGAAGCCGTGTAATAGCGATCATGTAGTCCTTAACAAATGACTGTTAGGGAAGAAAAAAGCCCGCATCTTAATTGACCTGCCACTAAATTAATTCCTGAGGTACTACAGCAGGACAAATTAGACTCTGTAACCGTCCTGCGCATGCCTCAGATCTATAATCATTTTGACCTTATCTTTAGAAAACCAAAGGTCAAGCCCAGAGCTCTGTTATCCCACCTGGTACAGCAGCGTGTCGAGCATGCTGATACTGAACACCCTGCCGGCAGCGAACGGCAGCCGGAACATGAAGGCTAGGTTTGAGCCCTTATCTCGCTCACCCTGAAAGATGAAGGAAAACATTTTGAAGTAAAAAGTTGAACATTTTAATCTGTTTACTCAACATTTGTTCTTTTATTTTGCACAAACATATATGTTGCAAAAGTATTGGCCTATTTTGAATTTAAACTGAAATGGGTAGGTTACATTTACACATTTTTTATGTGCTTTTAGGTTTTAATTGTAATGAATGAAAAATGTTTTAATATATATTATACAAACGAGCATCATATAAAAACAGAATAAACCTATCTGGTGAAACGGGGTCAGAAATGATAAATAGATATATATGTTTTATGGAAATCCACTAAAGGCCAAAAGTTTGTAAGCAAGGCCAAAACAGGCCAGAGATCTGGAAGCAACTGTTAAGTTTCTCTTCACTCACTTTTTAAAAATGGGGAATGTACTTACTGTATATTCAGACTTTTCTTTCATTGATATGCACCATTCCCCACAATTGACCTTCAGCCATACCTTGATGTTACCAGACCATTGCTGAATAAATGTTAACAAAAGGAAAGAGGACTTACTTTTAGGGCTGACAAGGTTTACAAGAGTCACAGTTTAAGTGCAAATTACACACACACACACACAAAAAAAAAACAGGTTTGCATATCGTGTACAGACTATGCAATTAATAGAAAGAATACTATGAAAAATGCCCAAAAAATTCAACTATCTAAAAATGTAAGAAAATAATTATTTTTAAAGTGACTCTTTATAAGAACACTTATTTTTGTCAAAGTATAGTGATTACACTATAATCTTTTTATAGACATTTATATCAGCTTCCAAACTTTTGGCCTATTGTGTACACCTGACTCAATGTTCTTTGTTGAGCTGTGTCTCTATCAAAGGTATCAGAGATAGAGCCATTGAGGGACCTATGGATGCCATTATCTTGATGGGTTCTATGCCATGGTGAGATAGAAACTACTCCACGGAAAGCAATAGGGACCCGGGACTTATGTGCTTAGCAGGGTCTCCTTTCTGTACCAAGTTTTAGACCAGGGGTGCCCACGTCTGGTACTGGAGAGCAACTCTCCTGGAACTTTTAGATGCATCCATGCTCCAACACACCTGAATCAAATAAATGTCTCGTTAGCAGACCACTGCAAAGTTGAATGACTTCTTATGAGGGCGCTAGTTCTCCAGGACTGGACCAGGGCACCCCTGTTTTAGACAGAACTATTGCTGCTATTAGCTTTCACTACCCCACGAGGTCAGTCATTCTGTGTTTTGCAGCATCTTCTGAAAGAACAATTGCAGTCATTGAAGTTGTCTGTTTCTTTCCTCAGAACTTTCCTCTAGTCTATGTTCCTGTGTTCAGCTGTGTCTCCTTCCTTTACATAGTCATTAATGGGGATAATGCTGCTATTAACTTTGTGTACTCCTTTATTTTTCTTTTCAATAGTTTTCAATAGATTACTACTCATTCTGATACGGATTGTGCTGGAGACGTTTTGCTGTTAAAGGGGAAGTGGTTTCTCTCTTCTGTCACAATGTACCTGGTCAGGATTAAGGATTATTGGAAAGCCAATGACTTGATGCAATTGCTTGTTTCCTCAGACCGATAACTCTTTACTAACTGGTAATAAGTTAGTATCATTTTATTAAACTGTTCTGTATGTAGTTAGATCCAACTCACGTTGTATGCGTGGATTATGTTAGAATCAACTGGAGTAATCAAATTTGGATTTAGACAAACGTGGATTCTTTATAGTTGGATATCATTTGAACCCGTTAGATTTTTTAAGGAACTTGAGAAGAAATTTTTATTTTATTACACTAGCTATTTAAAAAAAAAACACACTCTCAAGTGAACTTAGGACCAAGAATGCAATGTTTATGTTTGTTCAATGTCTTATCGAAGCAAAACAGAATTTCACATTTGTCATTTTCGAACGGAAAATGACAAATGTGAAATTCTGTCTAAATTAGTCAAAATTAAAAATCTGTCTTGAAACACCTACCTTCTCCAGTTGGGAGAGAGCGAGTGAGTAGCAGTCCTTTGCTCTGAACTGCATAAACCTCATATTGGATGGGTGTGTGAGTTCTGTGATGATGCTGAGACTGGGGAACAATCTGAGTGAGGAAGAGATGAGAAGAAGGGCTTTTTTGCAAGGGTAATAAAAACTTTGTGTCAGAAAGAAGCCACTTCAAGACAAAGATAAATGTTTTTAATTCTTTTACTATGTAAAATATCTCTTTTACAGCGTTAATGACTGAAGATAGTCTTTAAAATGAACTAATTCTCTGTTAATGAAGTAGTGAAAAGAGATAAAATCCAATAAATTGATTTGGCTTTCACTTTAGCTAAAACATTATGCCTGGCAGTTAAGGAGAAGTACCATTGTTAGCAACCTGAACCTTATTTATACCATGCATTACGTTCATTTACTCACCCTGACAAGCTTGGAAAAGTTTATATCCATCTGCGTTAAGCGTACATTCATACAATTGGAGTTAATGTGGCAACCAAATTGCAGTCTCTGTAGAAGTCATTATCTGCCACAAAACTCCTTCATTTGACCAATGTTACAATATGAACCAATATTGCTATTCCCCCATGAGTTCAGAGTGTCTCGGAGGCGCTGTGTTGTTGTCATTAGAGGTTTTTACAGGCTTTTAATCCAACCAATTCCAATTTACACTAAGTAGGTTTCGGAAACACAGAAATGCGACAAATTTTCATGTGTACGGTTGCATTTTCTGTCTGACTGACCACAACGGGGATGCTGCATGACAGGGACATCACTGAAACCGTACAGTCGTGTAGTTGGATTAAAATCCTGTAAAACAACCCCGCAAGACAACATTTTACCTCCGAGATGCTCTGAACTCACAGGGGAAGAGTGATTCATGACAAAACATTGGTGAAATGAAGGAGTTTTGTGGCAGATAATGCCGTATTTAGAGGCTGCACTTTGGTTGCTCCATTAATTCCCATTACATGGACATATGCTTATCGTGAATGGATAAAAACTTCTCCCGAAGGACTCAAAGTTGCTCCAGACTTCTCTGGGTGAGTAAATGAACGTAGCGCACGCTAAAAATAAGGTCCAGGTTGCAAAAAAGGGTACTTACCAATTAAGATTAAAGGGACAAATCTACTTGGTTTCTAAACATTTAAACACTCCATTTGTTACCTGAACATTGTCTGAACATTGACAATTGTCTTGGCATCTGCCATGTAGTCTTCCTCAGCACTCATGGTGCTCTCCTTGTCCACAACGACCAAGTTATCAGCATAGATTATACCACATTGGAGCAGGTTGTCCAAACTGTTGTATTTGAAAAAAAAAAGTATTTAAGATTTCTGGTACTGTTGCTTTTGTGTTTCAAATAAAAAAGGATGACCATGATACAGTTTGAATCACATACTTATCAATAGTCCCAGGCATGAAGTAAACCATTGGAAAGCAGCAAATCGCCTCTAAAAAGTGGTTGTCTGGTCTGCAGGAAAAATAAATTATGAAGCATATCCATTGTCCAATACATATTATCTCGACATATCCCCACTGACTGATTATGGGTCTGTGTGCGAATAATTGAATGAAATTTGCTTGCTGATGAGAAGTGGATATTTGCTAGAATTTCCCTCAAAAGAGGAGTGATATTAATATTTAATTGTGCAAAGAAGTGGAAGGGTTCACTAAAAATGAGTTGCTAATGGAAATTAAACAAGAGCCAGAGCTTTCCTGGCTCAACATTTGTGTATATTTTTGTTTCAATAGAAAATGTGGAAAAAGTACAAGAAAATGTAAACAAAAATAGGACTTTAAAAAAAAAGAACATGGCTGAATGATCAGATTAGCAACCTCTAGGAGGTACAGCTGTTATTTGAGCTTGTTTGAAATGACTGCAAATTAACATGTCATTAGGTGTAGTCATTAGTTCCTTATGTCATAAGATTTCCACTGGTTCTGCATCTTTGCATGAATGAAAACAGACTAATATCCACATCAGGGTTGAACAGAACTTGAACAGTTTGAACAGTCTTACGGGTAGTCCAGTAGCAGCAATATTGGGTTGAGCTCCTTTCTGGGCCGATAATAAGCTCGCAGGGGAACTATGAAGTTATAGAGCCCATTTCCTGCCGTCTCTGCAGACACTATAATCAGCTTATTCTTGAAGCCGTAGGCCTTAGCATCCACAAAGCTGTTATGTGTGCAGCCCTGGGTGGAGACAGAGTTCAGCAGGAAGTTGTCAGGCTTTTAGATGAGAAATCATCTTAATTGTTTTCTAAGAAAGAAAAAAAGAAGGAAAAAAAAGAAGGACAGAAAGAAAGAGAAAAATAAAGAAAGAAGGAGAGAAAGAAAGAAAGTAAGAAGGAGAGAAAGAAAGAATGAAAGAAAGAGAGAGAGAAAGAAAGAAAGAAAGAAAGAAAGAAAGAAAGAAACAAAGAAACAAAGAAAGAAAGAAAGAAACAAAAGGAAAATTTTACACCACTACTTTGGTTTGAGTCTTCACCTGATCCAGGCGAAGGCAGCAGAATGGAGCTTTTTGTGGTAGGAGGTGGCACAGAGTTGGAGAACTGCCGATGTACGGGGAATTTGGAGGGTAGCCCTTCACAAAACTAAAGGAGAGGTAACAAAGACATTTACAGGTGAAATTAAAACCTGTGCCAAAATACAAGGTAGATAAAGGGCTTTATAAAGTAATTACATCAATCTTTGGTATTTGTTTTCACATAAACAACCATTTTAATATGATATATATGAGTCAATGTATGCTTTCGTTTACAGTTTTTACCAGTAGATGGCGATAATGTCCCTCACTAGTTAATTTTGAACCGTCAGCAAGCCTCACAAAGAAAATGAATAGTCTCACAGTTAAGTAGATGGAAAAGAAAAGAAAACTGTTGTAGAACACAGAGTGCAATCAGTGTCTGGTATAAATATTCACCAAGAATTTATTCAATATTTTAATATCAATATAATTATTGATTAAGCTCAACTTTACGTTATTAATTGGATAGTCAGTGCAGCCCTTCTGTTTTTGGAAGAATAACCTTATATAACCAGACACGTAAGTGTCATCCGATGGTTAAATTGAATCATTTTGGACAGTAAATGTACACACAAGCCATCACAGATCAACTCCACAGGTTTGCAAAAAGTTATTCACATATATATGTCAACTTTCAAGCCATTTCATCAAAAAATCCTGTCTCCTTTACAAGTATGCACTAAACTAACCAATATTAGAAAATGGATGATATATGAAAATAATCAAAACAATTATTACTAAGAGGATCAGGGACAACCTGACGGTGCAAGGGTTTGTTCAAGAATGCAGTGGCTGATCCCTCACTCCAGGGTGCTCAAGTAAGAGACAGCCTGTAGGACAAGGGCCATAAAACTTATCTCTGGGCCAAGATGGAGTACAGCGCAGGGTGTGTAAGGAGACAAAGTGCCATAAATCTAGCTTTGGCCAAAATGGAGCCAAGGAAATCCCAAAATGTAGAAAAGGTACTTTAAATGCTTTCCTGGTAATATTGTTATTTTTCAATCAACTAATTTTGACTAAGAATTAAATTAAGCCATTTTTCAAACACTTTTGTTAAACCATAACAAAGTTTGTAAAACACACAAACAAATCAAGAGACCTGAGTAACATCATTAAAGACAAAGAAAAGTAATGTTATTGACCATTATATGATATATTTTTAAATTATGTTAGTAATTTAAACTGAAGGCTTATCTTGATGCTTTTTATTCTTTTAAACATTTTATGAGACTTTATTATATTAACGTCTGAAACCTTTGGTTTGGTTTTTCAATAAAGCTGATTCTAATTCAGTTGAGCTGTTAAAGCTAATGTGAACCACTTACTCACCTATAGCTGTGTGTGGACCGAGCATAGCACACTGAAGCCCAGTTCAGCCATTAAGAGTTAAAGCCGGCAGGTCTATCCACCCTCAGTTGTGTTTTTTAAACCGGGTGGACATTTTAAGCCGCAGGTGTTGTTAGCGGCGTGACCAGGGTAAGTTTCTCATGTCTCTCATAACAGTTATTGGCAGCGAGCCGTGGGAGGGGAGTCCTGTTTAAGACAACTGGCCATAGTATTTTATGTTGTTTATTATTACTATGTTTAGTGTTTTAGTGCATCAAGGATTAATTCGAAATGGGATGCAGCATTTACCTGAACAGCTAAACATTTTTCTGTGACATGGTGTTACCATGGTGAAGTTAGTTTTATGTTGGATATTCAACAGACATTTGATTTTTACTATCCTGTATGGCACAGGATATATTAAGGGAGAGAAAAGTAAAGAAAGCTGAAAACAAATTCAAGTCACACATTTAATATTCTTTGATGTAAAAACAATGTGAAAGCTGAGGTTTGTGGTTTTAATGTGACAAAATGCGTAGAAGTTTGAGCGCCAATAATACGATTCTAAGGTAATGTATCAGCTATATATCTTCATTATATTGCCCGAAGCTGAAACTCATGATTGCTGTAATTTTGTCGTCAAATTTTACAAGTCTTGTCTTATTCACCTTAAGCAAAGAATGATTTTTATGAGATATGTAACATTTTCTAAGCAAAACAAACCTATCATAATATCATCAGGTTCGGCTGTCCCTTTAGTCCACTGACTGATGTTTTCCAATCAAAAGGAATATTAAGATAAAACACTTGTGTTATTTTTTATGGCCTGGTTTTGATTTACATTAAACTGACTTATTTTTTTTCTAATTTCAAATTTTTTCTAATTTCTAATATTTGTAATATATTTGCAATTACCATTTGATCGCCACGTGATGGCACTGTGGTACTTCGAGTTTCACTCTGACATCTTTGCACTTTTTTCTTTACTTATTTAAACTCCAGCTCTGCACCTCTGCAGTAACAGAGGCGCAGCAGATGTCCAATTTCAATAGACCTGTCTAACAGGTGCTGTTTGGGATTGGCAACTGAGGCATTTGAGTCCCTATCAACTTTTTTCTCCGTACAAAAATATCACTGAAGATTTTTCTTTCTTTTGAATGCTGGAAAGTTGACTGTATCTGACTAACATGTACAGGAACATTGGCAGGAAGGATCTCGGTAGCAACAGAATCACTGGAAGAAGAAAAGCTGACCTCCCTGTCATTTTAATCACTGTATTTTACAGCATCATGACACCCCAATTATATGCCTGTTGAAACCCAATCACTCCTTCTACAGCCAGTGAAGGATGACGGAGAGAACGAAAGGTGAGATTGAATCAATTTCAAACCGCAGAATGCAACTGCCACAGCAAACAACCCCCCCCCCCCCCCTTCTGCTCCAGAGCTTCTAGACACACTAAAACACATCTATACAACTTACTCTGAACCCACGGAGCCCTCCTCATCTGACTGGTTGGTCTCGTCCTCAGATTGGTCACTGAGGAGGTCGCAGGGCAAAATGGCAGAGGAGTCAGCAATTTCCAAGACGGGTGCAATGCTTGGCCTTCGACTTCCAGCTCCGTTCTCTGTTGGTAGGGTCAGTTTTCCACATTCCTCAGGAGGATCGGCATGCTGGAGATCTATCGCTACAGTCCCTGAAAATCACAAAGGTGGAATTTTTTGAGAAGCGAAGCAGCATGGCTTGCTATGTAGAAATGAGATGCCTTAACAGCCCTTTGCACATAAAAGTCAATATCCATTTGTACATTTCTGACACTCAGCATTTGTAATTTATTTACTCAGCAGAAACTGATGTTTCATCTTGAGGAGAAAATTTACCATATCGCTTTTCAGACAAATGCTTTATTTACAAAGAATAGCATATAAACGGAAGTCACTACAGTTTATATCTGATTACAGCAAATACTTTCTTGTCAAACATCATAAAACTGCTCATAATATGATGCATGACAACGCCATAATGCATCTATTGAATGTATGAAATACACATACATCATCTATTTTGGTTAAATCTGATATGTTACAGAAAAAAAACAAAGTAGGCGAGGTGTGAAAATATAGTGCAATGGAATCTTTAATTGTAGAGGTTTTATGGTGTAAAGAGATGCATCATGCACAAACTTACCATATGAGGTTGTCTGATCAACTTTCAAAGGTAAAAAAAACAAAAAAACAACAAAAATAGGCAAATTACAATAAAGTCAGCCAATAAAATAAACGAAAGCATGTCAGTAAAAAAAAACATGCAAAAGTATGAAGAAAGCAGCCACCATTCAGAAATGTACAAAATGCAGTTCTGATAAAAAAAGCATTTTTCTCCTATATATCAACAAAGGTGTCAAGTAACAACGTTCAAATACTTTACCTTATTTAAGTAGAAATTTGGGGGATTTTTTTTTACTTCAATGGAGCAATTATAGATTAGGCTACTTTTTACTTCTACTCCTTACATTTAAAAAATAGCCTAATTTCTTCTGTTGCATTTAGTCGTGTTGTTTTATTGAAAATAAACACAGAAAAACGATCAAAAACTGTGCCAAATGGAAAGAATTTGACGGCAGTTTGATAATTTTTTAAAGCATTCTCGATTCATCGCATACGCCGCACACAGGAGTCACACGTTAACTGAATATTTTCCATATTTGTCTGGTTATTTGGAACAGTGGCAAAAAATCTGAAGTAATTTTTGGCTAATTATAATTTACACCCCTGACTTTGGTGCAGATGCGCGGACTTTACACACGGAGTAAAAATAAATGAATCATATTCATAGAAAGATTCCCATAAAGGT
This sequence comes from Apricaphanius iberus, assembly GCA_028564705.1. NCBI lineage: Eukaryota > Metazoa > Chordata > Actinopteri > Cyprinodontiformes > Aphaniidae > Apricaphanius > Apricaphanius iberus. The sequence continues at coordinate 844,742 of JAPXFQ010002398.1, read as the reverse complement.
ATCAGAGCATCATCTCAGACCGGGAGGCTTTGGAAGATATCAATTACTGGAGGGGATGGTTAAAGGCTCGCGCCAAAAAAACCTGGTGTGGTGCCAAGCACCGGTACCAAAGGAGCACATGCCACGGCTTTTTCTGCCGCTGAAGAGATAGCAAGCTCGATTCAGAGAGAATTTCAGAATTCTGATCAATTCTTTTAGAGAAATGTTCCCTGATTTCAAAACCTTGGGTGAAGTGCAGCTTTTCATTTCTACCTTGGCAGCAGAGGGCGGTAATTTATACAGTTTATACAGCAATAGGTGTATATTTATACATCTATTGCGATTCACAGGAAGAAAGAAAACTGTTGAGATACAGATCTCTCTTGATTCATCATCTTTCTGTTGTAATAAAAAAATAAACTCTCTGTGTTTAGGACACACCTGATGACTTAAAAATGCTGGTTTATTTAGTGTAGCTGACCTCTAGCTGTTCATGACGCAAACCACTTCACAGTTCAGCGGGACAAAGTGGACGGAGGTTGCCAAGTTCAAGGATACCCGTGGTAAAGACGCAGGCAAATACATCATTACAAATAGGCAGTAGTTATCATATTTTCAACTTCCTGAAAATTGTATTAATGCTCAGCAGTCCACATATAGTTGTTTAATGCATTGCACTAAAATGCATTCATTTTGATGGAGCTGATAAAGGGTACCTAGCGTATCTCTAACTTTAAATATTAAATTTTTTTAAATAACATTATAGTCATTATGGGCTTTACTAGAAATGTTTTTAGGAGGTGTGGTAGTGCTGTGATGCAGCTTAAGATTTAGTTTTTATTAGCATAAGAACAAAATATTACTTTTACTTTCGTGCATGTGTGGGTTCCCTCCAGGTACTCCAGCTTCCTCCCACAGTCCAAAAACATGACTTAATTGGTTTCTCTAAATTGTCCTTAGGTGTGTGTGAGTGCATGGTTGTTATTCCTGTCCACCTCTGCAAGCCAACTTTCTAAGACACCAATGATAAGATCGCTGCTCATACCAACATACCCCTCGTACCCATCCCTGATTATTTAAGTTTAAGTGTGTCTTGTCTTCGAAGGTTTTCTTTCTTACCCATGCTGGCTATGATGCTGTGCACAGGCAGCCTGGATGGGGCATCATAGAGGCCAGTAAGGGGGAGACCCTTCCCATGTTTTTCCTCCTGTTTGAAGATGAAGGCAGAGTTTTCCTCTTTAGTGATGTTGATGTAGTAGCAGGTGTCAGTAGCAGCCATGATGTGACGTGGTCCAGGATTCAGGAGGATGCTCTTGTTGTCCTCCCTCTTTACCCCAATCAAACAGACCCCATACCTGCAAGGCAATTCAAAATGGGCTTCAACTTCAGCTTATTTTGTCTTATATTTACATACTACTAATTACTTCAAAAGTTGCCAAGGGAGGATTCACTGACTTCTTATGGGCATGAAAGGAGGCATAGGTGAAGCTCTTTCCGTCATACTCTCCAAAAAACTTGCTATCACCTAAACGGATGTGGTACACCTCGTTTCCAGAGCAGCGTCCGTACGTTCTCTGCCACTGTTCAGGGGATGTCTGCCCTTCCCTGGAAAAAAATGGTCTGATATCACTACTGAAAACAATAAAATTTCCCGTCAGCGCATAATTTGGTCAGATCTTATTGCGTTATTGGAGAGACTTCTTTGGCTTCCATCAGCACACATGGAGAGAGCGACAACCTGCTTCACCGATAAGCAAAACCTTTTAGTTTTTACAGTACAGTTTGCAACTTCATATATGAGTGTACTAATATCCTTTTAAACTGAAGCGCTTCATGTGACAAGAGAAAAAAACAAACAGACAACAAAGATCTCCACAAAGCACCCCACACTCCCCCCAGATTGAGATGATCACCCCCAAAATATAATAATTTATTTCTTGGAAAATTTCTAACATTTCTCAAGAGTTTAATCAAAATCTAACCAGAACTTTTTGAGTTCTTTTGCCAAAAGACAGACAGATAAACTGATGAGAGAAATATTCAGCTCCCCCATTCTACCACTAGATGCTCTGCGCATGGTCAGAGCTGTTCTTAAGAGGATTTCGACAAACATGTACGAAATGGTAATGGTAAATGGTAAATGGCCTGCATTTGTATAGCGCTTTACTCAGTCCCTACAGACCCCAAAGCGCTTTACACTACATTCAGTCATCCACCCATTCACGCACACATTCACACACTGATGATGGCAAGCTACGTTGTAGCCACAGCTGCCCTGGGGCACACTGACAGAGGCGAGGCTGCCGGACAATGGCGCCACCGGGCCCTCTGACCACCACCAGTAGGCAACGGGTGAAGTGTCTTGCCCAAGGACACAACGACTGAGACCGTCAGAGCCGGGGCTTGAACTGGCAACCTTCCGATTACAAGGCAAACACCCAACTCCTGAGCCACAGTCGCCCCACACAATACCACACAATGAGTAAAATTGTTCCTAAGCATGAAATATGCACATATCTGTGTAAAAGTCTGGTTGATGAGGGCGATGGCTTTTAAATGTAATCCATACATTTTAAATAGACCATAGACTTCCAGAAACTTAATATTTATCTACTTTCTCCAGCTAAAAACCTGAATGGATATTTGTATTACACACCATTCACTCCAAGTTTTAGCTGCTTTGCAGGGGATTTCAGGTCTGATACATTTCTCACCATTTGTAACATTCCACCACTGGCTGCAAAAACAGCTCCTTTGCAAAATGCAACCACCACCGAGCGGAACAGTTGGTATAATGTTCATAGGTATGAAAGTCTCAGCTTAAAATCTCCAAACATAATTCTTGCCATTTTTTTGAGCATTGGTTTGTATAATGAACTGCTTTCAAACATGATCAGAACCACAAGGATAATTCAGCAAGCTTTGGCCTTGTCACACTAAGACATTCTCAAAACCTTTCAACATAATAAAATACTTAGGTCACTTTATGTATATAAACAAGCCAACAAAGAAAAATCCCACCATAAAACTTTACTTACGCACATAACCTCCCGTTATAAACTGCTGGGTTTCCTTAAATAGAAAACTTGAATTGATTAGAGGTTTGTATGATTACATTGAAAGGACTTGAAATGACATTGAAATTAATTGAGATGACATCTGCTGTGAATTGGCACCATAAAGTTAAACTGAATTGAATTTGTTCATAGAAAACTTGAATGGTTCAAATCAATCATTAGTAACCCATATTTTATATGATATCTGTGCCCTTGATGAGTGGATATAGACTTCTGACCAGAATCGTCAACTTATGTTTAAAACAAACCACCTAAAATAACCACATATATTTAAAAAATTTTGCTTAAAAATCATAGTTAAAATAATTCAAAACTTTTAACATACTTGCTTCTACTCAGGCTTCTCACAACGGATCAGAATAATAATCACATGAAGTTATTTTTTGATAGTGTTTAAATTAACACCTACAGCTGAGATACTGATTTTTTGGTCCCCTTCACAGTCAGAAGCTAGTGTGAGTTTCCATCATAAACGTAGATGTACTGTATTTTCTGATTTGGTTTGAGTGCAGGGTGAGCAAATGCATAGGCTGATTGATAGCCTAACAGAAGAAACAGGCTAAGGTTCAGTGACATGGTTTCTACTGTGCTAACAGAGCATCAGTCAGTCTATGTTGCTATAAAGATGCTTGCAATTTTTTTTTTAAATTAAACTATCAAGTCAAGTTGAATCTGCTAACATGAATAATGACCAGACGGTGAGTATGAGATAATAATTGGGCCCTTGTGAAGTCTCCAATTTGTAGAACCAAGGCCTCAAGCTCAAATTTAGATTGCCATTGATTATTTGAACTCGGTGGTAATCTCGGCTGCATGGGGGGAAACCTTGTAAGATATATGGGACAAACATTTCTTTCTTTAAAGTCTAAGAGCTAATTATTTTAAGCATTAATTTAAAGAAAAGGTTGAAAATAATCTGTGAATAAATGTTGCCATTTAAATGATAATTAAATTCTTGCAAGTGCTAGAGACAAAATAAAAACGTGACAGCTTTTTAAATGCACAATCACTGTATTTTGCTTCTGTTCATTAATTCATGCTCTCTGAGTGCCAGGACGTTCAACACAGCTCTTACTTGTAGTCAAGAGGTATAAACCAGTGGAGTTCCTAATAAGGTCTCCAATATGGCAAGCTACATAGGGATATTTAATGCTACAAAATGCAAAACATGGACACAAAACAGCTTTCAAGATATTAAGAAATGATTGTGTCGATTTGCTGCATGGTGGAAAGTTGTTGGCAGTCTTGTATTGCACCACAAGGTTCCTGGTAGGTTCTCCCTGTGGATTTCTGGGTTCTGTCTGGGTACTTCAGCTTTCTCCCACATTTCAAAATCATCATTGTTCAGTTAATTGGTAATGCCTTAAATCTGCCTAAGGTAGGATTGAGTGGATGGTTATCTGTTTTGCGTGTCACGTTGTTGTCATGTGATGGACTGGTAATCCATTCTCGGTGTACGCTGCTTCTTTCCCAATGATCTCTTGAGATAGGCACCAGATGCCCAGTAGCCTGACAAGGATAAGGGGGTATGTCCAGTGAATAGATGGATGGATGTGTCTATGTTAGGAACATTTACAAAGCAAAGCCTAAATGCATTTTAGAGGCCCGAGACAGTGGTCAGACTCGAAACATTATATATCTATGAATCTCAGCAAGTGACAATGTCCATTCATTAGTCGTAAGCAAACGGGCTTGTAGAATCAAATCTAGTGGTACACTAATATTAGCTGGTTAATCAGTCAGGCTACCTGCTTGGGTGGAGTTTTCTCGAAGGACAAATAGCAAATAGGTTTTGAAATCAGACAAAAAAAGATAACATAATAGATTGTTTCTACATTAAAAACAAAACAAAAATGTTAAAAGTAAAAAGGTAAATGAACGGATGACAAATTATTTACAACACAGAAAAGCAAATGAGTCACCACTAATGCTGCAAAGATTCTCTCTGCAGTAAACAGGATGACATAAAAAACAGTAGTTAGGACTGTGTTGGACTAAACTATTCGCTTCAGGAGTAGGAAACAATTGGAATCTTGGTTAAGGACATTTTTTTAAGCCCATCAGGAAGTTTGCAGTGTGTCCTTTCTGCCACACAAGGGGTGCTCAATGAGATGTAAGCAACACAATCATGTGAATGAACCAAATATGTGTGGGAATCAAATTTCTAGCAGGTGTGTCAGAATGGAACCTAAAATATCAGGCAAGGTACACATTTTATCATGGGTATCTAGGCCAGGTTATTTTCTTCCTTGTTCTGTTCACTGCTGCAGCATCTCTCTACCTACCATCTGTCTCAGTCTTTGCCAAGATCCAACAAAAAAAAGCAAAACCACGCATACCAACAAATCTCTGAATGTATATACAGAAGCATGACATTAAAACTCAGCTGCAATAATTTTTCTTGGTTTACTTAAACATGACAGTCATAAATACAAATATCTGCAAAAAACATGATAATTTAAAGTTTACACAAAAATATGTCTGTCTTTGTCTCAGGGTCAGAAAACGTCTACAGGCTAGCTCCTTCAAAGACCAGTAAATCAAGATGCTATATGCTTGATTCTCCTTTTCAAAAAGCTGTTATGTTCCATTTGTTGTTTCCATTGTGCATATTCAGTTTAACCCTACAGATTACAAATACACCATCCAATGGGCATAAAGTACACTTGAGTAATTTATTCCATATAAAAGTACTTCTCTACTAAATTACAAGGTTTTACAAGGTTTTCTACAAAGAAGTTGCTGCCAGTGTTTTTAACTTTTTTTTATTTATTTAAGGTAAATCATTCTGTAATAACTGTAATGAAAAATAAACATCTTAGCATTGTATACAAGTTCACAACATAAATAGTGTTTACTCACTGTCCTCTGGAGGTGTGAACCAACAAAGTCACTAAAGTTGATGTGGCCGGACACACGCAGTTGAGTGCCAACATGGCGTACTTGAACTCTTCTTCACATACAACATGATCTGTTGAAATGCAGTAATTTACAGTCATTTTTAGATAGCAAAAGTATTTTTTATATTTCTGATGGTTATTTTTTTTTTTTGGGCACTTGCCAGCAAACTTTACGTGAAACTTATTTTCTGGTTTCAGAATTTGGACATAGAGAGGGCAGTTTGGAGCGAAGTCCTTTGCAGCCCAAGCCCTCAGAATAGTCTGATGATCCTGCAGCATGAAAAATATCTGTTTCAGTTGTATATCACATTATTAATCAATGAAGCAATTTTCAACAGAGTCACAACTTTTTGTCTAGGGAAAACTCAGCCTAAAGCCTAGTTTATACTTCTCTATCACTTTGCACTCACATACACGTATTGACAGGGAGGTTTTCTTTTTATCCTCTTTTTTCTGTGAAGCAATTCCCTACAAGGACAGCAGGGGCTGCAACTCAAAATCACAAGGAGACCATATTAGATAAACTGACCTTAATATAAAGCATCTAGTGCCACAGCTGCATTGACTACTCATTACATCGACTACAGAGCACTGTTCTGTTGAAATGATCTTTGGCTAAATTTTGGGCCGACCAATCACAGACATGCACTCTGTTGCATTTGACAGATGGTTAAAAAATTGGGCTCTACTCAATTCGTCCTTGCATGCCTGTCAGAAAGCCCTTGCATCAAAGGATAATGGCGCTGCATGCCTCCGCACCGCCGCTGACATAGAAGTATAAACTAGCCTTAAATATCTTAAAATGGGTTGGTAACAATAAAAAGGAAGCAACACAAGAAGGGAAACTACCCCTTCAACATGGTTAACACATTCAAACGTTAATATGAGAAGTCTCTTTGAGTAACTTACAGCAGCAGTTCGGTCAACCTCATTTCTGCTGCTCAGGATGAAGCACGCCTCAGCATCGTCCATCCTAAAGCAATCAGAGACAGACGATGAGGATTTGGGCTTTGGCTAGCTGCAGTGAAGGGGGAATAAGGCCAAATCAAAAAATGTAATTGTTAATTTTGTTAAATTGATGCTCAGTCTGTATATAACCCTAATGTTCCCAAACAATATTTAAGAGCCAGAAGCTTGAATAAAAATACTCTGCATGATGACATAAATTTGTTAATGTTGGTGCAAATAATAATGGAAAGGTTTGTTTGTTAAACCATAGAGTGAAATTGACTTACAAAAACTAGCAGCCTAGCACACATATATGAGGTCCACAACCCTACATTTCTAACTTTACTCTTTAACATTCTTTTGTCACTCATGCAATTTGACATGAAAGATGGTGGAGAGACGAAGGGAAGACATTCCCCAAATGGCCCAAGCCTGGGAATCGAACCGAGGACACAAGGACTCTAGCCTCTGATTACCGTGCGCCTGCTCTGCTCTTGTTCAACCAGCAGATCCAGAGTGCCCTCTGAAGCAGTTTCACCCCAATACATTATGATTCAGTCATAGAAAGATATTAAACAATATCTGGCTCTATGAGTATGCAACAAAGGATTTAGTGATACAGAGAAAATTTGTAGGAGATAAAAAAATCTGATGCTAATTTTTTTAATGCCTGTCGCCTTTGCTCTGTGCAGATGATAAATGTAAAGTAAAATCCTATTACACACTGATGTGCAAGCAGAGGGCAGCCAACAGGAGTTGGAGCACCCTGCTATTCATTCGAAGTGGCATTGTGTTGCCAGTGGACTATTTTGATTTTACAATCTGCTGAGATTCTAATGCTGAACCTACACATGACTAAAACCTTTCAAAATCTTTACATTAGACTATAAATGTGTGTAGGCTAAGGCTATTTAATAAATAAATACTAAAGCTATTTTTCTACAGTAACACTATAACTCACTTGGCCCTCATCAGGTCTTGATCTTTGAGGGCAGATCCTTGCAGGTAGATGACCCTCTGAGACCAAAGTGGGATCTGCAGGATGCGTCGAACCTGAATGTCTATGTCCGTCGGGCACAGGATCACCACATAGTAGTCCTGTAAAGCAGGCAGACAGTTTATTTTTTATTTTTTAGATTCAATCACTTACTTTAAAATGAACAAACGTTATGCCAGATATTGAATATTCACAGAATATTTAAAGCTGAAGTATAAGCTATTATGTGACAAAGACTCTATACAACCAAAATAAAACTAACAAATCTCTTCGGGGGAAAAATGTAAGAAACAGAAAAGCTGCCATTTACCTGGTTGCAGAAGTGTGTACACAACTAAACTGCTACTTTATTGAGGCTCATTTTAATTACATTTTACACACCTGCCATCAGAAAGAGTATCCTGTAACTAGGGCTAGGTAATATGACCAGATACACTGCAGCAGAACCAGGATTTCGAAAAAGTACAGAATGTAATTTAAAGAACATTTATTGTGAAAAATGTATTTAAAAAACTACGAAACCTTTCAAGTAATTTTCTAGGCGTTACAAATATTTGTTCAACCAATGCAACACAATAATGATCATAAATAAATATGAATATATTTTAAACAAAATATGAGCTAAATTTTGCGAAAATACAAATTTCAAAATTGTTAGGATTGAAGTGCAAAATGTAAAAATGAAAATAAAATGTCTTCCTGCTTCCCTGACTAGTTATTTATGAATTTAATATTGCACAAAAATCAAGCTGCACATATGTGAACTTAGAGTGTTTCAACAAGTTTAACATCCGTTAAGTAGAAAACGACTCATTTTAAACTTAAACTTTAAACTTAAATCTAGTGTAAATACAAAACACTGAACATCAGTATGATCCTTCTTGTGTACCTGGTATAAAGTAGGTGGAGCTGATGACATAATCAACAAGCACAATCGCATACAGGACAATATAGGCAAAATCTGTACCGTTAACTAAATTTGTATAATTTCAACTTTATAGAGTTTATATTATCCACTAGTACTTGTTATACAGTTTGGCTGCCCTGGTAAGATTTTGTCTGAGATTTGAATCTTTAGGTTGAAGCAACAGTCTGTAGATAGGTTGCCAAGAATCTGAATGATCCTATTGTAAAAAGCATTATATCTATGCAGCGCATGATGTTACACAGCAATCGTCACCAATTTGAGATATGAAGGAGGCCAGTGACTTCACAAAAAATTGAAATTTCTGCAATAGTACTAAACAAACAAAATAGAAGTTTGTCCCTGCCAAGAGCACCACGGCAATTTTTGGGTAGAATGCTTTACTTGTGACAACAATCACATTTACAGTTCATACTATGTTAGAACTGAGGAATAATTTTTGCAACAAAGGGTTTATTTAATAAACACTTTTTGTAAGTTACAAGGTACAATATATACAGTACATTTTTATTCCTTTAAATGTATTTTAATAAAAAAATTTAGCAACAAATTTTTACCATTTTTAAGATGAAAATAGAATTTTATAAAAAATAAATGATTAGTTAAAAAGAAATTCGCCTAGTTACTACACAAAAATCCAAAAAAAATTTTTTTTCAATGATCTACACTGAAACAAAACAAAATCAGAAGGAGTAATCACATTTTCATAAATTTCAACATCTGTAGTCTCTGTTCAATTTCAGCATTCATGGGAGGCCTTATATGGGTTTGGGTTCCCTAAGCAATCGCTCAGTTTGCTTGTGCCTTGGGCTCTGATTTTGCCTAAAGAAAGTGGTAAAGTAAAGATCTCTTCAAAGTCTGACAGATTTAGAGAACTTTTAGAATGGATCAAGAACTTTTATGTTAACAGACTTTTACTAAAGGAAACTCAGTGCTGAGATTCAATCAAAAAGTGAGGGTGCGCACACTAATGCCACCAGGTTATGTAAATACATGTATTCAGAACAGTGTGTATAGTGACGTTTAAAAATGGATGATGACAGAACCATTGTTCCAATTTGAAGATAATCTCAGTAGCTAAAGCTTACTTCTGTATCGAATTGAAAGATATTATTTTTTTAAAGAATCTGCTAGGAAAATGTGCTTGTCCAGAAATAAAACCTATTGAATTTAGCAGAAGATACTTGTAGTCGATCAAGTACAAGCAAGAGTAAGTGGTTGGTTCAAACCTTGGTTTTCGCTGTGTTACAATGCAAAGTCTTTTGAGTGTTACACAGAAAAAAAAACACCCTAAAATGCTGCCCACTGTACCTGCAGCCTAGGATGAGCATAGAACTCGTTGAGAAAATCCATCAGTAGGTCAATCTTTAGTGAGCTGACACATAACACAACATGTTTTTCAGTCTGTGCCCGGTGACGGCTGTAGTTCCCTCCAAGCTTCTGGCTCTCCATCCACAAGAAAGCTATCTCCTCGATCTGAAATGGGGACATAAAATCAAGGGTTAAACAGAGTAGAAGGGGTTTGCTTCTTATATAGTCAGCAAGCTTAAAAAAGAATCTCCCACAATCAGTGTTACATGAACAACATCTACGTTTGTCTGAGTTGACAGAACTGCACTGTTAACTGGAATCTAATTAGACCGACATTTTTACTGAAATGCACACATTCCTCCTGTTGTCAAAAGTCAGGACATATATAAAACCCTCATTAGTTTTTGATTTATTGTCAGGCCACATCAGCTGCAAAAATATTCATGGTAATATTTTACAAAAACCTCATGAAAAGGACATCTATGCAAGGAGGAAGTCAAATAATTTCTAAATCTAGGTTTACTGTGTGTGAAGTTATTTTAATAATTCATGGGCTCCATACCTGCAACGGAAGGACTACCAGTGCAACACAGATGAGAATAACCACCAGCAACTGTGAGGGCCAGATCTGTGGAGTAACATCCCCATAGCCCACAGTGGAGAAGGTGACGATACAGAAATAAAAGGAGTCAAATAAGGACAGGTTTTTCCCGGCTCTCTCAAGATGCTGAATCCCACAAGCTCTGCAGAGAGAAAGGATGAATTATTTACACCCAATGTTCTTCAGATGAAATGATGATTCAAAAGAAAACACATCATAAAGCATGGCTTCAAGGAAGGGGCAAACTGCCCCTGGAAAACGTAAAGCCAACCCAGTAGTGGCAAAATAAATGACAAAAACAAAAGGAGCAACTTCCCGTTGACTCCCATGTTATAAATGCCAACTTCACAACAGAAATAAACATGTTTACAGCCTGGTTCAAAAAAACATTTTAGGTTTACCATCATGACAACTCCGAGGGGGGTGAATCTTTTTCTAACTCATCCGTTTAGATGTAATTTAATATTGGAATTATGAATAATTAGGAGCGTGTCATTTTGATTGACAGATCAGTCAGAGCTAACACTCTACGCCTATGGTGGCCAACAGCTACTAACAGCTTATATGTACTGTATGCATCTACCCCCCCGCTTTCTCAGGCAATGCTTTCAGCCTCGATTTAAGACTTCGGCCCTTTCATGTTTCTGAACTTCACTATCAGTTGCTTCTGCAGTATTAATTTGGTTTTGGACAATAATTGTGCACTTATTGGACAAAGATGGCTTGCTGTGATATTGATTACAGTAACAGACCGTCCAAGAAGTCTGTGCTTCGCCAGCAGTGGGGGAGAGAATTTTTGTCAGGGTCGCCAAGAGGAATGGAGCTCCAATCTGGGCTGTTATCTCCTTCCACACGCGTGTTTGAGCAGGCGGCTGGTCGGGTAGAAGCAGAGCAGCAAAGTCGGCGTGTGACAGAACCGAGAAGCCCCGGTGAGCCTGCGGTGTCGGGGAGGAAAATAGCTGGTATAGCAGCAGAGAAGCACGGGGTGTCCGCGGTGATCAGGAGCAAGAATTGGCTAGATCGGATGGAAGGCTGCAGATTTAAGGTCTCTACAGACTGGATGATCACTGGTTAGATCAGTACTGGTGTGAAGAACACAGATCAGGAGATGGAGGTGGTATGGCTTGATGTCAGAGAGATGTGACTCAAAAATCGTTTAACTTTTGAGAGGATCGGTGTCGTCATGATGACTTTGTGACAGATTTTTGTTGGAACTTTGTTAATCTAAGTCCGCCCATGTCTTCACCCTCTACCGTTCTTCTGATGGTAACTGAAACACAACCATGCCGTTTTAGGCGGTACTGAAAAAATGGATGGGTTGGCATGTTACATTAGTTATCAGTGGGATTAGCACCCTGTAAGTGGTAAATGCTTGCTATGGTGCTTCAGATCCCAAGCCATTCGGGTCTTGTTATGTCGATATGTGTTCCCCACTCGAGATGTGTTTCAGGGTCTAAAAGTGACCCTAGTGGAAAAGGGTCAAGATTCTCTCAACCACGGTCTTCTGGCTGAAACCGCCTGTAGCCTATGTTAGCTTCAGTTAGGCCCCAACCTAACATCGCCAGTCTCAGATCCACCTCTTTGCCCATTTTTTGTTTTCTGAGGGTGAGGAGGTGAGTGACGCGACCAAGATGGCGGTGGTGGAGGCTTAATTTTCTGCTCTTCAGAAGCCTATGGGTGACATCATCCAAGGGTTTGTCTACTGTCTTTACAGTCTATGGTTTCAAGACAGCTAAAAATTTCTATTTTTCTATGACTGTTTTTTGATGATGCAGCTCTGCCCTTCCTCTACCTGTCAGCTAGTTGAATACATTTTGTAATGCTAGGTTGAAAGACATAGCTGTTTTTAAATATTTTTCGTTGCCAAGAGAAACAAAACAATTTTTTTAAATAAACAAAATTGTAATCATCAGCAGTATTTATGTGTTCATCAGCACGAAAAACTGCTGATAATTCAGTTTTAATTCAGTTTTAAATGAAAGCACAATAAACATTTTTTTCCCAAATGTGTAAAAACCATCATACATTGAACCTGTTCACGTTAACATACTGAGCAAATATAATACTAAATCATGTCTACACATGATACATCTCTCACCAGGAGAAGCTACCTGAAGAAAACAATTATCTTTCAATTTGATCAAGACTAAAGGCCACTGAAGTCAATGCATCTCCTGCCCAGGATCTCATTTTAAAGTGACAACATTGATTGTTCCTTTGGTAATCTCCCTCAGTAGCTGTGCTAATTAATTTGTCTTTTTTTCTTTCAGATAGATTGAAGATTGAATTAAATCATGAGGCAAGGGAAATGAAGCTACCCGACTGGATCGGTGGTGGTCATGGTGCAGGAACAGAGTCAATGATCAATGGCCTAGGAGTAGCCAGCTTTGATTAAAACAAATTGGTGCTATAAATGTCCAAATCGACAACACATAAAATGAAGAATAGGTGCACAACTGATTGTCCACGTATTTTATTGGCTTGGATGTAAATCCAGTGCAAGACTCACAAGTAGGATGTTTAATGTCAGGAAAATAACTTAAAGATGAGGCACTAAAACAAATGATAGAAGGTTCTCAATAAACAAAATTAATTCTGCTATATTAGAGCAGGACAAAAATGAATAATAATAAAAAATAACGCTAAAAACAGGTGTTTTTTTATTTATCCATCTGTTTTTTATTAATAACAATGTTATTAATAAATAACAATTAATAAATATCAATTAAACTGTTTTGTTACATTTAATTTTATCATACAATATTGGTCTGAGTCCAAGATAGCTTTTCAGTAATGATATTCAACGTTACTTGAATAAGACAACACCTTTAAACTGAGCTTAATGAGTAACAAAATCTTTTATAGAACGTTGTCTTCACACATAGTACCATGTGGTGGTTTCTGGTTGTTTGTTACTATATCACTTCGAGAAATCCCTTACAAATAACCAGGACTTCAAACCTACAAAAATCTGATCTTTGTTATAATCAGTGAACGCACCATAGCAAGCATTTACCACTTACAGGGTGCTAATCCCACTGATAACTAATGTAAGATGCCAACAACAATTTAAATTGTGAACTGATGTTATCTTTTTTTAGTAATATTGATAAAATCCTATTTAACTACAGTGTAGTGTTACAAATTTCACTCAAATCATAGCTTCCTTTCAAATACTAGGTTGGACATAGTTATTTGTTTTAAATGGCTCTTGTAGAACTCCCCCCAAAATAAATAAACAAATTACATTTTGTTCTATAGATTAAAGGAGTATGCAGTAATTATCTTACTTCTTAAACCCCCAGTCAGTCATGCCAAATGGCCGCTCAGACTGAGGAATGTTTTGCTGGAAGTTTCTTCGTCATGAAGTGGAGTTTTATAAACTTCTGCTACATGCTTTCTCTTTATGAAAATTTGCTGCAAAGTCAATGATTCAATTTAATCTACTGGTTTTCCTTAAAAAAACATTTTTAAAACAATTTGATATAAATAAACCAAAATTGACTTGATAACTAGGATAAACTGGAATCTTTGTGTTACTGGATTGAAATTACATTTCCCCCCCTATTTTATTAAGTGCCTTAAGGTAACATGCTGTGAATTGCTGCTATACAAATAAACTGAAATGAACTGGATTCAATTATAGGTGAGTTTTATTGATAAAGTAAAATAAATTTCAGTGAACCCTGAGCTGTTTCAAAAAAAAAAAAATATTGCTTGATGTAACAACATTTATTTTTAAGGAAATAAATGGTACATAAACCCAGAAAAACAAATCAATAAAAAAGGAAGTTTAATAAACACAGAAAAGAAAAGTATTAGCTCATTTATTTAATTAAATCCTTATCTTTAGATGTGTACCTTTATAATTAGACCATAATTTAATTGGTTGACTACAGCGGACATTATAACCCCCCCTCCCAAAAAAAAAAGTAAATCTACCCTCACCAACCTAAACTCTAATCGTAAATCAGAGAGCATGCAAAGGGATGTTTAAAAAACAGATGTTCACTCACCCCGTGAACACCAGACACAGCAAGGTGCAGATGAGAATGAACACCTGGTTGAACATCGCGGAGTGTGTCCTCTGGATGGCACGATGAAAGTCATTCTGGATGTAAAATAGAAGATTATTGTGCAGATATTTCTGCCTGTACATACTCTGTATACCATTACCTGAGAAATGAAATACAGCTTCTCCATTGCATTATAAATGAAATCACATGTACAACCTAAACACAAGAATAGCATTTGGAAAACAGAGAAAGAACATTATTTTTTAATTGAAAATCCTATTGTTAACTCTTTCAGTCTGCAACTGTTTCATTTTCACACTAATTTAATAGACATTAACCACTATTTGTACTTTCACATAGTATGTTGTTATTTGGAATGGAGGGTAACATCATAATTTCATAAGCCACACTGTACATCTCATTTGGCAACACCGTTAGTGTTATATTACAGTTCTTTATGTACACAAATCTGCTAAAATTTAAACTACATCAATTATACGGCAGTGCTTTGTGGTACTTACTTATTATATGTTTAAAACCAGGATTAAAATCCAACAAACACAAAAACTGCTTCTACAATGACATACTGTCCATCTTTTTATGAAGCAGCTAGTGGTTCTCAGTTGCACCTTGTTAGCAGGTCCTGCCTTCCACCTCCTCCCTGCTGGCGCCAGGTTTTACCATCTGCCGACTACAGTTTTGGCATGAAGCTTTCATCCTGTCATGACCTCTTCTGAATCACAGTGATATGATGTATCATATCAAACTGGTTAAAGTCTTCTACTGGTTACTTTGCTTCTGCATGATTAAGACTGATCCAGAATCTTTAGAATTATCTGTATTATTTCCATCCTACTTTCATACCTTTGATGTATTTTATGAATAACGCATTTGGGGATAAAATAAAGGATTGTCACAGAAATCAACTTGAACACTTTTAGG
The DNA here is from genome assembly GCA_028564705.1 of Apricaphanius iberus. NCBI lineage: Eukaryota > Metazoa > Chordata > Actinopteri > Cyprinodontiformes > Aphaniidae > Apricaphanius > Apricaphanius iberus. The sequence continues at coordinate 829,046 of JAPXFQ010002398.1, read as the reverse complement.
AAGGCATGACTGCATCTTGTTTCCAAACATCAGCTGACTGAAGCTGAATGATTCATTAAATAAAACGGAGGACAACAAATTAAACAGAAAACTAATATATGAAAAAGAACCTACAGTTACTGATAATAGTGTTACATGAATACTGACAGTAATAATCCTTTGAAAAACATGCACTGCCTTTTGGAGTGATCAGATGCATCTACAAAACAAGAGACGTGAAAAAAAAGAAAAGAACAAGATCAATCTGTTAATTTTGTTCAGTGAGACTTAAAATTAACAGCTTTTAGAGGTAACTATCTTAATTAGCTTTAATACAGCTTCTGGGAAGGTAATGAGCCCTCAAAACCTGAACATGTACAAACTGTATGAACTCAAGATTCTATTTGTATCCAGGAACTGATATACAGTATCTTAAACGTGCAACACGTTTTAAATCAAGTTTGGATTGGGAGAATTTAGGTCTAGTGTTGTCACAAAAAGAACAAAATGATATTTCAAAGAAGTATTGTATATAATAAGGGTCAAAATAATAAGGGTCAAAACTATTAATAAAAGGCTGAGTCTTTGAATTCAGGCATACCTTGATCTAAAATTGAATGAGAAAAATTTATTTAACTGTAAAACAATTTTTACCTTCAAATTCGGGAAATAATAAGATTGTTTTGTCTTCTATGGTGCATACATTTACGCACTATACCAATAAAATACAATAAAAAGGAAATTCCATTTTTTAATGGTAAGGTGTAGAGAATACACAATCCCCTGTCCCTTTGACCCGACTGACATACGTAAAGTTTTGCTTATTTTGGGAAACTTAATAACTACAATAATGAGTTTATATAAACATGTCAGAAAGACATCTTAAGACACCTACACAAGAGCTGTGGTCAGGGAGGAAGTGGTAGATGCAAGAACCCAACTAAATAACAATTTCAGGCATCTCTTAAAGGAACTGGATACTGTGGACTTTGGGGAAAAAACAAAAAAACAAAAAAACATACAGTACAGGAACATTCGACCCATCCTGGTACAAAGGCTTGGCTTTTATGTGATGTCATTTGCTGATATCCTGTTACATTTCAATAAATCTGAATATTATCAAAAAGTAAACATTTTCCTGTAAGTCAATTAAAAAATCTAAAGGTACATTTCAAGTTTTTATTTCAACTTTCCTTAATATGTCTTTAAGCTATTGGCATTTCCAGTTCCCCTTAAAGTTTCAATTACAAGACTAATAAGTACAAGACTAATTAAAGTGATTCCTAACACAGAAATGTCAACTTATTGAAAATAATGTGCAAAAATGTCTCTAAAATGTATCTTAATTTTTGCGGTAAAAAAATAAAATTAAATATTTTTTTCACTTTCATCTTCAATGCTAGAATGTTCTAAAGCACAGGTATCAAAGTCAAGGCCCGGGGGCCGAACCCGGCCCGCTATGGCCCTTGATGTGGCCCTCTAAACTGTAGAGGACCATATACATAGAAATTTTAAGTTCTATTTATATGCACCTAAATACCCTTTTATCACTCAAATCAGTATTTGAATAGTCCTAAATCACATCATTAGGAAAAGATGTTCAGTATCATTTAATTTTAAGAAGTACTTGTTGAGACAAATATTTATTCATATTTTAGCTGTTTGTTAAAAATTGTTTCATCAATATTCTCTGCCACAACCAGCCCTTTAAGGACCTTCATTATCTTTGTGGCCAAAAATGGAAATGAGTTTGACTTCTCAGTCCTAAAGGTTTAAAAACATCAAAAGTTAAAATATCTTAAACTTAGGAATTCCTAAGGTAACAAAACCCCAAAATTTGTCTCCATATTGCCTAGAAAAAGGCTATTTTGTTTATGTTGAATTAAAAGCTTTCAGAGTTATACAAAAAATTGCGTTTAAAGCAAAAGGGTAGATAATCTTGCATTGAAAAAAAGACTTACGATCATGTTCTCCAGTGCACCTTTGGCAAGCCAACAATTAAGAAATACAGGGACAAATACGTTTCGTAATGGAGTCCAAAAGATCTGAAATAAGAAAAAAGTGGACAAACAAAAGAATTAAATATATTTTGGTTGATTCATATTGTCTGGACAGACTGTTGAAAATATGAAAATAAATACAGGATTAGGATATATTTATTTAAACAATTTCACAATATAACAGAAAGAAGGCTAACTACCTTTGATAAGATTTAAAAGTGACTGAAGCTTAATTGTAGGAATGCACCAATATGATACTGGTTTTGGGTATTGGCCCCGATACCATCTAATGTAACTGATAACAGGAACCCCTACTTAAAATAAGAAAACTCTCCAATAATTTCACAGAACATGTTAATTCAAAGTTTGGTTTTGTGGTAATTTTTATTAATGTTTATTTTTTATTAAATTCACTTGTTGTAACAAGCAGAAGAGAAAATAAAACCTGCCTTCCAATTCACAGCATTTTTTTGTGTGGTAGAAGTATCGGTATTGGTATTCGGTATCGGCAAGTACTCTGAGCGAAGCATCGGTATCATAACGGTTTGAAAAAATTGATATTGTTGCATCTATACTTAATTGCATCCCTTATTGCTGATTTCATATGTTACACATCAGACTTCACTTTTAGTTGATTCAGCTGAATATTTATTGTAAACAGAGAATGAAAATATTATTGACAAAAAGATGGAGCCCTTATGTTAAACATTTTGTTGCAGCACCCATTGCAGTAATCACTGCTGATAAGCAATCTCTGTAGTTTGCAGTGGGTTGTCTGCATCAACCAGCGGGCAGTCTGTCTTGCTCTTTTTAGCATACCGCTCAAATTTTTTCAGATATTACCAGTGGCGTCTTCACACTGATTTTTCTGATTCTTCTATAGATATTCCAAATTTTATTATATTGAATAACTCTGTGATTTGTCTCAGTTATTAGAGTGCTTTAACTATTTGGAGTGATTCTCTTGCTGGGAGACCCATTACCTGCCAATGAGGCGGAGCAGTGAAGAGACTAACCATCGAATGACTTACAAGAAAAAGAAAGCTACACTAACAGACAGAACCAGGATTCATCTTTAAAATATGGATTTATAGCGAAAGGCGAGCACAGAGCCCCCACTCTATATAATATAAGGCAACCAGCTTTCTAATAAGGCAATGAAGCCTTTAAAACTCCCCCAATCAAGACTGTATTTATACAGTTAAACAGCCGCAGGACTCCCACTGATTTAGTGTTGTGCTGAGTGATAATTTTCATGCCCTTTATAATTATTTGTGATAAATCTAACTCTAAAAGTAGGTTTAAAAATAGCCTGGCAACCAGAGAGTGTTAAGAGACAGAGAGGATGTTAATCATGTTATGTTGTTGGCATCATGTTAAAAAAAAACACTAATAAAGTTAGGAGCATAATTTAAAATTACCCAATAAAAAAAAAAAAATAATTAAAAAAAATACCTTTTAGTTATGAAATTTAAAAGCAAACACATTTTGCATAATAAATAAAATGGAGGAAATTCAGATAAACTACTCACCGTGATTATGAATGGTACCGTATTAATCATCTCCAATATGAAGGATATCTGGAATATCTGCTCCCAAATGTTCCCCTAGGATGGAAATACATGGGAAATGATTGAATACACAGTTTGGAGAGTAGATTGTATTCAGGAAAAAAAATGATGAATACCACAGCCACAATAAATCAGATGAATTATTGCAATATGCTATGCAACAAGATAAAGAGCAACATAAGGTCAATCTATCTTATTTGCTGTTTAAACATCTACAATGTAAATTCTACTTGCATTTTAATAATGTGTCGAGCTATGCATAGTTAGTATAACATTAAATAAGCCCAGTCACAAACATATTATAGCAGCCGAGGTATAAACACTGTTAATGTATCGCAATATCACAAGTAAGCAGTAAGATCAACAATACCTGATAACACATCCTAAGATAACATAATGAATTAAAAGGACAGAATGCTGATCAAAAGCAACAAATGAAGCTGCGCTTTAGTCTTGTTAGTGAAAGAGCAAATAAGATGCTTGGGTCCAAAAAATATTTAGAGCTTCAATTTTACACCAGCTAAGAACAGCACAATATTATGGAGCCATTGCATAAAAAACTAAAAATGCTTCCTAATCCCCAAACAACCCACTGAAGCAAGAAGAATAAGACATGGCTAAAAATAAAGGGATTAATTTAGTATTGCACATGAGTTTCACCGGATCACCTCAGAAGCTGGACTGTCCAACATGTTTACCATCCTCAGAGAACAGTGAAGCTGTCACACAGCGGTTTTAACAAAGTTCTGGATATAAATGGACTTTGCTGTACAGTGCCTCCCCAAAGCACTTGAACTTATCTTGATCTAAAAAAGTTTATTTAAGCGCTGACTTAATGTTTAGAGTAGTTGTGCTGTTGGATCTTTGTCTGAAATATGTCGCCTTTGAAACCTAAGAAGATTTCTTCCGGGACTATCCAGCATCCATCTTCCAATCAACTCTGACCAACTACCTTATTCCTACTGAAGAAAAGCTCCTCCACAGCATCCTGCTCCATTTACCATCTTTCACTGGGATGGGTGTGTGGCCAAAAAAGTAACATTTCACTTCTCTCTCCCTACAGCACTTTCTGACACATTTTTGTTGTTTTACTTGCATGGCATGTAGAGAATTCTAAAGAGCAATTCCTAAGACTTCTTACCAGTCTTTTATAAAGTCAATTTTTGTGTTGTGCACCAGTCTCTGCAGTTTTTCCAGAGTTCTCATGGGTCTCTGATTAATAGTCTTCTCACTACGTCTTGGCAGTTACGTACTGTATGTAGTTGTGTCTTACCACTTTCTATTTAAGGATAATGGACGGAACATAGCTCTACAAGATGGTTAAGGTTGGAAAAACCTTGCTTTGAACTTCTAAACTTTATTCCTCACTTTTCTTATATGTTCATTTATCTTTTATAATACTGTTTGTTCACCAGAGTTGGCTAATAAGCCAACTAATTTATGGATTTTCTGAAGCCAGTTGCTTGCACTGGATTTCAGTTTGTGTTATTTGAGGAAATGGGTCTGAATGCAATGGCAAGCCACACTTTTCTAATATTTATTTGTAAAAAGTTTAAAAAGCAAGCTATATTTTGTCTCTACTTTCCATTTTAGGTTCTTCCTTTTTATTTTCCTCAAGGCTCTGTATTCTAGTTGCAACCAAATCTGCAGCTCTAAAGCTTCTACATTTTTACAAGCACCTGTAATCCTGGTCTCCTGTTATGCAACCGACACAGTTAACTTTTTAATGCTAACAGAATTACAAAAGTGCCCCTTACAAGATAAACAACTACCACATAATTCAATTTCTACAAACTAGTTCCAGCTGATTCCAAATGAAATGACATAAAATATGATAAAAGTGCACCACAGCTGCCTAATTCATTGAACTGAACATTTTCATCTTTCAGTTAACAATAAACACAAGAGAATCACTTCAGACAGTCCTGGACACAGATCAAAAAGCTGTTTGTTAACAAAGCAGATGGATTAGCAAAAAAAAAAACTGTGCAGCAAAACAGTTCCTTACCTTGTAGCTGAGATATGTGATAAGCATAGTCTCCAAGAAACTGATTAAGGCCACTGTCACCTGCAGCATAGAGGGGAGAAGGAGATAAATTATCCGTCAGCATCTGCTGATTCATCTCTTCTGGTGTCTCAGTTTTCAGTGAGGAAATACGGTATGCTATGGCTTTGTCTAATAAATGACACTCTGGGTTTAAGTTGATGTAAACGTTGTGATTTAGCTCATGGAGTGCAGTTTGATTTATGTTCACTTTTACAGCACTGCCTACAGCGTCACCTGTATTGCCCACACAGGCTCCCTTCTGTTCACCCAGAAAATTAGGCTCCTGTAAAAAAATAGAATGAAACAAAACAAAATATCATCAAGTTTTTGCAAAGTTCTTTGCAACTGAAATTTCACTGAACATACAGAGCTTAATAAATAACAATTCGCCGTGAGCATACCATTCGATTTCTGGTGCCTCTGCAGTGCTCAGTGAACTGTTGTTTCGACATGTTGTGCTGCAAAGCATAATTGCATTAATAATCAGGAAGGGAAAGACAAAAAAATGATTAAAGTAGGTAACAAATAAACTTAGGAGCAGATACATTTAGGAGGAAACACATCCATACTTATGTATATTCAGAAATTATTTATGAGCTAAACAGACTGTGCCCGAAAAAACATAAAGGCTGAAAAAAGCTGTAGGTAATTTTAGCACAACAGAAGATGTTGAGTTACTTTCCTTAGATAAAAACAGAGCACTGAATTAATAATTTCTTCCGGTGCGGAGAGTCAGATAATTTCTAAAAAATAATTTTCCATGTTCCATGGAATTTCCATGTAATTTTCCATGGAAATTTTTAGTTTACTAAATGTTGTTTTTCAGTCCATGTAAAAACTCTTTATAAAATATTAATTCACTTTCTGAATTAAATTACTGAGTTCAATTATAATCTTTCATTATGTATTATGCCGAAAACCTCTTCTTTACCAGAAACCTATTCTTTTTTTTTTTATCACTATTAAAAAGGAAAAACATGGTTCTGTATCATTATATCTAACAGGATAACAAATGAATAATTTGTGATTAGTTTGAACATTATTAGATGCAATAATTTATCTTGTATATGTATTACAACACCTCAGAGATGTTAAATAAATGTCTGAGGTGTGACTTTTTATTATTTATTTATAGAGTCTTAAAAAAAAATAGCAGGCCCATTGGTTGATATAGATTTGATAAAAGAAGATAGAAAAGAGATATGTGTAATGTTTCTAAACAAACAAAAACAAATTACTGAGGATTATATTGCAATCCCAAACTGAGAAAAATTGATATATGGCACAGGAACTGCTGATTGTGAACCTCACCTTTGGTTGCCATTGTTTTCCGTGGGGTTATCCAAGCTGACTCTTAGAATGTAAAGGGCACAGGTGAGAATCTTCAATGCAAAGTTGAACAAGCGAATTCTTAGACCTGTGGAGCAGCAAAAACACATTTCTTGCAAAGAGTTTAACATCGGCTTATATTTACATTTACATTCAAGAGATTTCATGGTTGTCCCAGTTGCTTTTAAACAAAGTCACAGTGCTAGGTATAAAGATGGATAAAAAGCTGTTAAAATAAATAAATCTTTGATTTTTTTGACATAATGTAAGGAAAAGTTTGGTAAAAGTCCTTTCAATTAATTAGTTTATATAGCTCCATTTCACACAACATACAGTATTTCAGTTTCAAATTCAGTTCAAGCGAACAGACAGTTAAGTCAAGTACGTACTGCATTTTCTAATTTGATTTTGGTTACTAAACAGTGCAGTCAAGCTCCTTTATTATAAACACAAACATAGTTGCTGTTGTAGAGTTTAGGTGGCTGAACTCTACCAGGACTTTAACTGGAACTGTTAACTGGATTCGGTTTTTTGGCAACAGCAGCCTGAATTGGTTTGGCATGACACCAGTAACCAAAAGTACTTAATTCTTTCAGTTTAGTATTGTGAAGGAGCTGTGATGCTGTCAACTTGATTCTCTTTCAAAGGTTCTAGGAAGCTTGTTAGACTGCAAGACATCACGAATTCTTTGGAATACAAAAGAACATGTAAATGAAACATGGTATATTTTAGGTCTTCTAAATGGATAATGATCCAAAACATCAAAATCCTGACAAAAAATCCCTTCTCATATGGAAATCAAAGCAAGGCAAGGCAATTTTATTCATGTAGCACACTTTCAACACAAGGCTATTCAAGGCGCTTACATGATTACAAAAATGTGAGAATCACAAAAAGAAGCATTAAAGAAAATTTATGTAAGATTATGAAAACTAAAAACTGATGAAACACAAGAATTAATTAAAAACATTTAGCAATAACAGAACTTTAAAAAAAATTTATTAATTGGAGCATAAAAGAAAATGTATGTACAATTATAAAAATTTAAAACAGAAAACATTTAGCAATTGACAAAAGCAATAAAAGTAATTAAAAAGAATGAACGCAAAAGTGCTATCAGTTACTATTAAGCAAGTCTAAATAGATAAGTTTTAATTTTTGATTTAAAAGAGTTCAGTGTCTCTGGAGCTTTGCATTCATTCGGCACTTTGGTCCAAACGTGGAGAGCATAGAAACTGAAAGCTGCTTCTCCATATTTGGTTCTGGTTTGTATCGTGATAGCAGATCTCTACTGTATTCTGGTGCTAACCCATTCAATGATTTATAGACTAATAAAAGCATTTTAAAGTCTATTCTCTGAGCTACATGGAGCCAGTGTAAAGACTTCAGAACTGGAGTAATGTGTTCTACTTTCCTGGTTCTAGTGAGAACGAGAGCAGCACCGTTCGGGATTAGCTGCAGCCGTCTGATAGATTTTTTAGGTAGACCTGTGAAGATACTGTTACAGTAATCAAGGCGGCTGGAGATAAATGCATGGATGAGTTTTTCTAGGTCTCCTTGTGTCATCAGTCCTTTCATCCTGGAAATGTTCCTCAGGTGATAGAAAGCGGACATTGTTATTGTCTTTATATGACTTTGGAGATTCAGGTCTGAGTCCAGTATTACACCTAGATTTCTGGCCTGGTCGGTAGTTTCTAGTTGGACCAACTGAAGCTATGTACTGATATTTCAATCTTTTTTGGGTTTGAAGAGAAGCACCTCAGTTTTTTTGTTCAGTTGGAGGAACTTATGGGACATCAGTCTGTTAATTTGCTCAATGCATTTATTGAAGATCTGGATGGGTTCAACATCACCTGGTTACATTGAGATAAAAAGTTGTTTGTCGACAGCATAGTTGTGGTAGTTAATGTTATTTGCTGTTATTATCTGATTTAGTGGGAGCATGTAAATCCAAAATAAGAAGGGCCCCAGGATGGAGCCCTGAGGGACCCTGCATGTGATTTCTGTTTCTTGTGATGAGAATTTGTTTAATGACACAAAGAATCATCACAACCCATGGAACTAAAACTTACAGAAAATGTTTTGGATGAGCTGAAGAGTAGAGAGTATAGGAAACGATAAATAAATCTGTGCCATCTACAGAGATATTCAAATTTTGCTCTGTCTGTATGCTTTCACTTTGTCAAATGTTATAGGAAAAATCATGTTATGTTGAAAAAAATATTGGTAGGAAGAGTACTAATAATTGTGCCATAGATAAAAATTATTTATGAATGAAAAAACATGTATAAGACTGAACTATAAAAAAATATATATGTTGCATATGCTGCTATGATAAGATATATATATATTTAAATTCGTATGTTTACAATAGATTCTTATAAATGAAGAACTGTTTTGCTGACAAGAGGACAAAAATAATTTGTTAGAGGAATTTTCTTTTTGATTTTTTTCCAATACATCTGAGGAAGAAATAGGTTTGAGTATCACATGAACATTCTCTAAATGCACAATGCTTTGATTTACAATCTGTCATTAAAAATGTTTAAAAACCCACTATTGCCTGGTATGCTTAAAGCTGAACCCTGGTGCAGATGTGTATGTTATCCATGGGGAGGTGCTAGCTGCAAGAAGACATTAAAATCAACCTCAGCTAGCTACTGAATCTGTCTTGATGGCTGACGCCTGCATCAATGTTAAAACAGTTTAAAACAAAACAAAAGGTCATCAACCAGTAGTGACATTTTAGTTAGACTCTGATGTTTTACCTGGCTAACTCTGGTGGCTTAAAGAGGACAGCAAGCTGGGAAAAAGTCTGCAGAGTCATGCAATCACTGAGATGTGTAAATGGTTTGTTCTGCTGGAGGCTTCCTGCCATGCACATATTTACAGCTAGATGCAAATGAAAAAGTTGTTGAGACAAGACACGAAACTGTGGATGTGTGGTTGCTTTAATAGATGCTGAGGCAGCATCAGTGCTCTAATGGGAGAAACACTGCAGCTCAGATTCCTCTCGGTAAATGGGCGATACTCTTCTGTATATAGGGCCACATAATGCTCAGTCAAAATAACAAATAAACAAGCAAATATAATACTCTGAATCAAACAGCAACTTGATAGGCATCACTGACTTCAACTTGATTTGATGCTGTTATTTGGTAATTTAGGTCATATTGTATCAAGCACTAACAATCATACCATTTTCATTACAAGTTGAGAGGAGAGGAGCTGATGCTTCTTGTTTTCTGTACTTACTTGACCTTTGGTTTTTGATGAAGAAAAGCTTCAGTCTCTCCTTGAAGGTGTTTTCATTCACATAAAACTCTACCTGCACCCTGTGGGAAAAGAAACAATAAAATCTGTTTAAATATGCACAGCCGAGTCCGTGGACTCCATGCCTGAAAAACAACACTCGAAAGTGTATGATGAAACTAGGAAAAAACATTTTTTAATAATCATATGTTGTGTATTAGGCGTTATAAAGATCCCTTCATCTTCACTATTCAGTAAATGTTACAAGTTACTGTAACTATGATTGCTGCTGTACCTGCACCCTTAAACAAAAAATATGGTTTCACTGGCTCTAGTAAACTGTACATTAATAATAACTGTTGAACAGCTGGTGCAGAGGTTTTTTAACAATTATAAATGGTTTTACAGAAGCTAACCAAAGGCTCACAGCTGGGATGTAGGAACATGCAGCTACCCAATAGCTTACTGCTATTCAGAGAGTGATGAAGGTACATATACATGCAGTAATTCAGAATATCCATCCATCCATCCATCCATCCATCCATCCATCAATCCATCGCTATTACAAGGAGTTCCCAGGCCAGAAGGAAGCTATAGTGCCCAGTAGTGAAAAACCACCTCATATTGGGATGAAACTCTAAAAAAATGTTAAAACATTAATATACTTGGTTTTTGACCATTTCTTTTTTATTGCAGTGAACAAATAACAAATTATGCCAACTGAAGTTATTACTATAAGGCTGGCATAACACCAATATGTAGACATAAAACTAATTAGTCAAATGATTTATATTTGCTTTAAATACTTAGACCTTACAATCTAATTTTCACACAAATAATACAAATGACTTTATAAAACACATACTTATACAAAGCTAACCATTTTTTTGGGGTATTTTAACCATTTTCTATCATTGCAAACAAACAAAAAAATATCAGTACCATTTACAATTCAATCATTTATGAGGGAATCCAAACCTATTGATGGTGTCATGTTAAATGATTTCCCTAAAAAATGCAACAAAGCCAGTAAGTCCCAGCTTAAGTCTCTCTAAAGTCCCATTTGCACTGCATTATTCGTCCGTCGCATGTTTTAGCTGTTAACATCTACAACAGCTAAAACATGCATGATTTGAGCATACCCAATAATGGAGTCTACAGTTTAAATATTGACCCGTTTTGCCACACAACACCACTCCTGTGTACTTACCTTGATGTATAAATTTAATCTAAAGACATGATACATATTGAGTTTAAAGTGAGGTAATGGTCTTAGATCACTTAACTGAAACATTTACCCAGCTCTGTTATACAGCTAAACAAGGCTTAATTATAGCAAATTGCTCTTAATGGTTAATGTCATACATTTCAATTGTGACTTGAAATATATTTACACTATTGATATTCTTGTGATCCTTGCTAATTTTACAAATAATAAGTGAGAACACAAGAGCCTTGGTCATTTTGAGCACTAACAGAAAAGTTTGAATTATTAATTAAAAACCATTTCCCTTAATAAACAAATGCAAATCAAGCTTTCTCAGAGCTGCATCACAGATGAAAGAGATTACTCTCTACACATCTTATGTACTTTGTAATATTAAGACTTGAACCAAACAATTACTAAAGGAAGACTGGTGATGTTGCTAGAATATCGTGGGCAGGTTATGTAATTGCAGGTAATGAGGCTCCCTATTGTTCCTCTCTTTAAGCCAGGAAGCTTGTTGTCACAAATGAGTACAGAGGGAAAGTAATAATGGTTACAAAGTGGTTTCTTGGATCGTTCTACATTGTATAAGAAGATAAAAACAGGGTAGAAAAAAAAAACTGCGGCGTTAAGGATCACCAGCAAGTTAATTATTATGGGAGGTTCCCAACATCTTTGTTATTGGAGAATAAACGTACAAGAAATGAGGAGATACGATGCATTTACCAGCTTTTCCCCTCCCCCCCTTTCAGCTTCATTGCCATGGAGACAACTGACTGCAGGAAATGGCCATGTCTGTGTTACTGGCCTTCTCCCTTAGCATGACGAATTTAAACAAAAGCATGGAGAAATTTTTTTTAAATTCTAACTTCAATTCCTGTGAATTGTAAAAACGCAGACAAATTTATACTATGCATTAGCACAACCAAAATTCTAAATGTTTCCGTCAACTGAGAAGCAGGAAAAGAATTAATGAAAGCAGCAGACGAGTTATGCTTACCCAGCTTGACTACATAAACGTGACACCAATGTAAACTGTGTGGTACACGAAATTCTGTTATTTGGATTACTGCTGTGAAGTGCTGGTGCAGAGAATACATTTATTAACACAGTGAACACTTGCAGTTCAAACTAAATGAATGCAGAGAGACATCATTTATGTCACAAACCTTACTTTTGCCCTTTATATAAAGTCAAAAAAAATATTATGAGGGTGCAATGCTACATTTCTAAAAATGTTGGGGTCTTGTGTAAGCCTGTGAATATTCTCATTCATCCAGGTCATGGTTATCTCAAGGAAATTTCAATCGAACGCAACTGGACTTGGTAATTTGTCTTGGAAGACGTTTCATCTCTTATTCAAGGACCAGTCCTAGCCTGGTCAGCGGCGGGTCTTGTGTAGTATGCAAGAGTAGTTACTCAGTACATTTACATGCACATCTAAATCAACCTTTTTGAGTAATCAGACTAAGGGCTTGCCCCCTTTTGAGAGCTGAGTCCCAGTTTTCATTTCACTCAGTAAATTGAATTATTAAATGAAATAAGTTCCACTACCTGATATGCGCCCCTAAATGTTAGCCTCATAGCGGTTAGCCTCAAGCTGCACTCAGGCAGTAAACAGAGGCTGGCGGGACTGAAGCAGACAGAGTTAAAGCAAGATATTCACAGTCACAATGCACCTACTCTTCGCCAGTCCAAACGTACAATGATCGGCTGCTTACGTTTGTCTTACCCGCCATATTCTTCTTATAATATTACTGTGTTGTTGCTGAGCCGCACTTCCTTGTCTCCTAACTTAGAGGGTGTGTGCGAGCACAGGCGGGTGGGGTGGGGGTTAGCTTAGTTTCTGAGACTCCAGTTCAGTTCGATTCAAGCTGGAATTGGAGAATACATGAACATTTTCCTGAGTGAAGCAAAGACTACCAGCAAAATTTAAGGACACACTGCGTGATTTTTAGTAGAAGTGGACATTTTCTGATAAACCAAAGAGGGGACCAGGAGAAATAGTTGGGGAACCAATAGTTTAATGTGACAGGGTCACTGACAATTGCAGTAGCATTCTAACAACCAAAGATGACCTTTAATAAAATCAAGGCGTGTCAGACTGATTCTACATGCTTTTTTCTTTTGACGGTCTTGCACAGTTGCCTTTCTTTACTCGTGCTCTCTCTCTTTTCAGACTCAGAATCTAAAAACAGGAGCGTTCAGCAAGTTCTCTCTTTCCTACACAATGAACAGATACATCAGTCGACTACTTGGGACATGACTCTGATGCAGCGGCAAGAAATTGTAAAGACCAGCATCTATCAACATCACAAAGTGTGAAACGAGTTGCTAACACATTTTCTAAATGTTTTTTTGTTTTTTTCATATATACTTGCAGGTTCACAGTTGCTGGCTTTTGGAACATAAACTCTAAACTTTTGGAAATGTTTGGTTCCAAAGAAATACATAGTTAAGAAATACGCCTTATTTTTTTCTGATTTGATTTTATGTTATTGTATTAAAATGTATCTACTTAATTGGGTTGTATTAGTATAAACTAAACTGAATGGATCATTTATTTCTAAATAATTGGATATGGATTAAACCTGTTAATTTTTTGGAGTACCTTCAAATAAAATTTGTTATTGTTTGGCACTTTCTAACTTTATAATTAAACACCATCTGTGTTGAAAATGCATCATATGCTTTGAAGTTGTTAAAAAATGTTTCAGTTAGCAAAGTAACATTGAAGTTTTAATGTTAAATAAAAAAAACCCAACTAATTAAGGCCTGCAAAACTGCTGATGTTTAAGAATATTAAATTGCATGTTTATTTAAAAGATAGGAAGAATTTGAATTAGATCCATTTGGTGATGGAAGTTATTTATTATTAAATAAACTTCTTGGATTAATTAAGTATTTTTGAATTTGAATTGAATATAAAGAAGCTTCAAGATTATCTACGAAGCCGATTCGGACTTAATACACATTTACACCACAGCAGGACTGTAAAAAACAACAACTGAATTTTCCTGTAACAGTCCTGCTGTGGTGTAAAATGTGTATTACATCCGAATCTGCCCAGAAGAAAATCAAGAAGCACTTCTGAGGCGCTCGTAAGTCCAAGGGGAATATAAATATTGTACAATTACTGCGTTTTGGGCAGAATAAACCTTATTATTAGAGTAATTTGTCCTGCCCTGAGCACTCCCGTTCTACGGAGGTCCACTGATGGAGCAAGTGAATATAAATACTGCTGAACAGCTAAGCGTAGCTTCAAATTTCTCAGGTTGAGTAAGAAAACATAGAATTAGCTAAAAATAATGTCCAGGCTGAAAAAATTTCAATGATGCCTTAGCTGCCAATTCTTAGCAAGAAGTTGAGCATTTAAAGTCACATTTTAGATCAAGTAAAACAACTTGAAAAACTTGTGGAGACCACTCAGGCGGATTTCATTTGTTAAGTATGACAGAACTACTCACTGGTTTTTACCACTGTATTTGGAAGAACTGCATTAAGATCCTTACAATTTATAAATGTTTGTGTGAGTTTAAGTTGTAATAACTTTAAAGACTCCTAACTTAGAAATTAGCAATAACCTTCAGTTAAATAATTTAGGTTTACATGGTTTGCATAAAATGTATAATAATAGTTTCTTAAGTAACGTCAGACCTGTCATTAACCACAATGTGAAATCCTACATTTCTACAGCTTCAAATTTTCAGAAAAAAACAAAACAAAAAACCTAAAAGGAATCTTGTCAACTTCAAACAGCCAGACCCCAGCGTGGGTGTATTTGTTCACATAATAGGCACTGCAACACAGACGGTTCCAAAACACCCTCCCAGCACTTTGCCTTTTATTTTGTTTATAAGTACTGCACTTCTCACAAAGGCAACAAATATCATCAGAGAAATGCCCGCAGCTAAGGAACCACAGCAATACCATTTAAGTACTCACATTTTTTTTCTGCAGCAAATGTAAAATCTGCAAACCATCTCTTGCCATGTAGGGACACCAGCCATGCTGTCAAATATAAACAGGAGCTGGGTGCACATTCAATAAGTCAGACCTCATTCAGAGCAGGCTGAAGAAACACCCCCTTTACTTTCCTAAATTGTAACAATACCAAGCATGGTCAAGGATGTTCACACAGAGTCGCAATATATGTATCATAAGACTTTGTGCCACAATCTTACAAGTCTATGTGGTATGTGGAGCGTCATACTGTATTTAACTGATTAAATAAGTGAACTGTAAAGAGTGCCACATGATAATGTACAATGAACACAACGATCTCAGAGGTGGCAAATGCATTAACAGATACAAAACATTTCTAAACTCTACAGCATGACCTTAAGTTACTGCCACCTTGCCTCAGGGAACCACATTGCTTAAACTATCTGGCCATCTCAGCCTAAAGATTAGCATTCAGTGAGGTGTAGCAAAAGAAAACTTTGACAGATGCCAGGTGTTCTGTGCAATATGGAATATTTGTATGGGTAATGCAGGGTTAAATTAAAGACAGTAGTAGCAAACAGTTAAAAATCATTTAAGGATTATATTATAATGAACATCAGAACCCTGGGTAATAGAAGAGGAACATTTTGAAGTGGGGTATCTGCAGCCCCTGATCAAAACAGTTTTCTTTTCACATTCACAAACATTAACCCCAGTTTTTTTACAATATTTTTATCTGGTTTTCTCTGATACATTTCTCACAAAACAAATGGCTGAAAATAGAAGATATCCAATGCACTATCACTGTGAGAGTTATCTGACCTAAAAGCTTCAAGGATCCAAAAATATCATGCTTGAGTATGACATCTGAATTAGTGGCACTGGTGCTATGAATTGGTTTCATCCCTCTGTGCAGCAGCTAAAACTTTTTTATAAAGGACTTGAGAAGTAAAGCACAATAGCAGGGTTCCCACTCTTGAAATGATTTTCCAAGACTTTTCTAGGACATTTTCAATACTTTTTCAGCTGCTACAGTACGATTTAAGTTATCATAATTGGGTTGGGCGATATACCGATTTTATCATATTGGGATATATTTTGAAAAAGAAACTGTATTATAGTTGTATAAAGTTTGTTTTTCACAACGGCATTGGCTTTCCTCTACTTGCAGTGTAGCACACCTAAATGGAAGCTATTCTCTACTTTAGTTAGTACACTACTATTTTACGTGATGATATCAGATTAAATGTCCAAACTCTCACAGTCAAGCTGTTTTTGCAATCAGCTAATAATGCTAGGAAATAAGAAGTTTTATCTGTCTTTTAAATTAACTGCATCTGCTCGCACCAAGGAACATTACGCATCTGGTATACATAATGGCATGCCTGTAAATGGATGAGTTATGTGTTTTTGGCTTTAAATCATTTATATTAATCAAATCTTTGTAACTGTTTTTGTCAATTATATTGCTGAAATGGATATACCTTTTATAAAGCTAAATATGTTTTAACGCAAAATCCATTTAGCCTACTGGAGTATGAAATGGATCTGAAGGAAAATATTATGACAAACTAGAGTACAATACCGGTGTATATGTTGTATATCCCAAGCTTTGGAGAAGTGTTAACTTCTACAATAGTACCTTTTCTTTTGTTTATTTGTCTCCCTCTTTCTCTCTTGTACTTTCTCCACAAAATAAAGCACCACAATCACACTGAACCTGAAAAATATTTATTTCTACCTCAGTGATAATTAGTACTTATTGTTTGTTAGCTACCATTTTAGTATGTTATGTAACATTACTATGACAAATTTATGGTTACCACTTAAAACAATTCTATTTAATTTAGCCATGCTGAATTCAATTTATTTACATTAACAACTTTGTTCAGGTGAACATGCAAGTCTACAGTTTTCCCTGCCTCTTCGCTGTGTATTTAGCTAAAAACAGCAGGAAAAATTGGGGCTATGGGGCACATGCAAAGTATTTTGATAGAGCTGAATTCATTACGTTTTTCTCATTTAGACGTTGGACAACAGAATAAGTATTAAATACTGAGTGGAACGTGGCCCTGTAAGACTACTTGTTACCTGTTGCTGTCTCAACGCTGTCCTCATGTTCGCTACGGCTCCACTAAAACCAAAAATGTATTTGACTCAAAGGCATGAGTGATGGCATGCCCATAGCTCTCCGCAGCTCCTCTGTCACTCACCAGAGAGAGGGAGAAAAACCTTTCACTCGATATACTGCAAATACAGCAATACTCTTGAACTGAAAGTCACTCGTTTTGACCCTTCCTTGGAGAAATAAATCCTATCTTGGGTCTGAAAAATCGGTAAATCGAACAACAAAGACAGATGGAAACACTGGGAAGCAGAACTCTTCTAAGGTAATATGCAATCTGATTAGTTGGTTGAATTGTAATTTTGTGCATGTCCACCGCAGGCTAATTTCTAAATTTCTAAGTTTAAACCCAAATTACTGCAGTTACAAGTACGAGGTTAGTGCTAACAGAAATGAGCAAAAATCTAAACATGATCTTGTTAGTTTTGTTCAGAAAAGGGAAGGAATTATATTTTTTATCAGCCATCAAAATAATGTGCATGTTTTTTTTTCAGGAACCAGTCTGAGAAAATAAAACTTTAGTGAAAGTGTCATCAGAACATATTCCTGATATGGTCACCCTTAATATTCATATATAAGAAATGACAACCTACCCTTTGAAGGTATCCCTTATGCTCTTTGGTCTTAGAAACCACCATCGCACTGAAAATCTGCCAGAATGTGGGTGCTCTTTGCAGTCTTGAAAATATTCTCTGGAGTACATCAAGGAGGCAGCACTGATTGCATTGGATGGAGCATAAGAGTTTATTGTGCACTTTACACCAATAATTAAATGTATGAGGTGACGAATGGGATTGGTACTTGACGGTTAATTTCCAGGTGGCAGCATATCCTGGATGCTGCTTGACGGAGCATGTTAGCCACAATGGTCCAGGCGCACCTGAATGGTTTGGTCATAAGACAATTTAAAGCTAAAGTCATGCCAAAGCTACAACCCAATCATGCTCATAGCAGGCAGGTAGCACTCCAAGTAAGTCAATTTAACCCTTTTTGCAGCTCGGCTTCAATTCCCATTGCGTCCAGCTAATGCTCTAGTTGCAGCCAAAAGGACCTCAAGCAGCTGCAAACAACTCACAATCTCAGTGCCAATAAACACAGTTCCATACTGAGGCCCATTAAAAATTCAGATACGTATGCCAAAGTGTATGCAAAGTGTATTTGTCAAATTGTCGAAGAAAAAGCCTGGTATAACATTTAGCAATTAGAAGTGATGAGAGAGAGAGAGAGAGAGAGAGGACAAGAAGGAAGAGCAAGAAAATATAATTTAAAACAGCATTGGCACAACATCTGTTTCTGATTTTTTTCAAAAAGCAATGGTGAGATGTACAGCATTTAGTGCCAGGTTAAATTTATTGGACTAAATGGCTGAAGTCCTGTGAAATTGCAATGGCCATAGAGGTCATACAGACTTTACGGTGGTGTTAAGCTGGTGTGAAGGGGAGTTTGAAATCAAATTCCTGAAAAAGCAATGCTGAAACAATTCAGACCCCCCTTTTCAATCATTCTGGCAATGAAAAAGAGACATAACACTGCCCATGATTTTAGGATAAATAACACCTCCTTTTGATCAGATAAAACAACGTGATTACTCCAAGCTTATGTAAGGTTATAAACTACTCTATCAGAAAAAACAATTACCAGCACCTGAATTTGTTTCATAATGCAATATATCTCTGTTTGTTTAAACAGCGCGCTGAGATGTAATGACTTGAATTGAAAAACTATTGCTGCGTAATAAGAAACATGTATTGCAGTGTGCAATTTTCATATCATGCCAAATGTACTAGGCTCTGTATAGCTTTTTTATTAGGATAATTAAAACAAAAGAGGTTGATATTAATGATTAAAAAATAACATTGACATGTTTTGTAGTTTATCCTCTCTTTTGCCAATGTAATGTTCAAAGCTAACACAACTACAACTAATACTGTCTATACTGTATAGACAACCTTACTGTACAATACAATAATTATAGTTCAACAACTGTTTATTAATACTCGCAATTGTATATTTAACCTGTTCATAGCCTGTACATATCTTATACATTCACTACATTTATAGTCTGTATATGCTTATAGTTCTAGTAAATTCATAACATACCTTCATACTGTGTACAATTGTAACATATCTATAATAGATCTTTTCGTTGCCTTGTACTTTTGACACGTGCAAAGACCATAAAGTTGAATTCTATTCTATTCTAACTATAATATTGACCCCAATAGCAACAAGCTTGTTAACTCAACAGGTTACTTGCTGGGATAATTGGATGAATCTTCCTCATATTGTGCCGATATTTTATATATATAAGTGCAGAACATTTCATAAAGATTTATTCTGGACACATACCAATACCGCAGATAGGTGGCTCATCCCGTCAATATAAAAAGGATGACAAAACTGCAGACCACAGTTTGTCATGACTGTTAGCAGAGATGAGGATGATGCTTTTATTTTTAGCCTTTCTATTCGTGTGACTGAGGTGTGAGTTTGTCTGAGGCGATGTGATATTTAAGCAGAAAAATATGAACCATAGGCTGCAGACATTTAAAAAAAAAAGAATCACAGGAAAACCTGATTGTAGTATTTAAATTTGACTTTGTGCTTAAGTCACAAAATTATAAATATTTCTAATGACTGATCAAAAATCTTTATCACTACTTAAGGGGGGAAGGAACAGCACATTGGCATAGATTATCTGGATAACTGTAAGGATTATTCATAAGGCTCTATCAGGTGATCAGTCCAACAATGCTTTGTGGTTTATCAGAGCTGGCTGAAGAGAATATAATACAAACAGGTGTGAACCAGTAGGAGGGTTTAGTCCAAAACTTTGTACAAAGTGAAGTGTTGGTATTTATAGCAGAAAATCCCTGTTTGCATGTTGACAGAAGATGGAAGAACTGCAAAAAAATATATTTTTTGTCCAACTATCTGTGTTAAAGAGGTCATAGCCTCAGTTATTTGATAGCATTTAGTGTAAGAGTCACTGTTGACTACAGGGTCGCGCTAGACATATTTTTTTCCCATCATTTTGACCAACAAGGTCTAAATAAAAATACACAATCTGGTCATAATCTATTTTACCAGTCAATTTTTTAAACTCTATTGCTATCTCTAGCAATTGTTCTAACACCTATTCAATAGTATTTATTTTTTTATTCATTTTAAGAAATGTTAAAGCCAATCCATCTGTACAGAGAAAAACATATGAGTTAAACTAAACAATTGAACCTAAAATACAAATTTCGGCTGCACTTCTTGCACCACATGGAACCAAAATGCACACCCACTTGTTCATAATCAAATAGTGCGATTGCTGTAGAGGTTATTGTCATAAGTAAGGTTTTGGATTTTTGCCTCAGACAGACAACTTCTCATGGGAGTTTAGATGTTGTTCTGGAGGCTGAATCTGTGCGCCGCTGCTACACTGGAAACTGAAATTAACTAACTAGAATTAAGATTTGGTCATGTAGATTTTTATATTTTTCAATTTATTCAATGAGAAATTTACTTTTTTGTTTTTTTTTATTTTTTACTGGATTTACTGCTTGTGCAGCTCAACTTATATTAAGACTTTCCTCCTGTATTCTAGAGGATCTAGTGCTGATATCTAACAGATCAAGATTGGTTCACAATCTCATCTTTCCTTTCTTTTTTCTAAATTTTAAGTTAAAGTTTACAATCTGAATTCCCCTGTCTTTAAGTTTGTGAGACACTGCAAAACGTTTTTAAATCATTTTAGAATTATATTAGTTTATGTAACACTGTTTCATAGGATAATTTCCAATTAAAGCCTTTCCCTTAGTATTAGCGTATTATTATTTATGTATTTGTTAGTCATATTTGTTTGAAAGTATGCATTGTTCAACTAATTTATTATAAGTGGAACAATGCAAGGAATAAACGTAATAAAATAAGTATTGTCATTCTTGATTTTATAAGTGATTTGCTCTTCCTGATTATTCTAATAATCTTTAGATGCTGGTAAATTTTAGCTATGATTCTAAATTAGTCAAACTGATTCAAAAACATCTAAAGGTTTTGCATATTATTAATCTGCCATAATTTCAAAAATTCAGTAAATCCCAATGTTTTTTGGTTTTGACAAATAAAGCGAAAGCATTTGTTCAAGTCATGCAGTTGAACACAAATCATACAATAATGCAGTGTACTCCTCGGAGAAGACTTTCTTCGTGTGTTAACATGGTTTATATCATGCAAAAGTGGAACCAATATTGCACAGTTATGAGACAGGTGATGCAACTTACAAACAGGAACCGTTATAGCAGCAACAACTGCGTT
Organism: Apricaphanius iberus; assembly: GCA_028564705.1. Lineage (NCBI taxonomy): Eukaryota > Metazoa > Chordata > Actinopteri > Cyprinodontiformes > Aphaniidae > Apricaphanius > Apricaphanius iberus. Next base: position 807,286 of record JAPXFQ010002398.1, on the reverse strand, counting down.
TCCAATATAGTATGAATAATATACAGCGCAAAATCTGTTGACTTACTCTCATACTCAAATAGACTGTCACAACACAGCTGAGCAGAAGGTTGAAACATAAAAAAATCATAAACACAAAGTTAATCAATTCATTTCATACTTATATGTATGTATATAAATACAACAGGTGCATATCTCAAAGCTTTACTATATATTGTCAAATTCCCAAAAGTGATTGGATTAAAATCTATCTAATAGCTAACAGTATACATAGAACAAGACAAGATGTAGGTTTTAGTTTCTGTGTCAGTTTTATAACTCAGCTCACATAAATGAGATTTCAAGTCTAGATGTAAAAAGACCAGCGTGCACATTCAATCAATACATGAAGAGTGCACAGGTAGACACTCAAGCTACCTTTTCACCTTTTATGGTAAATAATAACTTATAGTATGTTCTCCAAAACATTACCAGTATGAATGGTGAAAAGGTAGCATAATATGAGATTTTTTCATATTTTGTGCAAAATCTGCAACATTTATCAATCATTTCAAAACCCAACGTAGAATATGTAATGTTTTGGTGCAGTCCAATTCTCACTGCAGACACAATCCATGCCATGCAAGCATGATGCTGCCAGAAACTTACTGGGCATTGGTCGAGTCCATACTGTATTCCTCTTGATACCTGGGCGCAGCACACATGGGTACACATAGGGACATGTTAGGTTGGAACTGGGACAGCAGATGAGAGAATGAAAGCGAGAAAAGGTAGAACAGAAGACCACTCAGGATTCCACTTCAATATATTAGTATGTACTGACAATTGTGAGGAAAGAAAACAAAAAAATGTATGACGTTCAGAGAGAATGTTTATAGCAATTGTGGAGCTAAAAGGAACAAGGCAAGAACTTGTGCCAGAGGAGAAAATCAGTACATTAGAATATCATAGAAAAGTTCATTTATTTTAAGCAACTCAGTTTAAAGGATAATGCTACATATCTATTTATTTGGGGTTTTTAAATAAATACAGCTTATGAAAAACCAAAATGCAGTTTCTTAGAAATGTAGCATGCAATATAATTGCTAAAACAAGGATTTTTAATTCAGATATTTTATGTTATGGTATTGTTATAGTCTACAATATCTTAGGGTTCACTTGACAGTTCTCCAGTAGACAGTTACTATGTAAAAATTAAGTACCCAATGTTTCCAATATTAACAAAATGTTGAGAGGAATAAAAAAAGTGTGGTAGAAAAAGATACAGAGGGAAGAGGGGTAAACGTGAAGAAAAGAGTTTGAGTAAGATTCAAAAGACTTGAGCCTGTGAAAATTCTCATTCATCCAGGTCATGGTCATCTCAAGGAAATTTCAATCGAACACCACTGGACCAGTCCCAGCCTGGTCAGCGGCGAGCATGAACTGATGAAGCCTCTTGGATAAGAGGTGAAACGTCTTACAAGACAAATTACCAAGTCCAGTTGCGAAATTTCCTTGAGATTCAAAAGACTTGGACCTTAGCTGGACTAATGCCCACCAAGACCCCAAAAGTGGGTTTATCCACTGTTGAACAATAGACATCCAAAATGTCTCACCTGAGCTAATGAAAAAAAAAAAAGATGGCATTCTTGCTCAGTGGTCAAAAGACATCTTTTCAGATGAAAGTAAACTTTGCATTTTCACAGAACTGTCACAGAAGTAGCTTGAGATTCAGTGTGCATTTTCAACAGTCAATGAAGATTTGACATCCACTGCTGTTGGTCCACGAGGTTTTAACAAGCATAAAATTAGCACAGCTGCCAACTAGTATATTTAACAGCACTACATGCTTCCTTCGGCTAACAGGCTTTATAAAAAAACGGGTTTAAATTTTTAGCCGGGCTTGGCACCTGCCCTCAATGGCAATAACTGGATTATGATCAAAGTATCACTGTGCCCCATTGACCAACAAATTGTTCTGCCCTAAACCCCGATTAATATGTGTAATATATTACCCTTTGATATATCTGCTTCTTTTAGAAGGAAGATAAGAATAAAATTGGCTCAAACAATGTAGGCGAGCCAAAGGTTGACTAACGACACTGTCTCGGCTTCCTTAACACCTCAGCAGTGCCACAGGCTGACTGCCTCAGCGCCACACAAAGTTGATGCAGTAGTTTAAGCAAAATGTACCTAGCTATTGAGTGCATAAATTATATATTTAATGGACATACTTCACAGTAGGCAAATGTTTATGTACATTTATTGCTCTTCTGTAAAATGCTAATTTTCTGAGAAACGTAATGCTGGACTTTACAGAATACTTAATACAGTAAGACATTAACTATGTTCCTCTTCTTGTAATAAAGATAACATGTGAATTTCATGTTTATACTTGAATACCTAAAATAAAACTTGTATAAATTCATATTTGTTAGGGAAATAGCATTGTTTTTACAGCTGCTAGCTCCATCAATATTTCCATAATCATTAAAAAATAAGTATGTTTAGTTGAAAATGTTTTCATCTAGGGCTGACCAGAAATAAAGTTTGTATTTCGGATCACAAGCCATGTCATGTAAAAAGCATACAATTTAGGCCAACATGTTAGAAATACTTCACCCACCAAAAGACCTGATATAAAATGCAAACCACAGTGGATCAGTAAACACACCCTCTAGATCACTCTCGTTCTTTATAATGCAAATTAGATTGGTTAAATAAGGAATGTGAAACAATGAGGGAGCTTTTCAAAAAGTAAAATTCATTCTCATTCATATGTAAACAATAAATTATTGAATAGAACTCACAGCAAAAGGCACAAATTTTAATTACAATGCTTGATTAGACTCAGAACAAAATGACTGGTGGTCATCTACTTTTCAGCTTACAGAAACCAATCAAAATGTAAAGTTCTGATGAATGTTAAAACATGAGATCAAATTTCTCCTCCTTTAGCTTCTCTCCATTGGCTCCCTGTTAAGTCCAAAATAAGTCCAGATCCTACACTACAGACAAAGACAACAGCGAAGAGTAATAAATCGATCTCGTCGTCTGTCCACACCAAAAACTCTCTCTTCTCCTGTGCAGCTATTGTTCTCTTCGGTTAACGGGACAAGCAAATATGTACTGTGCTGTAGAGCTTCTTGTATATATTATGTAGGCGCTGGTGTCACGTAGATTATACGCGTGTTTCGTGCGTCTTTTCGCGCATGCCCAGTATTTGCACAGGTCGGTATGGGATTGCGCAATCATGGGACCTTAAACGGATCTTAAAGGGGACGTAAATGCTCGTGTTGAGTGGATAACATTAGGCGTCTAACTCCCCGTATAACCTTATTGGCTTAGTGTGGACGTAGCCTTAGAACAATAGCTGCTGAAAAGAAGAGAGAGTTTTTGGTGTGGACAGACGACGAGATCGATTTATTACTCTTCGCTGTTGTCTTTGTCTGTAGTGTCGTATTGTTATTGACGCCACTTCCTTTCATTATCCGGGGAAGCTGTCCACACTAGCTCGTTTAGCCGTTGAATTAAGATTTACACGGCTCTCCTCCCCGGCTAATAGTTATCCGGCCACAGACCTTAAACGACGCCGGGTTACTTTGGACGATAGGGGGGTGTAGACTAAATAATTATACGTTTATGGCATTACCCGGCTTAGTGTGGACGTAGCCTTAGACTGTTGGAAGACAGACAGGCCAATTTTCTTTGCTCTACTACTTTTCTCATCTACTACTCATCAGATATATTTTTTGCTGTAATTTCGATTGTTAACCTTGTCTGGTATCCTGCTCAGCTACACAGCTGCTGGATGTGGAGCATTGATTCGGATGATGCTCCCAGTGACAGAGCATCCTCCATGTTCTGTTGTCAACTTTTTACTTTCTTTAATATATGAAGTACTCTTAAATCAGTTACTTTTGTTCTTTTTGTGTCTCTTCTTTGTCTTCTCAAACCCTCAGACGGTTGTGGCAGATGACGATGACGGCTTGTACTGAGCCAGGTTCTGCTGGAGGTTTATTCCTGTTAAAAGGAGTTTTTCCTCTCATTATATGCTTGCTCAGTATGAGGGATTGCTGTGGTTGGAGTCTGCATATTCGTGGGACAACCTAACGTCAATGTATCAATGCAATCTGCTAGGATATCTCAAATACTAAACTTTTAATCAATTGGAATGTTTGTATAATTGAAATTACTTTTCTTGTAAAGTGCCTTGAGAGTACATCTGTTGGGTATTGGTGCTATATAAATATACTGAATTGAATTGAACTTCTTCCTACTCCTTTTGAGTAAAACGTTTTGTTTTTGTTTTCCAATGTAAATTTTTAAAAAATACTTTTCGGCTCAAATGAATAATAATAAATAAAATGAATAGAAAATTCAACAGTAAAATTCCTGGTGGTATTTTTTCTGATCTGGAGTCAACAGGTTTGGTTTTAATCTGTAATCTGCACACATTAATTTTGTTTTTTCAAAACGGCAAAAAAATAAAATCAGCAAATAAATCTCCAAATAGTCCTCCAAGTCAGGACTTCTCAAAGCCATAGACATTTTTAGATAAGACTTAAATAATGTCATTAGGATAAAGTCTGCTCAATTTACCTGGTTATCTTTGTATACTATTTGTATTTCAAGACAGTCTATGTCCTGGCAGTGGATATAGTTGAAATGGGTCTAAGACAGTGCCTGTAAGAAGAAAAGCATGACTTCTAGGGTGAGTTTGGCCAAAGGGAAAGAAACTATTTTACTAATTTCATCAGAAGTGATTTGCTTTGCTTTTACAGCCGTGAATTATTAATGCATACTGTGTGGAAAGATTTCACAGAAGTCAGGAGGCTTTCAGTGGAAGCCCTTTAGTAGCAAACTGATAATTTATTTTAACATATATACAAAACCCTCATGTGTAATCTAAGGTTGTATAGTTTTTAACTGTTCTTTAGAGTTTACAATACAAACCATGGTGGAAAGCTGTTAAACCTTATAGACAGGTTTATTTCAGAAAAATTATATTACATAAAAAAATATGCAAAAATATCTAAATGGTTAAAAAAAATATAAAATAGCACATAATGTATGGTGGATTTATTTGAAAAATATTTGCTCATTGTTAAGCTGATACTAGAAACTATTTTCCACTGCATTGCTATGAATGGATGTAAAAAAAAAACACAGAAAAAACAGGTTTACCAGCAAAAAAGTGGATGAACTACACCAAAGCAAAAAAATCCGACAAAAAAAACTTGAAAAAGACTTGAAAAAGCCAAAAAAGATAACCCTGCAGGATTATTTTACATCATAATAATTGCAGTTTTTATTTATTTTTTGTATAATTTTGGCCAATCTTCTATCTTGATTTAATTGTCTAGTCACCAATGAGACAAAAATAAAGCAATTAGGAGGTGATTACTCTCACTGTATCTCAGATAATACATGGCATCAAATGCATTAGCTCCTCGCTACATTTCCCAGACTGCTTCCAGAGAATTGTAGAGACATCTTATATTCTTCATTTGATAATACAGTAAGTTTAGCCGGATAAATGTAACAATTTTTTACAAAGAAGTAGCTATATACAGTATTTATTACAGACTGAGAAAAACACATGAGGTAAGGTTTGTTAATACAATCTAAAAAATGTTTTATATTAATTGGCTGCAATATTATAATTTAATCTAGGTTATCATTCAAAGAGAATAACAATGGCTCAATAATAATTAATTACTCAACCTAACATTACTTTATTGGCTGAAAGCACACGGTGCTTATGTGTGAGACAAGGACAGTAGTGCTCATACATTGTTAAGAATAAATATATATAACAAAATTATATTACCTAATAGGGCTGGACATTAATTCCATAGCCATATAGATTGATTGATAGATATGTGGTGCAATAGAAAAAAAAGGGGTCAATAAAAAAGTTTGATGAAAACAAAAGTTTCCCTTATTTTTTTTCAGTATACCCAATCAGTTAGCTTAATACAAAAATCACTACCTACTCTGAACGAATCATTAACGCTGACCCAGGCAGCTCTGTCAGCCACCCCTCTCTCCTTTCAAACCACAAAAAGGAACAAATGACTTGAGCTGCAACAGAATTTGTTGATGGTTCCCGAAGTGGAGGACGTTGTCCCAAAAATGTTTCACTAGCTCAGGTCAATGTTGCATCCCGTTTTGAATCAATCGTCGCAGACTTAATTTAATTCTTAATTAAAATTAGTTAATTGAAAAAATAACAAAATTACCAGGGAGGCACTAAAAATCTATATTTTCTACATTTTGAGATAGTTATCGATAACGATCAATATGACTATTTCTAGCGATCTTGTCCAGTCCTAATACATAGACACATACATATATGTCTTAGACTTTTTTTTTTCAAAACTCTGACTTGGCAGACTATATTCTGAATATTTATGGAACAATTATGACAGATGGCATGCTTCTTAATGCAAATAAATCCCCTCATTCAGTTTCGGGTCTTCAAATCAAATTAAACAAATTAGTGTATGAAAGCTGATAGCTAGCTAGCCTATATTAAAGGGGGAGTATTATGCAAAATTGACATTTTGACACATAACATCCTGATAACATGCTATTCCCTCATTAAAAACTTGACTGAAGTGTTTCTTTGCTTCATCCACTTATGTTTGACCAATCTTTGAGTCTCTGCTGGTAGTCATTGGGGTTGATGTTTTGCCTGCTCCCACCTATCTACCCTTTTTCCACCTATCACATCCTCGAACCTGACGTACACAGCCAAGCCTCCATGCCAGCAGAGCATTCCTCCCCCTCCCCTCCACACACCACTCTGGTAGAGTAGCCGCTGCTAGTGTTAAAATTAGTCTAGGCTAAGTGTTTGGACTTCATCGTTGGAAGCAACCCTAGGACGAAAAAGATGTTATCTTTGTGCAAATCACTTCACAGAGGACTGCTTTTCTCAACAAAAGCCTTACATTAATCTAGGTTGGACTAAGTAGGATATCATTGAAGGAAGGACTTGGTGGTATACCAAAAATTTACTGATACAAAAAATATGACTGTTACCGCATCATTTTTTTTTTTTGGTTTAGTGGTGCCCCTTTAAGATACGTGTAGGGCTGGGGTTGAGTCACGGTATTACGTACAGTAACGTGACTTCACCCCAGTCTGTAACATGCAGGGAGCAGCGTTGCCAATATAGACAAAGTAGAAGTAGGTAATAGACAATTAGAAAAGAAATAGACCACCAAGTCTGCAGCATAATATCTGAAGTTATATTGCTGCTCAGTCTGTTGTTGCTGTTCAGCAGTCTCATCCCTTCCTGAAGGGGGGAGTGCCCAGGCTTCCAAAAACTCGGCAGCTGCTGATGGGGCATTTATATGCAGAGAAATTGGATTCTCCAGTTGGGTTATCTGGATACCTTAGGGGCGTTTACACAACAAAGTTTTTCACCAAAACTGAGGTTTTCTCTGTGATTCAGCCTCTGCCAGCTGCTCAGGGCATATTGGACTTGTGCACTCCACCTTTCTTCAACGGTTTTTCCAGTTAAGGAGTTGGATACCAGGGGAAACCATAGAACACTGCAGAGACGGGGCCAGTGTTTGGCATCTTAGATTTAAAAAGTAATGAGTTATAGTTACAAATTACTTTTTCCAAAAGAAATTGAGTTAGGAACTCAGTTATCACACTGCAGGAGTAACTGTGACATTAATTCTATATTCTACAATGCAGTTAAATTCAATGATATTTGCAACGTCAAATGTTTTTATAACTGAATGATGAATAAAAATATCAAATTCAGTATTTTATAACATTTTGTATTTTAAATTTACTCAATACGTTTGACGCTGTATGCAGAAATGTAAAAATATATAAAGGTACTGTAAATGTTGGCAATACATAATTGCACATTTTTCATTAAAGTGCAAAACTAAGACACACAAATATGGGTAAAAGGAAACAAAGGAAAATCTGTCCATTAAGTTTAGGAAATCTCTCTATCTGTAATATTGCACAGCAAACAGAGCAATATCTAGCTGGTTTAGTAATAAATTTTAAGATTGATTTGATGTCACCTGGTCATGTGAACTGGACGCTACTGAAGAAAAATAACTTATTTTACAGTAATATAGTAATAATAAATATTCCATATGTTAACTGTTTTTGAATAAATCGGTGAGCCATGTTCCTAGGGTGTTGAGCAATAATTTTTCTATATTTAGGGGTTATTATGTTAGTAGATCTCACAGGTATTTTCTGGGACGTATGAAGATTTATCGATGGTTACTAACCCAACCCTAACCCAAACCATCGCCTTCAGGAGCAAACCTTTGGTGGCGATGTATCCGCTCCATCAGAGCAGATATTGGTGAGACGCTGGAGGGAGTTTCCGCCTTAATTAAATGAATTACCGTTGATTATCCAACTTAAAACTAAGTTCACCATGGTCTTTACACCATGCAGGCTGATAGCGAGAGCACTCAGAGTATCTGCCCACCCAGCAATCATCACTGACACCTGTTCTCTCCCTGCAGCTGAAGTGTGGCTGCAAGAAAAGCACCATTTTACATCCCCAATGATAGGAAAAGTAATTAATTAGATTACTCCGTTACCTAAAAATAAGCTAGTTAGTAACGCCATTACTACCAACCAGAGGTTGCGTTAACTGAATATTTTCTGTATTTGACCTTTTTTTTTTGTTGAACGATGACGGAAAAATCTGATGGTTGTCCGTTGTCTGTTATTACCGAATAATATTCACACCTCCCTCTGAACGCTTTAAGTAATGCCCAGAGCTTTTTTTCTCCAACTCTATGCACGGGGTCCAGGTAAATAAATTCAATCCATTATTTATTCTGCTTCTCCTTGAAGGGTTACGGGGGGTCTGGTGCAGTCATCGGACGAGAGGTGGTCTATCCATCCCAGCACATCTGGTTATACGTGCTCCATAGAGCCTGATGTGTGCCAAAGACATCATCGCTACAATGGGAGACATTTTTCCTCATGTTAAATTTTTTTGTCTGAAGTGATTGACATAATTGCAGTCTCCAGTGCTGGAGCAAAGCGCGTATTCTGCCTGCAGATCAAAAGTTAAACCCCCAGGGATAATCTATTCTGTCCGAGGCAAAAATTCTAAACCTCATGTCAATAACTTCTGCAACAATCCAACTACTAGATTACAAAGAAAAAAAAAGTAAGTATTTGCGTTCCATGCCGTGCAGGAAATGCATCAAGTATCATTATAATAAGCGCAAGCACTTTATTTCCTTTTAATGTGTAGTTTCTGATCAGGTTGTTTTGATTGAATAATCCTTAATAGATACTATTGAATATATATTATTTCATCAGATGATTGATGCAGACACCACCCCAAGAAAAATAATAGATTGTGACCAGATTTTTTTTTACCCTTCTGGTCAAAATGACATACAAAAAACATGTCTAGCGCAACCTCTGTTTCTAACACTGCAAGGGGCACAGAGCCACCTAAAGACCTGGCATATGTACTACTTTTCAACGAGATCAGCTCGCTCGCTCTGTCATGTAAACGCAGAGTTGTTTCCACCCGCGTATTTAAACAAAAATGGCAACTTTGTCGTGTAAACAGCCCCAAACTCCAGTTCGGTATGACTTAAGTCAACCTAAAGGTGAATACATGAGTTTCAAAAGTCAGATTTCAGTCAGGCTAGGGCAAAAATTCGACTTTCTCTTGATGCATGTAAACGCAGTGAATGAGTTTTAAAAGAATGGGTTTAGCTTGGTATGGATAAAGTGATCTTGGCTAATTAATTACTTTTGAATAAGGTCAGCTAGTTATTTGTTTGGTTGGGTTTGTGTTAGATTGTTAGATTGGAATACAATCTTTGCATTTGGATTTATTTCTAAATTGTCTTCTTTAATTTTTATTCATGAGTTATATAATCTCTTTTTTTCTTGAACTAAAATGTCTTTTCTCGGTTTGTGTCAGTCGTGGTGAGAGCTGCCAGTTTGTTAAGTCTTAAACCTGTTACTCTCAGTAAGAATTTCTCCTTGCTATTTCATCATCCTCACCTATCAAATCACCAAAGAAATCTCTGCCCAGCACATTTACATTTGAGCTAGAAACTTTGCTATCATTATTGTCGACTTGGTTACCCTCTGAGTTTTACAATGAGGATCAAGTGTGTTCCATAAGTAACATAATTTCTTTCTTTCTTTCTTTCTCTTTCTTTCTTTCTTTCTTTCTTTCTTTCTTTCTTTCTTTCTTTCTTTCTTTCTTTCTTTCTTTCTTTCTTTCTTTCTTTCTTTCAGCTGATATGATGGAACTATCACAGGTAACAGGCCTTAATAGCATCAACAAGAAAAAGCTGAAATTATTCATATTACATGTATTACTACACACTGACTTTATTCAAGAATGGTCAATGCTTTGGTTCTTCCATGTCTTATAAAAATACTTGTAAAAGTATGATGTTGATAAATTTTTATTGGTTATAATATGAGCCTGATGATTCATTCTGATAATCATCCACTTCCTGAAACTCTCCAACCATCTGAACACAAATCCCACACTGATCACATTTCACAACCGTGAAAGCTCTCAAATTCCAAATATAATCCAACCACAAATCTGGATATATCGAAGATTAAGAAAAAAAAGTTTAAAATATCAAATAGTTACATTAATAATAATAATAATAATAATAATAATAATAATAATAATAATAATAATAAAAACAATAAAGAGAAACCGTGTATTAATTCTCTCTTTTTTAATATATCCTAATATCTTTTTGCAGACTACAATTCTGACCACAACAGTGGTATAAATTTGGTTTCCTGGGCAACCAGCCAGATGATACATTAGGTTTTACAGCCCAAGCCATTCAAAGATATTGTGTATTAGATTAGAAAACAAAGTGATTTATGCATTGGCAATATTATTCAGTTCATGGGCTGAGAAAGAGTCAATCTGTTCTGCTCTCACTCAATGCTGGTGAAATTACTGGTTTTAAGAAAATAGATTTTGATCAGAAACAGATCATCACTTTTCACTGCAATCGCCTAAATCACAGCACCAACACCGAATCTCATTTTCACCAGTGCTATCCTTACGCATAATTTTGTTTCCCCGAATTGCCTGTGTTATTAATCTTCAAGTATATACATTTCATCTGTTATACATCATGCTGCTTTCCTTTCCAAGTTCATAACCACCTCTTCTATGTCACTATCACCATAAGTGATATTAGAAGTTACACTGCCGATACTTTTTATTACACTGACAAAAACTAGTCTTTATCCAAATGATTTCCCTTAAAAACATCATCCCTAATATCTCACAACTGTTGATGTTATAATTGCATTCATCTGTATATTGGGAATAATTGATATTTCGCTACATTACTTGAGTGTTGACAACTGGGCATTAATCTATTGCTCAGACTTAAATTCATCATTAGGATCAGGGTCAGTAGTTAAGATGCCTTATGGAGTTTTTTATCCTCCAGTAACTCTCCATTTCATACCTGTATAAAACAATTACAGTAGGTATATTATGGTAGTACATATCTTTTTCAGTTTTGAGTAAATTAGGTCAAGTGAAGCCTTTAAACATTGACTCATAGTGTTCCTGGATGTTCAGAACATTAGATAGTTGTGCCAATTCTCCAAACAAATTGTGACATCAGTGAAGCCCTGCTATCCACAATGAAAAAAAAACTTCTTAATTAGAAAAAATATATAAATAATATAGGTATGTAATACAAAAATGTATATTATTTTAAAGCAAAATGTATTCATATAAATATTGATGCACTAACAGCCTATTTGGCTGTGCAGAGCAGCTGTATCCAACACTTATAATATTGCAAAAAAAATGTATGTTTTCAGCTGAAGCTTAACTGTGGTTTAACCTGGCAATAACAGAGACAATCTAAAGGAGAAATCTCTGTACCTTTGATAGATAAAAAGATAAAAAGCCCCTCAGTTGTAACACAGTAAGCCTATATACATGTACCATATCCAATTTGTTTACCAAATTGACGGAGAGTGCAAACAGATTTTCTGGATTCTACACATATTAAAAATACATAATGCATTTAGAGTATGTCAAACATTAAAGCTTATCATCATGATCGTCTGTGGTTTGCATTTTAATTTTACACCCATTATGAATATGCTCCGTTAGAATGTGTCCAAATAACAAGTTTAGCTTCAATGAAGTAGTGTTCTAATATATCTTTGACCACAAAAAGAGCAAGTGAATTCATAAAATTGTGATGGGATTGCAGCATCCACAGAATTATGTAAGACCTATACTGCAGCCATTAAATCACAGTGATGCTGTGAGGAAAAAATGACTGGCAAGTGTTTGCAATTAAAAAGATCTGGACTTTAAAGCTGATCTAAAAGTTGCACAATGTTAATCGCCTACGAGGCTTTGACACATTCTGATAGTCCCATGAGAAACGCAGATTTACGCATGGAAAGATTCAGCATGCAGCGTAACTTTTAGTCATGGATAATTACGAACTTGAGGTGCTATGCGCACGCAGCATCGTGTTATCTCGTGGATGCTGCATGAGAAATCAGCGAGCTGCATTCAGAAAGATGCGGCTGCTGTTTGGATATGCGGTTGCTACCTTTGGCCGACATCGCTCTCAAAAGAGCCCGTGCTCCGGAGAGGGCTGGAGGGATTGACCCAGGTGGGCTCGGGGGGTGTCTGCACGTCGGTCTTGACGTCTGGGTCGATCTCCGAAGGCGAGGGTGTCAGTTTAGCGACTGCCATGCTTGCCCCGGTTTACTTCCAGAAGTGCGATTCCTCCTCCTGGTGTCACAACAGGCTCAGTTCAGGCACCGACCCTTCCGAGAAAAAAATACTGCATCCCGGTCTCACTGAAGGCGCACGGAGGTGGAGGGGGACTTCTCCCTCCCTACCGCATCACACAGTCCTCCGATAGAGCAAGACTCCTTGATGTGGAGTCTTCTTCCATTCCTGATGGAGATAAGAGCACCCAGTGCAGCTCACATTCACACGCCGTCACGATCCAACGTCAAGCGCTCAACCAACCCGACGGGCTTTCCAGCAAATTACATAACCACTCGCACAGTTAATGATCGCGTATTTCTGCTGATATGACCAAGAAAGTATTGCTTACATTAATGTCCTGAAAAACAATTTTTCATGTCCAGTAGTTTTTCAGGCAAATGCAATAATAATAACAAAAACAAAGAAACCAATGCATTCTTCCGTATATCCAATTTTCAGTCTAGGCAGGAGTAACAAGAAACCAGACATACAAATGAGCAGGTTGCCTTGGCAAACACTCCACAGTTTGATTCTGCTGGTTTGCATAGTAACACAGGTCACTGCGTGCAAACATCATCTTTATAATCATTCAGTTACAAAGCCTTTAGATAATAATACAAAAGCACATTTTCAGTGTTCGGTCACTGTTTATAAGAGCAAGAAACGCAAATGAAACATATGCAAATTGTATATGATTGGAATTATTCACATGCCACTTAAACTCTACCCCATGGCACAATGTGCCACAATTTAAAAATAAATTAAACAAAAAAGAATATATTATAAATGCCACAATCTAATTTTCCGATGGTTACTGCCAGCAGAATAATACACTGTGTCATTCATGGTAAATCATTAAACTGGTTTACTAAATATAAAAATGAGTTTACTTTATCTACTTTAATCCAGCAGCCTTCAGAGAAAATAAATCACTGGCTACCAGAGAATCTTTGGGATGTGCAACAAAGAAGTTTATTAAAAGCAAAAATCTTATTCGGCTTCTGCAGTACAACAGGATAGATTTGTTAAACCACATTTACTTTCAAAGTTGAAATAGAAATTTTTGGCTTTCAAATTTGAGCTTTTACATGCAACAATTATCAAATTACATTAACTTTTATGATGCATTTGTAAACTTGTTTAACTATGCATAATTTTTTTTATTCCTTTATTTTCTATAGAACCATCACTCTTTCTTCTGATTCTTTAAAAGGTAGATATTTAGTCACTTTATTGCTAAATGGCCACAATGTTATGTTGAAATTTGATTGAATATTTTAGTGCTGCACAAAAGATATTCTTAGGGCCTTTGTCCAAGTTAAATGGCTCTGGTGAAGATACACGTAAGAGGCAAACAACTGGTTTACCGTAATTAGACAAAGAGCACATTACTGATCTAATTTTCCCTCACTGCTACTGAAATGAGGGCAAATAACCAAGTTAAAATGAGTGTTATATTGTTTTGGATGTCAATATAGCTCTGCTTTTATCAAGAACAGCAGACATACAATAGAGACGGCTTAACTTGATTTGCTCCCCAGCTAACACAACTTGTGTCTGAACAGTTGAGCAAACTGAAACCCTGAAATTTTCATGCCATGATTTGAGGAAATGCAAACAATTTACATGTGTGCTACAATAGTATTACTACTACTTCAACCCTCTGCTGCTTACCACTACCACTAACATGATAATATTTGAAAATTAAATAAAAACCACCCATAGTTCCATATTTCTCTTTTAAGACACATTTTTAAATCCCATTTTTCTGATCATGATTTCTCTGCCATACTAATGAACTAAAGCTTGCTAGATGATGTTTCTTCCTCATAATGTTTATTATAATAATGCTGGATCTGCCACACAGGCAGAACTTCCATAACTGAAGCATTTAGAAAGCACATGAGACACAGTACATTCAGTAGAGATAATATTTTGAGTTTAGTCTCCAGGAAACACGTTACTGATCTGGTGATGTTGGGATACAGGACATGGGACTGTGATCATTTAATGCCCAGTTGGGTGTGGGAGTCTGGAAGATGTACCATTTCATGCAAACATATGTGAAAGTTTGCTGACTGCAAAGCCATCAGTGTTTCACATTATTATGGTTCCTTGACTAAACTTTAATTTGTTTAGTGTAGCTTTCCCCTTAAAATTAGTACAGGACGGATTATTGTACTGCATATATTTTTCGACTGACGGAAAGCTGTGAGCTAATAAAGATGATATATGTACATATCCCTCATCCCTCGTTCAATAAAACATCCTGAAGAAGATACACATCATTAAAAACAACCCAAGACAGGCGAAATCCGAGAAGTAGTCTCTATTTTTTACAATTGTTTGTGTATTAAGGCTGTATAACCCCTTGCCACACACTTTACACACTTTTCTCAGACATACATTAACATTCACTTACATTTTTCACTTGTTTAAATATTCTCAAAGTTCAAACCATTGTAGATTTTAAAACATAAACATATTAATATGATGAGTTTTTCTTCGTCCATGCGCCACTTGGTTGCGTCTTTTCCCACTGAAGTTCTTGGTGCAGTTCTCGTTTTCCGAGTGAGGAACAAAATTATGGGTAGTTGTCTGTGTTTTTATTTATTTATTTTTTTCTGGACAGGAAGATTCTTATATGATATTATATATTTGGCAAGTGCAGGAGACACGACACGGAGGAGATTGACAATTACCTCCAATCAATCAAGATGCAGAAGACGATGCACATTAGTACGTTGTAAAGAAAACATGTAAAATTGTATTAAAAACAATAATAGAAACAGCAAGGGTTAACCACGTTATAGCGAGGGACAGCTGTACATTAAAGGCTGTTTCACACTTCTAATTTCCATTCAGCTTCATCTTTTAAGCTTATGTGTGCAGAATTGCACAAAAGACAAGCACTGTGAGGAGTTCCGCTGTCTCGTCAGCCCTCTTGCAAAAATTACTTTGTTGGGGAAAATTACTATTACACCCACCGCAATGTTTATGTTTGTTAAGTTTGTTGAGCTTGTTTATTGTACCCCCCCAGATGATTCATCAGGATTATTAGGTACATTTGTTTGCATTCTGAAAGCAGCCGAAAGGCAATGTTGCAGTAAAAAGTGTTGTATTTGAAAAGACGACTCCGGTTAAAGACTGGACGGAATTGTCCATGAATTTTCCGGAACGTCTATCTGAAAACCGCTCGAGAAAGATGGAAGAGCACAAGGGAGGAACAGAGAAAGACAAGATGAAAAGAAAGCAAGGAATGAGGTCTCAAGAAAGTTGGCTGGTGGACTTCTCAATTGATCATTGGACAGAATGTATCCTATAAACAAAAAACAACCTACCTAAGGTGTTTAGTTAAAATATCGCATGCTTAGTTTATTGTTGAGCAGGTAAAATAGATCTCAGAATATTTTTTTTGATTTTTATTTATTGATTGATACACTTCTTTTGGATTGCAAGTAGTATTAGGTTTACCATTTTGGTCCACACAAAACAAAGTTTGGACACAACTGCTTTGCAGGATTCCACTCTTCTTGAACAAGCATGATATGGGTCTGTGTCATCTCCAAGGGCCCTAAAAACTTGCAAATGGTTTCATCAACTTGTCCAAAACCAAGGAGATCTTGAATTAAAATTGTGTGGACTGTCCAAGTAAAATAAAACTGGGTCATCATTGTTACACTCAGCAAATTATTTAATATATTGGCAAATCATCACTGACATATTTAAACAAACACGAAACAAAACTTCTTCCATGACTATCTCAATCACATAACCCAAATCTTATAAACCCACGTGAGTTGAGCTGTGGAGATTAAAAAGAATGAGAGAGAACCTTGCTCTTCACCTTGTACTAGCTTATAAAAGATTATATCAGATAATTGTGCTGCTCTGCTGGCAAGAAGGTTGATTTGAAGTATTGACAACTGATGTGCCAGTGCCTAACCATCTCTGATTTAGTTACAAACAAAATAAAATATACACAAATTAAAGGTTGGATTCATTTCAAAATCATCAAATAAACAGTTTGATTTTTGAAGTAGGGCTGCACGGTGGCGCAGTGGTTAGCGCTGTTGCCTTGCAGCAAGAAGGTCGTGGGTTCGTATCCCGGTCCAGGGTCTTTCTGCATGGAGTTTGCATGTTCTCCCCATGCATGCGTGGGTTCTCTCCGGGTACTCCGGCTTCCTCCCACAGTCCAAAAAAAAAACATGCATGATAGGTGAATTGATCATTCTAAATTGTAGGAATGAATGTGAGTGTGAATGGTTGTCTGTCTCTCTGTGTTGGCCCTGCAACAGACTGGCGTCCTGTTCAGGGTGTACCCTGCCTAACGCCTGATAATTGCTGGGATAGGCTCCAGCTGCCCCGTGACCCTGAATTGGATAAGCGGTTAAGAAGATGGATGGATGGATGGATTTTTAAAGTAGCCTATGCAATTCACTCAGTCTGTCTTGAACTTTAAATCACTAAGTTCACTGAAGAATGCAATAAAATAATAGACAGTAACAAAAAAGAAAAACATCCATATTAAATAATGAAAAATTGTGAACTAAAAGAATGTTAATCAGGAGCAGAAGTGAGGACAGAGGCACATATTTGAGCACAGAGACACTGTGTGGTTAAGGGAGGAACTACAAATGGTTTGTTGCTCATCTCAGAACGAGAAGGAAAAAACCCCCGAAACTGTCACTGTTTCCTTCATGTGTTGTACAGCTAATGACAGATGGCAGTATAGCTCCAGGTTTTGTTTCCTACGAGGATATAGCGATGCACTGGGCTTGAACAATCTCCTCCAACCTTTTCTTTCTATCCAGGCAAAGCTAGAATTTTCACTTTAATTTACTAAATTAACACTCTAATGAAACAGAGAATAAGGAAAAAACAAATAACAAAAACAAACTGAATGAAAATGCTTAGGACGGTTAATGCAGCATGACAAATTAAATTTGACTGTCTCAGACTAATACTTGAGGTTTATTTGTATTTTAATAGGCCCAAGGTAAATCTTGACATAGCTATTAAATGCAGGGATACGACAGATATTGAAAGAAAGCATAAGGCCATAATAATTTGGTATGGGCTGAGAAGGAAAGAAATAATCTCTAAATATTTGGCAGGGTAACTTTTGGAATTCTGCACGATAATAATTATCTTCTGATATGAGGGCACAAACCCCCCCACAGAAGTTTGTGTAAGCTATGATGTCTCATTGCTGCTAAAGATCTGCCATTACTGTCTTAATCCTGGCATACAAAATGCTTCAAATGACTGATTTTAATACACTAAAGAATATTCACCTGTTGCTATATAATAGGAAAATTTTAGATAGATACTTACATAAAATAATAGGGTGGGGGGGGTGTAATCTCATTTTTGGCTCAAACAGTTGAGCCTTATTTTCCTCATTAAAAGAACTAATGGTTGAAGAAGATTTAGTTGCTAGTAATTCAATCAGCGCTCGACAACCATTGGGCACGCCTCAGCTCATGCTTCATACTGCAGAAGGGCAATGAGAGCTCTGGTAATGCTTCCTCTGTCAAAACATATTAGGCCGGTGAGCTGGTGCTGCTGTGGGCGAGCTGTCTGCCTGAGCACAGTGTTGCACAGAGAAGAGGAAGAAGTCTAGCCAATGACACTGGCAGTCTTGCAAAAATACACACTTCTAAACTACACGCATACATGAACGACCGGCAGGGATAACATTCACTTTCATTAGATGAGTGTGCTAGAGATAGTTGTTGCTTGATACATTTAAAGGAAAAATGTATCCTCTTTGCAAAATATATCTGAGTGGAGTAGATGGTTCTGTTAAACCTTTTCATGCCCCAAAAAGATCAAAGACTGAGATGTTTGGTGCGGTTGGCTTAAAAAAAGAAGGTATTTCACTCATGCAGCATCTGTCTCATATAAATTGCACAAAAATGTTCCCCTGAAATATCAGAAAAGTCATACAAACATTTTTAGGCTCCATTAATGACAAACAGGCAACATTGAGCAGTTTTTAGAATAGAATAGAATAGAAATATCCTTTATTGTTATACAGTGGGAAAATTCAGGTGTCACAGCAGCAGGTTGAATATATATAAAAATACTAAAAGACTCTACAGTAAGGACAACTTTACAAATAAGAGAAGAAAAATAATACAGAGCGTTTGTTTAAAAATTAAGATACTCCGATTAATAATAATGTGCCACTGAGTAGGTTAACAATGTACAAGATGTGAATGCATGTTTGCGCATAAAAAAAAAGAAAGAAAAAAAGTGCAAACATGGATGTGCAAATTTCAGAGATATAAAAACCTTGAGTCTATTGGGAGCAGGGATAGTTATAAATTCTTAAAGCTGCTAGGAGGAAGGACCTGCGGTCTGCCTCTGTGCACTTAGGATGCAGCAGTCTGCCACTGAAAAAGCTGTCCAGTTCACCACCAGCTTTATGCATTGGGTAGGAGACACTGTTCAACACTGATCTTGCTTTATCGAAAGTTCTTGTCTCCCACCACCTGCACTCAGTTGAAGGGGAATTCAACAGACAAAACCATAGATGAGGCTGATGCCACCATAGCGTCCTCAAAGGCCTTCAGTTCAGTTCAGTTTATTGTTAAGATGAACATTCATTTACTTATAACAATCTGATTCAATGTCTTTATCCTGGATTTTCACGGGTGTTAGTGTGTTGGGTCAGCACCACCACTGCCAGCTCCTTGGTTTTTCCTACGTTGATCATTAAGTGGTTCCCCAAGCAAAGTACACAGTAGTGTATTAGTGTATTAAAGGTTGTCCTCCCCTGTGATGAGACCCAGTATGGCAAAGTCATCAGAAAACTTTACTAGAAGGCAGCCAGGGGAGTTGATTTAGAAGTCTGCAGTGTTTTGGGTGTTTAGGAACAGTACCAGCATAGTTCTCTGTGCCCCCCGTGGCACCAACTGAAGCGCATCCTCACTTCTGTCAGTCTGCCCTAGACTATCCTGTGTCTAAAATATTGCTCACCACCATCAGCATGTGTGCTTGAATGGATGAATAACTGAATGTAGCCTAAATCGTTTAGGTTCTCCTAGACGCTATAAAAGTACTTGGTATTAACTATTTACCATAGTATGTTGGAGTAGCAGGTTATCTACAGCTGAAAGGAAGGAGCTAGAAAAATTCGTCAGGAAGGTCAGTTCTGTGATAGGGTGCTGCTCTCTGGGTAAAATAACATCACTGTTGGATAATGCCTCCCTCTCCATGTATCAAGCCGTTGGTGAACTGGACAAGTTTCTCCAGTCAGTATGTTTACAAGCACATCTAAAACGAGCTTTTAGCAGAAATCAGACTAATGGCTCAGCAGAGTTGAGGGTAGAGTCCCAGTTTACACGTCACTCAAAAAGTTTAATTAGTAAATTAAGTGCGTCCCACTCCATCTTTTATATTCCATTGGACTAGAGTCACATAGAATGTAGACATATGGTAAAGTCAGTGAAGTAGATGAAATAAAAGCAGGATATGCACAATAAGCGGAGAAATTGACAACGCTGCAGCACAGTCCATTTTTTAAGTATGGCACTGTTTGATTGTGTTACACTCTGTAATGTTGCTCAGTCGTTTGTTGTTCCTACTTCTGTGGTTCTTTTTACTTCCTGAAGTGGGAGTGACATGGCTTCTAAAAGCTTGGCTACTGGTAATAGGTGTACACGTGCAGAGAAATTAAATTATCCAATCGCATTATCTGGGTAGCTTAGTCGGACTTCTCAAAGTCCAGTTAGGATTAATTTAGGTTGAGCTAAGGTGTGTATCCATTTCAAAAGTCAAATTTCAGTCACAGTAAGGTAATAGTTTGAATTTCTCCTGCTGCGTGTAAACACACTGAGTGAAAGACTGCTACATTCTAAGTGCATAAAGGAACATTATTGTGGGTCCTTCTTCCCAGCAGCTCTAACCAACACGCATATTACCAAAGGCATTAAGTGTTAACCTCTCTGCACTTATTTTCATACTGTTTCTCATTTCAAATAACATTCTTGATGTCATTTGCACATCCCTGTTGTTTTATTGTAATCTGTTGTTTTCCATGCACACATTTTTTTTTTCAATTATCCATTTCAGTTGTACATTTCTTTGAATTTGTTATTTTTACAAACCACAACGTATTGCCTTTATTTTTAATTGCATTTCTCTAGTTGTCTTTCACTTTGTTATTGATACACTTGAAATTCCTCACTGAGGGACGCTAAATCTTATTTCTATTCTATTCTAGTCTATAAAGTGTAATGATAGCAACAAGAACACATTTACATTTTTTTTGTAAAGATATTTTATTTTGTTAAAGTTATGTTGTATAAATGAATTAACTTTGCTTTCACATAAGCAAGAAAAGTTTCTTAAACAAACCAAAATTATTTGTTGTATAATTGTTGGTCCAGTAAACAATACAAAGTTTTATTGCACTTTATCTAGTCCAGAGGACCCCAAAGCCCTCCACACTACATTCAGTTATTCACCCACATCACACACAAATTCACAGACTGGTGAAGGTAAGTTACATTCTGAACACTGCTGCCTTGGGGCACACCGACAGAAGCGAGGCTGCTGAACACTGTTGCCATCAGCCCCTCTGACCACCACCAGTAGGCAAGGCAGGCCAAGTGTCTTGCTCAAGGACACAATGGCCGAGACGGACAGAGTGGGGTTTCAAACTGTCAACCCTCCAATTACAAGAAGAGCTCCTACCTCCCTACGATTATACAGTGAAAAGCTTCATGACTCATAGTTATTTACATTCCATAATGTATTGAACTCCCTGCACATTATATGTTGTAGTTTATTATAGAATTTTTTTTATTTATTTTTACATTAAATTTTAAACTATTCTCCTAGTATGTAAAACTTAGTATGTACGATGTATGTATTAGTATGTATTACCCTAATGAACCCTATGAACCTTAATTCTAACAAAAACATTTTGGTTTATTTTATGGCTTTGCTTATTCATTTGTGAATAATAAGTCTAAGCTGTGTTTAAAAAAATATATAAATAAAGCTGACTTGTTCCAAACCAAAGATAAATCCCACTTGAGACATTGTAATTTGAATGCATTAACGGATCTTGGCAGTCGCTAGCCCTGCAGCCCCAGCCTTCCTAAACCTGGACCTATTTCTAATTGCATTATTATGAAACATTTGCATCAGTGTTTCATTTATTTCTTATGAAGTTCTCTGTCAAGATACTTACTTGGCAAAATTTTGATGCAATTGAAAATGACATCTCTTTCCATTTAATTTTTTAAAGCAACAGGAGAAGCCCTGAGCTGAAACATTTAATACCTAATAATTAAGGTCAGCAGATATCTGCTACTGTATTTACTCAGAAGAGTAGGAGCTTCTTTAGTGTTAATCCAGTCAGATAAATTTATTCTGACAACAACCTAAAATTACTCTATAAGTCATGAATTTTCCTAGAAAAGAGTAAATGTCACACTTTAGCATTGTGGGATGCTAATATTTAAAATACCAGTTACTCCAGTTACAGGATTAAATCTTTATTTCAAAATGTATGTTGAAAATCACAGAATTGGAAGAATTGATAAAGCATAGAAGAAAATATAATTTTGCTACTTGTGTTTTTAGGATAGGTTTTCAAAAAGATTATTTGCCAGAAAAAAAAAAGATAAACATGTTTAATCAAACCAAACATCCAGCTTCCTATCTTGCCATGTCTGTTTGTGTATTGAAACCCATACTACAGGGGTGTAAGCATAAGGCAATGAAGATAATTTTGAGAAGCCTGTTGTATTTTTAAAGAATCTCAGTTGCTTTTACGTGTGAATTAGGATCAAGGGTATGGATGTAACATTGCTCTCCTGCAGGGTAATGCATTTGTTGTCACATTCATATATTGTATTCTTTTGGGTATTTTTCATATTTAAGAATAAACTGAGCTTCTGGGAGTTAAAGTATAATGGCCTATAATAAATAATTAAATTGCCAAATAATTACTAGCCAAATTGATTAGAAAGTGCATCATTCTGTCAGTTTCAAGCATCCAGGATGCTGAGATGAGGTCGTTTTATTGGGTCTCAGCATGATTTTTTAAGCAGATTTTCATCACTTTTGTAGCAGTGCTGCTTATAGTTTGGCAAAAAGGGATACAAAAGTATATCAATGCTAGTAAAACCCATGTGCTGTAGCACAAAAAAAGTTGAACATCTTGGGACAGTTGGGGACGGTACACTCCAGAAGACATCTGCTCTTCCAGTTTTACTTTATATTTGAATGTTTTTAGTTTTTATTATATTCGTGAACAGAACTGCACAAGTGGATATTTATTGTTTTTGATAAACTTAAGAAAATATGAATTTTCTAAATCTGCACACTGTAATGACAACCAAACCTTACGCTTTGTTTTGCATGGGATGCATTTAGACAATGTCAACTGAAAGCGCAGACTTTTTATAACAAATGGGAAACAATAAAAAAAATATCAAGACAGCTTCCATGAGTCCAGCCAAACAGTGTAAGGCTTCAAGTGACTACAACTGTAAATAGTGAGGACAATAATTAAATTAAAAAGATTATAGAAAAAATGCAATAGTTATTAAACTGCAACTGTGTTTTATGAAGGGGGATGACAAAACACAACTGAAAACTGACAGGCAGTTAAGACATAAGTTTAAAAGGCTGCCACTGGCCCTTTTTTCTAAACTAATGCTGCAAATCCATAATCAGCAAAGCATAATGTGAAAGCGATTATGACACATTTTCCTAATTGCTTTGGCCATAAAAAAATAAAAAAATAAAAGCAGACAAGTGAGCATGGATTGTTTCAAAATTACTTTCAAAAAGCTGCAAAGAGTAGATAGTGAAGAGTTGTAACTGATTTTAGTTCTATATTATAAACAAGAGGAAATTATTGCAGTTTGTGTAATTGTTTATAACACATCAATTTGGTATTTTGGATTAGTGAAGCTCTTTTTGAAGCTTGTACCCACGGGTGAACGCTTAAAAAAAAACTAATATCCAAACCTTGTCCAATGATCAGTCTTACTGCCTTACATCCCTGCCATATGAACTCTGACAAAACCTCCTCCACTGATGTTAATTATGTTGGCAAGACAAAGCACAGGAGTTAAATGTTAAATACATTAGAGATTTCCAGCCAAAGTGATGTAATGGCCCAGAGGAGAAGCTAATTGTATAGGTTACATAAATTCAGTTTTTTTTTGTTTTTCCCTCAGGGCATCTCCTCTGATGACTCTTAATACCTTTAATTAACCTTCCCATGTGTTTTATTCATCTGGGAAATTGTCCTGAGCCACTGCACTGTTCAGATGATTCCATGTGTGGACCACTGAGAGCCCTTTGGGAGACGATTCAGTACAGAAAGTGCTAAAATTTTGATTTTCACAACTTGAGTATGTCTGTAGCAAAATGCCTTAGGTCACTGCTAAACAGATTGTCCATGTTACCAACAACAGACGGTCAATTCTTACATAATTTTCAGATTTTCTAAAAGAAAACATAATATGGACATATCTGGGTTTTCTGTTCAGCTACAGTAACAACAATAACCCTTGCACTAACAACATGTTTAAGACGCATCCATTAGGCTGCTGATGAGAACAAGTCTCGAGGACTTTAAGTGTCGCCCACCCACTCTGTGCTGATGGTGATGACTAATAACACCTATGGTCTGAACTGCAAGCTCTAGTAGCTCAGCAATAAAAATAAAGTAACCAGAAACAACGCCACTTTTGAAAAGCAGCACATTTTTAAGATGACATTCCGAAATTACATTGCAGAATGACAAGGTCATTTGAACTAAAAGCACTCAGGACAAAATAATCAAATAGGATTTTAAAAACTGTCAGTGTTTATCTATTTCTATTTGAGTTTTAAATGTAAGCATAGCCTGCAATATATCAGGTTCTCAGTTCTCTCAAAACATTTTTAGATTACATTATTATATCTGTTCCTCTACCCTCTTTCCTTTCTGTTATCTGTTTTTGAGGGTTAATACTGCTCCTCATTTCTGTGTTTATCTTTGTTCACAGTCTTATCAGCCTCATAAACACACTGAGATGGAAATAATCCAGGAACTAAATCCCAGTGGTCCCCTCTTCCACAGAATCGGTGCAAACAAAACAGCTGCTGCCATCAGTGCATGACTATTGTCTGAGGACATTTTATTTGTGTTTATGACTCCGGATAACAGTATCTGACTGAGCCAACCATCACCCCCTTTTGATTTATGGTGTCATTAGAAATTAGTTGGTTCAAAAACATCCACCAAGTTTACATTGAATCAAATATTTAGCTTCCTGTAAGATATATTGACTGACCTCTATCTTAAAGAGCCAAAAGACCAAAGAAAAGCAGGAGATAAATCAAAGTCTGAGAGTAGCAGTTGCATGTCAGCATTAGTGTTTCATTTTCTTTCAGCTGCCGTGTTTTGACACTCAAGATGCTATTAAGAGTTGATTAAGTGACCAATTAAAAGTGCTCACTCTGTTTAAATTGCTTTCACCAGCACCCTGGTTTGATGGCAGAGGTGCAGATAAAAGACGCTTTACATACATGTATGAAAATAAATCTAAGAAAAGTGAGTCAACAAAAAGTTTATGTATTTCAGTAAAGTGAACTTAATAAATACATTTATTAAATAAATATTTTTAGCCCTTTATTTCTGGTTATCTATTATAGTTAATAGATAATTCAACCTGAAATACGTTTGGGGTTTTTTCAGAGAAAACTAACATTCCATAAGACTAAGAAACAGAGACATTTACATGCAACAATGTTAAGTTATGTTACGGCCTTGTTAAGGTAAAAAAAAAGAAAAAAATCATAGGAAAGACTGCTGAGTTGACCATTGACCAGCAGGCAGTCGCTGACACTCCTGGAAAGGAAGAGTATGCCAATAAAGAGCTCTGCTAAAAAGGTAGGCTGCTAGAGTGCTGCATCCGAGTTCATCAATGGAAAGTTGAGTGGAAAGAATAAGTGTGGCTTTCTTAACACTTTTGCAATGCCAGTGGCTGGTTGTGCCTTTATGCTACACTGCATTTATGTAGTAATACATGAAAAAAACAGCCCAAAATTAAAAAACAGACAAATATTAAGTGCCTATGCTGTGCAGTAGGATAATATGTCTATGTTAAAATTTTAAAAGCACATATAATCATGTAAGGAGACTATATGAATGTCTTTTAATAATTGAAATAACACCTTTTGAGGAGAGTCAATTTTCTGATATGCACCTGTATGTGGAGCCTGGTCTATTTTTATTACTATAAGAAAGATTGTCCCCCTTTCATGAATGACAGTGTATAAATAAACTCTCATAAACAAGCTCAGACACCCACTCACACATTCACAACAGGTGTGCACACTATTGTGCCTACAGTTTGAATGACTACACCTGTGCAGACAATACTTCTCACACAAACCCACACTCTGACACACCAAATGCTTTTTAGACACAGCTTCATCTTGATTCTTCCTCTTCAGCCCCCACATAGTCAAGTTGTCATTTAAGCTCTTCGCCACCCAACCCTTATAATAATGACGGAGATTTCCTTCACACACATATACACACACACTTTCTGTACTCTCATTACCACATTGGAGAAACAAAGACAGCAGTACAATAAGTCCCTGATTCTAGCAGCACAAAAGAGCATGATACTGTAAAAGTGCGAACTTTGCCAAATCACACCAGAAATTTCAATTTCAATGACAGGCACTAATTTCCACATGATTTGCTTGCATTTATGTAAATTATGCATAGAAACTCCAGTTTTATGCATAGCTTTGGAAATGCAAGACTTAATCAGCTTAGATAAGTGTTTATCAACCTTTTTTTGGCTAAATGCCCCCCTAAGTTATGTTGAAATCCCTTACTGCCCCAAAAAACTCCCATGCAGACAAATATAAGGTTTTCTGATACAAAGACCAACATTTAATCAGAGCACTGGTTATCAGTGACCTTTAAGTACAACTACAGAGGGAAAAAAATCTAATATTAGATGGCAGAATTAACAGATTTCAAACTCATTGGTAGAAAAGTGGTTTGGAAAACAACCCTGCCCCCCAAGTTTTGAAGTTCTTCTTTTTCATTAGTGCCCACCATTAGCATACAACCTCCAGTGCCCAAAAATAATTCTTTGGCACCCTATATGGTCTGAATGCCCACTGGGGGGCATTACAGCCTTCAAAACCATGGATTAGGGGTGTCAAACTCCAATTCTCAAGGGTCCGTGTACTGCAACCTTTAGATGTGTTCCTGGTCCAACACACCTTAATCAAAAGGTAAAATCGCCTCCTCAGCAGCCAGGTTCTATGGGGTCCTACTGGTGACCAAATTATTTCATTCAGTTGTTTAGAAACAGAAACATGTGTAATAGCTGAAGGACACCGGCCACTGAGGGCTGTTGGACACATGTCTTAAACCACACTAGAACAGTGGTTCTCAACCTTTTTGGGGTCCAACACCCCCTATTAAGGTATTTATCCACTCTTTCAAGCAAATATAAGCTTTCAGTTGTAATTTCAGTTGAACAAAAAACATAAATCAGCTGTAGCTCATTGGCATATTTAGGCAGTTTACAGAAATATGTAATAAACATGATATATATGCAGCAGTTTCTGAACATTATGAAACTAAATAGATGCAGTAACTTTCAAATTTAGTAACAAAACATTTTTTACGCTATTTTTCAGATGTATATAACATTATGCTATTACATATTTCTGAAAAAAAATAAATTATTACATACATATTTCTGAAAACTGCTGTATAAAGGCGTCTTCAACATTGACCATTTTCACAATATTCTAATTTTCTGACATACTGAATTTGGGACTTTCATTATTTGCAGTTATAATCATGAAAATTAAAATAAAATAAAAACATTTGTAATATATCAGTCGTTGTGTAATAAATTAGTCTAATGTAAAAGTTTAAAGTTTTTAATGCAATTGCTGAAATAAATAATATTTTTCATGATATTCTAATTATAAGGCCAGCACCTGTACAATGAATCACACTATGAAAAAGAAAAATAAGGACGTTACCTTTTGTAGTTTGGGTTTCGGTCACATCTCAGTAAAACAATAATCTATTTCTATAAATGTCAGGGAATATTATTATTATTATTTTTTAATCAATGACCCCTTGCAATACCACTACGGACCACCAGGCGTACGAGGACACCCGGTTGAGAAGCATTGCACTAGAGGCATCAGCTATGATATGCAGACAAATCAAACATAAAGATAGTGGCTTTTTGATGTATGAATAAGTTTAAAGTTTGGCTTGAAAAATTGCATAAACATAAAAATTTAAAGGTGTATTTGAAAAGTCTACTTTTTTATTCTGATACCAATTTTTGGACATAAGACACCAAAAAGTATTCCATACCTGTCAAATGAAACCACAATGAAATACAGTTTTAAAAATGTCAATGTAATGTTCACATTTTTGTTTACCAGATGCAAGCAACATTAGACATTACCTAATTGTACCCAAGCTTGATTGAACAATTCAGTCAAAGGTTGGGCTCTCATTGTAGTCTGTATGATGTCTCATGGATATTCATTATAAGCAAATAATATGATAGAAGTCATTTAAACAAAGGGTTATTTAAAAGCCTAAAACCAGCAGCAGTATGTAAGTTTTAACTCTTTGTGCCTTTTGAATTATGAAAGTACAGATGAATGGAAACAAAGGAAGTTACTCTAGACTGAATGTCAGCCAGAATTGATTGAGTTTTTTTCTCTTTAAAAGGGAGGATAATCATTGAGGGATAAATCAGCGAATTATTTCCTAAACTTAACTTGCAACAAAATTTTCCAAAAACTCCCCATGATAAAAGCTTTTGCAGCTCGATACAAGTTTAATTGCATTTGTTGTGCTATATAGATGTATCTAACTTTTTTTTAAATACAGCTAATATTAATAACTGCTGTGTTGTGGCACAGGTGATTCAGGCCATCTGTGCTCTAATCACAGAGTTGGGGATTCAATCTCCAACTTTTACACACACTGAAATGTAATTTAACAAGAAGCAGTTTCTTTTGAGGGCAGTGCAGGAGATTGCATTTCTCCTCTTCTCGAACGTTATGAGACTTTGTGAGAATGGAATTACACAGAAATACTATTAGAAGCTTTGGTTTGTGTTTCTGTAGAAGATTGATTCACAAGTTACTACAAGTTTAAAAGTTTTGGAGATTTTGAGCTTCAGTTGAACAACATTGTTCATTCTGCTTTTTCATTTAACCAACAAGTTTTATTAACTCACATTTAGATATACACTGCCTGACAAAAAACCTCTCCACCTGTACTTTTTCACATTTTGTCAAGTCACAACCACTAAATTCAATGCATTTTATTAGGGGGTTTTATATAATACACCAATAGAAAGTAGTCCATAACTGGGAGGTGGAAGGTATCTAAAATGGTCTTCAAAATCTTGCATTTGTGACCAACACTGCACATACCCCTAAACACAACATTGTCTTTTTACAGAAAGAGTTACAGTAACAACAAGCACAGGGAAGCTTATCAAAGTTAAAGGCTGATGAATGCAGTTAACTATACCTAACCTTGACTAAATTCAGTACAAAAGCTGCAGAAGACTTGAGACAGGAATAAACCTCGTCTTCAAAAACAATAACGTCCCTAAAAGCACAGTCAGTACTACAGTTGAAGCACAAAATCGGTAAGTCAAAGGCTAGATCTAAATCTGTGACTAGATTTGAAAATGAGTGATCACAGACATTTACAATTAAATCTAAGTGTACTTTAGGTATTAGGCAATAGAGAATGGGCAACCTTGTAAGGGTAGCCAAATAAAAATACACTCCACTCTGATTTTATTTGCAAAGTTTTTATGAAAACAATGTATATTAATGTCTTAATATTGTTAATGTCTTAATATTGTTAATATTTCACTAAAACTTATAAACAATGCATGGGTAGCAGTGGTGGTTTAAAAAAAATACATGGGTGCCGTTTATTTTCTCTGAGTCTGTCTGAAAATGTAAATTCTTGTTTTCAGTTATCCTAAATTGCATACGTTATGAAAGGATCAAGAATAAATAAAAATGTATGTATTCTCAAATCCCATAATTAGCACCAAAATAATCAGTAATTAAAATACTAGTTATCACACTAATAATTCATTAGCTAACAAGACCTAAACAAATATATGTGAAATCCATCTACTTAAAGGGGATTCTGAAATGAACATTTTTCTGTTATTTAGCTGATAACGAGTTAACTTTATCATGCTCTCTCACAAAAAGAAATTGAGAAAGAAGTCAAACAGAGGGAGGCCAGGGGATCAGGCTCATCTTTATGCCATAAAACAGCCTTATTATAGGACAGAAAGAGAAAAAACGTCCAGTTGTGTTGGATGGTGCTTTCTCTCTTAGAACCAGCTTGGGCTTCTGCTTCAGCTCTGTCTCTCTTGGCTGGAAATGTGTCAAAAGCAGCTGCTCACACAGATGCTGTCTGCCCGGGGGAGGTTACTTGGGGGATACAATGCTGTCTGATTGGTGACTGTTCCTGTTCCTGAAACACTAAAGACAATTTTCTGATAATACAAAAAACAACAGATTCTTAAGGCTTGGTAAATCCAATTAGCCAAAACTGTTGACTGGTCAGCCTATCATTGGCATCTGCTGGCTCACTCTGGCTCAGCATTCACCCCTATCGTGATTTCATCATACATCGACTGTGTTGGTAAACATCTGATGGCCACCATCTATCAAACCAAAGCCAAAAGGAAAAGTGTCTAACCTGTTTATTTATTCTTTCAGAGGGAGAATATTCTGAGATACTAAAGCTGGAGGCAGCATGATCAAGTTCTGCAGCATGCACTGAAATTTTGTTTGCAGGGAAAAAGTTGCTACAATTTCACCATAGTAGAAGAAAATGTAAATTAACTATAAAGAGCATTATGTTTGGCTGTATTCACATGCAGTTACATGACACAAAATATTATAAACATGTATTCATATCAGTATTTGGAATAATCTCAATAGCATAGTTTGTTGCATATAAGATCTTTAGGATGATGTAATGTCAGCTGAAGAATGTTTCAACATTCTACATCAGAATAGTCAAGTGTTTATATTTGACTATGCAAAAGTATGTTTAAACGCTTCTTTTTAAGCATCTCTTTAAGGTACAATAACACAATAACAAATACAAAATACATAAGATTTTTTGGTTGTAAGTTGACAAAACTATAAATGTTCTACAAGTTTTAAATGATGGTTAAAGAGCAAAACAATTGTCTTTTTCGGTTGTCTACTGATTTTATTCCTCTGGTGGCACCATTTTCTGAACAGAATTAAATATTCTGCACTTTATTTCTATTGGGGTCAAATCCAGAAGCTGCTCAACTTAGATGTATAGGACACAAATTCCTCACTCTAATATGATCAAAAGGGTGGACGGCAACAATCCTTAAGAAATACCATCAAATCCCATGAGTAATACTAGATTTGAAAAATATGTCTCATCTCTTAGACCCTTGTTGACTACTAATTGGATGAGCATGTCCTCCTCAAAACATAGGCCCTAAACCACAGGTGTCAAAGTCAAGGCCCGGGGGCTGAATTCAGCCCGCCATGGCCATTGATGTGGCCCTCTAAACTGTAGACCATATACATAGATCTTTTAAGTTCTATTTATATGCACCTAAATACCCTTTTAACACTAAAATCAGTATTTGAATAGTCCTAAATCACATCATTAGGAAAATATGTTTAGTATCCTTTAATTTTAAGAAGTACTTATTGAGACAGATATTAATTCATGTTTAAGCCGTTTGTTAAATATAGTTTTATCAAGGACATTCATTATCTTTATGGCCCAAAATGGAAATGAGTTTGACATCTCTGCCCTAAATTGATGATAAAGATAAAGCACACATGCATACAAGCTGGAGTTAACCGGCTAATTTTGAAATATGAAGGGATGCTCATGTTTTACTCAGTACCACAAACAGCCACAATTTATAGGTAGAGTACTCTAGTAAATTATGCCTCAACTGTATGGGTTACTGCCAGGTTCTATCCAATTACAATGGAGCTCTTTACAGGTCAGCTTGCAACCACAATACTTCTGGGCAGACATTAAACACCTCAACCTCTGCTTGAGAGAGGGGATCACAAAGGACAGGTGGCGGGCAGAGCCTAACTGCTAGCACTAATTATCTCTGCATACAAAGACTTACCTGCTACTGTACCCTCCTAAGATATAGGTTGTATCAAAGATAATACATAGAGAATCATGTTGGGCCTTCGCAGCTAAAGGGAATGAGAAAAAATACAGACGTCACTATCTTTTCATATGGTTTGAATTCACATGGTTTTAAATCTTGTTTGCAAAGTCAGTTTCAGGATTTAAGATTCATTAGATTTAGTCTTAGTCAAAGAAACTGTGGTTTTATCATTTGAATTAGACTTTTACATTTGTATTCCTGACACATTGTGTTGTTGTTTCACATTAAAGTTTATCTTTAAGTCATTGGCTCATGTGGCTTTGTGGGTGGTCCTGATGAATGTACATAAAGTTTATTCCTAGAAGTACTGATACAGGATTACTGTATGTTAGATGCACCCGGAATAAATTTATGAAGAAAAATTGAAATAAAAAAAGTATTTTTTTCATGATCAGCAGGTTAAAAAACATTTTCTTTGTTTCTTGGTTCATCAGTTAAAAATACATGTTATTTTATGGGCCAACACAATACAGACTACATTATTTAGTTCATGGACAAGATGGCAGAGTAAAATGCTCTGCCGTTACAGTTAGAATGATCGTTGATGTATTATTTCTGCCTTACAAGACAAAATAAGAATGTTCTTAAAGTGCTCAATATGCCATTTCTTAAATATTACTTTTCCTGTCTATGATTCTGTCTATTTTTAGAAAACAGTAACCTTTCTACAGTTTGTTATAAGAGTTTTTTTCCACTGATTTGGTATTGATTAGTAAGTTCTGAGATGCAGGAAGTTCTTCGGCTGGTCCATGTTGCAGTGGAATTGACAGGGTTAACACTGTGTATGTGTTGTTTCTTCACTATTCCCCTTTTTACAGGTAAAACAAATCTGAATGTTATACATTTTATAGCCCTGATTATGTTCTCTAAACGTGGAAAATAACTATAAAATGCTTGCAGTAAAGCCAGAGTGAACTTAGCACAGTTTGAAAGTCACATGTGCTGTCGTAGTTTCCTTGCTGGCTGAGCGTCTTTGGAATCGGGATGTGGGCAGCAAGATAAACCAATAAAGTTGCTGTGCAATGTTTACAATTGTTAATATATGTTTTATGTCTTTAAACAGGATTAACACTGTGTCTGTGTTGCTTCTTCACTATTCCCCTTTTTTACAGGCAGGTAACAATCGCAGCAGCGGAAGTCCAGTAGTTTATTCTGGTATGTAGCACGGCATATTTTTGATATAACTGGTTGAAATTTTAGCAACATTTCTTCTTTTTAATCATACCAAGCTTAATCTCTGACTTCATCTGGTATGTTTAACATGAACTCAAAAGGAACCCATTAGTTGCAAACATTTCTACTGCTCATAACAAACTAAATTAGTTATCTTAAAAATAAGAAAAATAATTTGAGTTTGAGTCAAAATGACTGGCAAAACGTAATTATTTTACTTAGGGCTAGACAGTTTCACAGTGGTTTACAAATTGTGACCGGATGCTCATTTGCAATGAATTGTAAATCTGGGCTGCTTGTGGGGGCAATCCAAAGACAAACCAGTACATCTTTCCAGGTCCTTGTTGTGTAAGATAAAACTGCTAATCTGAAAAGGAGCAGAAAAGGTAGCTCCTTCATTGCTTGCTTAAATTGAAAGCTCAGTGGCAAAACGTGCTAATGCTAATGAAACCAACAAACTACCAAGCAGGCCCATTATTGTTATTGTGTAAGTGCTTGTAGGCAAGAGAATGTGTCTAACGACTGAAACAGAAACAAGTAGAAAGCAAATTTGGCTGCAGGTAGCCCTCTTCAGTCAATCTTTGCATTAATAAGATGTGCTGTTTTACTGTATCTACACTGGAAGATAATCCAAGGTTTTACCTCTCATCCAAATAGACTGGTTCAATATCTATGTCTCTAAACATGACAGTGCTGCTGCAGCCCTTAATGAGTTAAGGGACTTGACACAGAGAAAGTCAATGGAGACAGCACAGATTTTGCCATGGACTATACTTACATATATAAGACACCTTGACATATAAGATATATGACATATGACATGTATAACATATAAGACACCACATTCAGTGAGCCAACAGTGTTGAAAATGTATTCAAATAATGTGATGCATTTGTGCTGATAAGTTCATTCATTTAAAGTGTAAAAAATAGCAAATAGCATGTTAACCCCTTATCAAGTGGGTCATTTGGCTAAATCATAAGTAATATGACCTCTGCAAATCAGGATTATTGTCGTTATTGAACCCTGTGGACTATAAAAACATGTGTGGGCTCTTTGTAAAGGTAACACCCTCTAATTTCACCCATAGGAGTTAGAACCACTGTAGGTATGACTGATAACAAGTTAGTCACTTTAGAACTCACAGAAAAAAAAAATATTGCTTCTTCCTTCCCTAAATTTTCTTTGTTAAATTCAAGATGCTTATAGCAGAAATAGGTAGTTGGGGACTGAAACACACTATGTGCCTACAAAATAACGCTTTGACTTCTCATTTTAAATTTGAATAGAATATCTATAAAATGTAATTTTGTTAACTCCAGTTTTTATGTAGGTATAGAGCTCTGGCATTTTTCTCCCAGCATACAACAGTCCAATGGGCACCATTGTGGCAGGTAGTCTCCCGCAGCTATATTATAGTTATATACAGCTAACCCAAACTTAGAAACTGTAAATATGGTAGATACCTGCTGTGCCCGACGATACCAAACAGATGCAGATGAGATAAGGGATGAGTGTTCTATAGGATTCCAGAGGATCTGGAACCAAACAATGGATCACTGTAATAAAACTCGCTAGCAAACAGATACAATAAAGCTGTGGGACCCCACAAGCAAAGGTTTCCGCTTATGTGATGAGCACTTCATATCAGGTACATAAACCAATGTTTCCTCAACTTTATATGGTATATGGTGCAGAATGAGGGTACAACACTTTCCTTAACAATTTATATTTGAATTAAAATATAATATACATTTAAATCGGCACAACAATTACGTTATGTTTACATCTACAAGCCAGTAGCGGCCGCAGGTTGTGGGTTGACAGATTGCTCAGCCCAGCTCGGCTGTTACTAGGAAGAATGGTGGAGTCAGCAAGTCAAGCAGCTGCCTCAGAGACACAGAGATACAGTTATCTGTCTCAGGAGAGGAGTGACAGCAGAAGAACCAAAACTAGAGTAGTTTTCGGTGAAGCCACTAGACGGACCTACAAAAAGCATTTCTATGGCATCACACACGCGGAAAGGGTGTCTTTACTCCTGGATCGGTAGCTGGCTCATTTGTTCACAATATTAACGTTAGCTGTCGGTTAAACTCTTCTAAAATACATTGCTCACTGGACACAGTTCAGGTAGGTCACTGGGTGTATGGGCAGCGCACCAGGAAACCCTACAGCGGAAATTATGTTTTTATTGTTGTAACTACAATCTAGATAAACTAGATGTCGCTATAATGCTCATGTTCCATATACAGCCTTTAAGAGTTGTTGCACTGCAGTAACTAAAGAGTCACTAGATGGCAGCCACCATCTGCTACTAATCTTTGTTCTTTATTTAAACAAGATTGTTACACTTATTTTGTAAAGATTTTTTTCTATTTGACCATTAATGCCTAATGTGATACATTACACAAGAATAATGGAAATTACGTCACTTACATGTCTTTTGAAATAAGATTTAGTGTACAGAATTTAATGAATAAAACCATTGATCATAGACTAGTCTA
The DNA here is from genome assembly GCA_028564705.1 of Apricaphanius iberus. Taxonomy (NCBI): domain Eukaryota; kingdom Metazoa; phylum Chordata; class Actinopteri; order Cyprinodontiformes; family Aphaniidae; genus Apricaphanius; species Apricaphanius iberus. Next base: position 771,614 of record JAPXFQ010002398.1, on the reverse strand, counting down.
GTCTAAAAAGGGCATAGGACTCTGTACCATAAGAAAAGGAAGAAAAAAAGAGAATTGAATTGAATTGAGAACCTAAAATTGGAAATCAAATTGAAATAAGGATCTGGAGAATCATGACACCCCGAACCAAGGAGCCTACTACAATACCACGCAGTAATACATACTTCTTACTTCATCATGTTGCAGTAGGGGAAAATGAAGTGACAACTAAACTGCAGGTAAAGAAGAAGTAAGTCCGCTCATTAAATGTCTATCTGCTAACAGGGCAGAATCTAAAGCGCATCTTAGTACTTTCACGTAGTGCATTCACACTACATAAAATCGCATACATGGCAAAAATCAAGAAAGGGTTTTTGCAGATATCAAACAGAACACAACAGGGATGCTGTAAGGTTTCTGTGGTACATGAGCTCACCAACAGGGGGCAGGATGAGAAGATGAGGGTGTTGAGACAAGACTGGTGTTTGGAGCCACATCAAGCCCATTCTTGCTCGCAGTGACCATAAGGAAGCATCTGAAACAGTTCCAGTCAGAACTCTCACAGGTGGTAGATATGATCGGTTCCTCACTCTATGTGGATGATTTTATAAATGAGGTTACGGAGGCACATACAGTAACAGCACAGCAAAGAACCTTATGTTATCTGCAGGAATGAATATGTACAAATTGAGGACAAATTTACTTAAGCTCAAACAAAAATGGCAAGAGAGCCCGATGGACTGCACTAGAATGTCGAAGACCAATGAGTCAGCGCTGAAGGTCCTGGGCTTGGTCTGGAGACCAACAACTAAGTATTTTGTGTTTTACCTCTGTGGGATGCTTGTAAGTTTAAAAGATAGATCACAAAACAAAGTGTCCTGCCTTCTTCTGCTCGTATTTTAAACTCTATAAGAGTGTCTGTTCCAGTAAATGTTAGAAAGAAGGCTTAGGTGAGATGAAGAACTATTACCTAAACTACTGCACCAGTTATCAATACCACAGAGGTACAGAACACACAACCAGTGGCAAAAAAGCCAAGATGTAAAACTACATGCATTCTGCAATAAGAGTAAAACGGCTTACAGTGCAGTTGCTTATCTACAGGGAGAAATGGAAGAATGAGAAACAACCACCAGCCTGGTTGCATCTAAATCTAGAGTGGCTCCACTCAAAAGGGTGACCCCGCCACGCCTGGGGCTGATGCAGCTGTACAAGCATCCAGGCTCGGTAGCACCCTCTTAAAAGCACTGCAGATGGAAGAGACACAAATTAGATAGTGGACAGATTCAATGATAGTGCTGTACTGGATCCGCAGTTCTGCTCAAAAGTGGAAACAGCTTGTATCGAACAGGGTGACAGACCCCAGGGGATCTTCCCACTAGAGGTTAAACTGTGGATGATCTGAGGCAGAGCACACTGAGGTGGATGGAGGTCTGATACCACCTGACATTTCAGAGCACTTTAAAGAGGATTTTCAAGGAGATGAGATTAATGCTGAACTCAAATCCAAAAACCAACTTGCTGTAAAGTCCATCAGTGTCACATCATATAAGGTAGACCTTTTTGCACCCCAAGCACTTATGGGTTGGAGATGAACATATTAAATAATCAGCAAAAGTGTTCTTCTCCTCCTGTTTTTGTTTTTTGTTTGGTGGTGGTTGTAAGCACTTGCTGCTGTACAACTTAATTCACTGGGTAAACGTCTAATTTATTTACTGAAGTGGTTAAACCTAAGATCAGTGTCTTCGGAGTCTTCAGACTAAGCTGCAACATGGATGCACTGAAAATAGCCGGATATAAGACTGTATTTTAAAGAAGTGGACCGTTTTATTTAACATTTTAGTTTGTATTGGTAATCTGAATGTTCTCCCAACTCCATTTACGATAATAATGTGCTTAGTGATTAGGCACTCATCCCTGATAACCTGGAAGCCATTATGCTTTCAGCTCAGCAACCAGTGTGATAAATACAGGGAAAATGACTCAAAGACCATAAACGTGATTCGCGGTTGATTCTCCTTATTTCTATGCTGCACAACCCAAAAAGACTGAATAAACTGAAAATTAACATCACACTTAATAAGCAAAAAACCATTAAACTACAGAATATTTGTTTGAGTATATCAGACTCTCTGAGCATAAAGTCTGAGCTTAATTGATTTAAGAAAACAAAGTCTCCTGTGTAATACAATTTTTGGCAGTGTCTGAGAATTATATAGGGTCTGTGGTTGCATCTAGCATACACACACTCACAGAAACCCACATTAACACACACAAATATATGTGGATGCCAGCATAACCTCAAACATACATTTATTGGTAGCCCAGCAACAAGCTCTAATTACCTTTTGCAGCTAAAAAGTGATCAACAAAAGGAGGAACCAACTGGATGAAGCATTCATATGAACAAAACAAACACAAATTGCATGGACATGTTACAAAGAACAAATGCGTCAGTTTAAATAAATACCTTCTATACAACTATATCAAAGAAAATGTTGAATTATCCACCTTAAGTTCAAGACATTTTTCTTTTTATTCAACATTGAAGAGAAAACTGCCACACACCACTGGAGAGGATATACCTGCCAACAGAGAAATCGCTGGACTTATTGGGAAAGCAAAAATACAATTTGTGGGGGAGGGGTGGTCAAATGCTATGCCCTTCTAGATGTTACGTGCAGACAAAGGCCTTGCACTGATAGAAAAAAAAACTTGGCAACAATTTACAGCAGGAAGCCCCAGAGACACAGAGAGTTCAAACGAATAGTCAAGAGAACTATATATTTACCTATAAATATTCTGACTCAAATTGAAATCTGATTATTTTTTCATTCATATAAAATGCATTTCAGAAAGCCTAAAGGAAATCACAGAAGCTAAATCAACCAAAGGAAGGCATTTTTACTTTAATATCATTTCTGTTGAGAACACACAAACCTGGGGTTCAGCAATAATTTCAGCTTTCTGTCAGATCTAACTAGAGAGAAAATTAAGCAGTTATTACACAAGTCGCAGGCAGATACTAGAGATGTAACAAGAAGTCCGCTGGTGACAGGAATTGGAAAATTCTACGCCTGACCGGCCCTGACAAGCCCTGACAGAGGATTGGTCTATTTGAAACTAACAATCCAATTATTTCTGCTTAGCAACAGCACCACGCATGAGCTTCTAGCAAGTTGAATGCACCGTAAAACTCTTCAGGCTGGAAGTTGTTATTGAGTGATGAAGACAAATTTGTAGTTCCAGTGAAGTGGTTAAAAATAAAGTCAAATGGAAAAAATAGCTGTTAGAAGGTTGTGAAAAGGAGAATTTTTTCATCAGTTCAGGGAATCACAAAAAGAAGCTGCAGCGGATTACAGAAAGCTGAATGTATTACAGAAAAGTCCTATGCTTGTACACTTTTCAAAAGTCCAGTTATGTTTTCATAAAAATAGTTTCTTTTGGTAATCTCATCGCTAAGGTACATCCACTCAAAGCTAGATGTTTACAGCTGTTGATGCTAAGCAATCCTTGATGCTATGCCAACCCTTATCTTTAATATTACTAATAAAAGATGCAAACAACAAATAGTGTCTTTCTTTAATATAATAATAATATTAATAATGATAATAAAATCCTGCTTACACACAGAGCTGTGTAGCCCTGACTAATTTCTCTCTAACAAACAGTGTGACATCACATTGCTCCCAATAAAAATTATTCATGATGAATCACAGACAGGCTCCTGTATATTTACAATAAATTAATGAATGATTTAATAATCTAACATATAATAACACATCACAGCTTTATGGTTACAGATACAAGTGAAACTCCTAATAAATTTTAATTTTTACAATTACCTCTTTCCTATAACCATTTAGGATTTTAGTGTATTTATAGATTTTCAGTTTCGCAAAAAGAGACACCTCTATCTTTACCCAGGAAATAGAAAAGAATTAGTATGGTTTTATTTATAGTTACAGTTTTATAGCTAAGATAAACTGATACCAGGCTAAACTATAAATATATATACTGCAGTTTTAAAAAAAACATGATGATTGGAAATTGATCACAAAATCTCTGAATAGTGCACAGCAGACAGAGCAGTGCGAGCAAACAAAAGAAACATATCACCAACCTGCTTTGTGCTATAAATGATTTAAAGCATTTAGAAGATACATGATCGAACAAGAGCACGAAGGATATGCAAAGCTGAGTTTAAGAAATATTGAACAAATTGTACCTAAAAGTTTCACATGTATCCTTAAAAAAATTATAACTTTGTGAAATGAGGTTTGAAGCTGAGGTGTAACCGTCACTTTCTTTTTAATTGTTCTGCCTGCTCACCACTCCTTGAGGCAACATTCATTCTTTGACGATTACTTCATACCCAACTAGTAGATTAGAGCACTTGTTAAAGTGTATAAAACATGGAACACTGCAAGTTCCTAAACAATACAGTAAAGCAGTGATCTTTTTTTCTCTCAATAAAGCCAGTATAACAGCAACTGCTGATCAGTGAAATGACTTCATTTCAGCACCATGGAGAGATCCTAGAGCCCTGCTGAGCATTTGTTCAGGCTAATTCTTCTCCTTGTGAGTCAAACAGCATCTGTTGATCAGGCTCCCTGACCGCAGCAATAATGAAAGAGCATCCCAGTCTTAGGAGACTCCCAGAGTCCTCAGCACCATAGTAACTTTAGCACTTAATGGCCAACAAGCAAGATGTTTTTCCACTATAAAAAAGTATTAACATGAAAACAAAAATGCTTAAACTAGCCGAGTACAGAATTTTCCACCTCTTTGCACCTAAACGTAGGGTGTATTCAGACCAGAAAAGTCCTTTGGTCCAGTTGTTTGGTCCGGACCAAATGCAAAAAAAATATTTTCCTTTGGTGGGCTTAGCATTAAGACTAGGGCTGTGTAATGTGACGAAATATATCGTCAGGACAATAGAAAACATATATTTTAAATGAATCTCTATTGTTTAAGCCACTATAGGGTTTTACGACAGCAAATTATGTCAATATGCACCTTTTAGCATTCCCGTGCTTGCTGCAACACATGAAAAAATAACAGGGAGCAAGACAGTAACCAACACGTTTCAGACCAGGGATCTAAAAAAGATTATCAGACAACCCAAAGCTGATCTCCCTGCATGTCTCGCCTCCCCTCCCGACACACTGCTCTCACAGAATGATACCAGCTCTAAAAGCTGTTTTGTTTGCTAGCAATTCATCAGTGGTGTGGTACAGAGCCTGTGTCTGGAGTTTATCAGAGCTTTCGCCACCACTCAATGCTGTTTGCTCATTGAATCTCTCTGTATTCGTTGTCTAGGTTCTAATGAAATAAATGTGTAGTGTTGGAGCCCGTTGGTCAGACCGGAAGCTGGTAAACTTTACAAACAACTGTTGTCTGATCGGTCTTCTTTATTTCAAAATGGCATCGATAACCATAACTTGACTATTTTCCTAATCCTACTATTCGGGAACCAGTGCCTCAACCTAATGTGATCCATCTGTTTAACATTTACGAGCAGCAGCGTCACGTGTGGGAACACACCGGAACACATCTCGAGGGGGGAACACATATCGACTTACCACCCCTGTTTTACATAGGAGACACGCAGATAGTGAAACAAATAAACGAGAGGATGCAAGAAGGGAGACAGGAAAAAAAACGCTATTGCCAAAACGTGCTGTAAAGTTAAGAAAATAGGTGACAGCAGGTATCGTGGCACAATTTGGATGCTTTTCAAATAATGTGTTTAATTCAAAGGAAGAGCGTAGAGCTGAGCCACCCTTCTAAAATATCACTGATATCCATAGCTCCCCGCAGATGGAAGGAGATCACTACATGATAAATCTGGGTGGTGTTTTTATCATCTATCATTTGAAACTGCATTTCAACATTGTACATTTTTAAAAATTATTCATTAAATAAGTTAACAAAAGAGTTGCTATATTGTGAAGTATATTGTAATTGGGATATAAACTGAGCTATATCGGGATATAAACATTCAGCTATATTGAACAGCTCTAATTCAGACTGTTCATTTTTGCAAGTGGACTATATTTTGTAAACACATCCACGCGTGTGATGATCGGCGCTGCTATTGGACAGCAATGACGTGGGTGGAACTCAGCACAAAGACCCGGAAAAGGAAGTAAAAAGCTGCAAAATCATATGGATATCAGAACTGTAGCGATGGATGTGAGGGCAAAGAGATCTTTCAGCGTTCCAGACGCGGAGGAGAGCTGGAGCAAGATGACAAGGCGTTGACAAGGCTGGGAGGTGAGCGAGCAGACAAAAAGCATTCCAAACGAACTCTGGTCTGTTTAAAGTGCACCAAACAGGGCTGGTCTGAATACATCCTTAATGAGTATATTGTTTTTTGTTACAGGGATAGCTTGTGTAAAGAAAGCTTTTTCTTGTGGTTATTTCTCTGTTCTTCAATCACAAAAAACATTTTAAAGTGCAAAAAATTATTTTAAAGAAGGGCTAATAAATCATTCAAAATGCTAATTTCTTTGTTGTCATTTTTAGAAAATATAATACAGCCACAGTTTGAACAGTAAGATATGGTTTTAATTTTATTTGGTCTTTGTTTACTTTCTAGTTTTTAATTTAACTACACATGAAACAAAAACGTAAGGTCCTGTTATTGTCTCCAAGGGCTTGTAAGAAAAACTAATTATTGAATATGTAACAAAAGAATAAATAACAAAGATAGCACAACTACTGTAGACAGCCACAGTTTATATATTCACCCTAGGAGAGTGGAAAAGGCGTGCATAGAGGCCACTGTAGAAATATCTCTTGACAAACAATCACATGTTATAGCACAATAAATACGTGGTTCTCTAGCTACCTGTCATCATTCTGAAATGTCTGGTCCCCCAGCAGCAGGTCCCTGAAGCGGTAGCGAGGTGGAAGAGGAGGCACCTCTGAATCCACATCTGCCATCTTTAGAGACGAGATGTCCAGAATAACACCGGAGTTGCTGCTGTTGTTTTTCTGCAGGGTCTCAGAGGAGGACCTACAGAGCAAGAAACAGAACAGCATCTGTTCATCAATGTGCTTTTTCAGTCAAACTGACATTTTAGTACAGTTTTACAAACTTAAAGTTTGTGTAACAGAAACACGCTTTTGATTGTAGATCTTTTTTTTTTCATTTCAGTAATTATAATGTACATTAAACAATAGAATACTTACTGCCCCTCATAAAAGCTTTGATGTTCTTAAAAACCTTTTCAAATTTTTGTTATGGTATAGCCACACACTTTGATGTATTTAACTTATGTGACAGACTAACACAAAGAAGTGTGCTAGTGAAGGGAAAAATACTTTGTTTTCTAAACATTTTATATATAAAACCCTGGAAAGTGTGACAGCAATTTGTATTCAGCCCCCTTGAGTCAATATTGTGTGGAACCATTTTTCACTTTAATTACAGCTGCAAGTCTTAGGAAGTATGTGTCTACCTTCTTTGAATGTCTAAAGACTGAATTTTATGCCTAGTCTTCTTTGCGAAATATTTCAGACATCAATGGATGTCTCAGTGAACATTAATTTTCTAGTCTGGCACAGATTTTCAGTTGAATTTAGGACACACTCATATATTATCCAAATCGTTCCACTGCAGCTCTGGCTGTATATCCAGGGTTCTTGTCCTGTTTGAAGGTGAACCTCCATCTTTGTCTCATGCATTTTTCAGCCTCTGACAGGCTTTTTTCCATGTATACTTTACTCCATCAATCTACCTGTCAGCCCTGACCATGATGCTATTTAGCAACAGGGATGGTGGTTTTAAGAAAAAAATGAAGTGGTAGTTTCACAAACTAACACTCAAAAAGGCTTGGATAAAACAGAACTTTCTTTTTGTAACTCTTACATAAAACACATGCTTAAGCTGTGCACAGCTAAAAGGCATCCTGATAAGAGACTGTCCCTGCAATTATTTGGCTGTTTGTAGCTCTTCACACCTCTTCCTAAGTTACAGTCTTGGGAGGTTATCATTTCAAATTATATAATTTTCCATGTTTAAATGATTAGATGAAAATGACTATGAGACTTAACACTTTGGATATTGCGTTACAGACTAACTCTGCTTTAAACTTTTCTATTACTTTTCCCCTTACCTGTCTGCTGTGTGCCTTGGTCTACATGATGCTGTTTCTTCACTGATCTTCTCAAACAAACCGCTATTTGTAGCGGTTTGTATTTAAACTGAGCTTAAATTACACACAGAGTAAGTCCCTTTACTAATTTTGTGAATTTTGAAAGCAGTTGGTTGCACTGGATTTCATTTTGGGCAAACAGATTAAAGGAGTTGAATACAAATGTGGCTTTTTCTTTCCTCCTCACAATTATGCACTACTTTGTGTTGAATTACCACATAAATGAATGTTGAATGAATTTTATACGATTTTGTGCTTGTTAGACAACATTAGATAATAGGGAAGGGTTTAAGAGGTATGAACATTTTCCCAAGACTATTACAGTTTCTTGAACATTGTGTTTACTTCCAGGCTAGTGGACAATCTGAGAAAACAGAATAAAGAACATCGATCCAACCATACCGTTTATCCTTTGCAGGGTCACGGGGTTGCTGGTGCCTATCCCCAGCAGTCATCGCGCGAGAGGCGTTGTAAACCCTGGACAAGTAACCAGTCCAATGCAGGGAATAAAGAAGAGTATAATTAAAATCACAGTGTAGTAAAACAAGGTTTCTACTGAGTGTTTTCTTAAAGGGGGATAGTATGCAAAATTTACTTGTTGACGTGTAGCATCCTGATTACATGTCATTTCCTCATTAAAAACATGCCTGAAGTGTTGCTTTGACTCATCCACTTATTTTTGAATAATTTTTATGTCTCTGCTGGTAGTTTTTGGGGGTGCTTAAACATATTCTCCCACCTTCCCCTTTTCCACTCATCTCCTCCCCCTACCTGACGTGGCTTACTCAGTAGCCGAGCCGCTGCGCCTGCAGCCCCTGCGCCTGCAGCATCCCCCCCTCCCCACCTAGCTCCGGCAGAGTAGTAGCTACTATTGTTAGCTTAGGCTAATTGTAAGGCTAAGAGTTTGGACTTCATATTTGGAAACAACCCTAGACCCAAAAATATCAGTTATCTTTGCGCAAATCACTTTACAGAGGTCTGCTTTCTCAACAAAAGCCTTTTTGATAGTGGATTAATAAGCAGATTGGCCCTAAAGGCAAGGCTACTCCATCAGAACTTTTACAGGTAAGAACTGTGGCTTAGCATTGCTAACTCGGCCTTCAAAATGTATGCTTTATATTTCTGTGCTTTTATGGTTACAATGTAAAACCTAGCTACTTTTTTGTGTGCCTTTATGGTTGCAATGTAAAACGTAGCTTCATAGTTGTTTGAATGTATAGTTTCAATGCAAAACGTAGCTTCATAGTGAATAATATTTATAAAAGGGTGCCAAGGTGGTTAAATATTACAAAGCCAGTCTTGTAAAAGCCTCTAAATTCTCTCTGGTCCTTCCAAAGCCCACTTTCAGGGTCGGATATCGGATCATTTGCATGTCGTCTTACAATCTCCAGTGTTGCCATTGTTCACCAATGTGATTTTTTCCTAAATACTAAAATGCAACATGCAGAAAACTTCTGTAACTATCAGAGTTTGACTCCATGCACATGCTGTTATAATTGCTGGTTTAGACGTTCTGCAGGGAGAGTTTCACAAAGGGTAGGAGGGCTTAGAGAGGTAGAGGAGAATATCAAGGCGTCAAATACAGATGTGACAAGAAGGAGCTTTTCTTTAAGGTGGATTTTTATATATAAAGGATTTTAAAAGGGGCTATGTCATGCAAAATCAAGTTTTAGGAGTTTTCAACCATCTAGTAATGCAATTTTCTCATAAAAACCCCAACCAAAATGTTTTTTGGCTTAATTCACGCATGTCTGAGTAATTCTCCTAAATTATGCCCTCTGAGTAGCTGCCCCTCCCTCTCCTAGTAATCAACTGAGTGTTCAACTACTGATATCACTAGTTGAACACAAGGGGATGTTTAGGCGTCTGCACCACCCCTGCAGGCAGAGCGGCTTACCTCTGCTGGAGTTCCAAACACACCCTCCTACGGTAGTCCTGAAGGGTCACAGCACACAACTTAAGAAAACACATGCAAAACGACCAAACACAAGCAAATTAAGAAAAACGACACACACATAAAACAATTGCGCTGCAAATAAACCACCACACAACACATAAAAAAAAATGCGCTGCAAATAAACCACCACACAACACATAAAAAAAAGCACTGCAAATAAACCACCACACGACACATAAAAAAAATGCGCTGCAAATAGACCACCACACAAATAAAAAAAAAATGCTGCAAATAAACCACCACACAACACATAAAAAAATGCTGCAAATAAACCACCAAACAACAGAAGTGTTTTTTTCAGGGGACACTTAAATGTGATGCACAAAGCCAGACATGCTTGTTGACACGGAATTCAAGTCACACAAGTCAGTTACTGTCTGACCGTCAGTGGTGTTGGAAACCGAGATAAAAAGTAATTTTTTAAATTTTATTTTAACATTGTTATCAAATGATTCAACCTATTGCTGTGATCTAGTGCTAAACTATCATTAGCCTTTTAGCCTGCCAATTCTAATAACACATAAAAAATGCAAATGACGGTGACTGAGCTGTGTGACTTGAAATCCGTGTCAACAAGCATGTGTGCATCACATTTAAGTGTCCGCTGAAAAAACACTTCTGTTGTGTTGTGATTTATTTACAGCGCTTTTTTTATGTGTTGTGGTTTATTTGCAGCACATTTTTTTATGTGTTGTGTGGTGGTTTATTTTTTACAGAATTCAGCAGCTCGTGTCCTGATGAAGACTAGGAGGTGGGAGCACATTACACCGGTCTTAGAATCACTGCATTGGCTCCCCGTATGTTTTAGGATCGATTTTAAGGTTCTTTTAATGGTTTTTAAGTGTCTTAATGGTCTTGGGCCTTCTTATCTCTCAGAAATGCTTTTACCGTATGAACCCTCGCGGTCTCTGGGCTCCTCTGGCAGCCGTCTCCTTGTCATCCCCAAAGTCAGGACACGGACTCATGGTGAAGCGTCTTTCCATTATTATGGCCCTCACCTCTGGAACAGGCTGCCAGAGGATCTCAGGGCCGCAGAGAACTTTCATGTTTTTAAAAGCAGGCTCAAGACTCACCTTTTTAGCTTAGCCTTTAACAAATTATTATTTATTCATATATTTTTAATCGCTCAGCATGTTTTACCTGATTTAATTTTTAGTTTAGCTTTTAACTGTTTATTTCTTAATCTGCTTTGCATTTTTATTATTTGTTTTACACTTATTGTTTTATACTTTATATACTTTATATTTTATCAACTTTATATTTTAACGTATTTTAATCTTTCTCGCCAGTGTTTCCTCTCTGGGGGGCCCCCTGCATCTGGGGCGGTGGTCGGATGTGGCTGCCTGGGTGCCACCCAGGTAGCGCTTGGGTGGAGGTGGGGGTACCAGCCATCCCTCCTCTGGGCGCCCTGGGTTGGAGCTTTGGATGCTGCTGTTGATCTGCTGCTGCTGATGCAGATGGCTCCCATGATGGCATTTCCTGGCTCATCTGTACTCAGCCCGCTTTTTGTAGCTTCTAAGTGTGTGTGTGTGTGAGTGAGTATGACTAATGGGTTGGGTTGGGAGGGGGTTGTATTTGCATTGATTATTTTATTTTTGAAGGGGGGGGTTGTGGTGTTATTTTAAATCTGTAAAGCACTTTGAGTAACTTTGTTTGTTTGAAAAGCGCTTTATAAATAAAGTTTGATTGATTGATTGATTAATTGATTTATTTGCAGTGCATTTTTTATGTGTTGTGTGGTGGTTTATTTGCAGCATTTTTTTATGTGTTGTGTGGTGGTTTAATCTCAGCCCAGGGCCTTTCTGCATGGAGTTTGCATGTTCTCCCCGTGCATGCATGGGTTCCCTCCGGGTACTCCGGCTTCCTCCCACAGTCCAAAAACATGACTGTTAGGTTAATTGATCATTCTAAATTGTCCTTAGGTGTGGGTGTGTGCGTGCATGGTTATTTGTCCTGTTTGTCTCTATGTGTGGCCCTGACCCTGTCCAGGGTGTACCCCGCCTCTCGCCCGTTGGAGCTGGAGATAGGCACCAGCCCCCCCGTGACCCCTAGAGGACTAAACGGTTCAGAAAATGGATGAATGGATGGATGTGGTGGTTTATTTGCAGCATTTTTTATGTGTTATGTTGTGGTTTATTTGCAGCATTTTTTATGTGTTATGTTGTGGTTTATTTGCAGCATTTTTTTGTGTTGTGTGTGGTGGTTTATTTGCAGCGCATTTTTTTATGTGTTATGTGATGGTTTATTTGCAGCGCATTTTTTTTAAGCGTCATGTTTTTCTAAATTTGCTTGTGTTTTGTCTTTTTGCATGTGTTTTTCCTTCTCACACCTTATGGCTGCTTTGGTTTTTGGCAGCTTAAAACACTTTTTTTGTTGGATTATTTACTTTCTCTGTGAAAACGCCTGTTTGGCTGCATGGATTACAGGATTTTATTCTACATTCCTAGAGAACAGCAGCTGGATCATAGAACAAAGACGCCTGATGGACAGAGTAGTGGCCACATGCTAATGCTACTGTGGGTTAGCCACTTATCAAGCTACTTATGTAATCTTATAACAGCCTTGTGTGGTTAATTAATTGATCTGTAGCATCTCAGAATGTTCAGTAAACGGGTACAAACCACATCCACGGCTTTCTTATATACTGGGCTGGAAAGATCTGCTTAGTGGACGCAGCTTTCTTGGTTTGGGCTCTGTCTAAAGCCTGGAGATTTAGTAACTTATAAAGGCTTTATCAACTCTGGTTCATTTTCTTTTTTCTTTTGTAAAAAAACTAACGTCTAAGCCCTTAATATAACAGAGTTTCATTGTGGTATTTGGTGCTTTTCAAATTCTTTGTGAAAATGAAGCTTAGCACTGTTTGTTCCAGTGTGATCTCCCCCCGGCTCTGAGCGGGGGAGCGGGTGCAAGAGGCGGGTTTATAGAGAAATTAGCTGTTTAACTTCGTGGTCTAACATTAACTACAGGATACAAGTTAAATTTCAGGATAAATTATTACTGTATAACAACAACAGTAACATTCTATCATTTATATGTCTATCCCAGAAGTTGAAAGCTGTAAAATAGCATGATACAGACCCTTTAAGAATGATTTAGGGTAACATTTTTATTTGAGTGTGCTATAGAATAGTACCGTGTGCCTGGAAGAAGCATACTACCCCCCCTTTAAGAAAAACATTGTTATAAAAACTCTCTGATTACTAAATACAAAAGAACAAAGATTTTAAAATTTGTGAAACAATTTAACATATTTATACTAAAACATGACTATTTCAAACCAACAAAACAAAAACATTTCTCTGCAATCAAACTGGGCCTTGATAGACACAGTTCATTAACAAAAACACAAAAAAATAACACACTCGCAACATGGGGTGAGTTCATCCATGTCTGTGTACACTCTTGGCTTCAACAGTATTCAACAGTATTTCTTTTTTCAAGTATATGTGTAAAATGTCACAGAGTGTCAAATGTTGAAAAATGCCTCAGGAAATTACCTGTCACCATGGGAACTTGATGATTGGCGCGGAGGAATCATGATTGCCTCTTGTGGGGGGGGAATAGAGAGGAAAAAACATTAACAACAGGATTTAAAGATGTTTATTTAACATTCACTTTTTTGCAGAAATGTAATATGATTACATAAATTGTTGCAAGTCTTGTGCAAGCACTCTCTCTCAGGGTATGCAGCTCATACTGAGAGGAATTACACGGACACGCTGTAATGCAATTGTATGGTTTATGGTGTACATTCTGATGATAGGGGAAGTAACAACACTGGAGGGGTTAATTGGCCATTATCTACATAGAGTGTGTTTATTAAACCCACCCTAGAATAGGATTTAATTTCTGCAAACATGGTAAAGTGAAATCTTCATGTCAGGGGAATGTTAAGCCTATTTTATGCTAATGAAGGACTAGGAAAAATGCAATTATTTCAAAAGTAGGACACCTATTTATGTTACACCTAAACCCTATACTATATATCCATTATAAAAATGTGAGCTTTGACATGTTTACCACATGAGACAACTTTGTATTTTCTGAGCTTTTCTTTATCACTTTTGAGCTTGTTTTCATTCAATCCTTAATGACTGACTAAGCAAACATTAAGTAGATAATTTAGATCTATGTACTATGTGCGTTTGTGTTCCTTTGGTCATCATAGTACAGTGTGGGCAGCCTTGATTGGGCTAAAAACACCAAGTATGCTCTCCCTTATCAATGTAAGCAATGACCCTTACAAGCACTGACTGAGGAAGGGGAGAGGCAAGATAGCAAACAAGTGTGTTGCTGTGGAAAAAAACTGCAAACAACATAGGTGAGCACAAGAGAAATCAACATTACATGAAAAACTCCCCTTTATTTAAGTAGAAAACAATAGCCAGTTCTGTAGAGGCTTACTTAACGGATGAGAAAAAGAGAAACATTTTGCAACAAAGAAGAGGTTACTTATTTTAAGTTTGCATTAAATTGAAATGTTTGAGAACCACTGCTTTAACAAGGTTTGTTGTCTTTGATGTTTGCAATCTGCTTAAAAAAAACAAAAAAAACTCTTTATTTAGCAAAAAAACAAAAAATATGTTCAAAAATGTGATTTTAAAATCTTCTTTATGTTCAGCCAGAAACATGACTATTACAGTTATTGGAGAACATATAAAGCTAATGTGGCCACAGAAGTAAATTTCTGTAAAAAATTCAGGAATTTCTCAGGTAATTTCACATATTAACAAGAAAAATTTGATATGTTCTCTCATGTCCAAAAATTATGGAACTTTCAAAATCATAGATAGTTTTTTATTATTAAAAGGCATATATTTATGAAAACCAAGGAATTATCTGATGAAAAATGAGAAATTCTTTATTCTCTCCTTTGATCCATAATGATCTTGATACTCCATCATAAAAAAAATCTCCAAAATGGCCCCATTCAAATGGGCATGGATTTTTTCTAGGTTCTTAATGAGCAACTCAAAAATACTACGTATCAAAGGCTAAAATGATAAACTACATTTGTAAAAACAGAAAATGGTGGTAAAGAATATTTAAATATATTTCGCATATGAACTGTATATATATTTTTTGTTTAAATTTTATGTTAAAAAGAAAACAAGTTCTAAGTGTGGAAACAGTCTTTTTCGTAGTCATCTTAAAGAGTAAATCACCCACCTACCAGAGTATAACCCCGCCCACATTTATCTTTGAACAACGGCCCAAAAGGAGGCGTTGCCTGGCGGACCAGGAAAAACATGGGTGGATGAAGGGCTGGCCGTGGTCTGGGCTGTGACTGACATGTTTCAGGCAGCAGCACAGCCGCAGGACAGCGTCACAGAAGGCCAGAAGGATGGAGAGAGCCGTCGTAATGTGAGCTCCTTTGCCTGAAAATAATCTGGAGGTTGAGTTTTTTTCCCCTCAACTTCCTTCTCCAAACGGAACAGAGTACAGGGAGATTAGTTCTGTGGAGGAGGGGAGCAGGATCACGTCATTACGAGCCATTGTCCTGTTCTCTAAAAAATTATAGGAGCAAATCATCAAAGGTACTCAGCTTACTCCAAGATTCTAACTCAGTTCTATTGGACATGATGATTCTCCCCTCCCACCACTGGTAATGACTGAAGTATGATTTATTAGGTCGCCAGACATAACTCCAAAACAACTCCCCAACCAGCACATGTCTGGTTACCGAGAAAACAGCATTCCTGTGATTATAAGCAGAAGAACTTACAAATGCAAATCACCCCGCATCAAGTCAAATCTCATAAATATCACTTGTCAGAATAATTTAAAAACTACCAATGAACCTCTTAAACTGACATTACTCAATATCTGATCCTTATCAAGGAAATCTTTCCTAATCAATGACTTTATTACTAATCATAATGTATAGGTCCTGTTTTTATCTGAAACTTGTTTATATGCAAATAATGAAATAACCTTAATGATAGAAGGTACTCCTCCTAAATATAGCTTTCTAACTGAAAACAGGAAACAAAGAAAAGGGCACAATAAAAAAACAAAAAAACACAGAACTTTAAAAGATATTTCTGTGGACATTTCACTCCTTCGAATACCTTGCCACAGAGATAAAAGAACCAAATAAGGTCTTAGTCGTAAATATGTACAAACCCCCCAAAACTAGCACAAACATCATTAATCAAATCAAACTAAATTTATAAAGCGCTTTTCAAACAAAGTTTCTCAAAGTGCTTTACAGATTTAAAATACATACACTTAAAAGCTAAAAAAACGGATGATATATATATTGGCTGTTGCATTAGCCTACCATTTCTACATCGTCATTGAAAGCATGATCCCGTCCAAACTATCGAATCACAATGTGACCATGGTAACACGCTTCTTCATTGACAGCTCAGCTGAAATCTTTAAACAAATTTACTGCTCTACCCCCCCCCCCCCAACACACTCTGTTAACAAGCTGTTAGATAACTTTTTCTCAAAAGTCTCAGACATCATTGATATCATTGCTCAAACTAAAGTTAAAGTAGTCTCAGGTAGAAACAAGTCTCCATAGACCAGCAATCCTCTAGTACGTAATGAAAAAAGGGAGTGCCACCAGGCCGAAAGAAAACGGGGAGGAAAATTCAACTTCAGGTTCACTATGAGATCTACAAAAACAGGCTGAACAAAAATAACTTAACTTTAAAAACTGAAGAGAATAATTCTTCTCTAAAATCATTAACAGAAACATTAATAATGTTCGGACTCTATTCGCAACAGTTGAAAGACTAACCAATCCTCCAGTGACAGCAACTCCTGAGCTAAACTCCATTAAGGCCTGTAGTGAATTTGCAAACTTCTTCACAATAAAGATTCTGCAAATTAGAAGATCAATCTGTAAAGCAGCACCCAACCCACCATCATTTCCACTCCTATGTACAAATAATGCAGATAAAACGTCTGATTTCAAAAAAACTAAATCAATCACATCTTGATGAAATTATTAAACAATTAAACTCCCCCTCTTGCTGCCTCAATATCTTACACACATCTTTTTTAAAGAAAGTTCTCCCTGTCATCAAGTCTGATCTGATGCAAATAGTTAACTCATCCCTCCAACAGGTCTTTCCCCAGGCCCTCAAAACAGCAGTTATCAAACCCCTATTAAAAAGAGAGTAATCTCCCATTCATCAGTTAGATTATTCTGTATCTCAACAGTTGAATACATTCCTAACAATAAACGACTCCTTAGATAATTTTCCATCCTGCTCCATCCTGGGACCCCTCCTGCTCAATATATATATATATATATATATAATCCCACTAACCAAGATTATAGCAACCAATAAGATTAGTTACCATAACTATGCAGACGACACTCAGCTATATTTTACACTGCCACCAGGTGACTTTAATTCTAACAAGACCTTAAATGAATGCATTGAACAAATCAACGACTGGATGTCCCATAACTTTTTCCAGCTAAACAGAAAAAAAACGGAAGCAATTATTTTTGGACCTAAGGAGGAACTATCAAGAGTTAGCACACATCTTAAGCTAATACAACTAAAAAGACTCATCAGGCCCGTTATCTAGGTGTAATAATGGACTCAGACCTGAACCTCGAGGGTCACATAAAGGCAATAACAAGGTCAGCCTTCTGTCATCTGAAGAACATCTCTAGGATTAAAGGACTGATGTCAGAGACGGACCTTGAAAAACTGATCCATGCATCCATCTTTAGTTGGATTGAATACTGCAACAGCGTCCTCACAAACAGGTGTATTTAAAAAATATATATTTTTGGCAATAATTTGATAGCTGGAGGGCACAGCTCTGAGTCATCCATCTACCATGGGGTGAGGACAAGTGTCAGCGGTTGAGCTTGTTTGTAAAAGGGCAAATAATGTTATGTGGCGCAGTTGCACTGTACACAGCATGTTCATTTAACTTCATTGGTTACCACCAGAAAACTATACCTACTGTATAGTAATGTGGTACTCCTGTATAGTATAGTAGTATACACTCTACTTCCTGGTTTTACTTCATCCTCACTCACAAAGCAAACCAGCTCAGGAAAATGAGACAGAGGCAAGGACATTGGTTTGTTTTTAAAATTGCTAGGGACAATATCCATAAACTTGAGTGTGGTTTGAAGATTGCTTGGTGACATTAAATATTTATTATTCATTTAGAACTATTCATCTGTTTGACATTTGATTACTATATATATATATATATATATATATATATATATTTATGTATTTATTTTTTTATGTGCCCTTCGACATCAACATTTATTTATTAAAAAAACACTTTGGCTAAATATAATTATCTGTCAGCTGTCAGTCACACCGTTATGCCTCTACCTCCCTTCTTCAGCTGCTTAGCTGTGAGTGAGGTGTAGCTTATTAGTATGAAATATGTTTCATTTTCGACAATTCAACTGTACATTTTTTTCCTGATAAATATAATTTTATGCCAGTTGAATTTATTTCTACTACTTTTTATTTCAAAACATCTTTTTCATAAAGGATGTTTTTCCCAATAATATTTTTTAAAGGATTTTTTTCAGTTAAATGAGTACATCTGCCAATGAGGGTCAGAGGGTGGGACCTGAGATTATTTTTTATGTTCACTATGTTACTGTCACATTATATACTTGTTGTTTGTTAATCTAGACATATTTCACAAGGTTTTATTTCTTTATTTAATTTTGAGAACTTTGTTTTTCCATATTGGAAATCCAGACGCGCCACAACTAGATAAGTCAAAACGTCCCAAAATGTATATTTATACATGTGAAAATGCTAATGAAACTTATCCAAATAAATATGCATTATTTTTATATCTACATTTTTTTGTAGTTTTATTAATATTCTATCTCATTGCTCAGTGCTGAAGATATCAAATTTATTTTATGTTGACTTAAAAAATCTAATCCCTCAGAGTATCTAACATTACTATAGAAAAGTATCATTTGCCTTTCAGAACCGTATTGATCTCATATTCAAATTCTAATACAAAATGTGCATGCTAGTAGTTCCCATTCACTTAAATCTGTTAATGCTAAGCTAAAGCAAAAAAACTACTGCCAGATCAGGGTAATTACTGGGCTGGTAACAAAATGTTTTTTTAAATTACTTATCTAACTCTGAGGAATATGGCAACAGATCCATTTTTACTTAGGGGTGGGGTATCACCTTTAAAGCGTCAACTAAGTTGCTGTGGAGGTTAATCAGTCAGATATGATTATTATGTGAGACACAACTTCAAAATTAATTATTCCATAATGCACTTTACAAAACTTGTTTAATCAGCTACCAGGTATCCTATGGTCTTTTTAATGTTTTTGTTTGATCAACACATAAAAGCAGTAGTGTCTGCAACATGGGGAGTCTATGGGCTAAGGGCTATTAATTGAATACGTTCGACTCCCCGACGATAGATAGTGGTATGCACCCCTACATGTTTGCCTTATAGCGGTTAGCTTCGAGCTTCACTCAGGCAGTAAACAGAGACTGGCTGGAGTGAAGCAGATGCACTTCCAGGTCTCCTGACTTCCCTAGGGGGTGCGCGAGTAGGGGGGTAGGGGGGTTGTAGAGTATTCCAATTCTCAATTGGATTATCTGGGTAGTTTATTCAGGATTCTGAAACTCCAGTTTGGATCATTAAAGCTGGACAAAGGGATATACATGTATTTTAAAAGTCTGATTTCAGTCCGACTTAGGCAATAATTCGTTGCCTTGTTGATAGTCTACTGTGTTGGTATTTTTTGACCTTATATAGAAAGCAAAATGTTCAACCTATCTGGCATCGAGCGCTACCAGTGAGAGGGACTTTTCTGGGCCTGGCTTTAGGATTCAGGACCGAGGAACACAGTTAAAGCCAGGGAATGTGGACTATATTTTGTTTTTGCACAGCAATCTCTGCATCAAATAAAGTTCAGCTGTTCAACATTTGAGAGAAAAAAAAAAATTATTCATTGTGACATAATTTACACTTAATCAGGAGACGCATTATTTTCCATTGTTGAGCTTTTTTTTTTTAATGGTGAAAAAAAAATGTGAAGGTCATCCAAGTTACAATTCACTCTCCTGACCACTCAGATAACTGAATAATTAAGAAAAACATTCTCATAAAAGCATTTGAGCATTATCTCGGAATTGGATACCGTACCCAATGCATCCCCCGTGCGATTGATCTGCATGTTGACTCCCATGACTTCTAAAAGCAGCATCTGGATTTAAATGCAATCAAGGCATAAACTCTTTAAATTGCTTTATTAATCAGCTGTATAAAGAAAAACATAAAATTCCTGAGGCTTGAACAAAAGTACAGTTTCTTCTACCATTTTACCAACAATCCCATGCTCTATTCACAAAAGATACATCAACAGTTCATTACATCAATGTAGTTTCATAAATTGTTGGATTTGCAAATTATATACATGGTACATTTATATCAGGGGTCACGTTATCAAAATATTTTCCTGATTTGAACCATTTTTTCTCAATAGTGATTAAAAAAAGGAAATCCTACCATAATTTTTGCTTCAGATTTTTTTTAAATCATTAACAGTACCTCTTGCAGTGAAATATAGTCTGACTGAGCCCGTCAACAAAGTACTCTTTTTCACCTGGGTGGTGTGACGGTCTGATAAGTCTTTGAGCAGCTGCTCTCACACATTTACCCAGATTTCCTCCAACAAACTGAATGAATCACTTAACAAATTTTCACTTTATGAACCTAAATTCAAGATATCACTACTTTCCTTTTAGGTGGCCATTTTGTTATGCAATGATTCCTTCACTTCAGTAAGTTTTGTCTGAATTTTAGATGCATTGTCCAGGCTTTCCTACTTTTTTTTCTCTATTTTTAATAATAAATTACTTTGTGAACTACAATCTTGGAACAGAACTGAAAAGGAAAATATGATGAATGCAGGCTTTAAGGAAACATCCAAAATCTTACTTTGTGGAAACAGAGTTAACCTCTATGCCAACATATAAAGATAAACAATGAAAAGAAACAGAGTACCACATAGACCTACTGTAATACAGACATGTTGTTGCTTGGCAATGTTACAGCCAAAAAAACACAAAAAATAAACAGCACAAAACATGCATAGTAGCTTTGTTTTGCCTACCTAAAGGTGTCCCAGTTTCAATCCGAGGTCCCATCATCTTAAACACAGGTTCAGTTCAGATAACCTGGTTTACATAAACTGTGCATAGCCTCCGTAACACAGTCCATTTTCCATCAACAAACCCAGCGGCTCTCCCATGTCTGAACAGTGACATTTACATGATGGCTACAGGTGTGGGATACCAGTTCGGGAGTCCAATCCAAGGGAAATTACCCAAAAGATTCAGTTCATTCAAATCCACCGTGAATCCTTCTTATAAGAGAAACACGTCGTCACTTTCAGAGTTCCCTCCAGGCCTGCATAGTGCATTAGCAGGGTATTTTTTGTTTTGTATGTCTAAGTTGATCCCGACACTCAACGCTGATTGGTTAACACACTTCCGAAAGGGTTTTTACCTGCAAGCCTGCCAGTTTCAATATCAATACGCGACCCACCGATGCACCGCAGGGGTCAAGACTTCACCGTCGCTTCGCAAGAACTTTTTTTTGACGAACTACATTATAGCGGAGAGAGGATCCGTGTTACCGTAACGCTATTTTTAGTCCACATGCTGAGAGTTAAAACTTGATTGTTTTCCAGTTGCCTTCTTATTTTTAATTAGCTCGCATTCTCAGTGTAACCGTTTTCAGCAGCGCTTATATAACAGCCAACCTTGGTCTAAAAATGCAGCTGCAAGCATAAGAGCATCGTGGGGCTTTCTCCGCTGGAGTCCTCTGCCATGTTGTATCTGCATCTAAATAAGAACGTCATGTAAGCGGGTTGTCCTCGAGGTTTTCATGCCTCCCTGTCAGCATCAGCATCCTTCCTTTCCTTGAACAGTCACAGCGAGGGTAAGGCTGCTGGTTTTCCAACCTGAAGTCCCTCGCAGAAGTCTCGCCATCTACTGGACAACCTTGACAGAGCGTTTTCTGCTCATGAAATAATGCGTTCAAATGAGAGGGATCCTCTCAAACGAGAGCTTTCAGTAGAATGACTGAGTCCGGCATTATCATCGCAAACCTCGCAGGCTTTCGTTTCTATTAATTTAAGTAGGCTACTTCTATTGGTTTTTGTGTGCCCCTTGTTTCTTTAACTAAGTGGAATATCAGTGATGCTCCATTAAATTCACATGATGCCCACATCAGCCAGAGTCATCTGGTGGTAAAGATGGAAAGTGCAACTACGGTCAAAATTCAAGAAACTGTACTGCGTAAATGCAACCATAAACATCTGAAATCAGAAACATTCACAAAAAACAAAAACAAAAAGAGCAAGGAACAGATTCGAAATGTATTAATCGTGATTGTGTTTTGTTAATTCGGGCTATATAAATAGACTGAATGGAATTATTTACTAATATTTATAAAGCTACAAGTCTATAGCAACTTCCATTTTACAGAAACGACATTTGGAGTAATTTCTTTTAACACATACCTGGAACAGGTCTGTCTTCTGTTCTTTGTCTCACAGTCCCCCTCAAGTTGAAGAAAATATTCATTCTGTGCGCAAAGATAGGGCGAGTGGGAGACGCCGCCGCTTTAGGAAAAAGCCGTGCAGCTCTCTGTGTGCGCCTTCCTTGTGTTGTGTTCAGTCCATCCACTTTTCAGCCCATTATCCTCCAGGGGGAAAGAGCTCTGAGCGTCATCGTGTTAAAGCCCACACAAACACTCATGCTATCACTCAGTCGCTTATCTCACCGAGGACCTGAATTCCCACAGACTTCTAGATCACCTTTTGATCCGTCTGATTTTGTTGTACGTCACAGCCTATTCTGCGATTCCGCTGCCAATCAGTATATGTTTATACAGCTAAATCAAGAAAAATGATGGAGTAATTGGATACCTGTAAATACTGCGGGTGGTATACAGTATGCCCCCCCCCTCCCCAAAGGATTCATGAAAATTCTCTATCTAAAGATAATTTAGAATGCTTTGTTGGTTTCCCCATTCACTTAATTATGTTCCTTTCTGTCCGTACCGCTACAAAGTCTAAACCAAAGCCATATTCTTTTATTTATTTCAAAGATGACTTTTATCACGAGCTGTCAGAAGTGCCTTGTTTATACTTTGGACTTCTCCCTTCTTGATAATGTCATCAGTGGTTATCACTATTAAAGCACTTAAAGAGAATGCTGTGTTTTTTTTCTGAGGCTCATTTGACACACACTGAGCAAAGAAATGGCCAACGAGAACAAGACGAGGTACAAAAACAAGATAGGACATCTTTGAGCCTCATAGTATAGAAACACTTAAATCTAATGTTACACAGTAAAGACCTATACATTAATGTAAATGCGAAGGAAATGGTTTGGATAAAATATTACAAGTCTGATTCACCATTATACTGTTCTATTAAAAAGATGATCATGCGCTTTTAGCTTTTCCACATTTTATGTCAAGGCTTAAATGAGATTATATGCTACAGATTTTTATTTGTAAAAAAAAAACAGTAGGTGAAAATAGATATTTCATTCAAAAATATGTATTTGTGCTATATCAGTCTAATAATATACAAAATGTGTAATTACACTTGGACAAAAACTGAAAAAAGTAAGGATCAACACTTTTGCAAATTACACATACCCCTTTTAGCTCCAAATGTCTTGCCTGATTGGTGATGCTAAATGTTCCTTTCTTTGCAGCTTATTCAAAAAGCAAAGAGCTTTGGTTTATCTCTAAACAACACATAGATGCAGTCCTGAAAAATACAAAAACCATGGTTTCTCAATAAATCATGTTGAGGATGACTAGATCCCTAAAAAAATAGATGTTATTAAGAGACTGTCAGCAGCTGACACTGTTGGACTAGACCTGAGGAGACAACCAACAGCATAGGAACCAACAAGACAGAATTCAAAAGCCTTTACAAAGGAAATAAAAAAGTGAAATCACATCCTGTTATGTATACAGCCAGGAAGTATTACTCTGGAAAATACACGACTATGAGAAATAATCAGTAGAGTTGATAGAAAAAAACAACAAAAAAAACACAAAACAGATAATTAAAAGAATTTGTTTTTCAGTTTTACATTATTGTTACAACTTGTGGCATAAAGTTTTGCAGCAGTCTGGTAGCTCTAATTTTTTTGCTTTTCAGTTTGCATGATGGCAACAGTTCAGTATGTTTGTGGCAAGGGGTGAGAAATTCTGTTCACAGTCATGTTCCTGCAGCTGCTCTGAAACAGATCCTGGACAGAGGGTAGGGGCATTCTGATGACCTTCTCTGCTCCCCTCACTAACCTCTTCAGGGCTCTCTTGTCTGCCACATTGCAGCTTATGTACCAGACTGAGATGTGGTGTCTCCAATGTTATTTCAGTCATAGCCCCACCAAACTATGTGAAATTGCTGGTCGACTGAAAGTTGCTTCCATTTCCTCAGAAAATGTAGCCCTTCGTTTCTTAACTATACATATGTGGTTTCCAGTTTGTCTAAATGCTAACATAACCAATTTAAATGTTCACAGTCTCTTCTAGGATAGAAATATGACAGTGGGAGGCCAGTTTGTGAAATAAAAAGATGTGCAATATTTGGTTCATTCCTGTTTAGTTGTCACATCAGCTGCAGAATCCTTTAGTGAGTCATTTATGCTTGTTGCTTTTCTGATGCTTTCATTTTTTCCATTTGGACGTTTTCAAATAACTCTCAAATTTTCATATTTCACCAAAAAATTTTAACTCAATACAGTCACTGCATAATTATTACCAGGCTACACAAAACAAATCCTTTCATCCAACTCTGAACATTTTCTTTGTTTGGGTAAGTCAGTACCAGTCAAGATCTACCTTGGAAACTAGATCTGTCTATGGAGAAAAATGCATCTTAAATCCATTTTGTACAAGTTCACCTTCTATTTTGTGAGTAAGAGAGTAAAAAAAAGATTAATTGTAATACTAACAAGGTAGCAATCATGTGCTTTCATTTATTGTTTTTAGTCATTACGAGCCCAGTTGTCAGCTCTGACTAATTCAGCTTTTGGAAAGAACCCTTCAGTTATGCAGTTATTTTGCTGCTTCATTTATATCATGCTGTCTCCACAATGTGCATCCATTAGGCTAATAATCTCCAACATGTGTTCCCTGTTCACATTTTATGAGCATTGTTGAGTCTCAGCAGCTCAGCTACTCTCCCACCTGGATGCTTTCTCTTTATGCTCCCAAAGTGTCTAAAAACAGACAGAAAGGGAAACAGGCTCAGTCAGTGTTGCACTCAGATTCAGTAAGCAGCCCAGAGGCATATACAATAATAATAATAATATATATATATATATATATATATATATATTATATATATATATATATTATATATATATATATATATATATAGGGGCATTACATGAACATGGTGGATGAATCACATTGTAATACTAGGCATTATTTTTTTTTTTCTGCAAGCAACATTATGTCTTCATTTAAAGCACACGTTTTCAGCTTCTGCATCTAATGTATAATAAGTTTATGCTGTGATTACAGGTTACATAAACATCCTCATAAATGTGTATACTAGGCCTTTATTGCATTATTTATGCTACCCAAGTCCATTTATCAGATTTAATTTTTCTAACTCTTAGTTATTTACCTATGATGCACTATAATATCAAATATAATAAACTGTGCACTTTGTCTTTTGCTTGATCTGTTGTTTTACATATTTTATCACTCATTTTCTTTAATTTTAAATTGCATATATTCATATAAATTAATTTCTACTGAGGCTCCATGTTGCACAATGATATTACTAAGATTTAAGCAGTGCCTTCTGTTTTAAAACTCAAAACATGCCCATTATATCAATATTGTGTGAGTGTAAAAATTTCAGAAGAAAATTTCAGTTTCTAAGCTCTAAGTGATGGCTCTGGAGTGTAAACCTGTATCTTTTGTAGATTTGTGGAATCAAATCCTCATATTTTCAGCTTTGCTCTGATGATGACAGCAAGGATACCTGAGACAAAATATAGAGAGTCAACAAGAAATATTTTGTAGAAAAACAAATATACTAACAAGCAAAAAACCTAATAAAGACTGTTATTTAGTTCAAGTGCTAAGTGGAAAGTGTTACATTATAATGGTTGGAGGGTTGATTTGGTAATCAACATGAACACACTCAAAGCCAATGAGTAAGCTTTAAGGAAAAATGGATTCTGGGTTGCAGACAAGGAAGTAATCCGAGCAGAAAAAAATTAAGTTAGCGCATCTCTGGGGAATAATATGCAAATGTTGACCTGTGGTGTAGCCACGGGCGGACCTGGCCACTTGTCAATCAGGCCCGCCTGTTTTTTTTTTTTTTTTTGCACATATCCACGAGGAAGTTAGAAGAGGGAATCATCTTCATGTAATTGACGATATTTGACACACAGTTTGATAGAAAAAGGCATTACAGTTGGATATTTCACCTCATATGGTATCGCTCAATGATCCAATTGGACACTGACCTTCCAAAACACGTAGCTTACCTTCTCCGCGTCACACAAAATGCCAGAACAGTTGTCTGAAAGCCTGAAGTGTTTCTTTGCGGAGAAAAACAAAGTATGTTTCTGTCCAATGCCGTTCATTAAATCGGTTAATTTATGATAGATACGCCGTCGACCTTGAGGGGTAAACACAACGCAGTCAAAGTTTGGCTTATTGTGGTGACCATGTCGGGCACAGTTAAATGTTTCATTGAGATCCTCTAAAGGTAAGTTATGTTTTATATATTTTGCCCGCCGTGGCTTTGGCTTGGTCATTTTTACTTTTAGACTATGGTTTGATTCGAACGTTTGGGGTGTTGTTACAATGTTGCTGTTAGACCAGTATCCCGCTTTCACTGCAGAACGAAGCTAAGGTTAGCCTCACGTCTACCCGCCTTAATCTACGCACAATGAAGCAAGATAATATTCACTAAACGGCATCGAATTGACAAAGAAATCGGGACAAGTGCGCAATTACATGCAGTTCGGGTGAGATAAGGGACTTTTAGATATCAGTAATTAATTGCAGCACTGCAGTGGCCGTTTCAAGTAGGGGTGTCAAATTATCTTGTTAATTACGATTCATTAATTACAACCATTTTTAGCGCGCTATGTTTTTTAATTGCGTTAATCTATTTTTTAAGGATTTAGGTATGCCCCTGGCATGGGGGCTGGTGGATTGCCGGGGCCCCCATGGGGCTCGGCGGTACCGTTGCCGTGGGCCCCGACTGGACGTGCTGGGGCCTCCCACCCCTGGTGGATCGGGCCGAACGGGGTGCCTATTGGAGTCAGCAGGGGAGCTGGCTCCCTGGGGTTGGCAATGGTCACCCCAGTTATTTTCTCCCCATCCCCATGCCTCTGTCCACCTGCTCCTTCATTCTACCATTCACAAGGCCTTGGGACGTGGGCACGTCACTGGGGTGCGGGATGGAGCTTCCGTCTTCGCTACCCGGTGGCGGCCTGGGTCCCGATTTTATTGAGCAACTTAGACACTACACTTGCAACATTTACAGGGAACGCACATGTAGGGACCTGGCGGTGTGGCGCCACAGGCGAGGCCCCCACCTGTGGTGCCGGCACCCACTGGTTAAACGCATCTAGACACTGAGGGCCCGGGGGGGGAGATGGGGGTACCCGGCAGTATTCCCATGTCCCCCCCCTCTGTTTTAAGTGCACATTAGAACAACACGCAACAACACCACATTGAGCTGGGGGAGAGAGGCTGGGGGGTCTTTCCACACCCCTGTTCGTTGGACCATCAGGGGTCGGAGCCCGGATAGAACATCACGCCGTCTGGTCGGGGTCCTGGGCTGGTGGGCTGCTCTTGCCGGTGTGGGGGCCTTGGCGGTCTACTTGTCCCCGTCCTGGTGGGCAAAGGGGTCTGTCTCCTGGGTGCAGGGGCAGGGTTCTCTATTGGGGCGTCTGTCCCTGGGCCTGGGAGTATGGAGTATAGTGCACGTATGGGGGGTATGAATGAGTGTATAGCGTGCTTTTTTCGTATGTCCTGTATTTGTAAGAATGTGTACGCATGAGAGGGAGGGTACGTATGAGTGTCTCTGTCTGTCTATGTCTACCTGTCAGGTTGGGTGTTTGCCTGCTCTCTGGCCTGATGCATCTTCTTCCCTCCCCGTCACTCCCCGTCGGTGATGGTTGCTCCTGCCCGCTGGTTGATGATGACTCTCGATGCATGGGGCTGGGGGTCCCGGTTGCGGCCCGGCTCGGTCCTGGTGCATGTCGGGCGGGTCCTGGGTGGTCCGGTGTGTCGGGCGGCCGCTGTTTCGGGCCGATGTCCTCCTTGGATTGACTGGGGCACCTCTTATGGGGGTGCCGGGGTTGTAGAATAGGTTGGTGCCGTCCGGTGGATCGGTGGGGACCGTGCCTGGCGCCCAGTCCTCCTGCCGGTTCCAGGACTTCTGCTGGCTGGTCTGTTCGCCTGGTGGGGCTGTCCGGCATTGGCTGGGCCCCTGATCTTGGCGCCCCGCGTGGAACGGGATCTGGACCCTGGAGCTGGAAGATCTGGATGTCCAGGTGCCGGCTGGGCACGGCCTGGGGAGGGCGTACATCCGCTGTGGCTCTTGCTGTGGCTCCCTGGCGTGTGGATGTGTGGAGGCGGGCCGGGTTGTTGGCGGTGGGTATTGGTCCGGGGTGGCGGCGGCGTGTGTTGTCCGTCGGTTGGCTGCGGGTCAACCTTGCCTGCGGCGGCGGCGGGGGGCCCTTGTCGGCTGGTCCCTGGTTGGGGCCCCGCTGGGGGGCGGGGTGCCCCTGGTCCCCGTGGCCTCCGGTTCCTGATCCGGGCCCGCCCTGGCGTAGCCGGTTACCGGCGGAGCCCGTGGGCTCGTCACTGCGATCTCTCGGGCCCCAGCATTGCGGCTGGTGGGTGCTCCCCTGGGACTTCCATCTGTTCCTCTCTTGGTGGGTGATTGACCCTGCGCTGATCCGCCTGTGGACTCTGTACTCTGTGGGACCCTGGATGCATACATCTCTTGCCTCCTCCATGTCTGTGCCGATTCCTGTAGGACGGATTGACGGTTCCTTACACCAGCTATCAATCACTTGCATGGGGAAACCTTATTCAGACCTGCATGCTCGCACACACATAGGTGTGGGGACATAGGTGAGGACGGACATATCTTAAGCTGAGGTTATCATCATTAGTTAGTTGTTCACAGGAGCTTACCAGAAACATTTGTATTATGTTCATTAATCAATGCTTGTGTGTAGTGAATGTATAATTCTTTGTTTATTCTACTAGATCCGAACTATTGGTTTGGTTCTGTACAGTTTGTTGTTTTTGTTTTGTATTACTGTTTCTCTGCCGTCCGGCAGAGGTGGAGGACTGGGATGTTTTCTTGTGTTCTTTATTTGCCTCCCTGTCTTGTGTCGTCGGTTCGCCCCTCTGTTGGTCCGGTTTCTTTTCTTCACCTTCTTCCTTTCTCCCTTCTTGTCTCAGTTTAATGTCCATGACGTCAGGAAATTGAACCCACAGTAATCACTAATAAAGATTTTTCATACATATACATCAAGTGGCGTACTACAGCGAAGCTGTAATACTCTGCTTGGGAAAGTAAAACTGTTGGGCTTGTACTTGGTACTCAGACACCAATTCTGAGTAGCATACTGCTAGACAGGACACGTAAAAAAAAAAAAAAAAAAAAAAAATCTATTTTTTAATGGTTCATTTTATTGTTTCTGTATGCATATTATGCGCCGGCATCGTGTAGTACGCTGACGTACCCCTGCTACGTGCCTGGAGAGCTGGAATTCAGCATCAGGATAGGAAGAAATTTACGCTCACTGCTTGGATTGCAGACGAGTAGCTCGTTAGACTTTGAGTTTGCTGTTGAATTGTGAATATAAGTGTGCAACTAAGCTAGGCTACATTGTACAACAAACATCTTGGGAAAAGCAAAACTATTGAAAAACATTGAACGGTGAACGGGGGCCTTTATTTGGGAGCATTGCTGTAACATCGGCTATATGATTTAACAATCAATGGTCTGTGTAACTTTCTGGTTTATTTGTCTGGCCCGACCAATTTCCCCGTGGCCCGACCATTTAGTTATCTCTGGCTACGCCACTGATGTTGACCATTCAGGTTTTATTTTTTGAAGAGACACAGATTTAGGAGTGGCTGAGATAGGTGGCAAGCAAGCAGTTTTTGGTTGAGAATTAGAAAAACTTTGGATAGATTTGCTTGGAGGTGAGTATGGTATATACGTAGCACCATGCAGACTGAGGTAAGTTAAGTCTAAAATATTTCATACACTTGGCAGATTTAGATTTTTTCCCTTTAGTACCAAGAAGTCTGGTTTATTGTTTTCCATATGAGAAGGAAGTAAAAAATAAAGTTGAAAAATGCTCTTCTATTGATAAAACTAATCTAGAACTACATTAAAGGGACTCTAAGGAAGTTTGAAATTTTGTGCTCGCGATTGCCCCATCAGGCCAAACGCGTAACTGCAGTCTTAACGGTAAACTCGTGCATGAGGCGTGCATGTTGTACGTGCACTCGCAAGCGATCATAAACAACTTAGTCAGCTCTATACTCGACAATTTACAGCTTTGCACGCATAATTTCGACTGAGGTAATAAATGTGATGGAAGATAGTTAGACCAAATCAATTTTAGTGTATTTCTAGGATATGATACGTGTGAAAATTTGTAGTAAAGTGAATCAAGTACGAAGCCAAATTATAAAAAAATTAATAAATCATGTTGATCAATAAATCACCGGAGCTAATTTTTTGAAGAAAAAAATTACAATTAACAAACAAATGTTAATGTATTTTTTTATTTTTTATTTATATATTACTTGAGTAATATAATGAAGCATTGCTAATACCCCATTGAGTAAAATTTTAGATGCTTCACAGAATGAAAAGCAAACATATATAACCCAAAATAAACCAGACACGGAGCTACACTCTGTTAAAGGAAAGCTCCTGTTTCTACATATAATTTTTAATGTAATCTGAATTATGAGTTTTTTGTTTAAATTTAAGGTCAAGTGAATATACAGTAAACGCTGTAAATGGTCACTGGAAGTACATTTTACCTTGTAAGATACATTAATACTGTATTCGTTTTATATTTCAACAAATTACTTCGAGAAGGGTTTCCTCTGCTCAAAACAATTTTTTTGTAATCATTTTGCTTAGGTGTCTGATATTTTAAAAGCAGATGTTACACAGTACGCAAAGAACTTTTTTACCAAAACCTTTTTCACTGAGTAGCATTTTTGACAGCTACTTTTACTCAAGTAAAGGTACTGCTATTATTACATGAGTACAACTTTTGTGTACTCTACCCACATTTGTTTGTATTTTGCATCAAGGTAAAGTATTAGCAACATTGTTTTTTTCATTGTAAACGCAAAACCCTGACCAAAACACTTTATGCCTTGTTTCAGTTAAGTTTATATAAAACATACATTTCATCACATTAACCTGTAAAGCTTCTTATTTTTCTTTTGAGGAATCCAGTCCAACTTATTATTAACAAGTTTCTCAGGAAGCAGGGAGAGGAGCAGGTAGAGGGACACCAGGGTCAGCGAGCTCGGTGCACCTGCTGCATTTCTTCATGCTGTGTATGGAGGATCAGGGACAAAACACCCGACCCATTTGAGGTTTACGTATGTTTTAAAGAAGTCCCGTTCCACAGAAACCAACATGAAACTCATGACCAACTCAGAAATACTATTTACTTTTATTGTTATTGTAGCAAAATATTCTTGCATATTTGTATTTGTCATAATTACAAACATAAATTTGCTGTGTTCAGCTTAGAATGTTATCAGCCTTTGCAGGGGATCACTTATCAAGTCCTGGAAAAGGATAAAATAAAGAAATTAGAATTATGTCATTTTCTTCCGCCAAAATGGAGAAGACATTTGGTTATCATCATTATCTCTCCTCTGCATTGTGGTGTCAGCACCAATTCAGCTGTAGGAGGAGGGATGATCCTGGAGACAGGACCCAGGGCCCTGGGGTCATCCAGCTGAATGCTTCTTTTTGGGAGTCCCTCGGCAGAGCTGAGAGCTGTTCACATGCACTGGACGCTGGTTATGGTGTTTGTAGTCCAATGCAGCAAGGAATGTCCTGGCTTTATAGACGCCATATGAGAATGCAAAGTGTTTCCCCGTGTACATCAAGATGTTTTTTCTGGGAAGACTCAAGCTTAGAAGTGGTCCTGCAAATAGACAAACAAAATAAAAACTGCAATGTCTGTAGAGCAAATAAAATCCACCATAGTGATATATAATTTTGTGGAAAGGATCATGCAACAATACAGATGCTAGTATTGGGGCGACATTGTTCTAATTTCAGCCAGAGCAAAAACTACAAACTGTCTTGGTGTTCATTCTCTTTTTTTTGTGGTAACAGTATCCAGTAAATTATTTTAGAAAAATTAGAAGAAAAAAAAAATCCTAATTATAAAACATATGAGATTGGAGATAAATAATCTTAAATCATGTAGGTCTAAAGCTCCTTTTCCATCAAACTCAATTCTGGTCCTAAAAACAGCAGAATATAATAATATAGGAGCAAAATATGACAATACATACTGACATATACACATAGAATTTCAGAGAGAATAATTTTTTACTTATACACTTGTTTTCAAAACTATTGGATCATCTAAAGCTTCATCCTGTTGATCCATTGAGTTGATGCTACACAGAAAAAAAGCCTATAGCCTACATAAATTACAAAAATAGAATATAGAAGCAACCATGTTGAAAAGTCTGAGGAAGATATTTTGCAGCTCTATACATTTATTTGCTGTTAAACTTCCTTAGAGTCCCTTTAAAAGGCCATGTTCATTATTTTAGTACTTTTTAGCATGACTTTTATCACTATAAGGACGTTTTTCTTTATTCTCT
Organism: Apricaphanius iberus; assembly: GCA_028564705.1. NCBI lineage: Eukaryota > Metazoa > Chordata > Actinopteri > Cyprinodontiformes > Aphaniidae > Apricaphanius > Apricaphanius iberus. The sequence continues at coordinate 738,599 of JAPXFQ010002398.1, read as the reverse complement.
AACATTATTATTTCAAATTATGCAAAAATTTCTACATTGTATATAAAATATTTTCATCGTACAGTAGAAAGAGCTCCCTAAGCAACTGAAAGTTTCTTATAAAATATTTGAAATATAAAAAATTGTAAAGTTTTCTGGAGAACTCTCAATAAAACCTCAGAATGTTATCCGGCCTGTACTTGTATAGGTCTGTATTTAGTCCCTACGGACCCCAAAGTGCTTCACACTGCATTCAGTCATTCGCCTATTTCATACACTCAGTCACACAAACTAGGTGATGGCAAACAACGTTGAAGCCACACCTGCCCTGGGGCGCTGCCAGATGCTGGTGCCACTGGGCCTTCTGACCACCACCAGTAGGCAAAAGGTGAAGTGTCTTGCCCAAGGACACAATGATTGAGTCAGTTGGAGCTTCCCTCCGACTGTTAGACACACTCATAACTTCTGAGCCACAGTCACCCCATTACAAGAAAAACAAAGTAATTAAAAAAAAGTTTTTTATGATTAAAATACAATTTTAGAGTTTTCCAACTACCAATCAAATCCCATCAGTGGGACACAGCTTTTATACATGACAAAAATATAATCTCCAGATCTTAATGTTGGACACACTGATTCCCAAACTTTCCAGTCTCTGACCCACAAAATATAAATTTAACAGGTGTGTGACCCCAACTCTTGATGGAACATACACACAGTTTTTCTGAGTCACTTAAAACGTGTTACATTGGCAACATAACCAACATCAAAAGCCAGTGTATTGAGCTATTAAATCGGTATGTGTTCCCCCATTGAGATATATTTTGGCCTACCCACAGCACTAGAATTTGACCGTTATTCAGGCTTTAAAAACAGCAGTTATTAAACCCCTACTAAAGAAGAACAACTTGGACAACATGTAGATTTGTAGACTAGTCCCTAATCTTCTATGACAAGGCACACAGTGAGGGTCCTAGTGGGTTTCAATTCTCAGACTCCTAGGTGAGAGTCATGCGCACTAGTCAGCCATACATAGGGATATCCCATTGGCCAAGTTGCCAGGGCGCATTAACAATTAGAGGTACGGTGACCGGACCCCACACTGTCACACTTATTCTTGTAAAAGTTGTGTTTTAACAGTTAAATATGTTAATAACATTGACCAACTGCTTTGATATTTTTCAGTCTGGTTTTTGTGCTCATCACAGCGTTGAGACTGCCCTCGTCAAAGTTAACGAAGACATCTGCATAAATACAGGCTGTCGTAGGACCACAGTGCTGGCCTGTTGGACCTCAGTGCAGCTTTTGACATTGTTGATCATAGATTACCACTGGACTGACTGGAGAGCTGGATTGGACTCTCTGATACATTACTGTGCTGGTTTGAGTCCAAACTAAAGAACAGAAAATTATTTGTGTCAACAGGCAATTTTTCATCAGAACAGACACAAATCCGACTAACCCAAAATTATAACCATCAATAAGACTAGCTACTGTATGCAAATGACACTCACCAGGTGACTTTGAACCTATCCAAACCCTAAGTGAATGCATTGAGCAAATCAATGGCTGGATATGCCATGCTTTTCTCCAACTGAAAATAAATAAAACTGAAGTAGTTATTTTTGGAACATAAAGAGGAATGATCAAGAGTCAGCACACAGCTTCAGTTAGTACAGCTAGAAACTACTGATCAGCCATGGAATCTATGTGTAACAATGGATTCGGACCTGAACGTCCGGGGTCACATAAAGCCAATAACAAGCGGAGCCTTCTATCACCTGAAAAACATTTCAAAGATTAATTCAATTCACTTTTATTTATATAGTGCCAATTCACAACAAATTTAATCTCACGGCACTTTACAGATTAAAGGATTAATGTTTTAAATGGGACCTTGAAAAACTTATCCATGTGCTTATCTTCGGTTGGCTTGATTACTGCTACATTGTCCTTACAGGTCTGCCTAAAAACATGATACAGAACGCTGCTGCTTTGAATCAAAACTTAAAACTCATTTGTTCAAAGATGCCTTTAAGTAAGTGATTAATAATAGCCGGAATGTCATATGTTTTACTGTATCATATATTTTGAGTCTAATTTTATTTTTTATTTTATTACTGTTCTCCACAAATCATTTAAAGCACCTTGAATGGCTATGTTGTTAAAAGTGTGCCATACAAATAAAGTTGCCTTACCTTACCTTGTCTTCTACTCTGTTACTTGTGGTGTGTACAATAAACACTATAGTGGTTGTCTTAGCATTAAAATATCGCAGGTTACTAGTCAACCAGCAAGTTGTCAGGATGTTCAAACAATAAGGTATCTAAGGAGAATACATCTAACATTATGTATACAGTACAACAGCATATGACTTACTTTCCTAGCAGATGGGTCCAATATGTAAAAAATAAAATTATGATTAGATTGACCCAAAAGAGGTCTAAGCGCTCTTCTAAAAATAAATGGATATATTTTGTTTCTAAGCAGTCTCTGGTGACCCAGAAATATCGTAACTTTCAGGCAAGATTTGAAAGCATGCGTCATGAACTTTAAGGGAACCAAAATGAGTTGTGGGAATTTTACTGACATACTCTTCTCACAGACAGAAATAGTCATACATGGTAGCACAACACAGTCATTGCTTATGCTTATCGTAAGCAATATGAAACAATTTAAAAATTTATTTGTGTGGGTGTGTGATTGTAGGTATAAAGGACCATAAGTTCCTTTATACTTTAAGGTACTGTAAGGTATTCGTTTTCAGTACCTGTGTCATAAGGATATCTATCAGAGCTGTTGTTGTTGATGATATTTAGAGTTGCAAAATTGTGCAATGTTTTTTTGTTTTTTAATCTCCCTAAAGATATTGCATTTAATCTCAATTATTTTTTCCTTTTTCCTATTTCTTCGTACAATGTTGAAGTGTTACTTCATTAACAATGAACATGTTTCACATTCTGAACAGAGACAAACACTTAAAGACCCACTCCTTAACTTAACACAATAAAAACATGTGTTTTTGTAACGTTTATGTGACAAAACAACATTTTTGACGTTCATTTTTGGAGCTGTCACTACAAGAGAAGGTCCTCCTGCTGTTTACCGCACCATAGCGGCCTGTGGACCGCCTCCCTGGATGTACTGACTTTTTACGGCAGTACGTTTTACGGCAGTACGCTACGCGGTACCTAATGATATAAACAACCCCAGGGTTTTGAGACTTGAGCCATGGCAGATCCACCAAAGAAGAAACTAGCAGAAGTGAGGAAAAGGAACTGGGCTGCAAGAGCTTAAAGTTGCCGGAGCTTCACTGCTGTAGAAGTGCTTGTTGTGATGATTAATACTGTGGGGTATCGCTTATGCACCCGTTGTAAATTGAGGGAAAAAGAAAGTTTCAGTATGGTGAACTGCTGAGCTGTACATTGAAGCTCACGACCAGGCTGTTTCCCTGTTACGTCGCCTTTAATAATAGCGCACCTCCTGCGGATCCTGCTGCCTGTTCGTTCATAGAGCAAAAGGCTGGGAGAAGACAAAGGTGAGAGAAAACTACCTTCCCTTCACTGCTGTGAAAGATATTTTTTGTCAAACTGTTGCTCAGTTTAGGTCAAAGTAAGATTAGCTTTTAAAACCCAGTGTTACAACTTTTCAGTTTTGTGTGGTCAGACGTTTTGTGTGGTCAGAGAAGTTAGAGATACAGCAGGGTGTATGGATGATTAACTAGCCGTGTTGCTACTGGATTGGTAAGTAATACATGCTTGCTGTCGGGTTATATGGTCGTGATAATGCTAACAGTCCTGTGGAACTGTTTGACGGTTCACAAACTGACACACCGTTTCTTTGATGTTTTGTTGTTTTGGCTGGTGAGCTTGTAAAACCATCTGCAAAGGTTTTCAGATACACTCCATAGAGATTTGTTTCTACGACAGTGACATTTTGCCACAACCCACGAGAGGGCAAAAAAGGGCAAATATCTGCAAAGCTACTGAGTGTGTCTTTAAAAGGAGGAAAGACTGGGGGGAAAGAAAAGGTGGAAGGGGTGGGAAGCATTAGATGGCAGACTCAGTTTTAATTCTTCTCTCTCCCCAAAGGTTATGATTAGGAAAATACACAGAAGAATAAAAATATGACATATCATTAGGTTCAAATGAAACCAAAATAATAAACATAGTCAAGGTCAGAAAACCATACATCCATCATTGTTGATGCAACCTTACACTGAGCAAGAGGTCATTAACATCTTACAATGTTTAATCATAAAAGATAAATGTGCCACAATTATGACATACACTGTACAGATAATTTGATGATCCAGCCAGTATGGGTTTTAATCTAATTGATTTTTTTTACCCTTTCTAATAATATTAAGAGTGAAAGAGAGACTCTAAATAGGGACACTCTGGAAAGAAGGCATTTCTCTGCTGGAAAAAAATTGGAACATGTATTCTGTATACATGTTACTGTAATACATATAATGTATAAAGCATTGTTTCAAACCATGAAAAAGCCTTTCCTTGAAACAGTCTTTCCTGCTACCTGTGTCTTGCATCAGGAGAGTGTTCTCTGCCTCAAAACAAAACTGGTTTAGAAATAATTGTTTAATCGTTCTTTAATTTCCCTAAAAGCCAATCCAATTTGGGTATTTATATAATTAAAGACAAATAAGTCTGATCCATTGAGATACCACTTAGCCTTTTAAATAAACTAAATAATCTGATGCTAACACTGGTGCCAGATAAACCACAGCCCAAAAAACAATCTTCAATAGTCTAATTTTGGCAAATGTAAAGAGGGACAAGCACACTATTAGGCAGGTGTTAATGTTATTCCTCCCTGCTGTATATACCATTACTTTTTAGGTAAGTGTTGAATTGGGTCGTGGATCTATAAAAGGTACAAAATCCTGATAAGAATATCCCCAGTTTATCACCAGTCAAGAGTTACTTAATTTAGCGGTACTCAGACTTTCCAGAGGTATTAGCTGTGCATATTTACAGAATGTTCATGACAGTGGTGCCACCATGTCCTCCAGTAATATACAGGTGCTTATGTATTGCCATCAGACCTACTCTATTGTGGGGGTTGGCTCAAGGGTGCTACATCTAGCTGTCTGTGTCTGGGCCGGAGCAGACCGAATGAAAGCCAAAGAGCATGTGTGTGGGGGCTAGACGGGAAGTGTGGAAGCTGGATGCTTACAGAAGCTGCCAGAAATCAGAACTTAAGCACTATCTAAAAGAAAACAACGAGCAACAGACTTACCTGTATTGTTTGGAATGTTTGCAGTAGTGCTTCGGTTGCTTAGTGTATATGTATGCATTACCCTGAGTATTTGTCTCACTGAAAAGTTATTAAAGTTGCTATTTCTCCTTTAAAGGCTGTTAGATGAATACCCGCATTGGAGAAAACAACAATTCATCCAATTAGCATGCCTTTGCTTAATGGAGATGATAAAACAACAACAATGTAAATACCCCTTAGAGATTCGTTGTCATGAGGAAGCTACATTTAAAACAAACAGTTTTAGGCAATTAAAAGCTGACCAGTATGTTGTGAAACTTTCCCCTACTTTTCTCCAGCCAATTAGGGTGATTATTGTGTTCTTTAAGATATATAAGAAAATGGATTTCAGTGGAAACTTACAAACATTGTACACTTGCAAACATATCATTCATGGAAAAACAGACCTCCAGAGGGAAAACACTGTTTCTTGTGCAAATTAGTTCTCCTCAGTATTTTGTTTGTTCATATTACTTCTGTGTATTCTCTCCTGAACTAGTAGAACTTTTTCTCTGTCCATGAACTACGATGCTGATCAGTTCTTTTGAAAAAAGACAGATTTTGCTTGTTTGACATGAAAGCTGATTCAGAATTCTTTGCGGCCTATAAGATCAGCTAAGAAACATTTCCAGCAAGAATATCACTCATTGGAATCTAAATTTTGCTTCCAGTTGAGGGGCATCAGTGTAGGAGGAACTATCAAATTAGAAGTTAAGCTACTGACAAAGTCCTTGAACAACACACTCATACTTAAGGCTGGATCATTAAGGAGACAGCTCATGAAAGACATCTCATAAAAACAACAAAAATAAATATTTTTATAAAAGTTTCATTTTGAGACTTTTTCAGTCTATAAGCAAATTAATGAATGCTCAAAAATCCAATTTTTAAAGGACTTTTGGCAGTTCTAGTTTTTTCAATTGCTTTGATTCTTTATAAAAATAAGAATAACATTTTTCATAACTGCTAGTTCAATTTCTGCTAAATTCAATTATTTGTGGTCAGAATATGCCCGAATTGCAGATCCAATTGGGCATTCATCAATTGGTTTCATAAAATTATGTGCCGTTTTCTCATTTGCTTACAGTATATCATGTTAGTCAAAACTATGCTTATGAATGCCAAAGAGTTCTTCCCTGTAAAATAATAGTTATGATTTCTATGCATTAGTTGGTACCTATCCAAATGTTGAACTAGTTTTCGCACTCTGTCTCACAAATTTTATGCATCTCTTTATTTTTATTTCCTGAAAATGTCTCTCGAATTAAACAGTTTCTCTCAGCTGAACCTTACCTTTCACTGATTGTATAGTTTAAAATAAATAAAAGGAAAGAAAAACAAAGTCAAAGGATTACAACTGGCGAGCAAGATGCATTACATAATAAACACACAAATAACTATTAAGAGAAAGACATTTTAAAAAAGTGATTCTTTAGCTGGGCTTTTAAAGAGACTAAGAAATCCACCAATCTCAAATCAAGAAGTAGTGAGTTCCACAATCCTGGAGTCTACAGCTTTACCCTTTTTCAATTGATGTTCTTTTTGTTTGCTGTGAACAAATTACAACTGCAAAGATCATCTGCGGTAAAAATGTAAAATATACATATTCAATGTCTTGTACTCATGTCTTGTACTCATTTATATTACTTACTGTTGATCCTGCAAATAGTTGGGAGTTCTGTCTTCTGTGTTTTCTGGTGGTGTCGCCAGGACCTGAGACCTGTAGGGAATCAACTGTCATGACAAAAAACATAACATCTTGTTCATAAAAATGGTGTTACTTTCCAACAAGGTTTTGCAGTTTTATACTATTGTTTTGAGATTGCGCTAGCTGTTGTGCAAATGTTTATGATGGATGGAGGAAATGCACGAAAGTGAAAGAGAAAAACTGTAATTTTTACCTGTTTATTTTTGCCTTAACACTGACCTCTACTGTACAATCACGCACACAACAAGTGTTTGATTTTTTTTTATTTTTTACATCCACCTACTATACTGAAAACATTCAAAATCATTTGGCCTCCAGTTTTTTCACAGAATGGTTTGAGTGGACATCTTTGCAGAAACGACAAAAACACATCAAGGGGGAAGGCATTTAATGATAGCTGGAAAATAAAGTAAACATATTCGGTTTGTCTGTGACAGATATCAACTGCCTCACTCTTCTCAGCACATACTTGATAGAAGTAAGTGTGATGACAGCAGACTAGCAGAAAAATCACAGAAGGAAAAAAACATTTTGAAACTGTAATTGAAAGGTGTGGAGCCTGTAGAACAGCTTTAATGTTATTTTGCAGAGAAGACCAATCCTTTCTGATCCTGTGCACTCTGCATGGGAGTGTTTTGATGTTTTTTGCCCTTTAGGTCTCTATGGGACTTTCTTTTATCGTGTTGCCCCTCAAATTGAGCTTTTAAATTTTCAGCCCAGCACAGCCCTCCCTTACATAGATATTATGGCAGAAAACCAAACATTAATTATTAACAGAGGATCATCTTTAGCACATTTGCTGTCTGGTACAGATTGGAGCAATTACGATAAAAGATATCAACAGCACTCCCCTGATAGTTGAGCACAGGACTGTACTATCCTGCCTTAATGGGTCTTGTCAGAAGGTGAGCAGATACAAGCATTTAATGAGCACTGTGCTGCATTTAAAGCTTTTACCCTGCTTATAACTGGATCTGTCTTGAGGATTTTGTTATTGAGCTGGCTGGATCACTTTTGCACAGTCATAAGTTGCAAAGTACAAGATACAATAATCGAACAGGCATGGCCTTTGTATATAAATCTGTGTGGATATTTTGTATTTTCCTCCTTACCTTGATTGCTAAGTAATGCCTCGAGACATGCATAAATCACGTGGGCAAAACATTTATTCCAAAATTATACATGCTTTTATTACAATAAAAATGCAACGTTGGGGTGTCAGTTGAATGAGTTACCACAACACTTAGTTCTGTTTGTAAATAATATATTGAATTGTCTTTAAATGGAATTGATTTAATTGATTTCAATTAAAAACACCGTGACATATTTCCTAAACGAATACCTGTTATTAAATCTGGATATTCTTTGTAATCTATTTAGTAATTTTCTGCTTTAAATAAGTAACATTACTCAGCTTTAAGGAAACGTAATAGAGAGCAATCTAGAATTATAGTTTTTTTCAAAACTTCAAAAGCCCAGAGCTTGATTTTCCTTTGGAGGGTGTTCAAATTTCTGAATATTTACCTTTAAATAGGGATTTCTTACATTTAGGTTTTGAAATGAAAGAGGCATAGTCACACCAGTATATGATCAGAGTAAGAAACTTACAATACATATAATTTACCTATTGTCTCATTAAATAATAAACAAGGAAAAATGCGTACTATTCCAAACAGGTTCTGGAGTAAGACTGGATTCTGCAGCAGGATAATGACAAATTCTGAAACATTTTATGAAAATGTGTTCAAAGTCTTATATCAGGATCTAAAATGTATTACATCATAGCAATGATTGCATTTTCAAGCAGAATGACTATTGCAAAAAGAAATAAAAAGAGTATAATAAATTTCAAAAGAACAATTTTATTGCGATATGGTCTGATTTGGGTTCAATGAAACAAAAGGAGCCCATCTAGTGGTTAAGATGTAACCTGCCTTTGCTCTGTTTAATCAGCACATAGTCCAGCTTGGTTCCATAACACCTGCACAGTGCAGATAAATAGAGATTTATTTTGTCATATTTACAACAAAAAAATGCCACTCCATGGGTTTTAACATTTACTTTAAATTTTGCATTGGTGATTTTTTCTCTCACAATCTATTCAAATTTGAATTCCTGCTTTTCTTGTTGTAAAACCTCAAACCCAATCAGAGTTATGCTCAGGGTCTGCTGCCACAATTTTTTCTAAGCAGCACCTTAGTTTATTTTGGCCTTTTGCATCCTTATCAGCTCACACCACACACAGTTGTCAAACCCGATTGTCTCCATTCAACAATAACTCTTTTCAGCTTTTGCCTGCGAAGAGTGATAATGTAAAAGTATCCCCCTTGGCAACACCAAACATAGACAGACAACTTTCCTGATTGATCAACCATTCACCATCAACCATTCTTTCTCTTTGAAAATCAACACTCAACTTTCCCATCCAAGATGTTTCTTTCAGACTTCTATTTCAAACAAACTTTCCTCTTCTCCGTATGATAATTGCCACAATCTTTTAAATATCCGTGTAACTACGTATAAGATTTCTTTCCAAGACAAAAGATTGGAAGAAATATTCAGATTTTAGTTTCTAATTATTAATGCTCTTTTGAATAGATACTTGCCAAAGTTATGTAGATGGTTTATTTTTCAAAACAATTTTTATTGGTGTTTTACATTATACATTTGAAACCTTACTGGAAAAGTGATCATAAAAAACCCAATTTCAAATACAAAATATTTTCATGTCACAGCTTTTGCAAAGTACGTTAATTGCATGAGACTGCAGTGACAGAAAGATTTGCCTGGACTAAAGTGACGTGCAGTGTATTTTGATTGCTACGACATCACTTGTGAGTGTTGTGGGCGGTGCATAAACAAACTATTGGAAAATTACTTTATTAAAAAAAAGAAGAACTTCAGGTAACACAGAATCCTTTCCCATGACAATGTTAATGAATAGGCATTTTGTTATAAAATGCTATCATTACATTTACAATTTTTCCTTTTCCAGATTTTTATATTTCATACAGTCATATGAAAAATATAGTTTTGATTAGATTAGCATAGTTAACTAGCAGGTACAACTATAGATACATATATGTACATATGATATACTAAATCGCCAATTTTTGTATACATCCAAAATATTCAAAACCTATAATAGAAAATATATTCAAACCTATATGTCTAGGTGCTTTCTGTGTGGGCAAACTAACCTCTATTCTTAGGACCTAATCTATCAAGATTCCTAATGGTGTGTTCACACCGCCCCAAACATTAGCTTCAGCAGTGGCAAGATTACATGTTAAGTCTATGGTTGAGGCCGTCAGAGGATCGTTGCAGTCTCTGCTATGCTTTTTTTGCTATGTATCTGTCAACTTTTCAAGCTCTTCCTATGTTTCAAGCTTCAAAGCCCCAATCACCAGCAACGCAGGAGTTCAGCTAGCTGAACCTTTGATGGTCTTAATGATGATCTATAATATATATATATATATATATATATATATATATATATATATATATATATATATATACAGGCGCAATGCTATTTGCTCCATGTTAGTAAATCAGCTAGAACAGGTTTTTGCGACGTTGTGAGATTTGATAAATCAAAAAGAAAAACAAGAATTGACAGAAATTATGATTTGATTGATTGATTGTATGATTGATTGGTGACAAGTACTAATCAACAAATTTAATCTTGTTTCTTTATGCAGTTTTAAATTGACTCACATTTCCCAAGTTCATTATCAACCTTACATAATGTTAGCCTGATTGCTGACTAAGACAAACCTCTGTGATAAACAGTCTTTTTTGAATTCACAGAACAACCCTCTCTGCAGCACCAACGCACAGAAAAACTGACTGTCTAGACAGTTTAGATTATTGCTGCTGTCAATGATTCAATAGTAGCCACAATAACATTGTATACTCATCCCACACAGAACCCTAGAATAGGTATGTCAGTGTATACTGGAAAATTTATCTATTTTGAGTTCTTACAATGCAGAACAAACACACTCTTCAGTCTTGAAACAGTTTAAAAAAAAGAGAACTAAGTCAGCATGTGGGCGGCCATGACCGCACATGCCAGGAACGATGTGAAAGGGTTGAAAAGATTTCACATGGTGCTTGCACCTGCTGTAATTGACACTATAACTAAGTTGAAGTGAAAAATAAATTGAGATGATCACATGGATCTTTGGAAGACAGCTTCAAAAATCCAAGTTAACAGCTGTTCAGCTTCATTTAAGTTCACAATGTGAAATGATCCAATAACTTTCTGTATCCTGCTGTGTGTCTGAGAGGAGTTCTGTATTCTCATTTCAGTATATCACACAGAGCATGCTCAGTATATATCTTCCATGCTGACCAGATTTACTGTCACTTCTTGTAAAAATATATAGTGTATGTATGTATGTATGTATGTATGTATGTATGTATGTATGTATGTATGTATGTATGTATGTATGTATGTATGTATGTATGTATGTATGTATGTATGATTAAACTAAAGCACCTGTAAAGTCTCACACTTAAACTTTAACATGAACACATTTTCAATATATTGAAAAGTGAAACAGTTCAAATAATTGTAAATAAGTAATTATTTTGAAATAAACTTCACTTTTAAAGTTGTTAAGAATTTTGAATAGCATTTAATTTGTAATTCATACCTTTCTGTTTCCTTTGGTTAAAATTGGCCACTAGGCTGTGCGAGGTCTCATACTGATGCTGCATCCTCTCACAGGGAGGAGGATGGTGAAAAAGGTAAATTTTCTAAAGTTAACTGTTAGAGAACTGCTAAAGGCTGAGCTTTCCAGTAGCAAACACTCCAACTGAGTCTGGCATGAATCAAAACACGAATATAGAGAAGCAACTCTTGACTAGCTGATTTGCTAATGGTAGAGGGAGATTTATGATGTTGTGTTATTAAAGTCTGCAGGGAAGGTTTGCCGCTTTTATTTATGTTTCCACACCAAAAGCTTAGAGATGACTTTGTGACTATCTTCTCCATTTGATAGATGTCAGTGACTTTGCTTTTTATATTTTCATTTAAATCATGTTGTTCACTTTTGGGATCTGATAGCCTGTTTTCAGGGATGTTGTTTTTAACATCTTTATTCTAAAAGTCTGTCAGTTTTCAAGCCTGAGACTAACTGATGACAATTATATTTTTGTATAGCCCTGGGTAGGTTTAGTACTGTTCAAGGAATCTCAAACACTTTAAAATTAAAGAGTGTGATTGTTCTTTATACATCTTTAGCTTTCACTGTCCAATGGTAAACAATACAGCAACATACTTTCTTCACCCTCCTACCTTACCTAGTCATAACCCACTATAAACACTCAGAATTAATTTTCCCACATAGGAAATTATTATTGTGGCTATAATCACAAGTGTCTGTAATCCTGCAACAAGAAGGCAACAGAAAGCCAGTTCATAGCTGAGCGTGGGCAGATGAAATGCTCCAAACCAGAAGCATGGGTTGAATGGTGTATTCCTGAAGCACAGGGCTTAGTATTAAGATTCACATCTTTATTGAATTCTCAGACATGCCTCAGAAGAGCCTGATACATCCAACCCACACACCACTGGAAACCTGCATAGCATTCTGAGGAAGCTGACTTTATACCAAGCTATAATTTGAATGAAGAGTCTCTTGTTGATTTATTTAACACTGTTATGTAAGCCTGTCATCAAATTTATAACACTGTTTAATAAAGCAAGGAAATCCTTTCTGATGAATTATTTACTTCATTTAGGAAAATGAATCTCAAAGGTTGCATTTTACAGACTCATTTTAAAGCGCTGCTGACAGGAATATAATAATAGTTTTCTGTAGAACGATTGACTTGAATCACATTTGTACTTAGGCTGTAAACTAGAGTTGGAATTTAAAAAGAGCTCAAAAAACTACATGTACATTGTAAAAGACAGGCAAAACATTAACAAGATAATTCATTTCCGTTCTTGAAATAAAAAAAAGGAAAACTGTGTTGCAGGTTGCTTTGACCTACAGCTTATCTGCATTCTTGACTCTTGGGTGTCGTTCTCTAAACGTAGTGATAAAGTATAAGCAGTGTTTCAGTGATGATCCATAGCTGTGTTTTGCAGCAGAGCAGCTGGAAGCTGAACAGAGGGAGCACCGCTCACCACAGTGTCTCAAAAAATGATAAAATAAGAAGATTTACAATAAGAACATGATGGGAGACTGAGGCTATGTGCACACATAGGCAATTTAAAAACAAAAAAATCCCCATCCACATGTAAATGGAAAATGTGTTTTTAAGCATATTCATAGACATGGCAAACCTCTAGGTGGCAGTGGTTCTCCCAAAACCTATTTGCTGAGAGTAATTTTGTACTCTCTAACTTCTGCATACAGCAGCAATAGAGCTGATAAAAACAAGCGAGCAAAAAGCGCTTTAACAATAAATAATGCCAACACAGCTCTGAGGGCATTAATGCTGTTTCTGAGTGGAAACACATGTCGCATAAGTGACGATAGAGCATTTTTTTAGTCGTGGACAGCGGGGATGTAGCACTTAAAACCCTGGTTTCATTTGTTCACATGCACACTACAAATGGAGAAAACGCAGATCTTAACTTTTGCCGGAGATTTTAGAAAGATTGGTACCGAAAATCTGCGCCGTGGAAGACAAGCCAAAACGTTGAAAAATGAATCTCTGTTTTGTGAGATACCCGGCTACGTGTGGACAAGGATTTCAAGACAGTGCTGTCTCAACTAGAGGAGGCTGGAGTAACCCTTAATGAGAAGTGGGAGTTCTCAAAGAGCTAAACAAAGTTTCAGGGGCAGGCCATTGAGGCATCAGTAGTTATTGCATATCCTGGTAAAGTGTATGCTGTGAGATCAATGGATGAGTCTACAAATGTGAGCAAGGTGAGGCATTTCTTCTTCATGGTGAATCATATAGGAAAATTTCTTCCACACCTAGCAGAAAAAAAATAAAACACCTTTAACAAATTTATGAAGGAGATCCAACATGTGGTCTTGGTGGCCACAAAAGCAGCAGGCTGTTGACAGCATAAAGACTGTGCTGACCATACCTCCAGGTCTCACTCTGTATGATCAAAATTCAGAAGCATGTATGAGCAGATTTATCCTCATATGAATTAAGAGCAGTTCTTCTTTATAGAAAAGCGAGTACTGAGTGTAATTCCAGACATTGTTCTACAGAACCACACACTTTGATGACAGAGTAGATTAGACTTGGAAACACAGAAAAAATGCAAATAAGAAAGGGTAATCAAATAAAATGATCTCAAAGGCCTTTAAATAGAAACAAAATCCCGGAAGATGTGGATGAAAACAGAGAACCATAAGAGATTGAAGAGTAGCTGAAATTCCAAAAAATTCCTCAAATATTCAGCTGCACAGTAATGTCAGCTTTTGAGGAAATAACATTAAATAAGCAATTTTTTCCAGATTATAAAAAACAGTTATGTGTTTCATGTTTGTATCTGTAATAGGTAAGTGATGTACAACTATAAACACCATATAAAAAAATATATTATTGTGTTTTCCATATAAATAATAGAACACATAAGTAAACTGTGAGACTTTTTAATAACATGAGCTTTCACAGTTTTCCTGCTCCATGTCCCTGTCAAGGAGGTGGTACAGTAACTTGCCACATGACACTACTGGTCTCCATCTGGGAATTGTTCAAGCACCCCTGCTGCTCCTCACAGATGGACCAGGCCCTGTACAGGCCATGCACTGACTCTATCTGTTGTGTCAAGATCTGATCATCTGACACAGGTCATTCACGTGTGTGTGTGTGTGTGTGTGTGTGTGTGTGTGTGTGTGTGTGTGTGTGGGTTGGTGTTTGTTTGTTTAAGAGTATGATGGGGGGTGAATATAATGTTACAGTTTTAATACTTTAGCCCTCACAGGCTCCCTTCAAAAATCGTCCTTACATTGAGTTAAACCCCTGGTACTGGAGCCCATCAGGGCTGTGTTTTGAGATCCTGCCTGTATTCCCTGGACACATATGACTGCTCACCAAACCATAATACTAAAGTCACCATTAGATATGTTGCATCATGATTGGACTAATTAGTGCAGGAAATGAGACCACATACAGGAACAACAGACAGACTGGTCTGCAAAATACCAAAAAGAAAATTATTGTAGATTTCAGGAGGAAAAAAATGAAATCAACCTCTTTAAATAAATGGAGAAATTGTGAAAAGAGTTTAATTCCTTAAGTTCCTGGGTACACATATATCAGAAGACTTACCATCTACCCTCTACACCCACACCCTGGTCAAGAGGACACAGTTGAGACTATACTTTCTGAAGACTTTAAGAAAAAATCTCACTCAACACCTGCTACTCTCCTTTTATCGTAACTCTGTAGAGAGAGCATCTTCACTTACGGCATCCTTGTGTGGTACACCAGCAGTTCAGCTGCTGACGAGAAACCCCTACAGAGACTAATCAAAATGGCACAGAAAATAAACACAAGGCTTCCTGATCTCAACGACTTTTTCACCTCCTATTGTCTTCAAAAGGTTAAACATGTATTACAAGATTCATCACATCCATTACCCCACTTGTTTGAAGTTCCAACCTCAGGCAGACATTATTGGGAGTCCAGAGCCCACACCAGCCGACTGATGAACAGCTTTTATCCAAAAGCTATTTCCAGTTTTCAACAGCAACTTTTAGCCCTAGTCTTGTATTTACTGTCCATCTCGTTTTCTTGTGCTGTGCAGTAGATATTTTTTTATATATTTTATTGCTATTTATATAATTTTTATTGCTGATTTTAAGTCAGCATTAAAGTCTATTTAAGTCTATACAAGAAATCATTTGGCCAGTTAAATGCTTTCACTTATGTCTTTCTCACACATCTTTCACACATTAATGATCACCCTATTAGCCGATGCAAAAAACGTAAACTATCAATGACTGAAACAAGCCAGACTGATTCTCTTTAAAACATATTTTTTAAGGCCATTAAATGATTTCAACCATAGTATGGACTATGATGCTGAATTTCTGCATGACACTGTCTTCTGTCTGCCTGACACTTGAAACCTGGCTGTCGGAATGGAAGGACGTGTTTTCCTCCTGCTCCCTCCCTCCCCCTCCCTGCTTCCTCCTGCTTCACTTTTATTTTCCTACTTTTATTTTCCTTTTCATTTTATTTTTTTAATTATAGTGACTTTAGCCACATCACTCAATTTCATACAGATGCGAGACAGATTTCCCAGGGACAGATCTCCCCCTCTCTTTTTCTTTTTGAACTGCTTCATAAAAAACTAAGGATTACAAAATGATCCTCTACTCTGACGACGCTCTTCAGAATCTGCTAAAAAGAATGCGTGAGATGGAATTTAAAATCTTATGCCTTGAGGAGAACGCCAAAAACAATTCTACTCTGCCAGTGGAATTTGATAATCAACAGCCTGGCAGGTCGATGCCCACAACACAGAGTAAAACCCCTCCGAACACACAGTGTTGATCGGGAAGAACTCCTCACTCATCAACTGAGCCGTGGCCCCCGCTCAGATGGGAAACATCTAAGACACCCAAGAAAAAAAAAGAAAGTTGAAAGAAGAAACCCCAACAAGAAACAACTCCGGTTATCCCCTTAAAAAAAAAAAAATTGAAGCTCTCAGCTCCCCATCTCCCAGCTTGCTGAGAGTGGCAGATTCACAGCAAGGCTGGTGAAACATAAACAAAGATAAACGGAACAGCAACAAAAAGCCGAAGAGAACAGAGAACAGCAAGAGGGGGAAAACACTTGCTATTGTTCATGACAGATTGATCAAAGGTATTGAACAGCTCTGCATCAATACAATTGTCTTTAATTGTCCACAGATGGCAATAAAATAAATTTCTGAGAGGACGCCATCGATTATTGAGAACAATTTAGAGCTAGAACAAATAGTTGTTCATGCTGGAGCTCCTGATAAAAATTTGAAATTCTAAAGAAAGATTTCTTGGATCTATTCCAGAACTTTTTTTTTTTTTTTTTTTTTTTTTTTTTTTTTTTTTTTTTTTTTAACGTGTCCTGTCTAGCAGTATGCTACTCAGAATTGGTGTCTGAGTACCAAGTACAAGCCCAACAGTTTTACTTTCCCAAGCAGAGTATTACAGCTTCGCTGTAGTACGCCACTTGATGTATATGTATGAAAAATCTTTATTAGTGATTACTGTGGGTTCAATTTCCTGACGTCATGGACATTAAACTGAGACAAGAAGGGAGAAAGGAAGAAGGTGAAGAAAAGAAACCGGACCAACAGAGGGGCGAACCGATGACACACGACAGGGAGGTAAATAAAGAACACAAAACATCCCAGTCCTCCACCTCTGCCGGACGGCAGAGAAACAGTAATACAAAAACAACAAAGTGTACAGAACCAAACCAATAGTTCGGATCTGGTAGAATAAACAAAGAATTACACATTCACTACACACAAGCATTGATTAATGAACATAATACAAATGTTTCTGGTAAGCTCCTGTGAACAACTAACTAATGATGATAACCTCAGCTTAAGATATGTCCGTCCTCACCTATGTCCCCACACCTATGTGTGTGCGAGCATGCAGGTCGGAATAAGGTTTCCCCATGCAAGTGATTGATAGCTGGTGTAAGGAACCGTCAATCCGTCCTACAGGAATCGGCACAGACATGGAGGAGGCAAGAGATGTATGCATCCAGCGTCCCACAGAGTACAGAGTCCACAGGCGGATCAGCGCAGGGTCGATCACCCGCCAAGAGGGGAACAGATGGAAGCCCCAGGGGAGCACCCACCAGCCGCGATGCTGGGGCCCGAGAGATCGCAGTGACGAGCCCACGGGCTCCGCCGGTAACCGGCTACGCCAGGGCGGGCCCGGACCAGGAACCGGAGGCCACGGGGACCAGGGGCACCCCACCCCCCAGCGGGGCCCCAACCAGTGACCAGCCGACAAGGGTCCCCCGCCGCCGCCGCAGGCAAGGAGGACCCGCAGCCAACCGACGGACAACACACGCCGCCGCCACCCCGGACCAGTACCCACCGCCAACAACCCGGCCCGCCCCCACACATCCACACGCCAGGGAGCCACAGCGGATGTACGCCCTCCCCAGGCCGCGCCCAGCCGGCACCTGGACATCCAGATCTTCCAGCTCCAGGGTCCAGATCCCGCCCCACGTGGGGCGCCAAGATCAGGGGCCCAGCCAATGCCGGACAGCCCCACCAGGCGAACAGACCAGCCAGCTGAAGTCCTGGAACCGGCAGGAGGATTGGGCGCCAGGCACGGTCCCCACCGATCCACCGGACGGCACCAACCTATTCTACAAACCCGGCACCCCCATAAGAGGTGCCCCAGTCAATCCAAGGAGGACATCGGCCCGAAACAGCGGCCGCCCGACACACCGGACCACCCAGGACCCGCCCGACATGCACCAGGACCGAGCCGGGCCGCAACCGGGACCCCCAGCCCCAGGCATCGAGAGTCATCATCAACCAGCGGGCAGGAGCAACCATCACCGACGGGGAGTGACGGGGAGGGAAGAAGATGCATCAGGCCAGAGAGCAGCCAAACACCCAACCTGACAGGTAGACATAGACAGACAGAGACACTCATACGTACCCTCCCTTTCTTGTGTACACATTCTTACAAATACAGGACATACGAAAAAAGGACGCTATACCCTCATTCATACCCCCCATACGTACACTATACTCCATACTCCCAGGCCCAGGGACAGACACCCCAGTAGAGAACCCTGCCCCTGCACCCAGGAGACAGACCCCTTTGCCCACCAGGACGGGGACAAGTAGACCGCCAAGGCCCCACACCGGCAAGAGCAGCCCACCAGCCCAGGACCCCGACCAGACGGCGTGATGTTCTATCCGGGCTCCGACCCCTGATGGTCCAACGAACAGGGGTGTGGAAAGACCCCCCAGCCTCTCTCCCCCAGCTCAATGTGGTGTTGTTGCGTGTTGTTCTAATGTGCACTTAAAACAGAGGGGGGGGACATGGGAATACTGCCGGGTACCCCCATCTCCCCCCCCGGGCCCTCAGTGTCTAGATGCGTTTAACCAGTGGGTGCCGGCACCACAGGCGAGGCCCCCTCAACGGGGGGGCCTCGCCTGTGGCGCCACACCGCCAGGTCCCTACATGTGCGTTCCCTGTAAATGTTGCAAGTGTAGTGTCTAAATTGCTCAATAAAATCGGGACCCAGGCCGCCACCGGGTAGCGAAGACGGAAGCTCCATCCCGCACCCCTGTGACGTGCCCACGTCCCAAGGCCTTGTGAATGGTAGAATGAAGGAGCAGGTGGACAGAGGCATGGGGATGGGGAGAAAATAACTGGGGTGACCATTGCCAACCCCAGGGAGCCAGCTCCCCTGCTGACTCCAATAGGCACCCCCGTTCGGCCCGATCCACCAGGGGTGGGAGGCCCCAGCACGTCCAGTCGGGGCCCACGGCAGCGGTACCGCCGAGCCCCATGGGGGCCCCGGCAATCCACCAGCCCCCATGCCAGGGGCATATCTAAATCCTCCCCAACATTCACACTGCTAACAAAACACATGTCACTAGACACCCAGGTTGAGTTTAGCCCCCCCTCACCCTCAACGCCCTCCCCCCTCCCGTCCCAAGCGCACCCCGTTAAAAAGAGCGCCTGTGCTAGATGGTAAAAAGCCTCCCCGCCAATAAGAGACGCCCCAGGCACCGCCAGCGTCCGAGGACCCCCGGGCCGAGGCCGGAACCCGGCGCACCACCGACTCGGGTACCCCGGACATGCCGCGCCAGGCCCGTGAGCAGACCGAAGTCCCGGGCGGCCAATCCCCAGGCCGACATCCTCCAGCCTTGCTTCTACCGCCCGATGGCCGGGTGGCAACAGAACCCAGCACGTCCACCCACCAGCCCACACCCCACCAACTGGTCTGTCACTGTGGAGGCCGACCAACAACGGCCAGAGCCCCCCACCCCAGCACCCCCGCGAGGGCTAAGACCAAGACCCAGGAGCCATGTCCAGTGTGAATATAGCCGATCGGGCCCGGAGACGCCGGCCACCCGCCACGGCCTCTCGCCGACGCCCGGACGCGGCAAGCGG
Source organism: Apricaphanius iberus (assembly GCA_028564705.1). Lineage (NCBI taxonomy): Eukaryota > Metazoa > Chordata > Actinopteri > Cyprinodontiformes > Aphaniidae > Apricaphanius > Apricaphanius iberus. The sequence continues at coordinate 718,562 of JAPXFQ010002398.1, read as the reverse complement.
CCACCGGGGAGCAAGCGACAGGAACCAGCCCGGGGAGATGGAAAGGGCAGCAGCGCCCGCCAACCACCGGCCGACCACAGCCCCCCCCCAGCCGGCACCGACGGCAGCGGCCCCCCCCGGCCAAGCCCCAGCCAGGGCCCCAGCCGGGGGGCACGCCGCCCCAGAACCCCGAGCCCCAGGCCCAGCCCAGACCCCCCCAGAGCAGCACAGCACCAGGCCAGTAACCCGTGTCCGCCAGCACGACCCCTCTAAGGCGCCGCATGCAGCCACTAGGAGTCACCACACAAAGACCCCAAAGTCCCACCCCAGGCGAGGGTCTCGGCACCTATCGCCGAACCGCAAGCGGACCCACCCCCAAGGACCTCCCCGCAGTCACCACCAACCCTTAAGCTCCACATCGGCAACCGTGTCCCACAGAACGGAATCAAGGGCCCGACCCCACTAGGTGATGGAACTGATCAAGGGTGACCAGAAAGATTGATCAGATGTGGAGGCAGATGCCGTTTCTAGACCAATGTAATCCAGAAGGAGATCTCTATATTGATTAATATTCAGAGTATTTTTATTTTTCCAGTTCAAGAGGATATTTTTCTTAGCGATGCATAAGGCGATGTAAAATAATTGCATAGACTTTGTATCCATGGTAACTTCATCTATATTTCCCAGCAAGCAAACTCTGGGAGCAGGTGTGATATTACATTTCAGACACTTTGATAGATCTTCACATATCTGGTACCAATATTTCTTAACAGGTGGGCAGAACCAAAGAGCATGAATATAATTGTCTGGTAGATTGCTTGTACATTGTAAACAGGTATCAGACGGCGTATAACCCATCTTGAACATCCGTTGCCCTGTATAATGCACTCTATGAAGGATTTTATATTGTATTAATCGTAGATTAGGATTCTTAAGAAATTTGAAGGTTCTTAATGAAATTTGAGACCAGAGGTTTTGGTCTATTGAGATGGACAAGTCCATCTCCCATTTTGAAATAGGAAGGGCTATTGATTCATCTATTCTATTTAATGTTTTGTATATTTTAGATAGCAGTTTGGGAGGGTTAAGATTAAGGAAGTCTAAAACTTTTCCTGGAATTTGTAAATCAACTGTATTGAGCCTAAATTTATTTTTTATAATTGATTTAATTTGTTGGTATTCTAAGAATTTATTCTTGTTAATTCCGAATTGTGTAACCAATGTATTAAAGGGGATAAAGTCTGTTCCATCAAATATATGCTCCAGGTATTCAATTCCTTTACAACTCCAGCCTGGAAAGTTAATCATGCATTTTTTTTGTAAGATATCCGGGTTATTCCAGATGGGTGTACGCCTGCATGGGACTAGTGAGGTCTTTGTCATTTTAAGAAATTCCCACCAAGCTGTCAGAGAGGAGCTGATATTTATACTTTTGAAACATTCATTTTGTTTTATATTTGAGCTAACAAAAGGTAGATCTGAAAGTTTTATCTTATTGCATAGTGTCTGTTCTACATCTACCCAGCACTCATCGATATAACTGTGTTTTACCCATCTTGATGTGTATTGGAGTCTGTTGGCTAAGAAATAATGACGAAAGTTTGGTAGGTCTAGACCTCCTTTATCTTTGGACTTCTGTAGTGTTTTTAAGCTGATACGTGGGGGTTTATCTTTCCAAAGGAATTTAGAAACAGAAGAGTCCAGAGATCTAAACCAATCAGGTGATGGTTTGCTTGGGATCATTGAGAATAAATAATTGATTCTAGGCAAAACCATCATTTTTATTGTAGCTACCCTTCCAATAAGTGATATTGGAAGGGATTTCCATCTTGCCAGATCATCTTCCACTTTTTTTAAAAGTGGGACGTAGTTTAGCTTAGATAAGTCTGCCAGTCTTGGTGAGATATGGATACCTAGATATGTAATATTTCCGGACCGGAGCTGCAAAGCAACAGGACTCTGGTAAGAACAGTTGATTGGAAGGACTGTAGATTTTAACCAATTTATGGAATAGTCTGAAACTCTTGAGTAAGATTTTATTAACTCAATTACCTGATACAAGGAAGTTTGTGAATGCTGTAGAAAAAGTAGTACATCATCTGCGTATAAACTGATTTTATGTTCTATTTTGTTGCATTGTATACCTTTAACATTATTATTTTGCCTGATTGCTGCTGCTAATGGTTCAATAAAAATAGCAAAGAGGGAGGGAGAAAGTGGACATCCCTGCCTGGTACCTCTCTGAAGAAAGAACCTTGATGATGTTTGATTATTGGTCCTAATACATGCTGTTGGTGAGCTGTATAATATTTTTAACCAGTTTACAAAAGAATTACTGAATCCGAATTTATTTAAGGCTGCAAATAAAAATTTCCAGTTAACTCTATCAAATGCTTTTTCTGCATCTAAAGATAATATATTGGTTTGGACGTTTTTACAGTGGGAATAATCTATTAAATCTATTAATCTACGTGAATTTGTGGAAGAGAGCCTACCTTTTATAAAACCTGTTTGATCCGGGTGGATTATTAGAGGTGTTATTTTCTCTATCCTTCTTGCAAGAGCTTTGCAAATTATTTTCAGATCCACATTGATAAGAGAAATCGGACGATAACTGGTAGGAGACATAGGGTCTTTTCCTGGTTTTAATAGAAGATTGATGTAGGCAGAATTCATGTTTGGTGGTATTCGACCATTTTCCTTTGTTTCCTGTAACATTTTGTAAAATGTTGGTGCCAGAATATTCCAGAATTCTTTATAGAACTCTGCTGGAAATCCATCTGGACCTGGAGCTTTATTATTAGGCATAGATTGGAGGGCCTCCTGGAGTTCAGACACTGTTAGCGGTGAATCCAGGGCCTTTGCTTGACTGTCTGAAAGTTTAGGAAGAGTTATTTTATCCAGAAATTGTACAATATCATTATTTGAAGGGTTTATCTCTGGTGTGTATAACGTCTCATAAAATTCTTTGAAAGTGTTGTTTATTTTTTCAGGGTCATATATTATATTCCCAGTTTTGTCTTTGATTGCAGATATAGTTGTTTTTTCTTTATTTATTTTTAACTGATTAGCTAAGAAGCTACCTGATTTATTACTATGTTCAAAGTTTTCTATTCTAAGTCTTTGGATTAAGAACTGCGTCCTTTTATTAATAATTTCATTTAACTCTAATTTTGCTTTCCTTATTTTACTTAAGCTCTCTTTATCCAGGGAAGGTTCTAATGATTTAATAGTTTCTTCTAATTCCTGAACATGTTTATTTTCTGTTCTCTTTTTATTTGATGAGAATGAAATTATTTTACCTCTAATCACAGCTTTCCCTGCTTCCCATAGAGTGGATGGCGACATACCAGGGAGATCATTAAATTCCATGTATGAAGCCCATTCTTTTTCAATATATTTAATAAATTCTTTATCCTTAAGTAATGATGTATTAAATCTCCAATTTTTATATTGAAGGGTTGCAATTTTATTTGCTAAATTTAAAGAAACAGGAGCGTGATCGCTGATCACTATAGGATGTATCTCAGTGTCTGAAATGTCATTCAACAGTGAGCTGCTGACTAACAAATAGTCCAATCTAGAATAAGAATGATGTACGTTTGAGTAAAAAGTGTATTTTCTGTCGTTGGGATGAAGCGATCGCCATGCATCGCAGAGTCCATAATCGCTCATGTACTGTTTAACTATATCTATGGATTGCCATCTGCGCTGAGTCCCTGCTGTACTGAGCCTGTCTATTTCTTCATTTAGTCCAAAGTTGAAATCTCCCCCAAGAACAAGTGAGCAATCCATGTGATTAGCCAGAACCGAGAAGAAAGTATGAAAGAATGAGGGGTCGTCAACATTTGGACCATATATACTAACTATACATAACTTTTGGTTATTTATAAATAGTTTTAATATTATAAATCTACCTTCTGGATCTGTAGCTGTGTCTATTACTTTAAAATTAGTATTTCTATTTATTAATATTGCTACTCCTCGTTGTCTAGAGTTATAGCATGAAGAAAATATATTAGGATACTCTGGTGTTTTTAAATCATTAGCTGTTGAACTTGATTTATGAGTCTCCTGTAGTAAGACGACATCTGCCTTCAGTCTTGTAAGATGGTTGAAAATCTTAATGGTTTTATCTCTGCAGCTAGCGCCGCGAATATTCCATGTTATAAATTTTACAGGATTCATAGAGCTAAGATAAACCTTAGATATGTACTATCGCCAAGGATGAATATAGGTGTAATTTTGGTTTGTCCATGGGGTTGCCAGATTGAAAAAAAACCAGAAGCAGAGATAAAGCGAGGCAAATAATGCACCATACAGGTGTGTACAGAATGAAAGAATGATGGAAAAACATGAATATGCCATGATAAAAGTCTGTGTGTGTGAGAGAGAAAAAGGAAAAAAGGTGATAAAGAGATTTGGTTGTACACATGTGAGAAAGATAATAGTGAAAAAGAAAAAATGAAAGAAAAAAAAAAAAGTGCACAGCCCTGCCCCTACCCACATTAACAAACAAAAACAGCCTGCTGAGCTGTGCTTTTTTTTTTAAACTATAGTTGTCTGATAAAGCTAATTCTGTCTTGGTTCTGTTAAATATGACTAATAAAGCCAAGGAGTAACCTGAGGGTCCCTAAACAGCTGACCGTTAACATACAGTTTATCCACACTAACCGTAGCCCTACAGCCCTCACTAATATGTTTTTTTCTAATTGGAAATAACACGCGTCTTCTGTCCAGGATTTCTTTCGGAAACTGATCATTAACGCTGTAATTCGTCCCCCGTAGCTCTCTCCCGCGTCCTTTGACTTGTTCTTTTTGTTTAAAATGTTCAAATTTTGCAACAATTGGTCGCGGGCGGGTGTTGTTGGGCTTCTTACCTCCGAGTCGGTGAACCCGATGGAAGGTTATGCTTTTAACCGTGTCGTCTGGCAGTTTCAGTTGGTGTTGAATGAACTTTCGCACGGCTACTTCAGCATCTTCCTCAGCCTGCTCTGGTATCCCCGAAAAAACAAGATTGTCCCTCATTGATCGGGCCTGGATGTCTAGAATAGACTCCTTGAAGCTTTTGTTTTCTCCAGACAGCTGCTTCATTCCCTCGGTGAGTTTCTTAACGTCTTCTTTTAGTGTTTGATTTTCTGTAACTAGCGAAGCTACTTGTTGTTGGCTGAACTCCAGCGATTCCCTCAAAGCCTGAAATTCTTTATGAAGAACCTCAACCAGCGCGAGACGGGCGTCCAGGCTGGTTAGCTTCTTGTCTATTGAGTCCAGGATGTCGCCGTAGCTTCTATCTGGCGAGTCGGTGGATGTGCTAGCCTCGGAACGAGTGCGCTTCTGCGACGGTGTGCTCGTTGTTGTATCTGAAGCAGGTTTCCGTGACTTACCCATAACGATGTTATCAAAGCACTCGTCTAGGTAGCACTCCAGCGAATCCAATGTTTCCTCGTCCAGGTTGTTTAGAGAAAAAAAAATAACTTGATGGTTATTTTAGAAGCTGCGTTTGATTCAAAAAAGATTGTCTTATTTTACCTGGGTGTATACATTACCACATAACCGCCATGTTCACCTATGCACAGCTCTCGCCTGTTATTATAAAGTTATTCCAGAACTTTAACAACCACAATGTAGAACTTCACATTAATAACCAATTCCAGCAACACCCTCAGATTAAGAATACAGCAGGATGAAATCCATCAGCAGGTTTGTGAAGACTATCTGTTCTGAAAGGTCAATTTGATTTCTAAATAATTTTAAGATTTTTTGTGAAAGGAAACGTCTGTTTACAAGAAATGAGCGTAACATTAATAAGAAAGGTCAGAGGCTTTATCTCTTGAACTTGTCTCATGTGAACTCACTGCCCTGTTCTCAAAATGAGATAAAGACGTCAGACTCAGCTCTTACAGTATCAGCTGAGACACACAGTGGATGCCAACCAGCTGGAACACACAGAAACCATGACATTCGAAAGGTATACAGAGTCTCAGCAACTCTGTGCAGAAACACATCAGCTCAAAAAGCTAATTTACTACATCACCACCCAACAACTCCATCTCCAGCAGCGACTCCAGCTGATCGTGCAGATTCAACTCTATGCAGAATCTCACCAGCTGATGCCTACACACCTTTGTCCTCATCATCGTCATCAAAGTTACCGGCAGAGCCCCATAGGCTCGTCCCTGTGACCTTCCGGGTCCCAGCATTGCGGCTGCCTGGTGTTCCCCTGGCGCTTCCATCTGTTCCTCTCTTGGGGGGTTGTTGACCCTGCGTTGGTCTGCCTGTGGCTCCTGCACTCTGGGGAGCTCTGGACTTCGTCCGTCGGCTGGCTGCTGGTCCTTCCTGCCTTGCGTTGGCCGCGGGGTGCCCTTGTTGGCCGATCGCTGGTCGGGGCCCTGCTGGGGGGGCGGGGCAACTCTGATCCCTCGTGGTCCTAGGCTGGGCCTTCCCTGGTGTAGCGGGTTACCGGCGGAGCCCGTGGGCTCGTCCCTGCGAGCTCCGGGGCCCCAGCATTGCGGCTCCTGTGCTGGTCCGCTTGTGGCCCCTATGCTCTGGGAGGCTCTGGGAATTTACATCACCGACCTCTTTCATCTCTGTGTCGATTCCTGTAGGACGGATTCATGGCTCCTTGAACCAGCTATCAATCACTTGCATGGGGAAACCTTATTTAACACCTGCATGCTCACACATACATAGGTGCTGGGACATTGGTGTGTACGGAGATATTCTTGAGCTGAGGTTATCGTCAACTAGGGTTGCCAACTTTCATAAATTAAAATAATGGACACTTAGGCTACAGGGTATTATTCACCACAGGCTGAGCCGTCCGACTCGTGGGGAGGTGTGCTTAGGGGTCATCCAGAACGGTTATACGTTAAGCTTAAAATGCTTTATTCACAAAGAACATATTAATGCATCAGTTCTGTAAGTTAGGCTACAAAAAACTGCAATGAAATGCATCCACATAAAAAGGAATAGGATAAAGTGTATTAAACATATGTTAACATGCAGTGTGATCTAACACATGACGATACTGAGAACAACATGAGGTCTATTTGTTGAGCTTAGAACAATGTATTTTCAATATTTTCTTTCAAAAGTGACTGGGGATATTGCAGATGAGCCCTGTTATGGAAAATTTTATATTGAGAAGTTATATTGAGACAGGAGTACTACTACAGAACGCATTATTACAGTTGAAACCTCAGAACACAATGAGAAGTATTGAATTTGATTTAAAACATTTTAGGTATTAAACTCTTCAAGTGCCCTGGTCACAATATAGCTACCTTTAATGAACGATAGCTGCAGATATGACTGCTGATTTAATTACTACTTTACATCAGGAGATGGCGGACATCTGAAACTTTAATTTAAGCCAAATCTTTTGGTGGGTAGGCTATACCATGGAAGATTTGGAGTAAATCAGCTTTTTATGCAGCTTCGTGAGTGAGAGAGACGACATACAGCTGCTGCGGTCACAGCATGGAGAGAGCAAGTTTCAGAAACATAAAACGTATGATGCCGAGACGTCTGAGTCACCCACCGGGAAGTTCTGGCTTATTCAAATTCTGAAAAGAAATATTTAGCCTACCCTCTGATCAAGTTATTCAGTTGTCCAGGGAGAAAGAAACCAAAACTCAAACAGCACACAGCAGCAGCAGCCGGCCGGTGTCCTTCGCCATGACGCTCCACAGCAGAAGCAGCTGCGGTGCTGTGATGCTCTCCCGCAGGGAGAAAGGTATGTGATTAGGTAGCAAGGTGGTCATAACCAAGGGCGTCAATTTGTTTTTAAAATTGGTGGGGACATAATTATAAACTTGAATGCGGTTTTAGGATATTTATTTAGCCTCTAAGTATTCATCCGTTTCATGTTTCATTACAATATGCACTGCAGAGTAGCCTATATGCTACGTGGTGAAAACCCTATCTTTTTACAAATCAAAAGCCATAGGTTTAACTGTTTTCCTTTTTAAACATCACCAACATTATGCTATCAGTTGGGAAGAATTATTAAAATCCACATTGTACCACGAAGAACAATGGTGGATATAATATGTAAGCACCAGAAGACTGTGCAAAAATAAAACGTGTTCGTTTTGCAACCCTAACACCTTTCTGTGTGGAGAAACTTAAAATTTAACTTAAAGCTGACAGTGCTGCAATAGAGCAACTACCTGTGAGTGATCCGCATAAAATTGTTTCAGGTGGAGAAAAACCCAAATTGAATTTCACGGCTCCCAAAGGAAGTCTATTCAATGCGAGTGGACCATAGGCGTTTTTAGCCCATTTTTGGGAGAGCTGAAGCACCTCCAAACTTAGTCAAAGCACCCCCTAAAGTGGGAGAATTATTGCATTTTTTTGTACTGAATGTGGATTCCTTTTTTTACAAATTAGAAAAATGTAAAAAAAATTACAGTACTTGCTTGAAATGTAATACTTAAATAAAAAAATACAACTAATCAGTTTTTATGCAGTAATGTATTTTCCGACCGTCTCTAAGCACATCATACTGGTAGTTGGTACTTGCTTGGATCAGGTGAATCTCCGGCCAGCGGGAGTCTGCTCTAGAGAGCTGCATTTTCAGCAAATCAGCAGAAGACAAGAAACCTTGTTGTTTTTACCAAACAAACTGTAAGTTGAATTGTGCAGTTGCATGTAGATGTTAGCTAAATAACTATAATGCATGTCATTATATCATGTTAAGCTAGTTACTGTCACCTGTTACATTTGAGCATATTGAGAAATGATGATAAAAGAAAAGCTTTGTTTTGTTTTTTAACAAAAACCTCTCGTTTCTGAATTAAACAGATAGATTTCACATGAAAGAAAACTGCAGCTGCAGCTGGGTCCTCTTGGTTGCTTTAGTTATAGCTACAGAACATCTAATAAAAAAACTGCATTGGTATTTATTACTTTATTTTCTGTTAGGAAATCAACAGCTCAGAAAAACAGATCTAATATATTTTTTTAATTATCAAACTCCAGAAGAACATAGCTTTTTATTGATTATTTATTTTTGTTTTTTTTAGAAAAACAGCTTTTTACATTCCTTCAAACATTTGGATTGGTTTAGGCATCAGAGTCCACCAAACTGCAGAAAAAAAATCAAATAAAGAAATTTCTTAATATTCCTTAATATCCATCCATCCATCCGTTTTCTGAACCGCTTAGTCCTCCAGGGGTCGCAGGGGGGCTGGTGCCTATCTCCAGCTGTCAACGGGCGAGAGGCGGGGTATACCGTGGACAGGTCGCCAGTCCATCACAGTATTCCTTAATATTTTCTAATGTTTTCATTATGTTTCAGATATTGCTTATAATCACTAATAATTCTATCATAATACCAAATTAAATCCACCAAAGATGTTATGTTTTTATATGTATTTATCTGTTCATCTCTGAATGAATGAATGCAATAATGACCAACTGAATGAATGAATGAATGAATGAATGAATGGACTACTGATCCCACAGTGTGAACATTTAGATGTTGAGGAAGCACACGCATAAAACAAATATCAATACAAATGAACACAGTGACAGTAAGCTTTAAAGTACCATATCATAAAAATAAAATAGAAATAAAGCTGTTCATAAACTAACTCAAAGTTGATGACAGATTTGGATGTAAAATCCAGCAAATGTCAGAAATGGGCCAATAAACAAGTGATTCAATTTTGGGGATGATCAGTTGTTATGAAGGAATCTAAACTTTACTGAGTTACTTGACAGCTTTTCTATTTTTCTAAGATGATTTTCAAGATAAGTTTCTAGTTTATTATATTTTTATGAGCAGTGACTGTGCAGATCTTATGTTAGATGCATGTGCTACTGAGTAGCTAAGTGACTGGATGTCCATTATTATATCTCTTGTTTTGTGCATGCGCTTGTTAAAATGTACAAAACAGTAAAGTTAATCTCACCAGTTCGGGGAGCTCTCTGGGCACTCAGCACCCCTTAACCTCTTATCCTAGAATCGCCCCTGGAAAGGACATAACCTATGTTTTTTTAAGAGTCCCAAAGAGGAAAAATGTTCATGAGTTGTTTAGGTGAAGGGAGCAGGAGGGAATTTATACTGAAATTGCGCTGATGACGCAATGCTGTTAGTATCTATCCATCCATACATTCACTAAAGGATCAAGTTTTTGATTTTTTTCTTCCAACTTTGATTGAAATGTTGTCCAGTCCCTGGTTCTCCGATCCTGCATCCCAGAAGGGACTCTGGCAGCTGGATGCCGAGATAGTGAGAATTCTGGCATTCTCTCTACACAAATCCAGAATGTCAACATATTATCTTTGGGAGTCTTAAACAAGCATAAATATTACATGAATATTTTGTTCCTTGCTATCCGCCTGCAGAAAAGAAACCAGACTCATTAAATTTCATTTACAATGGTCCCTCATTTATTGCAGGGGTTCTAATAACCCGCAACAGGGGAAATCTGCAAAGTAGTCATCTTTATTTTTTACAATCATTGTTTTAAGGCTGTAAAACCCCTCGCCTAACACTTTTTTACACTTTTTCCAGACATACATTAACATTTAATCACATTTCTCACTAGTTTGAGCCCTAAATTGCGCTTTCTGATCACTATTTGATTCTTGTGGTTTAAGTTTTATTCTTATTTTTTTATTTCCTTTTTAACCTAATGTGTTTTATCTGTTTTTAATCCATCCATCCATCCATTTTCTTAACCACTTAATCCTTAATGGGTCGCGGGGGGGCTGGTGCCTATCTCCAGCTGTCAACGGGCGAGAGGAGGGGTACACCCTGGAAAGGTCGCTAGTCCATAACAGGGCCACATAGAGACAGACAGGACAAACAACCATGCATGCACACACACACCTATGGACAATATGGAGAGATCAATTAACCTGACAGTCATGTTTTTGGACTGTGGGAGGAAGCCGGAGTACCCGGAGGGAACCCACGCATGCACGGGGAGAACATGCAAACTCCAGGCAGAAAGACCCTGGGCCGGGATACGAACCCACAACCTTCTTGCTGCAAGGCAACAGTGCTAATCTATATTGCATAAATTTGTTCCTTACATCATCTTTTCTTATTGATTGATTGTGTCTATCTGTTAAACCTAACTGTTTCTGTTTTTCTCTAATCATGCTTCTGTAATCATGTATTTGGTATCATTATCACTGAATCATGTAAAGCACCTTGAATTGCCTTGTGTTGAAAGTGTGCTATATAAATAAAATTGCCTTGCCTTGCCTAGTTTTAACACTCCAATCTTCGTAGATATAAAACATAAAAGTATTAATACGTAGTAAAAGTGTTTTGGGGGGAAGTGTCTAAAAATCTTTTTAAACAATAGTATCTATACTTTTACTTGAGTATTAAATTTGAATTCATTTTCCACCGCTGCCGCCAACTCGCCTTCCTCCTCTCCTCTGTTGACCGACAGTAGTCCAATTTCCACCAGCAACCTGTGGGTCAACAGCACCGGTGATGGTCGTCGTCAACCCAGGCCTCGACTGATCCAGTATGAGGTTTGTATTTGTGATTCATATGTTTGATTTGCCTTAACTTTTACGTCAAATCCCCTACCTGAAACAACTCTATACATTTTTTTGGACTTGGGACCGGCACAAGAAATCACTGGCTTGTGACCCATTACCCCTTATGGTTGCATCATTGTCATCTGCCTGACAATGTAATGGCTAAAAATATAGCGCTTTTAAAAACAAAGATGAAACTGAGTCCTTCAGGTGTTTAAGTATTTAATGAACACATGTTTGGCCAAAACTTGTAGGGACACAGCTTACTGTTGCATTCATTACCCAATCCATCTGATTGAGCACCTTAAACAACAATTAGGAATAACTGTTTATCTTCTCCAGCACATCCTCTTCAATCTTTTTGTCCACTTCCTAAAGAAATATTTCATGCCAGTCTTACAGTAATGCATGAAGGAACATTATGCTAGAACAACAAACTTGTTTTCTAACTTTACCTCCTGTTTGACATACTTTCAATAAGACCGAGAACGAGTAATGGAATACTAATTACATAAAAAGTATTCCATTATGACACAAAACTGCTTGATGTCACTCTCACTGATGACATATGTAGTGTGTACAACAAGGTTCAGAGCTTTTCTGAATGTATTTTGGTTCAAATAGTTTGTCTAACAGCAGGAAGAGATGAGGCAGCAGTTCCCGCAGAGGAAGTTAATTAGCGCCAGAGGAACAACATCCCACCAGGAGACTTTCAAAGAGGTGCCAGCACACTTTCTCTCAATGTGTGAAAAGATGACTCAGACTGTGATGCCGTGACAACCTGATGGTCTTCTACTGCCCTCATGTGGTAAACAACTGAAACAACTGTGTCACAGTGAACTTCTGAAGTCTGATTCTGGGGAACAGGAAATAGTTTTCTGTGGATTAATTTAAACAATTCTAACATTAAAAAAAAACATAACAACAAGTAAATCCAGTTTTAATATATAAACTGTAAGAAAATCCAATGGCATAATACAAAATATGTGCTACTGCTTTACATATATAAAAGCAAAATAAATTACCTAGTAATGTTTCTATAGACAAAAACTGCATTGCTCATTATTATGGTTGACAACTGGTATTATTTTTAATGTTATTCTGATGCTGATGTCTTCCAGTCAAAGGAAATTGTGTTAATAAGACATTGCTCTAAATCCAAAGGCTAAATAGCAGTTACAGTACCATGCATATGCATTGGCAACCCTGCTATTTATATAGGACAATTCTTGAAATTAGGACTTTTTATTGCAGCCACACGATCTAATATTGAAAATACATAGTTACACTAAGTCATTTGATTTAATTACTGACTTAGGTATTATTGCAAGGAGAGAACATCCAAAAACAAGCAATCTGTCAAGTGTCCAAAGTGTAATAGGGCACACGCAGTCGCTGCTAAATAAAAATTATTCTTTATGGTGAAATGCTGGCAGGCAGTGAATGAGTAGTCAGTATACAGAAGGACGCCAGACCTACAGGAACGAGCAGGAAAGAAAAATGTAGGAACCAATAAGGAGTGAGAGAGGAAGTGAAGGCCTTGATTGCAGGGAATGAGGATCAGGGGTTGACTAGGATGGACTATTAAATAAATGTGTTTATTATAAAGGCTGCTTTTTAACAGTGTGAGATTATTATCTTGAGGTTTTATGCACACACTTACCAATGAGTCCTGTACATAACAAACTCACCAATGACCGCAGGGGCCTTTTGTTTTGTGTTGTTTTTTAACAGTTGGAACTTGTATATTTAAACATAAAATATGTCATATATTATATATTGTGTTGATCTAACCAAGGAAAAGTCATGTTTGCTTTGTAATATAGCGAAAAGTACTAACTTTGTAGTTTCTGTTAAATATTGCAATGTATTTTTTAGTCAGATACTTTTCTACCAGCCTTAGGCAGAATATATAACAGGTTCCTGGGTATCAGTTAAATGAGACCTTTAATGTGATCTGGGTTTAAACTCTGTCCATGCCCATCTGTGTTGTATATTTCCTTCACAATAAAAAAAACAACATATTGTCATGATCTGTCCCTGTCTGTGTTTTGTATTCCTCCCTGTTTCCTCCCTTTCTGTTTGAGTTAATTAGTCCTAGTTTGTTTCACCTGTGGTCCTATTAGTCCTCCCTGTGTTTTCCGCCTCTGCTCCCAGGTGTTCTTCGTTTCCTGATAACCCTCCCCACAGTATATATGCCCTTCTGTGTCTGTCTGTCCTCGTCGGGTCGTTGTTGTCACAACCTCCCCTGGTTCTCGTTGTCGCCTTCTCGTTGTCTCTAGTTTGATTTTTGGATTTAAATAAACATGGGCCGTAAGAGCCACAAACGCCGCTCCGCATCTGGGTCCTCCTTTCCCCGCAACCTGACAGTACGACCCGACCTCACACTGGACCCAGCGGAGTACTCACCTTATTGTGGATCGCGGCTGGCTTTCTGCCCGCCCGGTGTTGGGCCCCGCCGTCATGAGGTGGGCGGCTTCCCCGCTCCTCGGGTTTCGGACCATCGCGTCGCTCCTGAGCATCCTCCGGCAAGCACGGCTGGTGTTTCCCCGGCATTCCTCCTCGCCTCTATGTACGATGATTCGGAGGAGGACGATGACGGCTTCCCGGAGCTCCCCTCTGACTTTCTGGATGACGAGCTGGACCTCTGCAGCGGCACCCAGGGTGCGCCGGTTTCGCTGCAGCTTTCAGCCTCCTGGTCCGACCGATCGCCTTCTCTAGCTCCTTCCACCATTCCTCCGCCTGTCGCCGGTCCCTCTGGTCCCTGCCTTCGCCCTGCTTCCCGGCGTCGGAGGAGGCGTCGCCGAGCTGCTCCGTCTTCACTCCAGGGGAGCTCCGCTTCCTCCTGCCACCAGCAGCCATTTTCGGGTCCGCCTTCTCAACCCCTTCAGCACCACCAAATACCGGCACTGTTCCCATCCCCACAGGGATCCCCATCTGTTCCCTCAAGCATCCGCGTCCCAGGTTACCTGTTTGATCCCAAATGCCCTCCGTGTAACAGTTGGTCTGCCCCCATTACTCCAGTCTCAGTCTGTTCCCAGCCAGCTTCATCTCAGCCGCTGCAATCCTCTTCCGCAGTCACTTGCTCAACACATCCAGTCTCGGAGCTTCACCCTGGCACCGCTGAAGGTGGCGCCATCTGGTGGCCCAGGACTGAAACGGACTTTGAAATTTTATTTAAGGAATTCAGGAATGACTTTAGGATGCTTGAAAGCATTTTTGAACTCTATGACGAGTTCGTTCAAAATAACGGAAAGAGTTCCAGAGGGGATATAGAGCCCGAGTTTTCTTTAAAGACTGTTTCGGAGCCCGATTTTTCGTTAAAGACTGTTTCGGAGCCCGATTTTTCATTAAAGACTGTTTCGGAGCCCGAGTTTTCGTTAAAGACTGTTTCAGAGCCAGAAAGCTCCAAAGAGATTATTTTTGAGGGTTCTACAGAGGCTCACTTGGAGCCTCGGACTGAGTGTGATCCGGAGTTCGGGTCCTCAGACACGGTTCCCGAGGTCTCCCCTGCTGCAGAGCCGGTTCCCGAGGTCTCTCCTGCTCCAGTGACGGTTCCCGAGACCCCTGACGTCCCAGTGACGGTCCCAGAGTCAGCTCCTCTCCGCGGCTTTCAGCAACAGGCCGCAGTCAAAGTTTCCTCCGAGGGTGTTCTGGAGAACACGCCTCCGGTTCCCGACTCCGCCGAGGGTGTTCAGGAGAACACGCCTCTGGTTCCCGACTCCGCCGAGGGTGTTCAGGAGAACACGCCTCCGGTTCCTGCCTCGTCCGAGGGTGTTCAGGAGAACACGCCTCCGGTTCCCGACTCCGCCGAGGGTGTTCAGGAGAACACGCCTCCGGTTCCTGACTCCTCCGAGGGTGTTCAGGCGAACACGCCTCCGGTTCCTGATTCCACCGAGGGTGTTCAGGCGAACACTCCTCCGGTTCCTGATTCCACCGAGGGTGTTCAGGCGAACACTCCTCCGGTTCCTGATTCCACCGAGGGTGTTCAGGGGAACACGCCTCTGGTTCCCGACTCCGCCGAGGGTGTTCAGGGGAACACGCCTCTGGTTCCCGACTCCGCCGAGGGTGTTCAGGGGAACACGCCTCTGGTTCCCGACTCCGCCGAGGGTGTTCAGGAGAACACGCCTCCGGTTCCCGACTCCTCCGAGGGTGTTCAGGAGAACACGCCTCCGGTTCCCGACTCCGCCGAGGGTGTTCAGGAGAACACGCCTCCGGTTCCCGACTCCGCCGAGGGTGTTCAGGAGAACACGCCTCCGGTTCCCGACTCCTCCGAGGGTGTTCAGGAGAACACGCCTCCGGTTCCCGACTCCTCCGAGGGTGTTCAGGAGAACACGCCTCCGGTTCCCGACTCCGCCGAGGGTGTTCTGGAGAACACGCCTCCGGTTCCCGATTCCGCCGAGGGTGTTCAGGCGAACACGCCTCTGGTTCCCGACTCCGCCGAGGGTGTTCAGGGGAACACGCCTCCGGTTCCTGCCTCGTCCGAGGGTGTTCAGGAGAACACGCCTCCGGTTCCTGCCTCGTCCGAGGGTGTTCAGGAGAACACGCCTCCGGTTCCTGCCTCGTCCGAGGGTGTTCAGGAGAACACGCCTCCGGTTCCTGCCTCGTCCGAGGGTGTTCAGGAGAACACGCCTCCGGTTCCTGCCTCGTCCGAGGGTGTTCAGGAGAACACGCCTCCGGTTCCTGCCTCTGCAGAGGGTGTTCAGGAGAACACGCCTCCGGTTCCTGCCTCTGCCGAGGGTGTTCAGGAGAACACGCCTCCGGTTCCTGACTCTGCAGAGGGTGTTCAGGAGAACACGCCTCCGGTTTCTGACTCTGCAGAGGGTGTTCAGGAGAACACGCCTCCGGTTTCTGCCTCTGCAGAGGGTGTTCAGGCGAACACGCCTCCGGTTCCTGACTCTGCCGAGGGTGTTCAGGCGAACACGCCTCCACCTAAGCTCAAGGTTCCACGCCGCCGGCCTCCAAGGCTCAAGGTTCCACGCCGCCGGCCCCCAAGGCTCAAGGTTCCACGCCGCCGGCCCCCAAGGCTCAAGGTTCCACGCCGCCGGCCCCCAAGGCTCAAGGTTCCACGCCGCCGGCCCCCAAGGCTCAAGGTTCCACGCCGCCGGCCTCCTCGTCTGCTGCTTCCTCGTCGCCGGCCTCCTCGTCTGCTGCTTCCTCGTCGCCGGCCTCCTCGTCTGCTGTTCCCTCGTCGCCGGCCTCCTCGTCTGCTGTTCCCTCGTCGCCGGCCTCCTCGTCTGCTGTTCCCTCGTCGCCGGCCTCCTCGATTCTGGCATCCACGTCGTCGTCCACCAGGCCATTGGTCTTCTGTGGACTGGTTTTCGTCCCTCCATCCTGGACCCCCTCCTCCCGCCCTGGCTTGGAGTCTCTGCTTGGTGCTCCAGGAGGCGCACCTTGGGAGGGGGGTACTGTCATGATCTGTCCCTGTCTGTGTTTTGTATTCCTCCCTGTTTCCTCCCTTTCTGTTTGAGTTAATTAGTCCTAGTTTGTTTCACCTGTGGTCCTATTAGTCCTCCCTGTGTTTTCCGCCTCTGCTCCCAGGTGTTCTTCGTTTCCTGATAACCCTCCCCACAGTATATATGCCCTTCTGTGTCTGTCTGTCCTCGTCGGGTCGTTGTTGTCACAACCTCCCCTGGTTCTCGTTGTCGCCTTCTCGTTGTCTCTAGTTTGATTTTTGGATTTAAATAAACATGGGCCGTAAGAGCCACAAACGCCGCTCCGCATCTGGGTCCTCCCTTCCCCGCAACCTGACACATATATGTTTTGACAGGTTTTTGAGGTTTTGTCTAACAAATATAGTTTTACTGAGAACAGTTTATTTTTTCACATCATGACCTGCTCCCACACTGAGATCTATCTATACCTGGATTCTGGTGACTAACTGCAAACTTACTAATTTCTCTGAGTGTTTTAGCTGAAGGGCACCTCAGTGGTGATAATGAGCTAGAAGAAGTAATGCCTTTTCACTCTTCCAACTCATATATTTCCTGCTGGTACCCAATAATTAAACACATGTTTCTGATCTGATTGCTGCTTTTCTAAACTTTAGACCAGATATGGAGCCATGAGTTATTGCTGGCGCTGTTGGACTTACCTTCAAAACAAGTCAAAAGATAAGCAAGCTGCACAGGACAATAAGAAAGCACATATCTTTGACACAGCATGCTGAAGACTTGCTATTACTGGCCACACAATTTGAAATCCTTAACAAACATTAATGTCTGCAAATAATATTTTTTCAACTTTGTAACCTTAAGATGATCATGTTATTTAGGCACTTTTAATTAGGACTCATTGATTTAAAGTGAAAATTACAGGTCATGACTCCTTTAAGGATTGAGTTGCAGAAGGAAACGAGAAGAAAGCAGTTCTTCGTCTACGGAGGGATTACCATTCTATGTCACTCCCAGTTTTACTGTGCATGTCATCTGCAGAATGATACAATCAAGTCTGTTGGTTACTTTAATGAAAAAAACAACAAAGCATGCAAGTTCAATCTGCAGTGATCACATCATATCAGGTAAGCTTTGGCTAACAAACAAGCTAACATAGCTAACATTGCAACTGCAAAACAATGCAAATCATAACAAACCGGAGCTATGTCAAGGGTCGATGTTATGCCAAAAAACGCAGATCTACCAAAAATCCTCTTTTTATATTATATAAATATATATATATATATATATATATATATATATTTTTTTTTTTTTCTGTACCCATTGTAATTCAACTTCTAGAAGTACTCTAGTTTACAGCATTTTTTCCTTACCTGCCTATAATGTTTGCACAGTATTGCATATAAATAAATATATATTTCTAGGATGAACAGCCCCTTTTATTTCGCAATGACCGAAAATTATTTGGCAATGCAGCAACAGTAACCGAAGGAGCCACTTTTTAGCCTTAAACAGACAAAATGTAGGTTCATACTGTATCAACCCCGAAAAAATAAACTCTTTGAAATACCAAGAAATTTTAAGTCCAAATCTGGCTGACTCTGTCTGAAATGACGATGAGATGGGGTCTTTCAAAATGATAATGATATAAAATATTTGGTCACAAAGAAAAAGCTTGCCGGACAAAATTTGCTATATTTTCACATCACCTCGGTCCCCTGATGTAAATCCAATAGAAATCCTTTGGAATGAGCAGAGAAGAAGAAAGCATTAGTGAGGATCTATCTAGAGAGGTTGTGCAAGGATGAAGGTCATAGATCCCTTTAACTGTTAGCTCCAGCACTGTGAAATGTTTTACGAAACTAAATGCTTGTCTCTTTGCAAAAGTTTTCTTTGACTTAATATTAAATTACATTGAAAGTAATTATTAATTAAAATAGGATTTTTTTTTTTTTACCCAGTGATAAAATCTGCTTAAATGTATTTTCCATATTGTTTCATTGGAAGATTATGCTACAATAAACAATACTACGGATGTTCCAATCAGCATTTTAGGCCTCTGATCCTGACCCGATCTTTTAACCTGAAAACCATTCCAGTTTTGAGTCTCAATCCGATCTATTGCATTTAGTATTGAAATGTATAGAACTAACATATATTTTTATCAAGTAACCCTACTCAGCTTTTTAAAAAGACTAATTTCATTAATAAGCATTACCATCAATGTGTAATGTCCCATGAAATCTAAATCTCAAAGAATTAAAGGTCAACTTCAGTTTAATGTTTCTGACCAAAGCAAAAAAAAAACTTACTCAGTATAGTATTTAAAAAAAAGTATTTCCAGCAGGCTATATGCTGATGTAAAGTTTGTAAGGTTGTAAGTTGCACTATTATTATTGGTGTTTTCACTATAAACTGAAATATCACATGCTCCCGAACTCAGCATAGATTTCCTACGCTATTTTAATGCAGCACGACTGCTGCTCAGTTTCTGCCTTTGTTCCTCTCCCTCACTGTGGGAGGTGAGATAAGTTTTACTCTGTTTATTTTGGTTTATTGTTGCGTATAAATGCCACAAGGTGAGTTTCTCTGCCTTTATTATATGGTTTAAAGTAAGGTTAAGAAAATGTTTGAAGTTTACCTATATTAGAACTGTGCTTAATCTTCTATGCCGATTTAGTTTATAATTAAGGTCATGTCCACACGTAGATTTTCCTCTGCTACTTGAAAAAAAAAATCATGCAGATTGTCGACCAGGGGCTCCTGAACCCGCCTAACCGTCCTTCATGTCATCATTGTGAACGTTGAAATATGTGCTTCTCTATGTTTTTGGTGGGGTTTTTTCTATTACCTGTGTTGTGAGTCCGTATACGGACCCAGAACACCCTCCCCCCTCCTGATGTGTAACTATTTCATGAGTACATGTGAGCGCCGCCTGCAAGCGGCTGCACTGCCCAACAGTGACCTGGATCTGTTTGTTGACTGTCTGTTTGTTTGTAATGATCTTGGACAGGTTGTACTCTAAAACTGAATTTCCCCTCGTGAGACAATAAAAGATTATTAAATTCAATTCAATTAAAAGCAAACAAACAAAGCGCGCTTTAACAATGGTTGATACCAACACAGCTCTGAGGGCATAAATGCTGTTATTGAGATTAAACACAGGTCGCACAAGTTTTTTCTCACGGATAGTGACGTTACGGCTCTTAAAACTCAATTTTCAACCATCCACACGCAGATACTGAAAACAGAGAAAACGCAAATCTCCACTTTGGCCGGAGTTTTTAAAAAGATTCGTTTTTGGTGCCGAAAATCTCCGGTCACGTGTGGATGACAGGCCAAACCGTAGAAAAATATCTGAGTTTTGTGAGATACCCGGCTGCGTGTGGACAGGACCTCAGAGTCCTTGTTTGCACCACTATGGAGGTTTGAATTATTGCCCAATCATGTCAAACGCAACTAGGACATACTTTCGTAAAGATTGGCGCCACTTGTTGGCTAATATTGTGGTACTATCATTTAAATGAGTGGATGAAAATAGTTGCCCACCCATTTTATTTTTATACTAAAAGTCATTTTCTGGTGTAAGATAACTACTGTGAGTCCATTTAAGCATGTGCTAAAATTTCTGCCAGCAGAGGGTGCTTGGTGCCTTTATTCACTAGTAGCTGAAGGCTTGGCAGAAGAAGTCAGTATGTAGCAGGTGAGAGCAGATTGTGGACCGAGTAGCTCAGACTGAACTGCTGTTTTCTTGTTTCTGCATATATGCTGGGTTTTAATTGTTGAATGTGCAATAGACAACGATAGTAATAGTTCTTGTGTGTTATATGGTGCAACAGACACAAGTCTAGAAAGTGTAAATGTATGTTTAGGCGTCTGTAAAGGTCCTCTGCCGCCATGTGTGTCTAAAGCTTGGTTTATGCTTGCCGCATGAACATTCCGCGCGGATACGAGACGTGCGGAGCCGGCCGAGAGACCTTATAGCAGCGTTTATACTTTCTGTAGCTTGTCCCTGCTGAGAGCCAATATTCTTGACGACTGTAGGGGGCGGTGTAGGGCTCTAGGGCATGGATAGAACACTACACCATAGTAGAAGTAGTAATCACTGTTGTTTACAAGATGGTGACACCCGTGAGCTTAAACAAAGCAGAAATTTTATGTTGTTTACTTAGGAAAAAGGACGAAAAAGGAGACTGTCCTCTTGTACATTAAAACACAGTTCATCACAGTGCTCTCTATCGGCCGAATCATAAAGATGTCTATTTACGAACCTCCGGCAATATGAGCTCACGCCAGTTCGCCATGTTTTTCCGAGCGGGACCGCGTAGTTAAAAATTTTCCTAGGTGCGCGGTGCGAAAATTTTGGGGCGGGAGGAGGCCGCGCGGAGAGGCGTGGTTGCTGAAATGACGTAATTTGGCCGCGTGGTCGTGGAGCCAAGCTTAAGATGGTGGACTCAGTCCGTGGCTGTTGTAGTAGGGAGTCAGAGTACGGTTAAATGTGTTTGTATGAGATAACATGTCCGCTAAGAACTGTATGTAGTGCCAATGTAGCATTAACTTGTAGCTGGAGCCTGCGTGGATCAAAGTAAATTGGCAATATCATAAGATGGTGAGGTAAACTGAAAGTCTGAGCTAAATGAATAAGCAGGCTAGGCTAGGGAGCCCATGGATTTATCCTATAGCTGTGCTGATCAGGTTGTTAGGGTGGGGAAAGTATATATTAGTTATACAGTTATTTGTTGGTCAGAACTGCATTTAATATGTTCAAGATAATCTGGAGAAAATGTAAAATGTTTAGTCTATTTCACAAAGGTAAAAGATGAGGAATGTATTAAAATGCATTTATTTGAGGTGGATTTAAATTGATAAATACAGTGACAAATAAATAAATAGAATTAAAAAGTAGTTCAAAACGGTAGTTTAAAAATCCAATGAAAGCACTCTAAAACTGAACTGGTGGAGGTCATTATTTTAGTTGTTTACAGTGAAATTTTTTGTGGATATAAAATTATTTAAATACAGAAAATGTAAAGCTATTTGATATATTAGAGAATGTTTCAGTATTACAGGGATAATGTGTTTTACAGTACAAAGGTGTTCATTTTTGTTGTAAAACTAACAAGAAGTAGGTATGTAGAAGGTGAGAGCAGATTTCGCACTGATTTTGTTCCAGGCACAGTATATAAAACATACATAGCTGATATGAGCCATTTTAGTATAAAAACTTGATAGAAAATCCATAAAAACTGGATTATTTACAATATTTTAAGCATAACATATTCAAGAGTAATATGATGGTCTCTTGAGCTCCTCTTGGGCTTCTAATGCTCAGTATAAGTCATTATTACAGAAAGAGTGTAGGAAAATAACAAAATCTAAAAGGCTACAGTGAAAAGTGGAGCACAGAATGACTGCTAAGTGGTTAAATCTGCCCCCTGACAGCAGATAATTACATTAGCTGTCTGTAAAATGCTTTGATCACTTCCAAGGTCTCACTGCTGCCTCTCAAGCAAATTTCCTCGTTGCTAATTGATGACATTTGCAAACCTTAACCCCCAAAGATTCCGAGCTGTGAAGAAAGACAAATCCCAGCTCCTGCAAAGCTCACTTCACATAACGCTCCCCCATCCAGGATTGTGCAGGGCGGAGGTGTGTGACGAGACCGTAACAAACTGACACATTTCATCAGTGAACATGGCAGGGAGCAAACGTTGTGCTGCCAAACCAAATACACTGAGACACCCTATCAGTTTACGAATGTAATGGATCCAGCAGGCAAGCTGAAAGTGTGGCCTCCAGAGGCTCTTTGAATGTGCCACAGCACATAAGAAACTGCATGGAGCCTGGAAGCGCTCAGCAGCCTTGGCCTTTTTTGGAGACAGCTAGGACCTGGAGTGCACAGTACAACCATTCAGACAGCTCACATAGGGTATGTCTTAAAAAGAGCAAGACAGGAAAATGGCTATTATATAAATACGAAAAAATTCCAGGACAATCTATTTAAGACCACACATAAAAAATACTCCTTCTTTTAAATCATACTTAAAGTATGAATTATTATTTCAAGGTGCCAGAATTTTTTGTAATGTCTTAAAATGATCTTTGGCAACATTTTTAAGCCTTCAGAAGAATGTGTTTTAATTTTTCCAAGGACATTTGCTTTAATAATCACAGCTGAACTGGTCAAGCTAATTTTCTATTCACATGGAAAGTGCTTCTGGAAAGCATAAAAAAATTCTAAAGACTTTTTAAAACAGGATGAACCTGAACCAGCATCAAAAAAAATAAAGTTCAAAAAATAATTTGAGCAGCCTTAAAATAACCACAAATAAGGATACAAAGAAACAGCAACACAATCAGAAACCTAACCTATCTAAAGGACTACAAAGAACAACAATTGGAGTGACAAAAATAACAAAGCCTCAAAGTAAAAAATAGCCAAGAAAAACAGATCAAAAATAACATTCAGTAATATGTTTATAGGGAACTGCAATGGAGAAGCAAAAAAAACAGTAATAAAGGTCCATCCAAAGTGCCTGTAATGGGTTATAGTAACACAAGAGATTAAGCCACACACCTTAACTTTACCCATGAGAAGGTTTCAGTATTGGAAGACATTCTGCCATGTTCCAGTATCTACAAGATCTAATCAAAAAATTTTAATTGACTGTAGACCTATTGCCCTTGTATCACACATTATATAGTAGTGGAGAGACTACTATTGGACTATTAAGAAAAGCAAGCAAACACCTTTCATAAAGCACTGCAGTTTGCTAATCATAGTCAGGTTGGAGTTGAAGACGCCATCATACTCTGCTTTATCAAACCCGCAATCATCTGCACCAAGCAGGCAGCACCATGAGAATGATGTTCTCTGATTTATCGTGTGAATTTACTATAATCCAGTCAGTTTTTTTTTGCAGAAACTTCAGAAGACACAAGGGGAGGCCTCCACTATCTCATGGATCAACAAGGACCTGACAAACAGATTACAGTTTGACGTGTTGTGTGCATAACCAGGTGGGCTCCAGAATAACAACACCAAAGGGCTCTGTGCTCTCACCATTCATTTTAACTCTGTACACTTCAGACTTTTTTAGTCTGAAGTGTAGTCCTTTAGTCACTTCAGAGTCCTTTATCTGCAGAAATACTGATAGGACACTGCAGTGGTCAGGTCTATCTGAGATTGACAAGAGGTACAAAGAGTTGGTGGCTTGGTGTTGGGACAATTATTTAATTTTAAATGCCAAAAGAAAATTATTGAAGATTTGCGAAAGTATAGAAACATGTAATATCATCATTTTCATCATGGGAGAAGATTTCGGGGTGGCCGTACGGTATAAATATGACAACACTTACCAGGACTACAGAGTGTACTGGAATGCAAAAGTAAACCCTGTTTGTTTTTTAATTTCTTGAGTAAAGTTAGATCATTTTGTCTGCTGCAGAATGATGCAGATCTACCACACTTGTAATCTTTTAAATACCAAACACAAAAACAGAAGTTTTTTGAGTAAAGATCCTTTTTGACTGTAATGTGTTGCTGCACAGTGATGTTTGTGAGACCAGGTAAGATGAAAACGTTTTTTTTATGAACTGAAGAGAGATTAATTACGTTCAGGGAAAAATTAAAGATATATGAGGAACCAGTGTCAGGACGGTAGCATATCAGTGCCAAAGGTCTGCACTACTCAGGTGTCACCACTGGCCGCGTGAGGAGACCAAAGAACAGGAGATCAGCAGCTGTGCAGGTATCAGATCACCTGGTGCAAAAAGACACATTCAGCTCCATACTCAGACAAGACGGCAGGTAAGGCTTGTGTGTGGGTTTAACAGAAAAGCAATGTGTTGAGAAAAGATTAAACTTTTTACAGCTTTAGGTTGCTTTTAACTCTTTGATAGGTATGGTACCTGAAGCTGTTACCTACTTCTAAGAAATATATTTCTCAGATCAAAGAAGGTCATTGGCTTAAATGATCAATAGCCAGAGTGGCTCCTCATTTCAAAGGCAGTCTTGACCATACATAAGCACTGCTACTACAGAAAAGGCTCTATTACCTCTGATTTCATGGCAGGATTTAGGAATTCATTGGAGCAACTGATTCGTTGACCTTGGTGCTCTGGCTGGAGTGTAACTGTGTTAAAAGTTCAGACAAGTAATGCAGTCACAAGTCTGGAGGAGTTGAAAAACAAAATGCTTAACTTGATCCTAAATGTACATTAAACTACTGTGGAGAAGCCACTACATCCCTACTCACAAAATGTTTTTGTTGCTTTTTTGCCACATGAAACTATGCTGATATGAGGATTTTGTTGCTTGGAGTGACAGCTGTATTAATCCAAAGATCATGTAATTGCAGATAGTAATTACTGTGTCAAAGTCATTTATTAGAAAGTCCTTTGACTTTCACATTCATTGAAAGCTGTGATAGCTCAGTGTTTTCCAATATCATAAAAATTGTAAATTGTTACTATGGAGACTTGGAAACCCTTAAATCCTGCACTTCTCTAGCAATGATCTCCATTATGATCCCTGTACATGGAAGAAAGAAAAACTGCAATGCTCCTCTAGTCTTGTATTTTACAGTTCAATTTTTAAGGTTATAAATTATTATTTTTCCTCAATTTATGACCACACAAAGGAATAAACCTACTTGTTTACCTGTGTCTTGACTTTAAAAAAGTGAGACAAATCTGTCTGACTTGAACGGGTGGTTTTCTTGTCATTCCCATGTTAAAGAATGACTATAGGAAAAATGTCTCTTTGGTACATAATATTTATAACACAGGGAACATGTTTGATTACTAATTAAATGTAATTAGTTTGTGACTGCAATGAAAGATTAATTAATTTTAAGGCTTCATACATATCTTTAACATGGGTTGGCAATAATGGTGAATTGTGTGCAAAGTAGCCGGTATTTGTATATTTATATTTGCATTAGAGTAAAATTGGTAGAGTAAAATTCAAAATCCTTTTTCTTGTTACACTTCTGATTTAATAATATAATCAATAGTGTAAGTATTCTTTAATTACTCATAATAATTAAGAATATGGAAAATTGGTTGTTGTTTAACCTAAATCAAATAAAGACCATCATTGAAAAGAAAGTGACATGTATATACATGTATGCCTGAGACAACGGCGAGATGAGGAGAAACTGGAGGGGCGGCCATCTTGGAGGACAAGCCCCTACATGGGCTGTACCACCAGAACATAACTGAAGGGGCTGATCTCGAGAAATCCTACCAATGGGTAGAGAGAGTTGCCCTACAGGACACCACAGAGGCACTCATCCTGGTAGCACAGGAGCAGACTCTGAGCACCAGAGCGGCAGAGGCTCAGATCTACCACACCAGACAAGACCCAAGGCTTAGGCTGTACAAAGAGACATCTGATACAATCCAGTACATAATAGCATAGTCCTTTCTGTACACTATGTTTGTACAGCCATTTCTGTACAAACATAGTGTACAGAAAGGGCTGGAAGAGAGGATCATAGGTTCTGATCTTCCCTCCATTGAGGACCTTTTCCGGGCCAGGGTCAGGAAGCGGGCCAGAAAAATCACCACTGACCCCTCACACCCTGGCCACAATCTGTTTAGGCTCCTCCCCTCAGGCCGGCGTTACAGAGCGCTGTACGCCAAAACCACCCGACACAAGAACAGTTTCTTCCCCCAGGCCGTCGCTCTGATGAACTCTGAATAGTCACAGAGTGTGTGTCCACTCACATGAACAATAAACTAAAACTCTGCACTGCTGTATATACTTACTGTATATACTTACTGTACAATAACCCTGGTTTGGTGTATATATTATCCTTTATTTTTATTTATTTTATTTTATTTTATTTTTTTTTTCTCTTCCGTTTTTTAATTTCACTTATTTAAGTTCTGTACTGGAGAGAAAAGTTGCCGGAGTCAAATTCCTTGTATGTGTCATACTTGGCCATTAAAGCTGATTCTGATTCTGATTCTGAAACCCCAAGGTAAGGTCAAAGTGGGAAAGACCTCCAAAGGTGGTGGAGAATGACCAAGCAAGATCCTGTAGGACTTTAGATGCAGAAAGACAAAATAGTAATGGCAACCCAACCAGACATTGTGGTGGTTGATAAAGAGTAGAGGAAAGCCGTTGTGGTGGATGTGGCAATACCAAGTGATGGTAACATCAAGAAGAAGGAACATGAGAAAGTTGAGAAATACCAAGGGGCTCAGAGAAGGGCTAGGAAGATGAAGGTGACAGGGGCAGTGACCACCAAACTAGAGGGATGGCTTTTGCAGATCCCTGAAATGACCTCAGACATCTCGGTACAGAAAAGCGCAATACTTGGAAATACAAAGATACTGCGCAGGACCCTCAAGCTCCAAGCAAATATAATGTGCATTTATTTCTGCTGTCTCGTTTGCCACACTACCTCAGTCCAGTGGATGACATGGCACTGGATGCAATTATTAGGTTTCGTGTATCACATCTCACTGTCACGCTGCAAAGAAACAATGGAGGCTTGTTAGTGAGCAATGGAAAAAAACAAAGATCCCTGTCATCTCAGTATATCCTTTCTGTGGAGTTTTTTTCTTTAACACATTGGGTACCACTGAACATCTATTGTGCCTGAGCGAATTCGCTGAGCTGCAGGATCTCAGCAGCCCCTCAGCTCAGGTGAGAAAAAGAAGACTAAATCCACTTTCACCCCCAAACACTAATCCTTTGACTTCACCTTATTCTGCCTGAGTGAGTTATTTTCCACATCTAACTCCGACTTGGAAAATCTATTCTATCCTCTGCTGCTTCAGTGTTCCTAATACATATCAGATAACTTCAGTGATATTAGGCAGCACCTTGCCCTGCAGATCAGTATGGAAACAAAAGGAGACTACATATTCTCTTTTTTCAAATCATTTGAATGGCCTCAGGTTTTTCTGCATTTTGTCCATGTGAATGCATGTTCTGGCTTCCTCTTACAGTCCAAAAACATGACCATTGCCTTATTGGTCTCTCTAAATAATTTTTAGGTGTGAGTATCTGGCTGTCTGTCCTTTGTGTCTGCTTTAAGATAACAAAAAGCATTTTATGTTACTGTGGATGAATTCACTTTTAATTGAGCCTCATTAGAGGCTCAGTTAAAAGTCAGGCATTATGGACCTGTTCATAAATAGGTTAAATATTTTGATTTTTTTTTTCATTAGTAAATTAAATATATATTAAAAAATGTTTTTTATTCATAATGATGTTAGATTTTTTTGGTGACTAGTTTTATCTTTCTCATATCAAAATTTTATATCTGGTCTAGGTATTAGAAGAGGACACTTTAAAACTCTGTACTCAAGAATTGGCCACATTTCGTCTCAGGTATGTCAGTACTATTAAAGTAAGTGAACTTTAAAAGTACTATAAAAATTATATTAAAAGTTTAATAAAACAGATGTGTTTATATGCGTCTATCTGAGACTCATCTTTTGATGGAGACAAATGAGAGGAAATCAATGAGAGGAACCCGGAGAAACAGCCAGAATCTTGTTCAGGACCTATATTCCAGGAAAGCTCCTGGAGGAGACAGAGACACTCCTGTGAGTCTTTCCTAGCATTTTTCTGATCTATGTCATCATCATAGCTGGAAAACATTTAAAGTTACCCTCCACTGTATGTGTGATTGGTTTATTTATACATTCAGATACCACTACAACGGAGAGATGCTAAAATAATTCACTCCATTGCAAGTCTGATCAGGGCAAAGAACAACCTTCTCCTACTCGATAACCCCGATACAGTGGAAATCTACAAGGTAAGTAACTTTTTTACAGTGCAAAAGTGTTATGTAATTTATAAACATTTTAAACTGATGTAATCAGGTTTTGCTTAAAGCTTAGAACTGAGCTATAAAGATGAAACTTTGCTTTATATTTCATTTCTATGTAAATTAAACAACTTCATTGTAATGTTTTAATGATGCCGTGTAATGATGTATCGTTGCATGAATATAATCTGAGATGAACAAGAACACTGTCCTATGAACAAAAGAGCACTTTTTGATATATTTTCCCATTTAGTGCTTGCACGAAAACATAAATTGCTTTGTATGGGTAATGTAAATTTTGGCTGTATTTAAAATGAAAGAAATGTCCCATTTATTAATGTGCCTCTGATATCTGCAGTGCCTTCAACTACCTGTGAGAGGAGCCAGAGTATAGGACGCCCGTATAGATCAAAATAAAGGAACATATAACTATAAAAGCAGCATAATTAAAAGAAAATGTGTTTTTTTCTGAAATATTGAAACATAACATCATTTAAGAATCTGATTCACAACAAACAGAAATAAAAACATAGAGAGAATTGACACAGAGTTTGACTGTGCAAAAGGGTTTCTTTTTCAGAAAATGCTCTGGCTGTGTGCACAATCCAGTAGAAACTCAGCAGACCTTTGCAAACTTTTCTACTTTTTAACCGTTTTCTTATTTGCTTTTGAATGCTGGATCTAGCTGAATGATCCCACAGGTGATACCAGGATATCTGCAAGTGGTGACCTTTATCTTCCAGCCATCTCAAAGAAAGCTTCAAGTCTGAACTCACTCAATAGACCTCTGAGTCAGTCCTGCCCTTATCTATATGACAAGCGAAGAGGATCCTTCTCATCAGTTACTTCACTGAGAAAAAGAGTTCACACAGAAAAACAGGTGAAGCAACTGTTTATCAGATTGATGCTGAAGAAAGATTTATATATATCTTTATGTACTTCGCAGCCACTTTATACATACACATCTTACATTAATTGTAACTCAGAGATTTTAAGAATTTTTTAATGTGGTGTACCCAACATCTCGCCCGAACATTACTGGAGATAGGCACCAGTCCTCACACAACCTTGCATAGGATGGATGGATGGATGTATGCTTGACAACTATCTCTACAGATGTCTGACAAAAGAAAGACGTTCAGAGAGTGACAGTGCTGTGGGACGAAATGCCTTGGTGATGGCAGATATAAAAGGAGAATGGAAAGAGCGTTCAGAATTGATAGGCATTGCAATTGTACATGGAATATGATCTCTGATCATAACGAGCTAAAACTTGAATCTAATGGGCTACTGCAACAGAAGACCCCTGTGTTGTCACTCCTCTCAGGTAAAAACAGGAAACCGAGGCTAAAATTCGCCCACACATTTCAATATTTAGACACTAATATAGTGGACAAGCATTGCCTCGTTCAATGAGTCTTCAACAGCTGTAAAAGTCTGATTGTTAGGTCAGATTTTGATGCTGACAACATAAAACCATGAATCCATTCAGTCCTACCATAACAATTTAGTCTGCTGCTGGTGGTGTCAAGATGTGGGAATTGTTTTCTTGACTCTTTGGGCCCCAAAGTACCAACTAAGTACTCAACAATACTAGATGCATTTCCACTACCAGAACTTCATGATAATTTTACCAGATCTTCTAATGACTGGGTAAATCTGTTGGCCCACTCATGTTAGTTGCATGTCTCAATAAAAAATTGGCCCTTTTAGGAAGTTTGCTAAGATGCAAATATTGTGACCATTTTTGTGTAGCGTCATTTATCACCTCCAAAAGGCCCCCACAGCACAAAAAATAACAGGAGATCGATAAGCAGTGATGGTCGCTTTGTTTCTGTGTGCTTTGTTCTTTTTCAGTGTTTTGCCAGTAAGTCTTCCAATTTTACAAAGCCCAGTTGTTTGGCGATTTAATCTCACTTTCCTCTGAGTGACAGCCAATCAGCATGACTTAAACCTAATTTATACTTCTCTGTTTCGATGGACATGGATTGTTGCAGTGCCATTATTCGTCAACGCAAGGCCTCTCCTTCACCTATGCAAGGACGGACTGAGTACATCTCCATTTTCAAACTATCCATCAATGGAGAGCAATATAATATAAAATTATATTATATTATGTAGCAAACCACCTTTTGATGTGTTTTTTGTCAAATTTATTTCAGAACTAGCAATAACTTCTTTAGCAATCTGACCAAAAGTCACTCGTCTGTTGAACTAGACCACATATGTGAACCTTCATTCCCCAATGATTGTTATCAATAACCCGGTCACCGGTTCATTACTGTTGTTTAGTTGGAATACCTTTAATAGATACTAAACACTACAGATAAGGAATATTCACTAAGAGCAGAAATATTCACTAAAAGCAGAGGTTCTGGAGATGCTCTAACCCAGTAACCTAACCACTGTTATTTGTTCAGCATCAAAGTCACTCAAATCTTTTGCAGTTTCATTTTTTTCTGCCTTTCACACACGTATGCATAATCTTATGAATGAATGGTTATGTCTTTGTTGCAGAATAACCTAAAGGCACAAAAAGAGGCTAAGAAATCCAACGTGACAGTGACAATGACCTACCTGGGACAAGCTCAGCGACAATCACACTCAAGGTTCACCCAGGATGAACTGAAAGTCCTTCAGCAAGTCAACGGAGGAGAAAATCTTTGTGTCTTTAAGGACCTTGTTCATGCAGGAGGTACTATAAAAAACTCTAGTTTTAAACTAGTAATTTAGGATAAATATTTTGTAAATTATTTAGATGAAAAATATTAAAATGCAAAGCATAGGGTCTCGGTCCAGGGTGTATGAAATCAGCAAAAATGTATTCATTTCTATGTGCCCTATGCTTTCTACCTTTGAGAAAAATTGACATTAGCGGTAAAAAAACCCCAAACAATAAAACCATAGCCTTTCAATGTATAGTATACGTTATTCCGTTTTTATGAAAACAAATTAGTAAGTATTCATCTTTAACTTTTTGCAATTGGATCATAACATTTAGTACCACCTTTCTCTACACACTTTTTAATGTCACGTTTAATTTTTTTATTTACTTTGTATCCAGTATATTCTTTTAAGCAATTTTGTTCCTTTGTAAAGACTAGCATGAGTTTCCATAGAAAGAGGTTTAGTTTTCTGCATCATCTGTGTGATTCTGTTTTATTTTTGTATTACTTCATGCTTTCAAACTGCCTACCTTTCAGATTACTCATCACTTATCTGTTCTCGGACTTTTTGTGCTTAAAGCTTTTTCTTCACTCCTCTTTAAGTTTGCTGTTACTTTTGCAGTTTTCTTTTTTATCCACTAACTTTACTTCTCAGTCACCTCATTTGCTAGTCTCTAGTGTTTCCATCAAAGTATGGTTTTCTAAACATTATATGCAGATGCCATGGTAGATTTAGTGTTTTCCTTTGTGTCCAAATGATCTGCCTTTTGGTTCCTTTCACATCAGACCAAGCCCGGACCAAAATATAAAATCCACCAGAGTGTGGCTTTAGAAAGGTGTTCTGGGGTGCAAAAAGATCATAATCCACTCTCCATTAAGCATGATGGGTTGTGAGAGTTCCTGGAGGGCTTTTCTACCTGTTGAAGAATCCACAATCTTCACCCCACCTCAGAAAAGCACCGTGCCCAGTCTTCTTGCAAATAGAAATCAATATTTGTTTCTTTCCCTGTATAATAAGGCTCCCATGGAGCTGTTAAGAACACATCCAAATTACAAAAGATTGGTTAAAGGTTGAAGGCTGAATGGAGTTTTGAGTTTTTCAGTTTGCAGGGGAAAGGTAAACTGGATATATGTAATTCTGTCAAACAGAAGCCTGGCATCCTGTTTAGCAAAGAAGAGTAGTGAGGTGATGTAACCAGGAAGGGAGGAAAGAAAGAAAGAAAGAAAGAAAGAAAGAAAGAAAGAAAGAAAGAAAGAAAGAAAGAAAGAAAGAAAGAAAAAAGAAAGAAAGAAAGAAAGATTAACTCAAAAGCAGAGTATAGTAAACAAGGTCAAAATTTATTAAGCAGGCTCTATGAATATTTTACCCAAGTACAAGTTTCATCATGCATTTTTTGCAGCATTCTCTTTCAAACTTTACAAATATTATTCAGAATGTTGTTGTTGTTATTAATTATACACAGTACAAAACGATTTGAGCCATTCCTTATATCAGTAGAAAAGCAGCTGTTTTCAAGCTGGGTTTTTTTCAGTCTCAACACACCTGTGGCACCTACCAGAGGGCAGCAGGTCAAACAGGTTGAAGACAGGGTGTGAATTGTCTTTGATGATGGTATTGGCTCTGCTGAGGCAGTGGGAGATGGTGGAGAGAGAGGAGCCAATAATGTTCTGTGGCGTCTTCACCACTCTCTGCAGCCTCTCCCAGTCTCCTATGTCAGCAGGCTCTGAATGGATGAGTAGTAGAAGGTCAGCAGCAGCTCAGTGTTGAGGTTGTGATGTCGGCGGAGATGAGGACACTAAGAAACCTGAATGAAACCTCTTGTTCATATAGAGAGGAGCTGGATCAGCTTCCTGAAGTTGATGATCTCTCAGGTTTTTATTTGGTGTTTAGAGTGAGGTTGTTCTCAAGGCTAAAAGCTCCAGGACCTCCTCCCTAAAGGCAGCCTCATCATCTCTGCAGATGAGTCCGACCACTGTAGTGCCATCAGCGAACTTGACAATGAGATTGTCATTATGGGCTGGACAGTCGTGGGCGTAGAGGTAGCACAGGACAGAGCTCAACACACAGCCCTGTGGGGAGCCGATGCTCAGTGTTCGGGTGGAGGACAGGTAGCAGCCAACTCCCACAGTCTGGAGTCGGTTAGTAAGAAAGTCCTTTATCCAGGCACTTGTGAGAGGGAGTTGATTGAGAGTGTCCAGTTTCATGATAAATTGATCCGGGAATATGTGGTAGGGGCTTCAGCGTGGAGTGGAGAGCTAGTGCCATGGCGTCCTCTGTGGATCTGTTCACACGGTATGCGACTGGTGGGGGTCGAAGTCTGGGGGATGACTGGGGGAAGTCTCGGGATGACTGCCTTGTTCAGGGAGGGGTTAAAAAATCTGGTTAAAGGTGGGGCAAGCTGGTAGGCACACACTTTCAGCACTTTGCCTCCTGGGTTTCACTGCCAGGAGCACTCATCTGCCATCGTTCTTCTATATAGTGAGTGGAGTTGTCCAGGAACCATGTGGGGGTGGGGATAGGGGAATGGCTGGAGTAGGTGAGTGCTGCTGAGAAGTCCCAAAGCAGGGAAAGAAAAAATTAAGTTCCCCTGTCAGTGTCACACTCAGATCTGTGATAGATGCATCGCAGCCTCTGATGTCTTTCTGATTTCTTGTCTGCACTGCCACATCTCCCATGAGTTATTGCTGGACACATGCAACTCTATGCACATCCGGTGGTCTGTCGTACCTTTTTAAATTCCTCTTTTCAGGTCAACTCGAGCAGCAGAGTACAGTGCTCTGTCCTGTGACCTGAGAGCAGTGTTGTGGACCTGGCTGGTCATCCAGGGGTTCCAGTAATGAAAAAGCTGGATGGTTTTGTCCACAGTCACATCCCCGATGCAGAACTGAATGTAGTCCAGTACTGTTCCTCTAAGTGTCTACTCTCCTGTTGTTGAAACAGGTCCCAGTGAAATATTATTTAGAATGTCTGCTTGCATGTTAGAAACTGTTTTAAAACCAACTTTTGCATTAATTTTAATAATAAATTAGCTTCACCACAAAAAAAATCTAGGGAACCATTTGGGAGACACTTTCTTTTAATTTTCTGAATCATAAGATCCAGCTGGCTTTAAAAAGCTGGAATTCCCTTTAATATTGAGCAAATATCCTAATGGAGGAATTGGTATTATTGTGAGAGGATAGCAGAGAAAGCAGCAGGGAAAAACATTGGTGCTAACCATTAAGAGAGCAGTCAAGTCATGACAGTGGAATTATATTTGCCAAATTTGCCTCAGTCTAGCAAAGTTTGAATGTTCTCAAGATTCTGAGCACGATTGGACTCTGTGGTGACGAGGCCTTAAACATTTACTGACAAAATAATATGTTTAAAAAGAACCTCATCAAATATTTTACATACAAACAATAAACAATAAAGTTGCTCCTTCACTGATAGGTTAAGAACCAACGGAAAGCCTTTAGTCTCAAACCAAATGTTAAACTACTCCTTTAGGACTTAATTTCTGTCCACTTTTATATTTCAGAGCAGTTTCAGTTTGTGTCTCAGAGACACAGAGGTTTCCCCTTCAGCGTTACCTTGTATGTCAACAGCATCATGGTGGCACGGATCAGCTCTTGCTGTGAGTACCGCTATGCTCCCGGCTTTCAGCAGGGCAGGAAAAGCTTCTTCAGACTGAGTTGGTTGGCTGGAGGGACCCCCTGTTACAGGTAAGATTTCATCCTAGAAGTCAGAGCCCCGTGTTTGCAGAAAATTTGTAGTTAGTTTCACTGAACACAAACTAAGCAAATCTAACTTGAGGTATTTGGGAACAAAAGAGGCAGATTGCTTAAAAAAGGAATGGTAATGTTGGTGGTGGCACATGAGAGGAAATATGACTCATGATGAAAGCACATTTTTCATCTTTTTCAGATGCACTAGTCTCAGAAACAAATACAGCTCCTGCCAACAGCTGAACAACGGCACAAAGGAAAACTTAATTCTCCCTCTCGAGCAGAACACTGGCAATGGTACAAAGCCTGGAAATGAGTGTCTCCATTTTCCATTACTTCCTAAAGCTTGTTCATCAATATTTTTTGACATTTCGCCCACTCCTGGGTTTCAGAGGAATAGTCTAAATAAAAAATGTACCACAAAGACTTATTTTCTTTCATTTTGTCTCCCATAAAGGCACCATCAAGTCGTGTCCATCCTCCCCTGTCTTTATCCCAGCCAAACCTGAGAAGAAATCAGTAAGAAGATCTAAAAAACATGTTAAGGAACGCAGTGGAGGATCCACTGACAGTGAAGAGGCTGTTTTTACTGGGATGAAAGAAAGATTTAGGAGGAAAAAAGGCGAGGGTCAAATTGATCACAAACAGAGCAAAGGAAAGACAGGTGGGAACAACAGAGAGAAAGATGGGCAAGGCGGCAAGCGCTCAGAGAGATCAACAGTGTCTGAAAAATCTGAAGAGCTGACAGGACACAACCCAAGCCACTCAAAAACAATAGGGAATGCCACTAAGCCGCAACCAGAACAGCTGCCATCAAACAAGACAAGTAAAACTGTCGGTGAGCGCTAGATTTTTACTGCTGGTTTCAGTACTATGAGAGCTGAAGTCATAGGCAAAAATTTTGGCAGTTAAATTTGTGTTTTTGTTTTTGTTTGTGGTATTTTTTACATCAGGTATAAATGGTAAATGTCCTCTATTTGTATAGCGCTTTATCAAGTCCAGAGGACCCCAAAGCACTTCACACTACATTCACTCATTCACCCATTCATGCACATATTCACACGCTGGTACAGAATAATACAAAGCGGTTCGTTGTCACACTGGATTAATATTACATGTGAATGGAACATCTGCATTGACTTTGTGACATTTTTAGGAGTTTGGTTTAACTAGATGGATGTTTTGGCAAAAAAATAAATCACTTTTTGATTAATCATAAATAAATATATTGTTTACACCTCTGTCCAAAGTACACGTCTAGAATCTAAAATTCAAAGTTCTGGATATTGGATTTGACTGAGTTACACTTCATGGCTATGTACTCGACCTGGGACTTGACTTGAGACTGGGGAGGTGATACTTGACACTTATTTGTGACCCAGCTTGATGCCACTTGGTGTCACTGTTGACATTTTTTTCTTTACTTGTCTAATCTGACATATTTGACTTAAACTTCTGGAGTTGATCAACATATTCTTGACCTCTGCTGAGCTCTCTTTTTTGAAGGATTGACCACATGTTGTCACTGGGTTTAAGGTGTTGGAAAGGATCCGACTATAAGCCCAAAACTTCAACGCTACAATCTGTAAACAACTTCAGTTTCTTTTAACTCAAGCAAAGAGGTCCATTATGCTGGAGAATCAACATATAATCATTAAATTGTGGCTGGGAAGAATTGACTCAGAAGAATTTAATGATCCCCCTATTCATTCATCACACTGTTTTTGGGCAAAATAGATAGCCCAATTTTCTGAATTAGAAGTGACCCCACACATATGTGACTCAAATATGAATGATTCAAATTAAGAAAGACCCAGGACATACATCACTGCTCATCTTCTCTTGCCTGGACAAATGTTTTTTCCAGATGCTACCATACTTTTCTGTGTTGTTGAATTTAATATGTCCATCATGGGAAAAAATGGGAACTATTTTTTATACCCTTTTATTCACAAGGCGATAGTGCAAAGATTTTAGTCCCCCTGTCTGTGCAGAGTGACTCATATCTACTTGCTGCCAAAGTTAAGCAAGCTCTGCACCAGTAGCATCACAGTTTTATTGTACCCACTTCATGAAGGGACAGTTCTTCTGCTTGATGGATATTTGATATCCTGATCCCTGTTCACCTTATCTAAACGTCTTAACTTGATGTTCTTCTTATGAGAAGGTTTTGTTGCATAAAGCCAAAGATAAATCAAGTTTACCATTTCAAACTCATCTGTACCTTATTTATATCAACCAGTTAGCTAAATGGATTTATTAAGGGATATCACTTGTACTATTTAAAAATGTAACCTGTGTTTATGAAATTATGATTTCAACACTTTTTAAGCTCACTATGGGTCTTTTAAATTAATTACTCATCTGACCACGTTGCAAACAAAAGTAAAGAAAAATTGAATTGAAAGTTTGCAAAACAAAACACTTGCATCACTGACTAAACTTTTGGCCACAAGTGCAGCTTAACCCCCCAAGATTTGTGGATGTGTTATTTCTCTTTAAAGGTTTTGCAATAAAAGAAGATAATTTCTTTTTAAAAGATTCATTGCAGCATGAGGAGGGACTGACTTTGCAGAACAGAGAGAAGCAGAGAAGCCTCAAATCAGATGGGAAAACCAGAGATGGGGGAACACTGAAGGACTTCTATAAAGAATGTGTGGAAATGAACGCCGAGTTGAACAGAAGCCCAAACAAACACTGGTTCAAGGCAAACAGTGAGTACAGACCATGCATAACAGCAGAATTAAAATGAGTCCCACTGGGGGGCTGTAACTCATTTACATAACACACATTCATGGAAAAAAAATCTGAATTTGCAAATAAGCACACTGAGCAGGGACTGCTTGAAGGGAGATTGATGACGTGTGGGAGAGAATATACAGATGTTGCCTACACAGACACACATATTCCCATATCCATAAATTTAAACAGTTTCACTTTCCTTAATGCTTAGGCACCAACTGAACATTATTAGTTTGACTCCAATATTTAAATCTTCCGTTCTTTTTATATGGTTTTACAACCTATTAGTTGCTCAAATTTCTCTTTAAGTCCTAGAGAGGTGCCGCCTCCAGAAGAGGCTGTCATCATCGTACCCCAAAGCTCAGAAGTCTGATGTGGAGCTGAGTGCAGAAAGCGACACAATACCACAGCCTGATGGAGATCCAGAGGAGAAGGACACTGCAGGTCAGAAAGCTGGGAATGAAGAACCTGTTCAAGAGCAAGACCTGGAGGCACAGGTGTGTGTCCAACACTAATTCACCATGGTGAATCTGGGTTTCTGCTCGAAGCACTCCTGCCTTAAAATTACTAGCAAAACGTTCTGGAAGACAACAATATTTTGGCATATAGAGGCATGCATTACTTTGTTAGATTGAAAAATGTCATACTGATGTTAAGGTAATAACCCTCCAAACTAAAACACGTTTAGGTTCTTTTAGGTGTTTTTTATAATTAGTGCTGCATGACGCATCAAGTTTCAATTGATATCACAACTTGATCAAGATGCTAGAGCTTACAGAGAAGGATTGGAATGCCAGGATGACACTGGATCCCAACCCGTAACACCCTAACTAAAAAAGTGAGATGTAAGGAAATAATCGGAAAAAAAAACCCATAATCACACCGTTTAACAATAAGGGCTAATACAACCATGAAATATATAACTCAGTGCATTTACAGCAAAAGGAATGCAAATTACTGCCCTAGTACGACTGAAATAGGATATTTGAACTTAATGCAGTACATACATTAGTAGACTTTAGTTGAACCAAAGTAGAGAAATCAGACTAAGCTACTGTATTGTGTAAATAATTGTGTAGCAAATTTTTTGTGTGTTTTTATTCCAAATTAGGGTTTACCGTTTCCTGGGTTTCTGAATAAATGAATTTTTTTTGTTTTAAAATTAATGAAAAGCAGATGTTCATCAGAATATAGCCCCCCCCCCATGTTTTATTAATAATGTTAATGTAGATTTGCTGTTGCTTTATGAAGATGGTTTTCTCAGGCTGAAAGCTTCAACAACTCTTTTCCTAAAACCTCTTGGCAATCTCTTTTAGTTGAGCCCTGATGTTCTGATCAATTGCTGTTCTGTTGGTAAATCAGGGCAGCCACTCACCTTTAAAGGTCATCCCATTGATCAGGCTATCTCCTTTATCTCATTCTAATTGCAGCTTTGAATTAATCAACAAGAGGAAAGCTTCCACTTCCTCTTCAAAATATGACTTCCTTCAATGTGCAGTACTTCCAGGGTTTTATCACTGAAACGGATTGCATTATCAAAGAGTAATTTTTAAGGCAGCATCCGGATGTTTGTTCATCAGGATGTCTGTTTGCATCCCTCAACATTAAACTATCAATAAGAACAAAAGCATGTATTTGAACAGTGTGGCTCAGAAAAAAAGAAGAGCAAACTAAGGACACAAATTGAAAAATGTTTCTTTTTCAGAAGTGTGAAGGCACATTTTTGAAACATAAATACGAGACAAGTGAAGGCAGGAAAATTGTATTAAACATTTTTCATGTGTTTTCATGAGACGGAAATCTCAGAAATATATTACAAAAAGCCTTCAGCACATAACTCTGTAGGCCTCTGCAATGAGCAGAATCGTAAACATGTTTCTGATAGGCAGCCATAAACTACGTTGGTTGTATCCGGTTCAGTTTGTGGCTGAACATAAACTTTGTGTCCATCGTAACTGTTTTGATGCATACCTTGCTCAGTGAATCGATGCAACAAAAACAATAAGAAAACTGTGTTGAAATTAGGGGTTGTTTTAAATATCATACTTCTGGTACAGGATTCTTAACTGTGGACTGGTGACCTGGTCTCATTTTTAACTGGATAAGGCTCCCAGCACCCTATTAACCCTGAGTAGAATTCCAATGTTACAGAAGATGTTCAGATAAATAGTGCTTGCATTGATTTTTAATGGTATAACATCAGAGATGTGATTTGAGACCAATACTGCTTGTCACAAAACAACACCACTGACTCTTGTTTCACAGTTTGTCACTCTTATGACTTTACACCTCTCTGTTTCACCTGTCCTTTTTTGGTTCGTTGTCATGTGTTTAATTTGTCGTTGGGACATCTTGTGAGTCCTTTTTCCTTTGTGTTCCTGACTCCGTGGTTTCTGAGTATCAATAACCTAAATAACAAGAGTCAGTTTTCTGCTCAATTACTCTCATTGCCTCAGGCCTTCAACCAAACTCATGACAGTGAAAATTACTTAAAAAAACCTCAAACATTTACTATACTGTAGATCCAGGTTATTCTTAGGGACTATTGCCATATGCAGCAGTTAAATGCACAAAGGGTCCTTGAACTTTGTTTGAGGTGAGTGGATCAGGATGTTAAATATATCAGGATAGAAAAACTTCACTAGTTCCTGAAATATTCCTCAAGCCCTTGCAAAGTGGCCGGGCATATGTGGCCGACAGCCAGACCATATGTCTTTCACTGAACCTCCGTCTCATCTCTGTTTGGAAATCCTCCTGCACCTGCCATCCTCATATCTGTCTTAGAAGATCAAGATGCTTTGAAGCTATGCTGCTTCCTTGCACATAAACAGTTGAAAAATGTTGCTTGTTTTTTTGTTTGTCAATGCAGAAGTTTATTTCCATACAAAATAGAAGATAATCACCATAATTACAATTACATAGTTTGAAATGTTTCTCTTTCAAACATAGTTTTACAGTCCTTTTCTGTTTCATTCATGCAACATGATCTGCACAGAGAAAAATACATTAATAATTAATTAGGTAAATGCTGTAAATATTATGTGATCCAAATTCACATAAACCATCAATTATCTGATTGCACAACTCCTCTTGGCTCTATGCAATATTTATGAAGGTCTGCAGGAAACACCATGATATAGTTTTTTCATATTTGACATTTTGATATTCTTCAACTTTTGAACCTGAATAAGTTTCCTGCTACGTTAGAAAGAAACATCTCGTCCAAATATTTTTTTCTTGGGTTGTGAACACAGCTTGGTGCTATGATGATGGTGTTGAGCACATCTGACGAGGTTGAGCAGCTGATTCTGAGGAACACTGAACTGACAGATGACCTTTTGTTCAGTCTCGCGGGGGTCCTGAAGAACAGCCCGTCTGAAGTCACGCTGCTGAATCTCAACCTCAACCTCATCGGGCCCTATGGCGCTCACATTCTGTTGGATGTCCTGAGAACAAAGCTGCAGGTCCAACGCTTGCAGTAAGTCCATGGATCCATCCAATCATATTACATGAGATTAAAATCTGGGAGACTAAAGATTATATGAAAGGCATCATACAGTCAATATTATTTGAAAAACCTTAACCTGCCAAAATAAGGCAATTATTCAATTTAAAGAGACGGGGGAAGGGTTTCTACAGCTAAAATGCTACCTTTATCCTCTTTATATGAGCAAAAAGATTCTCCAGCAGTGCTACAGCTCTATGCAAATGTATACTGGTACAACACAAAATGCTGTCATCATTCTTATTATCATAGTAGGGATATATTTTGGTTATATCTGCTATTTAGCTTCCGAGAGTCAAGATATTCCTGTAGTCTTT
Organism: Apricaphanius iberus; assembly: GCA_028564705.1. Lineage (NCBI taxonomy): Eukaryota > Metazoa > Chordata > Actinopteri > Cyprinodontiformes > Aphaniidae > Apricaphanius > Apricaphanius iberus. The sequence continues at coordinate 676,946 of JAPXFQ010002398.1, read as the reverse complement.
TTTGTTAGTTATGAAATCAATTTCTTAAGGCATTCTTGGACCTTAACTGCTTAGGACTACAAATAAGCAAGGTATAGATGACCTAAAATCTATTTCGCAGAAACACACGGAATCAGAATGTCTTATCTTACCTACAAACTCTAGGAAAGATGTGAAGGAGGCCTGAGAGAGTCGTCTTCAAGTTCTCAGCTAAAACTGCATTGGTCTCTCAGTATCTTTTTGACACTTCTGAGTAACAATGTGACTATAGATCTAGATAAACCTTGTTATGAGCTAATTTGTTCCCTCGAGTCTCTTGAGTTTCTTATTTTTTTTTATCTTTTTAAATCTACATAATTTAGCCGCTAAAGTTGAGAGGAAATTGAGAGGCTTAATAGCCACAAAACATTTAACTGAAAACTGTTAGTTCTTAACCTGAGTAAAAAAAGTAAAAAAGTCAATGCTCAAAATAAAATGTTAAAGTAGTTATCAAAACAACTTTTGATGATGAAAGCATAGAGTGGAACGTCAATATAAAACAAGAAGTAGAAATGAGAACTTAATACTTTATTTCATGTACTTTATTTTATTTTATGTAATTTCATTATTATTTGTAATAAGATCAGCAACAGGGTTGCTTTTAACCAAATACTTTAAGTATTTTACCGTTTTATTATAAAAAAAAATGTCAGAACTGTGACAGAAAAATCTGAAGGCTGTCCCTCATTTTTACAGATTAGTATTCACACTTCTGACCATTTGGTGCAAATGTGCAGATATTTTCAATATTACGCACAGAGTCCTGATAAATAAATCAATTTAGGAAAACATTCCCAGACACTGTATTCAATGAATCTCACTGACCAGGAGCAAACTTACATGTTGAAAGGTTACTGAGGCTTTGGAGTGTGACTGTGGCCGGTGTGGATGGTTAGACGGGCTCCAAAGAGCCTGATGTGTGCCAAACACTGGTGCCACTAAAGTGCAGTTTACAGATCAGAAAACGGTTCATTCAGAGCAAAGTTATTATTGTTAACGAAAACGAACTAAATAACGAAAACTAAAAGTAAAAAAACATGTTGATTAACTGAATTAAAATAAAACGAGAATTTGCAACAAAACAAAAACGAACTGAAACTGTAATGACATTTATTGAGAAAATGTGCTTAGTTTTTGTTTCATAAAGTGTCTCAAAAAGTCTAGAAGAATTATTTCTAGATTGCTCCGTGCCTGCTGCAAACTGTCACCAGAAACAGACGCGATCATGTGTGTGCCTTTTTGGTTGAACAAATCGCTTTGATAAAAACAACAGGACAGGAAAGTTAAAATTCCATCAACTCGCTCCCTTTCAAGGCAAATAAAAGACGTCTTTGTATTTGTATGGTTTGTAAGGATGTTAGTCTGACCCATGTCAATACATTTTTTTAAAAAGCATAATCATTTTCTGGGATTTTGTTATACATTTCTTCTTTTTTGTCTGTCTTGCCCCAGTACACAACTTGTTTAACAAAAAGACTAAAACTGAAACAAATAAAAACTAAATTGCAAAAATGCATTTTCAAAAAACTAAAACTAAACTACCTAACAAATGGTGAAACTAATTAAAACTAAAATAGAATTGACAATCTTAAGTCAAAACTAAATAAAAACTAAACCTAATGAAAAGACAGCCTTCAGATTTTTTAGACACAGTTCTAAACAACCGGTCAAATTTGGAAAATACTCAGTTAATGTGACCCCTGATATGTATTTACATATATGTATTTACATATATATGTATTTGAATTTATTATTACGTTTATTTAAGTTGAGGTGCTATTTGTTTTTATATTAGACTTTTTTATATTAACTGTTGCATTAAAATCCAAAATATGTTTTTTTTCTACATCTACTTGATTAAGAAAACCTGAAAAGAAATGTAAATAAAATCATAACTTCTTTATTCTTGCAGCTTATTTGGAAACAAACTGCGTGACCATGGAGTGCTCACCCTCTTAAGTGGAGTAGCCGAGCTGCAGGATCAAACAGCAGCCGCTGCCGCAGCCATCTACCAGTCCTTGCTTGTACAATCAGAGCTAAATCCGCTACTGCAGCTCCCCAAAAAGTGGACCTCTTTTGGGGTTTTTGCACTTCTGGAACTGGATATCGGTGGAAACGGCCTTGGCAGTGATGGGCTCAGAGTCTTAGCATCATACATGAGATCTCACTCACATCTTCAGTACCTGGGGCTGGCACAAACAAACGGTGCAGACCTGTCTGCGTGGAAAGAACTTTTTGATAGCCTGAAAGGCAACAGCTCTCTCACTCAGATAATTTTAGATGAGAACAATCTGGGGGACCCCGGAGTCAGACTGCTGGCAGACATGTTGAAAGAGAACATGAGTCTGCAGCAGGTGGACCTCGACAACAACGGTATTAGCGACGTGGGAGGAAACGACATTATGGAGGTGCTGCTTTGCAGGACTCGGGTATCCTTGACACATCTCAGCCTCGATGAGAACAGCATCAGCGAAGGATTAATGAGCAGGATAAAGGAGCAGATAAAATGCAAATAAACCCCGCATGAGCAGCCGAGTAAGCTTGGAAAACTGCAACAAGTTGTGCAAATTAAACAGCCTTGATACACACAAGATCCCTTGTGTTCATTGTTTGATGACTGATGAACAAACTGACTCATTTGATTTGTTTGACCATCAAACATGTACACTCACACAAATGTGTCTTCCTTCCTATAAGTGGGTGGCCCTGCTAAGAAATGCTGCCTCTCGGTTTAGCTCAGGCAGGTGGTGTAGGAGGTTTGTTTGCTTTTAAGCCGCACTGTGGTGTGGAGGCATTTTCAAAGTTGTTTCAATGAACTGAACCTTTCTTCTGTGCAGCAAGGTTTCATCTGCACCATCACCTTCCCACCGGCGTGCCCCCTCGTGACTCAACACCTACTTCTTCCAAAACCAACTTCATCACAGGGCTTACTGATCTCTCTGTCGCTTTATTGAACAATTTGCTTCCTCTTCACCAAAAAGAAACCGCAATGAATCATTCCACCCACAGTATTTACAAGTGGATGGCGTACCCACGGCATTTCCACCTCAGAACATTACAGTAGTCGTCAACACATGCCTTTCTTCACTCCTCTAAATCAGAAGATTGTTGCAGATGGTAAAGCATGGCACATCAGCAACCCTTATTTAGTTATTTTTGTCTCTTCACTACTTAGACAGAGCTTCTATTTAGAGTACAAGGGAGAGAAAAAGGCAAAACTGGGGAGAATTTATGGGAATCTCAAAGCCATCGTCTCATTGTTCTATCATCACAGACATTCTGAGAATAACTGTACCTGTGATCAAAGCTTGTCAAGGTGATAATTATCTCCTCCTCTCAGGGCTGCCATCAGTGATTCTGCTGAAACCAACCTGTCAATATTTCATCTGCAGTCTCAGCAAATTCCTTTCTGTGGAACCCTGATAAAGATGTTTCCAGAACCCCCACAAGGATGACAGACAAATGAGACTGACATTTCTGAAAAATTGCATCTGCAGAATTTATCCGTGCTTTGCTTATTTAGAAGGAGCTTCTGCTTGTAATGCTATATTGTGCTGTGAAAAAAGTAGATTTTTCCTCAAAAATTAATTCCTTTTCAGCTTTTTTGTTTTCACATAAAATATTTTGGATCAAATATATTTCACTGTCAGAGCAAAATAAAGCAAAGAAAAGAGTAAAAACAAAAAGCACTGTTCAAATGATCATTTCATTTATAAAGGGAAAAAAGCTAGCCTGACTCAGTGTATAACTGCATGGATGTTAAATTAAATGATTAACTTTGACTTACCAAACTTTTGGTCCAATGTCATTAGCCACAACTAAGTTTTATTACTATCAAACATGCAGGATAAAAAACTAATTCAAATAGATCCTTTCTGAAAACAGAGTAGACTAAAAGATCTAAAAACAGAAACACATCCTGGAGATAGTAAGACAAAAACCCTCACCTGCCTCAGTAAAGGTGAATATTCATGATCAACAAAAAGAAAGGATTGGCCTAAAATGGCTGGAAAAGCAAAACACAAAAACAGACTGCTGTAGATCAAATAAACTCCCGAAGATCCTCCAGAAAAGACTCTGTGGACTGTGATTCCTGTCCATGTCCAACATTCAAACAACTGACATTCAAACAAAGTGGTTGTGATATGATGGTGTAAGGCTGGCTTAATACTTCAGGATTTAGATGACTTCTTTTAAATGATGGAATTCTGATTTCCAATACAAAATCCTTAAGTAGATTACCCGGCCATCAGCTCGAGCTCACTCGACCTGAAACACAGTGCGTCACTGTTACCACTGAATATCACATCATTGACCCTATTGCCTGTCTGCTAATGTACTTGAAAGAAATACTGCAGCATTAAAAGCTTCTTGCAGCTTCTTTTTAAAGATAAACTGTTTTGACCACAGCCTCGATCTAGGCGGAATTTCCTGTGCGCTCTTCATCCATCTGAGTTTATTTAGTGTGAACGTGCACACAACCTTGGCCAGTAATGCTGATTCTTATGAATTGGCTGCAGGTGACATGAGTAAACTGGAGTTCATTTTCAGGTAACCCATAATTTGCAGGATGCAAACTGCCAAAGAAAATTTTAAAAGTCTTAGAAACTGACTTTCTATACTGTGACTGAAAGCAAAAATAAAGTTGACAACAGTTCACTATTCAGACTTTCTTTAGGTCTTCAGGGCAGGGTGATGCAATTTATTCTCACTCAAATAAAAGGTCAACGTCTGTTTGCTGAGCCAGTATTTTTATTGCGTGTTCCTCACAAACTCAGTTTCTTTTCTTTTGAAAGAAATCCTTTTGGCATTGCTAGAAAGTTATTTACATTAATAACTTAGATTTGTACCTTTAAAGTCATTCCATCAATGGTTGTCTGAATGGTGTCCAGCAAATTGCTGTCAGATTTTTAAACAAAATGTAAATGATCTTGTGGGAAAGGAGGTTCAGGAAATCCATGTTGACTATTGCAGTGATGTTGTACTAATCTCAACCTGTATGACTTAAACTTTGGTGGTTGTATGCTCTTATACTGTGTTGTAAGTTGTGTTGTAAGTTTTATGCTTTTATTGCATTAGCATGTTTTGTCTTAAATTTTGTTTGACTCCTGCTGCAAACCAAATTGCCCTTCGGGGACATTAAAGATTTTCAAATCAAATCAAATCAAATCAAAACAACGTGGACTACATTGATAACTGGAAGATCTTTTGGGCAAAACCTGGTCTTATCCAGAGAGACGGAATCCATCCCACTTCGGATGGAGCAGCTCTTCTTTCTAAGAATCTGGACAGATTTGTTAGTCCTTCAAAACACTGACAAACCAGGATCCAGACCAAGGAGGCAGAGTCGTACTTTAACCCACCTCTCAGCAGCTTCTGTGGTCCTACCCACTCAATACCCTATTGAGAGAGTGTCATTCTCACGGCTAAAATCAAATAGATTAAAAGTTACCATAACAAAAGCTAATGAACATTTCATCAAAATAATTATGACTTTGACTTAGCAAAAAAAAAGGCAGTTAGATGTGGTTCTGTGGTCCTGTACTTGGTCAGATTGTCTTTACTATATATATGCTTCAAATTGCTAAAACAATTTGACAGCATGGATTTAATTCCCACAGTTTTGCTGATGATACACAACTATATTTTATCCATAAATCCAGATGAATCAAATCAGCAAAGTATATTACAGGCATGTCTAAAGACATAAAAACCCGGATGACTATAAAATGTAGGCCTTCAAATTCAGACAAGACAGAGGTTGTTGTCTTTGGACCAGAAGCTTTGGTCCAAAAAAAAGGAAACTGCTAAGTGAATCACTTCATCTGGATGCCATTAAATTGGCCTCTGCTAATAGTGTAAAGAACCTCAGTGTAATTTTTGACCAAGACAAAACATTTAAATCCCATATTAAACAGGTTTCCAAGATTTATTTCGTTCAATATTGCTAAAAATCAGAAACATCCTGTCCAGGAGTGATGCTGAAAAACTAGTCCAAGCATTCGTTACTTCCAGGATGGACTACTGCAATTCCTTATTATCAGGAAGTCCAAAAAATGCATTTGAAAGCCTTTAGTTTATTAATAATGCTGCAGCAAGAATTGTGATTAATATTAAAAAGAGAGGTTGTATTTCTCCTGTTTTAGCTTCTCTCCATTGGCTCCCTGTTAAATCCAGATCCAGAACAATCAGAGATCTGATTGTTCCATATGTTCCTAACATACACTTTGCTCTCAGACTGCATGTTTACTGGTAGTTCCTAGGTGTTTTAAAAGCAGAATGGGAGGCAGATATTTTAGTTATCAGGATCCCCTCCTGTGGAACCAGTTCCTAGTGAGGCAGACTATTAAATGGACTCAGTCTCCCAGCATCCCTTGCGCCGAATCAGCAGCCATTGACTGTACCGCTGCCGTTTTGATGAGAATACCATGACCTCACTAGCAATCCTATTCCCCTCTCTACCTCCGATTCTAACGGGTGGTCTGAAAGAGTCACCCTGCACTGCCTGGGCTTTTCCATTCCGTTTGCACCGTCCGATCTGAGCCAAGAATCGGCTTGCATTCGGTGCTTTTCACTGAGCGGGTTCCTAGCGGCTGCAGGAACGCTTAAAATCATTCCCCTCTTAGTGTAAACTGAGGTGGACAAATTAAACCTCATCTCTGACCTAGGACAACATTTTCTTCTGTTACCGGAGAAACTCTTAAATTAGATGATGAGAGATGATTTCGTTAAGGTTTGGAGGATTTATTGAAACTCAGGTTGATCAAGCCAAGGACGACAGACGTTTACATAGGAATATGTAAAATACTGACCTTTCTCTGTCTAAATAACACAGCCTTTTATTAATTCAGTTAACCTTACAGTTATCAGCCTCATATAGATAGACACTTTTTTAGGGTGATGCTTGGAGAATCGGAGGCGCCTTTTGCTTGATTGGGAAGCCACAATCTCGTAGGATGTCAGGTCATTCACTTGGAGAGAGACCTCTTCTCAAAGTAGAACATTTCCAATTTTCTTAATACCTGGGTGGAGCAAAGTTAGCAAATTGTTTGCGCATATGTTTCTGCTGGAACTACTTACGGGTTGTGTTTAACGTTAGCTACTCATTTTTTTACTGCTCATTTTATCATTGATAATTTAAATTTCATTAACAATCATCCCAGTATTAGGTTATTGGTACAATTGTTCCAAATTATTATTGACCAGACAATGATAACTCTCCAAAATCAACTACAATGGGGAGCATCGGTTTGGATGATCCACCCAATGACCAAACATCCTCCATGTCCTGTTGTCAACTTTTCACTTTTTTTAATAAATAACGAACTCTTACATCGGTTCTTTTGTTCTTTTTATGTCTCTTCTCTGTCTTATCAAAACACCAGACAGTCAAGGCAGATGACCGCTTGCACTGAGCTATGCTCTGCTGGAGGTTTCTTCCTGTTAAAAGGGAGTTTTCCCTCTCATCTTTCTCTACATGCTTGCTCAGTATGTAGGATTAGTGAGAGATTGCTGTTGTTGGAATCTGCATGTTCCGGGCACAAATCTTCAAAATGGAAAATACCAGAAAAAGTTATTTCTTTAAAAAGTTACTATGTAGAAATAAGATGTACAATAATATAAATGCAATATGCACCGTTATACAGTACAGGCCAAAAGTATGGACACACCTTCTCATTCAATGCGTTTTCTTTATTTTCATGACTACAATACATTGTAGATTCTCAATTAAGGCGATCACAACTATGAATGAACACATAATGTATGAAATTACTGTATGTACTTAAACTAAAAAGGATGAAATAACTCAATACATGCTATATTTTAGATTCCTCGAAGTAGCCACCCTTTGCTCTGATTACTGCTTTGCATTCTCTTGGGCTTCAAGAGGTAGTCACCTGAAATGGTTTTCCAACAGTCTTGAAGGAGTTCCCAGAGATGCTTAGAGCTTGTTGGTCCTTTGCCTTCACTCTGTGGTTCAGCTAACCCTAAATCGTCTCGATTGGGATCAGGTCCGGTGACTTTGGAGGCCAGGTTATTTCACACTTTTTTGTAAAAGTACTACATCATTCCATATGTGTTAATTCATAGTTTTGATGCCTTCAGTGTGAATCTGCAATGCCAATAGTCATGAAAAGTAAGGAAACTCACTGAATGAGAAGGTGTGTCCAGACTATATACAGTATATATATATATATGTGTATATATATATATATATATATATATATATATATATATATATATATATATAATATAATAATATATATATAATATATATATATATATATATATATATACATAAAGTTAAGGCAACCAATAGTAAAAAAGTAAAGTGTCCTATTTCCAAAGTGGCCCTGGGCACAAGCCCATACAGGCCATTTGAAACATCCCCAAGGCTACACATGAAGCCTTCAGTTGTGTTGGTTAGATCCAACTTCAGATAAAAGATTGATCATTACACATTATCAAGTAAAATAATTTCCTTTACTGAGAGCTGATTCCTAAGTATGAAAATACAAATATAAGATACAAGATTTTACAATTCAATAGTAAGTTGATGACCCCCTGACTTCAAAACCAGTGGAAATGTCATTGATCTTTATAGCTAGGTTGTACAAAGTATGCTACACATTTTAAAGCAATCCACTTAGAATCATTAGTAGTATGATGTTAGCATAAAACTTGAACTATTAACTGGTAACTTATTTTGATAGGCATAGTACTAAAGGTAACTTCAAAATTAGGTAAACAGCTACTGAATTCCACAACCACCTTTAATGACCATATCTTATGTAAGACGGTAAAATTTGATACTTGTTTACATAGTGTTTGCAAGTCACCTGGTTTTACCTCTTGTCAATTTGAACTAAAATGCTTGACTATTCTGTCTGGATAACCATTGCTTTATGGTCTGGATAACTTCATTCTTAAACCCTTTTTGAAAAACGAAGTGATTCTTGACAGCAGCTTTTGAATAACACCCCTTCCAAACGGAAGATTAAAGATGACCAAAATAAATGCCTTGTTCCATAATAATTAAAGTCAGAATGAAGGGCAAACACATGTTTGGTAATGATAGCATCTAACTTATTCATATTGTGTACTTTCCTTTATAGAAACATGAAAAAATAGAGGGATATCTGTGTGGTAACCCTATTATGTGTCATACATGTTTGTCCTTCACTTTGTTTGAGCCACTAAGTCTGAATAGTTCTAAATTCCATGTTGGTTTTTTTCCAGCTACCCTTGCCTGGCTTTGTTGTGTGCTAATTTGATAGACTAACCTCAGAATGATGAACAAAGTAAAGCATAAAACATCTGAGCAGTTGTGATAAACACGGAAAAGAGAGCAGGAAGTTCATGTCAACCTATACTTGAAGCATGCAGATGTAGTGCAGATGAAGGCGAAAAGGCATGGTTTACGATGAGTGGGGGAGTTTCCCTTTCCATTCAAAATTAGGTTATTTTAAATAGGCTTAAGTACAATTGATTTTTATTGGAGTTGAGTCAATACACCACTGCACAAAAGGGCTTCAATGAGAACGTTTTAGAACTTTTCCAATTTCTTAACTCCTAAGATGTAACTATTCTCTGCATTGTAGAACAAAACATTGTGACACTGGTGAAGTAAACGTTTCTGTGTCGACTCCTCAAACAATGGCACCCGCTGCCATTTGACATTCGGCAGAGAGAGTTACTTTTCAAGATGGATTATTCATCAGCATTTTGATCCTCTGCTCAAATGTCACCACAACAATATATCCAACTTGGCAGCGGTGCTTGTGTTTCTGCAGCTCTGCAGGGTATGTGGCCTTCCGACAGATTAATATGTTTTTGTTCAGACTTTGTTCTGTTGAAGCAAAACCCTAATACTATGACATACAGTTTTCTGAAAACAATTTTAAGATCACAACACACCAAAAATGTCTAAATTAACACGATTATGGAGAAGGCAGAACAAAGAATTGACAGATTCCTGTGGGGGGCTGTGAACCATCTTGTACATTAAAATAGGATTTGTCTGATCCTATAGGCCATAGAAAAAAGTATTTAACTTAATATTTAACTTTGTCAGTCCACATATTAAAGATTTGGTGTAAAACAAAACAATACCAAAAACAAGAAAAAAACATAAAAAACTGTTTAAAATAATATGACCATAACTTTGGTTATACAGAACTGAATAGCTAGCCTACTCCTAATGCAAATATGTAAAATACACTGACTATAAAATATCAACTTTCACTTTCAAGCTTTTACACTGAACACTAGGTGGAGTTTGCAAATAGCCTGGTGGTATTAAATAATAGACTGCAGGGTCCTCGAGAAATTATGGCTTACATCCTCGATACAGGATAACACACAATTAGTTTGCCATATCCAAACTTTTAAATTATCATAGATTTTCCATATCCTCAACTGAAATTCTACTTTGAAAATAACAGAGAAATCAGAATTCAGACCCGTTGATTGAAAATAAGCCCTTGGCTCCTCAGACTCCTGACCTAATTATCAGGCATTCTGGCATTAATTTGGTGTGAAGTGCTTTACATCAGTGGCTCAATCACATGTACACCTGTGAATAATGCCAACAGTACCGTAACAGTGAAGAACAAATACCAGTGTATGTTCCAATAGATACATAGAAGAGTTATAAATGTCCTAAAGAAAAAACTGCTTCAGCAGGTTGTCCTAAACAAATTGATGAGGAAACTAATTTAGCAGTTCTATAAAAGGTTCAGTGCCCCTATTTCATGACTGATTTAATGAAACTTTAGGAAGCAGTGTTTCTGGTGAACTCTCCTGAGGGAGAGAGAGCAGCAACCTTTCCTTAAAAGCTGTTTGTCCTAAAGTCATAAGAAACTGCCATTTGTTTCCTCTTTAAAAGCAGCATGATTGGTTTTTAATCACCCTGGGTTGCACAATATGCTGTAACGATAATACTAACATCAGAATGTACGGTGAAAATGCATAATACTAAGAATTGTTTTTATCTATTTATTGGGTCTGGGCTTTGCTCTCTTGCTGTCTGCAAAAATGTTCCACTCTGGTAACAAGCATCCCTGAAATTCACAAATCTGCTGCCAGTGAGGCCTCCAAGGCAGTTTTTTCACTGCAATATACTGGCAGTGGTGGTTAAATTGTTGGAGGAACCAATTAAACTGCATCAAATTTGTAATGTTGTTTGGCAAAAAGCTCAAAAATGAAATCAGAGAAAAAAAGCAAACTTCTTCAAACTTCTTAGCGCAAACCTTCAACTTAATATCTCCCCTCAGGGAATCTTTTACAGAAATCCACAAGTCCCTTCCTGCTAATGCCCCTAGATTCCTCTCTGACCTAATCACCTCTATATCCCTCCTAAAATCATTGACCTCCTGACTATAAATGCTAGATGTTCATTCCTTTGTCCACTTTTCTCTTGAGCAAAAAACAAATTTCAGAATCCAGACTTCAACTCTATTAAACGCTCACACTCGTCAAAGCTAATGATCTTAGAAGGCAACACTGCACAACTCAATTCAATTACAATGTTTTCAGTTTCTGTTATTTGCATTTTTACTGTGGGAAATGTGTGTTTCACAAAATTTGTTTCGTAAACTTTTAACAATTTTATCCAAGGGCTTTTTCACCATGTCCATCAATCCAAAATATTAATAAAAAAAATCTGTGCATAAACTTTAAAACAGGTAAAAGCAAAATAGCTATATCATTTTATAATAATGGATACAACTTTCTGCTTTAAGCCTGACTTCTCACAGCAAATTTCCTGTTCTAATGTATGGAATGAGTAAATGGAGCACCAGGGCATGATCTTATTGGATCCAGCTGTGCCTGCTCAAAGGTTTCTCAACTGGCTTGAATTCCCAAGACACAAAAGTACAACAAAACGGCTCTATGTTTATCTGAGCAGAGTTTCCATCACTGGAAAATGGCATGGAATGATGGTTATTTGGTAATTAATATTATTTTGTGGGTAATATGTTTATGATTTACTGTATAAAATATAATTATATGGGTAAAGACACTTACAGCATTTCTCTGTTTTAAATGTTTAAGAACTTTTAACTAAAGACTATCACACCACACAACATATTTAGATAAAATATTGGTTTTTATCTTTCATTGAATAAGCTTTTTTTTCCGATGAGATAACGAACAACATAAATCATTGGATTGAAAGGAAATTCGTAAACAGCTGCCAGGAAAGAAAAAATAAGAGTGATTTAAAAAATAATAATATTTGTCTTAAATACAACCTTCCATTGGCCAACACAACATTAGCTCTAAAATATGTTTAATAGGACGGGTTACCAGCATAGCTAACTGTACAAAAAACCAATATGTATCACAAGAAAACCAGTACATTTATAGGTTTTCTTTAGTAACTTTTAAGCAGTTTATCGCTTCGTAATATATTCTGCATATTTTAATTGCCCTCCACGTTTAGGTTGTTTTTGTTCAAACTGATATGACTCAAGTTTATTTTTAAATTACTCTTCCTAATTATTATAAAATCTCCACGTGTAATACCTCACTAAAATGTCAAGAACCTTTACATTATCAGTAGCAATAAAAGGACTTGGTGTTGAGCGCTTGGGAATTCTGAAAGAGTGACAACTGCACTGATGGTTTTGGTTGCTGACAGTAAAGCTTAAACTGCAGGAACCCTTTAAAGGTTCCCAGTCCCTGTCTTCCTAGATTTCCATCACAGCAATCTAGAAGTAAACAGAACACCAGGTCAACAGGTCAAAAAGCCCCAAGTAGGATTTTCGAGGGCCCCTTTACATTCAGGGTGAAGGTTGTAGGTTGGTCCCTGGTCTAAGCATTTTTATTTCCACATTCTTGCTGTGGTTCTAGCATGTCATTTTGTATCTTAACCATTCAAATATGTTAAGTCATATCTTATACAGAACTCTGTTTTGGAACCATTTCTTCACACTAGCATTGTGCAGAGAAGTTCATGACTGGTAAGACTCTTTAGAAGTCCATCCATCCATTTTATGAACTGCTTAGTCCCCGCAGGGGTCGCGCGGGGCTGGTGCCTATCTCCAGCTGTCAACGGGCGAGAGGCGGGGTACACCCTGGACAGGTCGCCAGTCCATCACAGGGCCACATAGAGACAGACAAACAACCATGCACGCACACACCCACACCTAAGGACAATTTAAAGTGATCAATTAACCTGACAGTCATGTTTTTGGACTGTGGGAAGCCGGAGCACCCGGAGGGAACCCACCGTGCACGGGGAGAACCTGGAAACTCCATGCAGAAAGGCAACAGTGCTAACCACTGCTCCACCGTGCAGCCTCTATAGAAGTCACATGTGCAAAATAAAATACAAAACAGGGATTTATATTTCAATTTTGAATGAAACCATTTAAATGTTTAAAGAGCATAGAATTTTTCTTTAATCAAGCCAAACTGTTCAACAATAAAATGGCAAGAAAAACCAAAGATTAAGATTTTTTTTTTTTTTTTGATGTTTTAGTGTCTTTGAGGATTGATGGATGGATGGACGAAGGGACAGGTAAATGTATAGATGGACGGCCAGACAGATGGCTAAAATGAGAAACATGGTGAAGGAGGCTTGTGTGAGACCTTTTAGTTTTTTCTGTGATAAAATTTTAAACCATCTATCTGCTTTGCCTTTATATAGGGGGAAATAAGTAATTGATATACTGTATTGCTTATTTTTCAAGTTCAAGTGGAGGGGTCTGTTATTTTTTTCTTTTCAGTCTTCTTCCGCTTATCCAGGGTCAGTTCGCGGGTCAGCAGCTTAAGCAGAGACCCAGACTTTCCTCTCCAAAGCCACTTGGGCCAGCTCCTCAGGAGGAATCTCAAGCCGTTCCCAGGCCAGCCAAGAAACATAGTCCCTCCAGCAGGTCCTGGGTCTTCCCCTGGGCCTCCTCCCAGTGGGACAGGCCCGGAAAATCTCACCAGGGAGGCATCCAGGAGGCATCCTGACCAGATGCCCAAGCCACCTCAACTGGATCCTCTCAATGGGGAGGAGCAGTGGCTCTACTCTGAGCCCCCTCCGGATGACGGAGTTTCTCACCCTATCTCTAAGGGAGAACCCATACACCCTACGGAGAAAACTCATTTCATTCAATTGCATCCGTAATCTCGTTCGTTCGGTCATGACCGTAGATGAGGGTAGGAGTGTAGATTGAATCGAGGGCTTGTCCTTTTGGCTCAGCTCTCTCTTCCCCATGACAGACCGGTACAGCGCTGACATAACTACAGATGCCTTACAAATCCGCCTATCAGTCTCCCACTCCACTTTTCCCTAATGCCTGAACAATACCCCCAGATACTTGAACTCCTCCACTTGAGGAAGGACCCCATCCCCGACTGGGAAAGGCACCCTGCCCTTTTCCGGCTCAAGACTATGGTTTCGGATTTAGAGGTGCTGATCCTCATCCCAGCCATTTTACACTTGGCTATGAACCGCTCCAGCGAAAGCTGTAGATCGCGTTTGATGAGGCCAACAGAACTAGATCATCCACAAAAAGCAGAGACCCAATCCTGAGATACCAAAACGGATCCCCTCAACAACTTGGCTGCACCTAGAAATCCTGTCCATAAAAATTATGAACAGAATCTGTGACAAAGGGCAACCTTGCCGGAGTCCAACTCTCACTGGAAACGAGCCCGACTTACTGCTGGTAATGCAAACCAAGCTCTGGCACAGATTGTAAAGGTACCTAACAGCCCGTATCAAAGGGCCTGGTACCCCCCACAGGACCCTCTGAGGGACACAGTCAAGCGCCTTCTTCAAGTCCACAAAACAAAGGTAGACTGGTTGGGCAAACTTCAACTTCCTCCACGGCCCTGCTGAGGGTTTAGAATTGGTCCAGTGTTCCACGGTCAGGACAAAAAACCTATTGTTCCTCCTGTACAGACAGTATAAAAAAAACCTTCAAGATTCACACATTGTAAAAAAGAATGCATGAAAACGCAAATTATCTGTTTAAAAACAAAAAATAAAGCCCTTTAGCTCAATAAAATCTCTTTTACACCTAATATCTGCTATCATCGGTCTGTGGGTTCATTGTAACAGAACTTAATCAGCTTTCAAACCTAAGTCCTTAAAGAATTTCCTCTAGCTGCAAGTATTTCTTAGATCTTACTTGGATAAGTTATATTTGAAATGTATAAATGTGGTTTAACAGTACATTTTAATTAGTTGATTTTATGAGTACAAACCTGGATGAAACACACAAGTCTTGAAACTGAGACCTATAATAATAAATGGGTCAAATTTGTCTGAAAGCGGTGCTTAATAGAACTAACTACATAATAGAGTAATACATTACAAATTCATCTTGTAAAAAAATTTTTTCTTATGATTTAATGTTGGTTGCTCGATGATAACTCAAGTTATAAATTTGTTGTACATTCCATGACACTATAGTACTCAGTACTACAGTACTGCTGATAATGATGGATACATTAAATTATGACAAAATAAATATTGTGCAGGTAGGCTACTTTTAACAGTTTATTATTCTGCAGTCAGAATAGTTTAACATGCAATGCTTAATTTATAAAAAAAAAAATCAAATATAAGTCAGTCAAACAACGCAAATATGTGATTAAAAACAAACAAAACACATTACACTGGTTGCTGCAAGAGTGTTTCCCCTGAGAAATTGTGCCTGTCTCAGGTCACAGTTTGACAAACAAACCTTGTGAAACCTTACTCTCCAGATTGGAGATCTTCATCTAGACTCCTCCACGGGCTCTGAGGACATTACTTTTCCTGTCTGTGGACTTAAATTTGTGGTAACGAAAGCTGACATTTGATGTTGCTCAAACAAGTAGATGGGAAGTGATCTTTCAAGGTGGTGAGCTCCCCTACTTCCTGACCATGAGACGATGAACTGTGAGGGGTCTCTGTGCGAGAAGGAGGGATCCAGTTGCAGGCAGCTGAATCGGCGCTCTGTTGGTTCTCTCCTGGACACTGTCACGGCGTGTTTGTTGAAGGTAGGTCAACGAGGACTTTCTTTGGCAAAGGAATTTCACAACAGACACACACACACGAGCCTGCGCCTTGCAACATATTTTCCTCTCTGCTTAGTGAGATTGGATGTGAATACAGGTGAACTGCCAGGTGCAGTGAGGTTGTCAAAAAAAAAGGTATTATAAGTAATAGGTACAGCTGGAAGAAGTCACATTTGCTTTTGTTTAACTATACTTAACAGAGAGCAGTTGTGAACTGCAAATAGGCTTATTAATTGGACTTCAACGTGCAACTGTCCAACAGCTTTCTTAGGGAAAACCGTGGCTCAGGTGGTAGGAGTTTGTTCTGTAACCCCTGTTTTGGTAGTTTCAATCCCAGTTCTGTCCATCACAGTTTTCTGTCCTTGAGCAAGACACTTCACCCTCCTTGACTGCTGGTGGTGGTCACAGTGCTCGGTGGTGCCCACGTGTATGGCAGCTTCTGTCAGTTTGTCCCAGGGCAGCTGTAGCTACAATGTAGTTCACTACCATCAGGGTGTGAATGACTGAATGTAGTGTAAAGTGTTCCTCTGACTAATATGGAGCATGCTTACAGACCACTGCAAAGCTGCTGAAACACTGAGTTACTTTAAAACAAAGCTAAAAACCGATCGGATTAGAGCTTCCTTTGAGTGAGTGATTAATAATGGCTGGAACATCACACAGTATGTTTTTAAATATGTCATATGTTTTGTGTCTCTGATGTATTTTTTGCTTTTATTGTTCTCCCAAAATTATGTAAAGCACCTTGAATTTCCTTGCTGCTGGAAGTGTGAAATAAAGCTGCTTTTCCTTCTGACTGAAAAAGAACAATGCAAATGCAAGGCAAGGCATAGCACACTTTCAATAACAGGGTAATTCAAAATACTTTACATGATTCGGTGGAAAAGAAATAAAACATATGATAAAAGGATGGAAAGTGACAACAGCAATCAATACATAAAAGCATAAAAAAACGAAAAGTGTAAAAAAGAAAAATACAACATTAAAGAAAACAACAAAAGCAGTAATCAAGCGTAACAAACACAAAAGCCATCTGGAAGTTTGTTCCAGATTTGAGGGGCATATAATCTGAAAGCTGCTTCTCCATGTTTGGTTCTGATTCTAGGGATGATAAGTAAACTAATAAGAGTATGTTGAAGTCTGTTCTCGGAGCTACAGGGAGCCAGTGTAAGCACTTTAGAACTGAAGTTATGAATTCTTTTTTTCCTGGCTCTAGTGAGGATGCGGGCAGCAGCAGGCCATTCTAGCATCCCAACAAAAAAATTTGTTTTGGTGAGATACCACTAAATAGGACATATTTTAAGGCCATAAAGTTTGTGAGTTTTAATACAGCGCTGTGAAAAGGTAGTTTATTGTTTTCTAACATAGATACGTATAGATTTCTATAGATACCTGATACATCTAATCTATTTTACATTTCTGTTTTAGATAATTAAACTATTTTTTAGATTAGCCAAAGATGATCTCATTACATTACATAGCTAATGTGGATCAAATGGTTTTGTGTTGTCTGAATAAAGCGGTATTCAGATTATACTAGGTTTATTCACCCCTGTATTTAGTTACATTCAAGGTGATCTGTTTGCCCAGGAAACATCTTGGGCCAGTACATAACCTTAAACATTGGAGTCGATTTATATTGAACGTGTGGTCTTGGTTAGTTTTTCTACTCTCAATCTTATCCACAGAATGACACCTTAACTGCAACAAGGTCATAATAAGATAGACACTTTTTCACTCGGGGATTCATTATTCTATGCGAAGGCTTACTGTGGTCATTTTCCATGAAAAAATATCTTACCTTATGACCTCTAGATACCAATAACAGCAAGTTTTTTTGTTTTTTTTTACAAAGTAAAAAGGAAGGATTCCTCATTCAATTTTTTTAAAGGAGACATATTATGACTCTTTTTCCACAATTTAAAATAGGTCTAAGAGTTCCAGAAAACATCTTTCTGAAGTTGTTTCCTGGAAATAATTTGTAGGAAACAATAGTTTCAAACCTGTATTTCTCTCTGTTTCAGCCCCTTGCAGATTGTGCTGTTTTCTGCTGATCATTACATATTTATCAGCTGCTGTTAACTTGGCCACGCCCAACGCTTCTACAATCTTTGCTCACGCCCACCACTCACATAATGACTGTTACCACTATGAGTGAAAGTTATGGACATGGCTGCTGCAATAGTTCAACCATACACACAAATAAGGGAATTAAACCATACAAGAAAAAAAATGAGTTCAACCAAACATGTTTGAACCAGAATCTGCTCCTGTAGGAGTGGAGTCTCCTGCACAGCAAATTTAAAAGTGCAGATTTAACACTATCATAGTTGAAATCAGCACTCATGCAGAGTTTATATGGTGACCACTGTGGTCAACTCAGATAAATAACTCAAGACGTGATAAAAAATTCTACATAATAAAAGTTGCAATTACTCTGTCTGTGTTAATAATAATAATACAGATGGGAGCACTGCTCTTCAGTGACCTGGATATGTGGACAGGCTGTACTGTAAACTACTGAATTTCCCCTATTGGGATCAATAAAGTATTTTTGATTTAATTGAAAATTAACTCAAAATAATTTATTCTGATAATTCCACTCCCCAATGTTTCTGTGTGAGAACCTGATACTCAGAGAATTCAGCAAAAATACTTCTGAATGGTCATTGAAGAAATAACTTCAAGTTAAAAGAATAGATTTAACTGCTTACCTGGCACTCCGATATCTTCCTAAGACGCCGACTCTAAAGCCTTCCAGCTCCATCAGCTGAATCAGCTGAAGAATATCTAAAGATTTTTTTTGGAATCAAAATAAATTCCTATCAGTTTGATAAAATACAAAAACATAAAAAGCCATTAATGTACAGGGGTTGAGCATCTGCTAAAACTGCCAACAATGTTTTATCTAAAAATAAAATATTCAAATATTAACATATAATTTATCTTAACAGTAGATAAATATTGTCTGCCAGATACAGAAGCTCCAAATAAATCATAACCCAGTGAATTTAGGTTTCAATTAATTCTTGAATTTTAAATGTTTCCTTTGATCAGACATTAATATTTGGCACAGCCAGAGTCATCACAGGAAAATGTAAGATGATCAATGAAGGGAGTTAAAGATTACAGGAATAAACTGTCAACAATATCAATGGAAGAGGAAAAGAGGGGAAAAAAGAGAAAAAAAGGAAATAAAATAAAAAGATACCCCTGACAACATTTAAAAACCTTAAAAATGGCATCCAAGCTGAAAAGACTTTTCTCTAATTCCAGTAATGATTTATAAAACAATGTAGATATGACTTTTTAAATTAAAGTGTGTGTGTGTGTGTATATATATACAGTACTTCCTGATTCATTGAGTAATTACTTTAAATCTAAACCAGCCAGGGTTACTAAAGGTGGGCATTGTAGGGTATGTCCCCTGTGCTGCTGGAATATTTTGCTGCGACCCTGTGCATGTTTTAAACGTAACGTTCTAGTATAAATGAAGAACATTATCAGTGCTGGGCTGAGCACCAATGAGCACGTGCAGTCTGAGAGTGTCCTGCTTTCTGCAGAGACACACCTTCAGCTGCAGCTCCAAATCTGTTTCCCTGGATGTCAGCTGAGGGCGACAGAGGGAGGTGACGCCCCCCCTTTCCCCGCTTCTGAAGACTTCCCTGAGTCTACAATAAACTTTCATTTTGGAAAGTCGTCACACACATACACACATATCCTTGCGCGTCATCCCGTATCGCCAGGAGAGCTGCACATTTTTCCCAGCTGTTATTGATATTTACAAAACGCTTGTACATAGAGACGGAAAACTAAAAATAGAACAGCGCACAGGTGGAGCGTCTTTTTTAATCCAGTAGGTATCTTATTGGAGATTGGAGAGAAAATAACGGAACGACAATGACAACAAACTACATTATCAGTGTCTGGTGAATCCCGCTTTGTTTTTGTTTTGTTTGTTTTTTTTATTTCTTACTTTTATATATTTTTGCGCGCTCGCTCTGCACACAGCTCCAAAAGGATCACCTGGGATGGAAAAACTTTGCCTCCTCTTGGTGCCGGATAATATAAACTCCGGGGAAAGAATGAAGTAACCGCTATGGAGCCGGACAATGCCCCGAACTCCAAACTCAAAGCCACTGGAGTCGGGGGGTGAGTCGACAGACTAAACCAGTGCTTTAATGTTATACATTTCGGGATTTAAAAGGTTCAGGAGGAAATGTGTTCCTATACATGGCTGTGTCTGAACTAAAGAGGTTTTAAAAGAGGAACAGTGTTTTTAATGTTCGTATAACCTTCTTAAAGTAGCCTACTTGCTGAGCTGAGGAAAAGTTTAGATTTACGTGCAGATATGAAGTGGAGCGGGTGGAATACTTTAATAAGTTGCAGATAAACGTGTGGAAACAATTCTGCCTGTTCTCTCTGCACAGTTCAATGAAAGTCTAGGCTGTTCGGCTGAACTGCTCCTCAACATGTTTTAGAATGAACTGCCAAAAGATCTGGGACTGATTTGTGGCAGATCAGCAAGAGGCGGAGAGAGTAATCATCTCCTCCTTCCTATTGTCTCCTGCCCGCTATGCGTCTTGCTCAGCTGGCCAACCGACTGTCCCATAGGAAGGAGGGATATTTTTTGTAATAAGGCCAAAATGTGGCGTCATTCTAAACTTGTTGAACAAATTAGAGTTTTGGTCACACATTGTTTCTGCACTTATTTTGGTTTAATTTAACAAAGAAGTAACGTTTATGAAACACATTTTTCAATCTGCAAGTCTGCAAAGATACTTGTTTCTCTGCCAGCTGTCACCTTTATCAGGCAGATCAGCAAAAAATTAAAATGCTACAATTAATTTAAATGATATATGTGTTTTTAAAAAAACAAAATCCAGATAATAGTTTGGATTTTCAGGTGATTCAGCTGTAACATGTTGGAGTAATAACTGTGTGGCTCACCAAATGGTAAATCTGTCATGGAAATGGTATTTCAAAAGGAAAAAGCCCCAAAAATCTAAAAAGTGTCAATTTGGTATGAATTGGAGTTCTTTGAACATGCTATACTTCACAGGGGTCAAACTCATGTCCTGAATTTTTTTATATATGTCTGTGCTTCAGCACACCTGAATTAATTAATTAGAGCATTTACATAATTTAACTGCAGGTGCCGAGGAAGCAAGTCAGTCATATGATTTTTGGAGGTATTGAATCAGGGACACATCTACTGTATAAACTGCAGGACGTGGATCTCTGGAATTTATCTAGCATTACAGTGGGCCTTCTTGGGCCTTTTCTATTTAATTAAGGTTGGTGCGAATTGTGTTTTGGGATTTAAGCGGCTGAATACAAATTCAGGTCACATTTTTCAGAGGTATGTTAATAAAAATGTCAAAATAAGGCATCCTAAATGCAATAGTTTGTGTTGGTCTTGATCATATTATCTGAATACAATACTTTGACAAATGTTCCAGGTTTGCCAGATCTTTTGCAAGGTGCAGTAGTCTAAATAAAGTACAGTAGTTTTTATTATCAGGCAAAAAGATAAGTAGATATGAGTATTTCAAAAAAATGAATAATAAAAATAATTTCCTGCTCAGAACATATATCATGATACATGAAATTGAAAATGAAAAACATCCCTTTGAGACTTTGCCACAAAGGCTTACAGTAAAAAAAAAAAAAGAGATTAGATTAGAATGAACCTTTAAGATTCTATTTTAACTGTTGGCCATGCTTTCCAAACTTTTCTGTCCTTGCTTTTAGGAGTGCTCTGATTCTTTGGACTATACTGATTGCAATCTGTTCTCTGAGGCTAACACAAGCACAAGGTAAGAAAATAAAGACTAAAAATGCCTAAGTAGTGTTACTGTTTCCATGATACATTTGATCTGGTAATGTCTTGAATGTGGCAAATAGATTATTGAGGTTTTGGGATGCATCCCGTGGATTGAGGATTGACAGATAGGAATTTGGTGATATTTTCATTATTTATTCATTACATGAATAAACAGGACAACAGAGAATAATTCTTCAAACATGGCATCCTATAAAAAGTGAAAGAAGACAGGGAAATGACGGCAAGAAAGCTTAGATGATCTGGTATCTAGAAAAATGTGGGAAAATAGTTGTTCCATATAGTTTATAGTATTTTATTGGAACCAGCAGAAAAAAACGAACAAAGTATGACAGAATCTTGAAGAACATGACAGAGGAACAGAGATGAATATTAAAAATTACAAATGACAGATTGTGATCGATTGACATTTTCAAAGAATATTCTCACCACATCAAGAAACAGTAAGCAACAGTAACAATGTATATTTCTTCAACATGGTAACCTTTAAAAAGTGAAAGGAAACAGACAGAAAGAGGTGAGAAAGAATAATACTTGATGGTCCTGCTCAGATGATTATAGTACTGGTACCTTTAATCTATGGAAATATGGTTTAGTCTTGTATTTTAAACTGAACCTACTTAGACAAAACCACGTCAGGCTTCCAAAAATAAGTAACAGAATCATGTTAGAGACAGTGAGAGGTTAAGGCTGGAAGAAAACAGCTGTTTTTATAAACAATACTTCGTTCTAATATTTATTCTACCCAGGAATTATCCAGGGTTTAAGAGAGGGATAGGCTATAGGTAACATAAAGTGAGGGTCGTATGCATTAAGACCTATTGCTCTACACTAATTATAATTAATTGTAATATAAGCATTTTTTGTGCTTCATTTAACAATCAACTTTTGAACTCTTGGACTTCGTGCAATGACAATAAAGTTTAATCAAATTTGATCTGATACATTATAATAATGTTTTGATCATTTTATTTCACATCATCTTTCAACAGAAGCATCTTGAGCATGTCCGGAGCTACCAGATAATGAAATAAAGAAAAAATACATTGTTAGAATAATATAATAAGCAAAATATTTTAATAGAAACAAATATAAACAGTTAAAAATATGATTTGAAAAATGCAATCTGTTTAATAAATCTTTACAATTAGGTAGAAGAGGAGTGGCCCTGTGCTCATGTAATATCATAGTTACACCTAGAGGCCCACATTTTGCCTGAGAAATTAGCCAAGGCTCATAAGAATAAGATTTTTTTTCATAAGAACAATGTGTATCAAACAATATTTTAAATTGAATGGAAATTGCTCACATAAATAAATACAGATAATTCATGTACACAAGGGTTTGTTATTAAAAAATACTATAAAAGAGTAAGATTAAACCATAACTTATTTTGATATTTATGTATTAATGAAAAATATATTTATGAAGTTACTTTTAACCTCATGTTACTTTATGTTTATGAACAGCATAATCTCCTGGCAAGTCCTAATTTAATTCAGTCTAAATTATATCTGCAATCGTAGATGGTTGTGATTAATACTAACCTATTGATGATGTCATCAAGGTGTGCCCATGTACTTTGTACCAGGTACATAAGGATGTACAGTGTTAGTACTTACACTAGATATTGTAATAAAAAAACATTTTCCATTCAACAATGTTCTCCAATAATAAATGTTTAAACAAGTAATAAGAAAAGCAGAAAGAAAGATTATTTTCTCTTTTAACATTTTGTACTTCAGTTAAAGCACTTCAGAATTTTTTTGTTTTCAAACATTTAGCTTGTATTTTATTCCCAATTTTGACATAGTTATTTATATTATGAGAATTTTTGTTTATGTTTTTTGAAGAAAAAAAAAAGATCTTATATTAAAAAAAAGCATTTTGCAAAGTAAATGTTTACATGGCATTATATGGATAGGAGACAATGTTAAAAAGCAAATATTTGACTTTAATAAAAAGAAGAAGAGAATGTAACACAATAAATATCATTTTTTCACGTGCTAAAGATTAATTTGCAATACAGATTTGAGGCCATATTCCCCATACCTGTGCTAAGATAACAGTATAGCGTTATAGAAAATAACCGCAATAAGGAAACTCCTTCATTAGCTATATTATCATGGATGTCTAAAATCTGGACATTTTGTAACTGCTATCTGTGTTAAGTAAAGCACAATGAAAATAAACCACACTCAAACTTATCTTCTCCAAGACTGCAGTTCATCACTTACCTGAAGTTCAGAGTCCCCTTTCCTCGCACCAGTTGTGGGTGCTGGTCTGTTGTGGAGGAGGAATCTCCTCCATTGCTACCACCAAACATCTTATTATAACATATTTAACAGCATCTGCCTTAAGGGTTTGTCATTATTTTATTTTATTTTTTTCTGCCCCACCTTTTCTTGCCATTCTAATTTTTTTCTGATCTTGTCTCTCGCTGTTTGAATGATTGAGGGAGGGGCCCTTGAACCTGATGTGGTCCTGCCCATGATCAATCATGTCTAAAGGTTCGATCTACCAGTTTTATGTATCAACAGGTATTATGACTTAGGCTTTACCATCAGGAGAACAATTGGTTAGAATTGGCCGTGTTGTGGAAGAATTCTGTCTTGTTTCTAAGTCCCATCGAGCCATATGCCTGATGGCCAGTCCAGTGGTGGGACAGATGAAGAAGAGACCAAGATGACACAAGGAGTGTGTTGTGTACAGGTGCTGGCCAGTAAATTAGAATATCATCAAAAAGTTGAATTATTTCAATAATTCCATTCAAAACGTGAAACTTGTACATTATATTCATGCAATGCACACAGACCAATGTATTTACAATGTTTATTTCTTTTAATTTTGATATTTATAAGTGACAACTAATGAAAACTCCAAATTTGGTATCTCAAAAAATTAGAATATTTTAAAGGCCAATGAAAAAAAATGTTTTTTTTTAAATGTTGGCCAACTGAAAAGAATGAACATGAAAAGAATGTGCATGTATAGCACTCAATACTTAGTCGGGGCTCCTTTTGCCTCCATCACTGCAGTAATGCGGCGTGGCATGGACTCGATCAGTCTGTGGCACTGCTCAGGTGTTATGAGAGCCCAGGTTGCTCTGATAGTCGTCTTCAGCTCCTCTGCATTGTTGGGTCTAGCGTATTGCATCTTCCGCTTCACAATACCCCATAGATTTTCTATGGGGTTAAGGTCAGGCGAGTTTGCTGGCCAATCAAGGACAGGGATACCATGGTCCTTGAACCAGGTACTGGTGGTTTTGGCACTGTGTGCAGGTGCCAAGTCCTGTTGAAAAGTGAAGTCTGCATCCCCATAAAGTTGGTCAGCAGCAGGAAGCATGAAGTGCTCTAAAACTTCCTGGTAGACGGCTGCATTGACCTTGGACCTCAGGAAACAGAGTGGGCCAACACCGGCAGATGACATGGCACCCCACACCATCACTGACGGTGGAAACTTTACACTGGACCTCATGCAACGTGGATTCTGTGCTTCTCCGCTCTTCCTCCAGACTCTGGGTCCTTGATTTCCAAAGGAAATGCAAAAATTGCTTTCATCAGAAAACATAACTTTGGACCACTCAGCAGCAGTCCAGTCCTTTTTGTCCTTGGCCCAGGCGAGACGCTTCTTACGCTGTTTCTTGTTCAAGAGTGGCTTGACACACGGAATGCGACACCTGAATCCCATGTCTTTCATGAGTCTCTTCGTGGTGGTTCTTGAAGCGCTGACTCCAGCTGCAGTCCACTCTTTGTGGATCTCCCCCACATTTTTGAATGGGTTTGTCGTCACAATTCTCTGCAGGGTGCGGTTATCCCTAGAGCTTGTACACTTTTTTCTACCACATTTTTTCCGTCCCGTCGCCTGTCTGTTAATGTGCTTGGACCCAGAGCTCTGCGAACAGCCAGCTTCTTTAGCAATCACCTTTTGTGTCTTGCCCTCCTTGTACAAGGTGTCAATGGTCGTCTTTTGGACAGCTGTTAAGTCAGAAGTCTTCCCCATGATTGTGGAGCCTTCAGAACAAGACTGAGGGACCTTTTAAAGGCCTTTGCAGGTGTTTTGAGTTAATCAGCTGATTAGAGTGGCACCAGGTGTCTTCTATATTGAGCCTTTTCAGAATATTCTAATTTTCTGAGATACTGAATTTGGTGTTTTCATTAGCTGTCAGTTGTAATAATAAAAATGAAAATGAATAAACACTTGAAATATATCACTATGTGTGGAAGGAAAGTATACAGTATAGAAGTTTCACGTTTTGAATGGAATTACTGAAATAATTCAACTTTTTGATGATATTCTAATTTACTGGCCAGCACCTGTATATTAATCAAACTCCAAAGTGATAAGCATTGGTTTTGGTAAGGCTATTCCTGCTTTCTATTCAGCTATTCTACAGAAGTTATTTTTCTTGACTCTTAAATGATATTAAGAATTACTATAGATTAAACAAACTGTAGATTTGTATTTTAAACAATTTTATCACTTTTTTGGCAACATATTTGTAATGGTATGAGGCTGAAGTATAAGTAGAGGCTTGGATTGTGCTTTTAGAAATTCCTTTTTATTAAGCCACATACAATTGCTGTATGTGATATCTATGTTGCTATTTGATACACTCTAATTTACAGCAGTTTTGTTTTTACATTGCAACATTTTTAACAAACTTCAAACTTCTTTTTATAGCCTATACAAGTGTGTTGCATAACCTTTCAGTAAAGCTTCTCATACTTTGTGGTGTACCTAAATCTGGAGTTTTTGATCTAATGAAATATTTCATATCTTTTGATAACTCTTTTTGTTCCATTTGAAATTGTCCATTATATTTTTCACCCCTCCTATTTTGACTACTGATTGTTTAAAAACTATAAAAGAAAGTATTTTCCTAGCTGTGCTGTGCCTTTAAAATGAACAGCTGCTAATAAAAGGAATGTGTATAAAGTTCTTGGACCCTACTTAGACAGAAAATACCCTAATTCTTAATTCAGGGCCTTATAATTCCATCCTTTATTGCCTAAATGATAAAAGGATGAAAAATGTTTGGAATTATCCAGAGTTTAAGAGAGTGATGGGCGATAGATAACTTAAACTGAGGTGAAAGTATTTGTCTTTATGAATGCAAACTTTACAACGTGTGAAGCCAAAATACAGAGAACCATGTGTCTTTATGTAAAAAAAAAAAAGTTTTACTAAGACATGGGCCAGAATGAGATTCTAATGAGATTCTAAACATGAGTAAAATTTCACTGTATATAATTATTTTCACAGATATTAAAAAAATTCTATTCAATTCAGTTTCTTTATATAGCACCCAATTCACAACAGATGTTGTCTCAAGGCACTGTGCAAGAAAAGTAATTTGAATATAAATGTACAAACATCCCAATCTGTTAAAAGTTTTTTATTTAAGGAATCCCAGGAAATTGCATAGGAATGTCTTATATCTTTTATTGAAACAATAATAATAGCAACAAAGCTTTAGATTGCAGCCTATGTATATATATATATATATATATATATATATATATATAGTGAAAAGTATATATATTTTTTGTGGATTTTTCTTGATGGAAATATCTCCAAGTGGTCAAATTTATTTATTCTGCAAATGGAAGAAAAGAGCAGGAACCTTCTTCAAACATCTGACTCAGCGGTGTAGCAACAGATAGGGGAGGTGCTGAACTTTGCTACTTTATGATCCGTCCAGCCAGATATGTCTCTATTCACTCTGAAATTCCCTGCGTCATCTCAGAAAAATAAAATGTCAGAAACGGTACAACATAACTTAACACAACATAACAACATAACTCGACAGGCAACACAGAGAAACACAAGACACACAGTGAGGCTCACACATTTAACTACAATTCAACAAGACTAAATAACCCAACAGTCATTTTTGGACTGTGGAAGAAGCAGAGAGAACCTACACATACAAACTCTATGCAGAAAGACCCTGGCCAGGATTGAAATTTCTTGCGTTAAGGCAAGATATTGTGCATTCCTATAAAGTACCAATTTATTCTATTTTCTTCTTCTACGAGCACGGAAAAATACTGCAAAAACTGTACTGAGTAAAAGATAAAAGACTTATTTAACTGCTGTGCTTCTGCATAGGTTTATTCTCTCTCATAATTGCTTTTTTGCCAAACTTGACTTTGCATCAAAATTTTATACACTTAATACTGTGTTTTTGTTCTCATCAGGAGGTCACCAAGAGCCACAGGCAGCCCGCCTACCTACTCAGATTACAACACGATGTGCAGAAAACCCTGAGAAAACACACCATATAGTCAAAGAACGATTTTGCTTTTTCATACCTTATTAACAATTCAAATCAGTGCTGCAGTACAAAATTGACTGTACATGGTCTTGTTGTAGATTTTTTTTTTTTTCAGTGTTTCCTCTGTACACGGGAGTTTTCAAGTCTGGCTGATCTCCTGGCCCTTCTGCAAACTGAGCAGGGTTTCCCTCCTCCAACAGGATGTGGATCTAATTTTGCTTTACTTCTGCTGAGCCAGAGTTTATTATTCAGAGTCTAATTCAATCTAGCTCACATCTGTCTCTTAATTATTCAGCAAAAAGAGATAGGGTAGATTTTTATGCAAGCTTGCTGTCATTATGGTCGACCGGATGGATGGTTGGATGGATTGATGGATGAATGGACATATAATTCCACCCTTTGGGGGGAAATAAAGATTCAAATAAATAATTCAAAGATCAAAACTATGGGAGTAAATCTGTGCCATCGGATTTTGAATTCGAATTTTTAGCACCAAATTTTTTTACATCCAATTTTAAACACAGATTTTTTTTTTGCATCTAAATCAGACTTTGAATTCTAAAAGCCATCACATTTCTAGCACTGAATATGTTTGCCTATGACATTTTTTTTACATTTCTCAAAAAATTCAACATCTCAAAAAATTCAATGTAAAAAAAAAATCAACATCTCAAAAAATTCAATGTGAAAAAAATTCCTGTCTAAAAAAAAATTAAACATCTCTAAAAATTAAATGTAAAAAAAAAAATAATTTCTAAAAAATTCAGTGTAAAAAATTTCAATGTAAAAAAATTCAATGTATAAAAAATTTCAGTGTAAAACATTTCCACTTCTCAAAACAATCAATGTAAAAAAAATTTGATGTATAAAAAATTTCAGTGTAAAACATTTCAACTTCTCAAAAAAATCAATGTAAAAAAAATCCGATGTCTAAAAAAATTCAGTGTAAAAAAAATTAAATGTCTAAAAAAGTTCAGTGTAAAAATTTTCATAGTCAACATCTGGGGTAACAAAGGAGCAGCAATCAATCCCTGTATCAAATTATCCGTGCAGCTAATCAAGTTACATTCCATTGGTCATGTGATGCCGAAACAGGAAGGTGGTGAAGTTCAAGTAAGCTCCGGTCAGTGCTCCAGTAAGTATCTGCAGTTACTGCCTTCCTCGCCTCTGATTGGATAGAATGTCTCTCGCATGATTGGCTATTTCTTTTAGCTTTTAAGGACTAGTCCTACCTTTTCTTGCCTCTGATTGGATACAAGAATTGGCGGCCATCCCAGATTTACAGTTTATTTGTATTCTAGCAGCCACATGATTCCTGAGCTTATAGTTGTACAACCTGCAGCTGTTGCACATCTCAAGACACCACTGGGGGGAAGAAAGTCTCTCATCCCATATGAGAGCACACACTTATAAGGGTGCTATATAAACTTGTTTTGGTTCTGTTGTTGGAAAGACTAATAATTCAAAAACAACCCCCTAAAAAAATGCTGTGACGTTTTGTAGTCGCTAGAGAGACTTTCTAACCAATCAGATCGAAGAAAAGGCGTGACTAGCCCCTAAAAAAAATAGCCAATAATGCGAGAAAATTTCTATCCAGTCAGAGGCAATGAAGGAACTGCTGATACTTACCGATGAGTGAGATACCCATGACCGGAGCGCTGATCAGAGCTTACTTGAACTTCACCGCTTTCCTGTTTTGGTGTCACATGACCAATGGTGCATAACTTGATTGGCTTAACGGTGGATGATTTGATACAGGGATCGATTGCTTCTCCTTGGTTACCCCAGATGTTGACTCTGAATATTGTTACACTGAATTTTTTAAGACATCAAATTTTTTTACATTGAATTTTTTAACACAGAATTTTTTGAGATGTCGAATTTTTTAACACTGAATTTTTTTAGACATCAAATTTTTTTACATTGAAATTTTTTAGACATTGAATTTTTTTTCATTGAATTTTTTTGATGTTGAATTTTTTTTGCACTGAATTTTTTTCAGACATCGAATCTTTTTACAATGAATTTTTTGAAACATTAAAAAAAGGTCATAAGTAAAAAAATTCAGTGCAAGAAATTTGATGTCTTTTAAAATTCAAAGTCTGATTTAGATTATGCAAAAAAATGTAGTGTTAAAAATTGGATGTTAAAAAAACTGGCGCTAAAAATTCAAATTCAAAATCCAATGGCACAGATTTACTTCCGTACAAAACTAATAGCGTTTATTTCTTCACAGTATTCAATGATGGTGTATTTAAATGTCTGACTAGAATGACTGACTCTATGTTCATTCCATATTACAGTTTTTCTGTGCATGTTACAGTCTGCAGTAGCCTTAAAAACAGACATACATTTTATCGGAATGCAGCAGAAACAAAGTATGTTTCCTTATGAACTGAAATGTGGGTTTAATTAAGCCCTTCCTCAAAGGTGTGAATCCAATTTGGAGCAATACACATTGCACACAGTGCTGCAAGGTGTAAACATTACTCACAATTTCCTCCCATGAGATGCAAGTAGCAATTAAAACCTGCGGCAAGCACCGCAGTATGTTTCTGAGCACCAGCTCCCGTCAGAGGAATCATCTTTAATCAGCGCGCATTACCAGATAAAGTGAGATAACATTTCTAGCTGAGCACCTTACATCTCCTCCTCTCCCTCCGGGCGACCTGTTCAGCTTCTGTTTGCAGAGATTGTCCTAATTAAGACTTGATGTAAGGATTACATAATATCCAGCAATCCCCTAAAGCAAATGATGATTTGTGACCCTATATGTGGAGACTTTAATGCAGCATTTTTGCTTCAGGTTTTCCATTAGTCTGTCTTTAAAGCTGTACATTCCAAGTATGCTTAATGACACATTGAATATCACGTTAGTTCTTGCTGTTTAATTGTTTAGATCATACTTTGATGCAGATCAGTGGAGTTTCTCTTAAATTTGCGCAACTGTTTTATGTCTCACACTCAGTACAGTGCATTTTGTAGTTATTTAGGATGTACCCCCATCAAAGAGATTAAGTTGGGAATTAAAGGAAATTCACTACTCATTTCAAATCCCATCCAAAACTAAATGACTTCTATCTCCTGTTTTTATTACAGATGTAGATATCCTGCAACAGCTTGGACTTTTTGGGCGACGGACAGGTGTGTCCTCCTCAACTGGTGCTCGCTCCATTCCTGTTGGTGTCATCCCCTTTAAGTCTGGTGTCATCCTCACTCCGAGGGTGCGCCTTCAGGTGCCTCTCCGGACCGTTATCCCTGCCACCTACAATGCCACCAGCCTCTCCCTGATCCTCAGCCTCTCTGCTCATCGCTTCAACAGTGCCTTCCTTTTCTCTGTTCAATCCAAGAGAAAGAAGGTTCAGCTCGGAGTGCAGTTCACACCAGGAAATGTTTTTGTACATGTGGGGCACAAGAACTCTGTGAGGTTTGACTACAATGTCTACGATGGCCGGTGGCATACTTTTGCTGTGGGTGTTCGAGATCGTCAGGTATTTTTGCACACATCCTGTGGTAAGAAAAGCTTACATGCAAATTTGTCCTCAAAAAAAGACAAGACCCTGGATCCAGAGGGCTCCTTCCTGCTGGGCAAAATGAACCACAATTCAGTGCCCTTTGAGGGAGCAATCTGTCAATTCGACATTAATCCCTCGGCCGAGGCAGCTCATCACTATTGTGATTACATTAAGAAACACTGCAGAGATGCGGACACATATCGGCCTGTGTTTTCACCGATGCTACCTCTATTTTCAAATCCAGATATTACTTTCACTCATATAACTTCATCGTCACTGACAGGGAGATCTTTAGCTGGGGAATATGAAGCTGTGTCTGTTTCTACACCAGTTAATGCCGGACTGGAAAACCCTCCAACATTTTCATCTCTAACTGTTACTACGTCTCTTCGGCTCATGAATCCACCAGATCCAAAACGTGTCCTAACAAACTCAGAGCAGAGTGATGGGGAGTTTTCAGAAGCTTCTGGAAAAACTTTACGTCCATCTGGGCACATCAGACCGTCATTGACAAAGCTAAGTTTCGGGACCACAGCCTTTCCAACACAAGGGTGTCCTTCTCACACCTACATTCCACACAAAAACGAGCTGACCACAGTAGCTCCAAAGAAATCTGAGCCAGAACTGACCAGTGATTTCAAACCAACAACAATCCCTGGAGTGACTCCAGCTGCAACAGATGGCTTTCAGACATTTGACCTGGAGCCGACCCAGTTCTCCCTGCTTGTTGGACCACCTGGGCTAAAGGGAGAACCAGGACCGCCGGTGAGTGTTAAAACAAAAATCAGAAATCTCTGAATGGATGTATGCATGTTTGGTGTGGTGTATAAACATTTAATGAATGAAACAGGTTGTTAGACCTGTAGCAGGTCAAGATTTTTCTTTATGAACTTGTGAGGGATGGTTAAGCATGAGGACGCAGTGGTAGTTTCCCAATTAGTTTTTTCCCTCCAACATATAAAACTCAACACGGGGCCCTTAAAAAAGGTCAATTAAGGAAAACCCTAAAGTTGCTTTAATATAAAAGACCTCAGACAAACTGCTTAAACAAACAGAAACAAAGGGGGCTTATGGTGTATTCTATTTATCTCGGATGTTGGAACTTGGAGCTGGGTTTGGTCTCATGCCCGAGTAAACAGCGTTCCAGTTACGCAGTTGGATAAGTCGGGATCAGCTGTTCACCTGTCAGCCGACGTAGTGGAGCTGCTCAGTGGGAAGAACTTATTGTAAGTCTGTTACATGGGAGGAGAATGACCTGGAGTGCGTTTATTAGAGCTTAGTGATATTATTTATAAGTTACACCTAAAAGATGCGGATGGATTCCAAATCCATACGCACATTTTATTGAACTGAGGGTACATGTTCTTACTCCTCAAAAATTATTTTTGCATCTGATCCATGCCAGGCTCCTTTCAGAAATGAAGGGAAGATTGAGTGTTTTTATCATTCTATTCCTTTCGTCTGTCAAAATTGCATTGATTAGGGTAGTAGTTAAGACGGACGTCCAATGTTCAGAGGCCATAGCCCTTGAAGTAGTGTTCCAGGTTCGGCTCCCGGCCGTGGACATTTGCCAATGTATCTCCCACAACCCTTCCCCCCTTTCATATCTGTCCACTGTTAATAAAGGCCACTATGGCCATAAAACCTATATAAAAAAGATGCCGCCATCAAGTTTTGAAGCTATACGCCTATGATGTTTAAGTCCTTTCAGCAGAAGTAGAGGGGTTGAAGAATTCAAATATTACTCTGTCGGACCAGCCCCCCACCCGAAGCAAAATCTCCCTTCCCCCCAACAAATTGCCTACTGTTTATAATATAATAGTATAGTAAAATAACGAAAGTACAGTTTACAAACGTGAGATTTTTCTTCCTAAATTTCAAGTAGAACATTTTGTGGGCCGTGTGAAGAGATATAGTGTAAAGAAAAAAAAAAGCTACCCACGATGTCATCGTCCATCGCAACGTTTTACTGTAAGCATTGTCAACTCCAAATTTGGGGGCTATCCTCCAACCTTAGTTGGAAGCTTTACATGTAAGATGGATTTTAGACACATTCTGTCTGGTATGTCCTGTGAAATAGACATTGTCCATTATCCACATTATCCACAGCTACTATTGTTGATGTGAGGAGCGGCCATATTGAAAGTCAAAGTGGGAGCAGAAAAAAATCAGAATTTAGACTCTGGGGGCCCTGCGATTTTTCCCACTCAAGTCTGAATTTTCAAGTTTGGGGTACAAATAAAACACACCATTAAATACTGGCTGATCAGAACAGACTGACACTGAAGGAAAACAGTTATATACACAATTAATTAAAAAAGAAAGCAGAAACTAAACACACAATTTAAGAGTAAATTACTCATCACTAAATACAATGTCAAAAAACCATGGATATAACCTGATTCACACAAACAGTTGAACAAAACTGTCTTGTCCTCTCTTATGGCAGACCTGAGGTTGGTACGACCCAGTCAGGACTTTCTCTTTAAGAAACTGCAAGGTACGCTGCAGATTCCAACTGTACATGATCCAAGACTCATGGTGCATTCCATTTGTATTCTGAATTTTTGACTGGGAAAAATCAAGTAGAACAACATCCAAAGTCAGATTTCCTACTCGGAAAGTTTTAGATTTTTTCTGCTCTGACTTTGGAAAAATGTCTATTTTACAAATCACACTACTAAGAATGTGCCTAAAACCCATCTTAAATGTAAAGCTACCAACTCTAAACTTAACCAAACAAAAGTGGTGTTTCCATATGAAGAAGTACATATAAAAATTTTTTTTGTAAGAGGTAATATCAACTATTAGCCTGGAAAAATCCAGACCCTAATCTTTTATGATTAAGGGTCTGGCAACGAGCAATGGAAAGGGTCTAACTCGAGGGGCGGAACTAAGCATGCATTTGAAACTCTCACTGCACAGAATTGGATAATGTCATGACCAATCACAACAATACATGGTGTGACGTATCCAGAGCTACCAGCATAGCTAACTGATATATTAAACTCTTGCTGTATCCAATCGGCAAAACAGCAAAACCATCTTTCTTGCAAAATTAGGATTCGAGCGCGGTTTTCTGTTCATCTTTTAGATGAAAAGCCAAGTCGAAATAGTTCATTGTAGCTGCCAAAGCTGTTTCAAACAATAGGAGTTCATTTGTACCCATCTTTCAATGTTTACTAAATGATTCCAGACATTGCAGCGCTGTCGTCAACAGCTTAGCTCGCCTATATCAGATACACCAATTTGATTGGTTCCCCAAACTGCTTATGTAATGCAATAACGTGCATCATTGCTCCATGCCAGAGCGTCTTGCAGAGACAATGAAATTGTTCCCTCGCGAGACCTCTGGATTTCTAGGGTAATCAGCTATGGCTACCTGTGATTTTCCTGGGAGTTACATCAAACACAGCTGAGTTCAGAGATCCGAGGTAAATGGACACACCATCATTCCAAGGAATTCCCCACCATTCAAAAAGGAAGACAAATATTAAAAAGTGTTTGACTGAATTGAATATACAAAAGTTAACCACATGTGTGTGCTAGAATTAGAACTAATGCATTTCAGTTGTCAAATGAAAATAATGTGCAAACCAAAGTTTTAAACCTAATGTGTCTAGAAATTAGGGATGCAACGGGACAGGGTAAAGTACCGGACCGTTCAGTGTGCCCTGCACGGGACAATCCGTCCTCCTATACCGCGGGACTTCGGTACTGCCATTGATTTTGTGCTGGTAATTAGTTACCGTCGGC
The DNA here is from genome assembly GCA_028564705.1 of Apricaphanius iberus. Classification (NCBI taxonomy): domain Eukaryota; kingdom Metazoa; phylum Chordata; class Actinopteri; order Cyprinodontiformes; family Aphaniidae; genus Apricaphanius; species Apricaphanius iberus. The sequence goes on along the minus strand of JAPXFQ010002398.1, from coordinate 641,527 downwards.
CCGACGTTACCAAACTGCGCCGCGCCCCCAGACAAAGGTCCAACAACCAGCTCGCTGTTCCCCGCTCCAGCAGCTGGTTGGCATAGAGACACGTCCTCCTCTCCACAATGCACGCATCACAGAGCGAAGAAATGTACACGGGTCGGTTGCGCTTTTTTCGGAAATCATCCCTGGTGTGAGGTGCTGCTCAAATTTCTCCCGACTGAGCGCTTTCTGCCCGGATGGGCTCCAGCATTCAGGGGCGCCGGGTTGCGCTGTTTTCAGCTCATCTTTGCGGTGCGCCGGAGCGCGAAGCAAAGAGGACATGGGCTGCGCTCCATTTATTGATGCACACACAAATGCCCTTTGAGCAGCAGGCACACGAAGAATATTTATCCGCCACCTGTGTCAGTGTGGTCAGATGTACTCTCGATTAAAGAACCGGTAAAATACAGAAACCATTCTGTTACTGCGGCCCTGTGTGTGAACCAAAATTCCAGAGAGACGTACAGCTCGTTTATGCTGTATTCTCACGGCTTTCACCCGCCCACAGTTACAGGTGTTAACTGTGACATTCTGTTTTTTTGTTCCCAAAAAAATAAAATATATGTTTTGGGATTAAAAAAAACAGTCTCTTTCTGCACAAAACATGTACCGAACTGTACCGTGGACCGTGGCCCAAGTACCGAGGTACGGACCGTAGCGTGGGCTACCTGTACCGTTGCATCCCTACTAGAAATAGAAACAGTGTATTGGTGAACTTTTTAGAGTCACAGTCATTGATCAGATGAACAGCTTGTTGTTAAAGTGTTGGTTTGTTGTCTTTTGTTTTCATTAAGTGTCTGTATCTGAAGCCGCTGCTGAATTGGATAATGTAATCACTTAACTGTGTGGTTTAGTGATCTTGGCAGTTGGGCTAATGTTGTTGGAAGAGCGTTTTTGACTTGCTAAAATCCTTGTTTATTTTCCAAGTTGCCGGTCATGCATGCATGTGGCCTTAGATATTTTCCGTACACAGCACTTTGGTGCTCATTAATGTGTGATCATTCCTTTCAACATCTATGGAGTGATGGCTCTTTGAAGTTTAGTTAGTGTTGTGAATGGTGGTGAGGTGCAAGATTCTTCTGAGGGGATGTGTGACTCCTCAGAAAGTAAAGACTTCTGAAATGGAATCAAACAGTTTAATTGATAAAACACCATTACATATTCAGCTATTTAAATTTATTTAGTGAGCTAAATTGCCCTCCACTTTTACTGCCACCCAAGATAAAGATATGTAAAAAGCCCTCAATTAAAATTATAATGTGGTATAAGCACAATATCACACTGTAGTATTTAGAATAATCTAATGCCTGTTTGTAATTAACTTATTTAATGGGGCATAAATTACTATGTTAGAAATATTTACCCTCAGTTACAGGTGCAATAATTTTTAGCAACTTTAGCAATTGACATATAACAAAAATAAATAAAAATGATGCATTGTTTTATTTCGAATGTATGCTTGAATTGATCAGTTTCTTGAAACCTATAATTCACATTTCACAAGTTCATGTTTCCTTTCTATATAAATATAAAGAGAGGGAGACGCCCATTTGTTTTGGTCACTTTTTAAGACTGAAAAGACATCAGAAAAATGTTTGGTGTTTTGAATGTCATGTTAAAAAAAGTTTCTTACCTAAACATATCCATCATTATCAGAGTAAAGAATCAAAATGTATTTCTATCCACCATGGACAATCAGGAAAATGGTGGAAGAGATATAACAGATACAACAATGTAAACTGCTAAAAGGGGTTCACCTGCATAAATTCTGACCCATTAATATAAACGTTTTGGTCAAAATAGAAACCCAAAGTTTCTTTATGATGTGGGGAGTACAAGTCAAGCCATTTGCCCTCTGAATAAGCATCCTATAAATTTACTTGTGCGTGAGCTGTATCTGCTTGTCTCAGATCAAGCATTCATACAGCAGTGCCATACTGACTGACTGTGAATCTCCTGGGGCAAAATGGAGCATAGTGTCTGGTCTATTACATCAATACATGTGGACTGGGGATCCTGCTGTTTGAATCATCAATCCAATTAACAGATGATCAAACCATTAACTGAACAACAGAGGACTCTTTTGATTAAAAAGATAGTTGGCAGGTGAAATCCTAAATCAGATTTTACCCAGTGTGTCTTCAGCAGTGTCCTCACCATCACATGTCCCTCCTCTGGAGAGCACTCCAGACCGACTGGTAGAGGAATATAGGAGCCGTGAATATATTACGATCAGATGGAACATGGGAAGAAGCAGGATTTCTCTGTTAGAAAAAATCTTAAATCCAGGGTTTAATTATCAAAGTAGTATTCGTTTTCAGTATTTTCTTCGAATATTGTATTAGTGTTCTCAGAAGTGGCTGAGGAAGAAAACCCACTATCCAGTAGTATCCAAAGTCAGTCCTCAAAGGCTGGTTTCCAGTATGTTTTAGTTCTTTGCCTGGTATATCAAGTCTGAATCAACTCATGGTTTATCAGCAGCCCTTTGTAAAACTTTAAAATGCTAAGGAGGTAGTTGGAACACTTTGATTAGCTGTGTTGGAACAGAGGCCAATGTAATATTGGCAGGACACCAGCACTTGAAGAGGGAAACTGAATATCCATATATTTTACCAATGAAAAGATTTTGGTCAGCCAAATGAAGGCTGGACCATGCTGACTGATTCAACTGAAGAGTGACTTCAAATCAAATTGTCTGAAAAGTTAGCGTCACAACCGAAATAAGGCATGCAGAGCGCACTGAAGTTTAACTTTATCGGAACCGGTGCATACTGATTGTATCCACTATCGGAACTGCTTCCAATAGTTACATTAGCATCAGAATAGGAGCAAGGTGCAATGAAAGACAGTCATTATCTTACAATCTATGCTTTCTTTAAAATTGTGTTGCTTGCTTATTTGATGAAAAGAAAATGTTTAGATAAAGATAGAAGCAATAGGGGGACTGAGAAGCCTTGGACAATGTTCTCCTGGAATAAACTGAATCCTGCTATTTATTTGAATATAAGCTTTACAAATATCACCATCAGCTGTTTTCAGTGACTTTTGAGGTGTTCATTTATCATACAGTCTCAACATTCAATTACTTTCTTAAAAGTATTCTAAAAAAATCTTGTGAAATCTAAGGAAAGCCTACCTAGCACCTTTAAATGTCTAGCTAATCCCAGCTGACCTCGAGCGATCTGGTGGAGTTAATATGCAAAGTTTCTCTTGCAAAATAAAAGGACAGGTACTTTTCTCAGGTGCTGATAAGCTTAGTGTAAACGTGTACATAAACGTGTGCATATATAAATGTAAAAGTCCTTAGGAAATTGGCTGAAGCAGTGACTTGGCTCTGACCTGATTAGTAACTGCAGCTTAAGACTGCTTATCACGTGCGGATCGCCTGATGGTTGCAATCTGCAGGATTTAAAGTTTGCTAAAGGGCTTTTGGCTTGTCAGGCTATTTGCTGGTTAATTATAATCAAACATGGGTCTCTTTCCAAGCCCGACAAAAGTACTCAATGTGTTTGGAATTATTACATAAGCCCAAAAGACCGTATCAAGTTGTTCTTGAGCCTGTTTCCCTCCTTTTTGTTTAACTTCTTCAGCTGTGAGAAAGTAACTTCCAATCTTGAGTTATCAAACAAAATCAGGTTCCACAGACTTGACCTCTCATTAAATATGACCTTTGAGAGCTTTGCTAAACCATGTGTGAAATTGTTTTAAAGCTAGCTGATGCTTGTAATTAATGTGATTGGTTGTGGATGGAACCAACAGCGACCTCCCTCCCAGTACGACTCAGACTCATGGTCTATGCACTGCTGTGGTTTTCAGCTGCAATAGTGCCAGCTGAAGGATGGTCCGTATCAGTTTTTAACAAGAAATCCTCACGTCTGACAGTCCTGCTGTGACTGCACAGTAACACATTGGCAACTTCACCAAATGCCTGATCAAGGAGTAAAACATATTTATCTGAGGGAATCTCAGTCTTATGTGCCTTCTTTTTTTGATTCCTCTCCTGAAACAAATAAAGGCAACATATTTAATTTATTATTTTGTATTTATAAATAAGACTCATTCATCCGATTCATTTCTACTGGTGACTGTTTTTAATCTTCCTCTTTCAGGGTCCCCAAGGATTTCCAGGTTTGCCAGGAAACCCAGGAAAAAGGGGCCCAAGGGTAAGTGAATCATATGCAAAGGTGAAAGGTTTGTAATGTTGAGTGCCTTGTGAAAGAACACCCCTTGAACTTTTTCACACTTTGTCATGGTATAAGCACATCATTCAATGTATCTTTTTTATTATTTTACATTATTATTTATATTGTTATTTTTATTTATTTTATGGACCAACACAGATTAGTACATATTTGTCAGAAGGAATATAAATAATAATAATAATAAAACAATATTTTTATTTATTTTTTCACAAAAAAATAAAATGTGTGACATAGTTTTAAATTCAGTCTCGCTGAGTCATTACTGCTGCTAGTCTGTTGCAGCGTCTAACACTACATTTTTACCTTTATTAATCTCTATCCATCTTTCCATCATCCTGACCATCGTTCCTGTCCACACAGAAGAAATAATTCCCATGCTGCCACCACCGCAGTTTTTTTTAGGGTGTTAGGCAATTTTAGTTTTCTGCCTGGTGAGATCTAGCCTTTAGTCTCATCTGGTCAGAGTACCTTCTTCCTACATGAGTTGTAGCAAACTTTTAAATACTATAACTTTCTTTTAACAGTGGCTTTCTTTTTGCCACTCTTCTGTAAAGGTTTGAATCAGAACTAATAATTGTCCAGCTGGTAGTTATTACTACCTAAACTCAGCTACAGTAAACTATGCTGTGCTTTAGGAAGGGGAGTCATCATAGAGGGCTTAACACATTGTTATGGACATTTGGAATCTGAAAACAACTCTACTAAATTGCCCTTCTAAATTGGTCAGGAGCTACTGACTGACTGAAACCGGAAAAAGTCCTAATCTGAAGGAGATTGGAATTGGCTCCTCGTCAAAGAAGAGAGATTGGAGCAACACAGGACAAACTGTATCAAGAACGAGAAAATGTATCTGATGGACCAAGAACAACTGCTTATCTGCTTGACACTGGACATCTACGGGAACATTGTGACGTTTGGACAGCTGAGCTCCGATCTGCAATCAACACAATCAGCAATAACGCATGCTGCCTCGTTGGAGGACCTGAGTTGGAGCAAAGAGATTGACTACTGAAAGATTAAGACTGTGATAGTGTTTATGTATTTAAGGTGTAACTAAGGGTGGTTGAGTTAGGGAATGTATGGGATAAGCCTATTCCCTCTGTTTCTGGCCAGAACACACTTTTGTAATAAATACTCTAAAATGCTTTCAAGGATCCTTTCTCGCCTTATTTTTAGAACCCTGAGTTAATTTTTCCCATAACACACATAAATAGGTGGATCATGAAATGAATGTTATATCCAAGATGGTCAGAAGGGAATACAGTCCAGACAGACAGTTCTCCCAGGCTGTACCTCTAATGTCTCATCTCAGGTGCTGGGATATTCTGAGCTATCTTTGTAGATCTGCTGCTATAGGCACTTTTCTTCACTCTGCTACTTTTCTCTTCTGTTACTCTCCAGTTTCATTATTTGCAGTAATTTCAACAGTCAACTTTGTTTTCTCTGTGTTTTTCTCTACATAGGATTTACACCCGGTCTGACATTCTGCTCAGCTTTGATGTCTTGTTGGAGAGGGCATCAACTAACATAGTGCTTCTTGTTACCAACTTTTTACTTACTTTACCAAAGAAATTACCCCTTCATAAATTCTTCAAATTTTTCTGTGTCTCTGTTCTGTCTTTTCAAACCCCCAGTCAGTCGTGGCAGATGGCCGCTACTACTGAGCCAGGTTCTGGTTCTGCTGGAGGGTTATTCCTGTTAAAGGGTTACATGATTTTTCCTCTCCACTGTTGCTACATGGTTGATCGATATGAGGGATTGCTGTGAAGTCAATGGCACAACACTGGCAACTGTCTACTGTTGCCACACGTACATCCAGGACGAGTGAATGCTGAAAGAATGACTAAATGTAGTATGCTGGAACAGAACATTTTCAAACCGATTTGAAATTATGAATGATTGAATTGAAATAACTTGTAAATTGCCTTGAAATGACGTAGTCAGCTGGTGCTAAATAAATAAGGAGTCTCATGGGCAACTGTTGGAAAGATGCTTAAACCAGTGTATTGTATTACTGAAACTCCTCCTATGTTGTGCTGGATCTCTCAGCTCCTTCTCTATTTTTCCTTGTCTGGGTCAGCCTGCAATTTTACATGGATAGTCATGTCTTTTGGGTTTTGTCTGAAGGCTGTTTTAAGGCCTATACTCTGCCTTAAACTTTTCTACAACTTTTCCCCTGACATGTCTGCTGTGTTCCTCAGCCTTCATGAGTGAAGAACACAGCGCTGTGATGGACACAGTGTTTGTCCATCAACTGTCCCTAACAAACCTCTGATGCCTTCAAAGAACAGCTCTGCTTACAATGAAAAAAGTACACACAGCTTAACTCTGTGGCGATGCATTTTAAATACAGGGATTAGAGTAAAGGGAGTTGAACATAAATACATCCAACATCATAATTATATGGTACTTTATGTTAGTCTGTCATATAAATCCAGATGAATAGAATGAAATTTACGGTTGCAACGTGACAAACCATAGAAAAAATTCAAAGTTAGTCTTTCTCAAGGCATTATGCCATCAGACAATTTATTTTCTTTCCATTTACCCTTTTAATTCTCCTTTAATATTTTCTGCATTCTGTAATTCCTGTGATGCTCTCATCAAAGTACATTGACACCCATTAGTTAAGTACTGACATAGAGAACTTTTTAGTACTCTGCTTTTGATCAAACTGAACATGCAGGAGCCTCTTTGAAGTGTGGAGAATTACTTAACCAGACATTCGTTTGCTTTGGCTCTGGGTTTGTTCAAGCTGCGCTTCACTGCTGCCCAGCTCAATTTGTAAATTTGAAGTGCAAACAACCACAATCTAAAGATCTCTGGACTGGCCATGTATAACAACAATTGAAACTGCAACATAGGTACATGGAGGGTATTAGGGGTGTGAAAAATAGTATTACTATTCTGTATTTAAATGTCTAGAACCAGTAATTTGAAATACAAGTAGAAAAATTGGTATTACTATATTAAAATACAAACACAATGCTATAATGAAGGTATGCTTCTCTTGCATTGTCTGTTACCAGTCCTTTAGTCAGTTGTTTTACAGATTCTTAATAAAACTTAACATCTAATGGAAATAAAATATATTCAAAGAACCTCTTATACAAGTCTTACATAGACCTAATTATTTACAGTAGAGGCTGTTACCATTATTATTATTATTATTATTATTATTATTATTATTATTATTATTATTATTATTATTATTATTATTATTATTATTATTATATTTTAATGCTTCACTCTACCCCAGATCAATGGAATAAGATCAAGCAAAACTTAAGTATTCTATTTAAATGGGAAGATGAATGTTAACTGTTTTGCTGAGTTTCTGACATTGCACGACTGCAGAGCGCTTGCACCACTGGGATTTGTGTCTGTGTGCTACCTACTATAGCCCTGCTGTGGGGCCTCAGGGTTAGGTTGTGGGAAGCCAATCTCTTTAAACAAGGAAGAAAGAAAGCTTTGTCCCCATCTTATTTAAGGCATTTAAAACCCTGTCTGGAGCTCAGTAGCCCTACAGTACACACACTAAAATCTATAGAGTTCATTCATCATCAAACTTTTGAAACCCAAGTCATGCTGGCACCAAATCGAAGGGTGTATTTTAGTGTTTTGTCTTTCAACAAATTTTCCTTTTGGATTGTGTGAAATTCTCAGAATTATTCACATGATTTGGGGCAAATACTCCTTACAGACATAATCTCCAGAAACTCACAATTACACTCTGGAGTAAAAGTGGCATTTGCCTGATTGTACAGGTGAATTTTGAAAAATGTCAATACTGTGCAAAAGTTTCTACATACAAAGTGGGATATTTCAAACATGTATTTTTTATAATTTCGAGTATTATGGTTTATAGATTTTAAAACCCCACATTGCAAATCTCAGAAAATTAGAATACTAAATAAAATTAAGAAAACAAGGATTTTTATTAGACAAATGTCACACCTCTTAAAATTAGAATTAACATATGTACTCTGTCAGGCTGTGTGCATGAAGGTATGGACCCAAACGCAGAAGCAAGGTGCAGAGCTGTTTATTTAAGGTGCAGAGTGATGGTGGTGGTCTGGATGGCAGGAACCAAGACACAGGACAGCAGGAGAAAGACGGAAGGTAAACACACGGTGGACATCTGGAGTGAAGTCCTTTAATTATCCTGCGCTGACTGAAGGGAGGTGATGGGTTGTAAAGACATGAGGTGAGTGGCTGGAGATTGAAGACAGGTGCGGATGATAATGAGGGAGTGAGAGGAGCCGAGTGTAGAATCATGCGTACTCTTGTTCGGGCTCCTTTTGCATCACTTCCTGCCTCAATGCGGTGTGGCATGGATGCTATCAGCCTGTGGCGGTGAGGTCTAATGGAAACCAGGATGCTTCAAAAGCAGCCTTCAGCTCTTCTGCATTGTTCAGTCTCATGTCTGTTATCTTTCTCTTGGCAATGCTCCATAGATTTTCTGTGGTCTTCAGGTCAGGCAGGTTTGCTGGCCAGTCAAGCACAGTAACACCATGGTCATTAAACCAGGTTATGATACTTTTGGCAGTGTTAACAGGTGCTAAGTCCTGCTGGAAAATGAAGCCAGCATCTCCATAAAGCTCCAAAATGTTGTGGAAGGTGGTTGTGTTTACTATGGACTTATTAAGGACAGCGGACCAACACCAGCAGATGATGTAATCATTCCTTACTGGACTTTAAGCGCTTACAAATTAGTTGCAAAATCAAAATTCGCTGTCATTAGAAAAGAGGACTTTGGACTACTGGGCAACAAGCCAGCAGGGGCTTGACAAGATGAATATGACATTTGAAGCCCATATCCAGGATCTGTCTGTGTGTGGTGGTTTTGATGCACTAACTACAGCCTCACTCCACTCCACTCCTTGTGATGCTCCCCAACCCTTTTTTGAATGGCCTTTTCCTGACAATCCTCTCCCGGCTGTGGTCATCCCTGCTGCTTGTACACTTTTTTCTTCCACACATACATTTCTATCAATGTGCTTTGATACAACGCTTAGAGAACATCCAACTTGTTTTGAAATTACCCTTTGAGGCATTCCCTGGGTTTGTCAATTATGTTTTTTTTGCACAACTGTCTGGTCAGCAGTCTTCCCCATGATTGTGATTCTTACTGAACCAGACTGAGAGACCATTGAAAGGCTGAGTAACCTTTTGTAGGTGTTTTGTGTGGCAGGATTAATTAATTAATTAGAGTGTGACACTTTGAGCCTAAAATATTGAACCTTTTCACAATATTAACATTTTCTGAGAGTTTGAACTTGGGGTATTACTAACCTGTACTCCATAATCACCAATATTATAACAAATAAAGGTTGGAAATATCTCACTTTGCATATGATAAGTCTATATCATATATTAGTTTCACCTTTCAAGTTGAATTACTAAAATAAATTAGCTTTTGTATGATATTCTAATGTTTTGAGTTTCACTTTTATTATTAAAGTTTATGCTTATTAAATGGTCAAGGTTCCTTTATTTTCTGATTTCTAAAAGAAAAATAAACAGATCTTTGATATAGAGCAAAATTAATTGAAAAAAACTGACTCAGTTAATAAAAAAGAAATAACAGGTATGCCTGTTTACTGAGTAAGATTTGATTCACACAGAAACACAAGACGAATCCCAGGTTGTATAAAGTCATGAGAAAACCAATCATTTCCCATCTGCCAATATAGTAAAGGGGGGTAAATAGTATACAACATGCTTTATTATTTTGTAGAACCACCATTAGCTGGACCTTGGAGTAGTCAGTTTCACCATAGATGCTTCAGGAAACTGGAAATGCTTGTGATGATTTTTTCCCTCATAATCCATTCCTGATGATCAAAGAGAAATCCCAATCTTCAGCACACCATGTCCTCAGCTCTTCTTTCTAGACTGGATGTTGAACAGATTACAGGGAGGTACAGGCTAAACAAACAACTGAAAAATATTGGCAAACTATGAATAAAAATGTTAAGAATGTCCTAAAAGCTGATGGAATTCTTGCTCATCATAAAAGCTAAGCAGCTGGAATCACAGATTGCTGTTAGGAGTTTTACCTTTCAGACAGCAGGGTGTCATGTCTGACTGGTCAGATGGTCTCACCACTGCTTCCACCTAGCAGCAGTTCTAACTCTGCAAACATCCACGCTCCTCAGTGCAGCTATTAGGCTGCAGAGAGCCAAAGTTTAGCTCGCCCTTTAGGGAATGCTTGAGTGTAGATCAAACAAGGCTTTGTGCAGGGAGACTGACCTTCAAGCATGCACTCAGTACGTGTTCCAGAGTTCCAGCAAAGCTGGGGAAATTTGCATAAATGTCTGGAGAGTGATTGACTCCACGTGACATCAAATGCTGTCAATTGAGATTAGAGCCTTGGTAGCACTCCATTCTGCCACTGTTAAATTGATGATTATTTTATTTTTTTTACTGATAAATTAAACTCATGCACTTCCATACTTTAGTATTACCTTGAAGATCTTGTCATCATTATTGATTTTGACTTTTTTCACTGGTGCTTAAGCTTCGGCTAACAGGGAGCACATCAAGACCTGAAATTAACTTTTGTAGGCTTACAAAGCATTCAAGTAATACTATAAACAATTGATGCCTTAAGTAAGCATACAAGAATAACATGTGCCAATCTGCAGATTTCAATATATTTAATTTGCTCAATTCTTCACCAGTTTTCTAAATGTATATTCTCTGCACTACATAAACATAAGAGGTTTCTACTGGTATCAACATGGTGCATCTGGCTAGCAAATGTTACTGTTGGTTCAGAGGGAAAAAAATATTTCACATTTCCAGCTGTAAAGGCAGATGATTGTTTAAAAGAATGTATTAAATGAAATCATTATTATTATTCATGAAAATCATTACAATAAATAACTGATCATGTCAGTCAGTTGTTAAATGAAAAAGAAACCATTTTCTTTGTTTTTCTTCAAAACAATGTCAAAATGCAGGCAATATTGAACTGAACCTGTTTATTGAATCAGAAGAGGTGGTTTGCATCTTGAGAAAGTGATTAGCTCTTATAAAAGTATCCATAAAGTATGAATCCTTTCTACATGTTGTTATATTGCAACCACCAAATTTCTGAAATTTTATTTGGACTTAGTTTCTAGATCAACACAAAGTAAGGCATAATTGTGAAGTGGAAGGAAAAAAAAAGAATTGTTTTTAAAGTTACAGTTATAAAAAGTGGAATGCATTTCTATTCAGATCCCTTGAGTTTACACTTTGTAATACCACCATCTGCTGCACCTATAGCAGATTTGCACATTACAAGTAATGGACTTAGCTCTGTACTTTGGTCATCCATCCAACAAACCGACCATGTATTCTTTAAACTCACTTATTCTTGCAGGGTTACGGGCAAATGATGCTTGTTAGTGGTTACTTGGCAAGAGATGGGGTTGCCAGTCCATATTAGGGTACACAGAGACACAAAAGGTTTACTTGGGGTCCTTTTTAATCTGTAAAAGCACTTACAGTCTTTGTATGAAAAGTGCTTTATAAATAAAGTTGTATTGAAGAAAAAGAAACAGCCACACTCACTCCTACTCCCAAGATCAATAAATAGAGATTCTATTTAATTTAACAAGGGGTAGACTGGTAAAAAAAATAAAATAACAGGCTGGGAATTGGATACCATCACAGGTCACCACCACTAAATTAACACCAAACCTTAAGAGGGAAATAATTTGGGCGTCTACTGATGTAAGAGTGTGAAATTGTATTCATTTCACCTTTATTTGAGATAACGATCTCTTTTCCAAGGATGATTTGTTCAAGTTACATCAACAATATGATAACAATGCATTTGAACCAAAAAGAATCCTAAAAATCATACAATTAAAAAATTCACTTTCATATGCCAGGCAATGTATGATTTTAAAATTAATATTACAATAGGGGTAAAGTAAATCCTCACAATGGGACTTCTAGTACCAGAATGAACAATAAATAGACAGAAATATAAAGCCACTGGTCCATGAGTCAATGAGCAGTAGTATGACAGTGCCAGTCATTTAGTAGTTGTGTTAACTGATAACTCAAGATTTTCCGAAAGTGTGTCAACAATACACATTCCGTTTTGATATCTAGTCGACAAATGGCAGTGTAGTTAATATTCAGAGTTAGTTAACAGCAGATGTTTCTTATTACTTTGCCTGTCAGGTAAGCCAGCTATAAATCTGACTACTAGGTTAATCATAAAATCATACCACAAATGAGAGGTACATAGGTGTTGCGCTGCAGATATGTGGGTTGCCTGTAAATGTGGTTTGTCCTTAAGTTGTACCTAAAGGTTCCTGCTCTAATTCCTGCTGTCCACCACACCTGTGACTGCAGGAGCTCTTGCAGCACTTGTGCTGCTGACAGTGCTGACACTGTTCCCTTCTCCGTCTTTGTAAAACAAAAAAAAGATCCAAAAGCCACCCATATTATCCACACATTTTAGATTCAGTAGTGGAATTTTTAATGCATTTATTGCAAATAATGTTTGATCTCAATTGGATTTTACCTGGTTAGATAAACGTTAGATGAAATATAATACAAGGATTGCAAAATTCATATAATGTATTTTCTTGTGTTTATGTAGCTGACCATATTCTGAGATTTGCAATATCCATTGTTGCAACAGTTAGGTTAGCTTTAGCCCATCAGCTAACCTCTTTAGTAAGCCAATCGTGGTGGGTGGCTTGGAGTCTTTAGTCACCAGTATTGTTTAATGTCTCACCTGTTCCCTTACTGACAAAAAGGTCAGTTATTTTACAGCACTTTTCCGCATCTCTTGCCAGAGCTTCTTTTTCTTTTTAATTCTCTCCCTCTCTTCTCCACCTTTCCTCTTGGCCTGCTGATCTTGCTCCATAAAGGTACAGGAGACAGATACCCTTACAAAGAGAGAGGAAGGGAGTTGCTTGAGCCTACTCTGTTTGAGCTTCAGTGGGGCAGATGCCTTAATAAACAGTGTGATGTATTGTTTATTTAAAAATTAAACACAACCTGACCGTCGACAACCACTGAAGTTAACCATTCCATTGTGGGTCTGACTGTAGACATTTAAGATAATAATCCTGCAACAAGATGAGTATCCACTCTAGTCCAGTTTGCAATCTAGTTTGGAATCTCTAACAGGTTTTCTTCCAGTATTAATGTTATTCAGCTCCATCCATCTTCATATCACCTCTAGCCAACTTCTTCTACCTGCTGAAAAAAAGAAGAATTGCCACAGCATTACTCCACCATCACTATACTTCAAGATGGGGATGGTGTGTTAAAGGGACTATAAAATGCTATTTTACAGCTTTCAACTTCTGGGATAGACAGAGAAGATATGCTGAAATGTTACAGTCTGTGTTATAGAGTATTAATTTGTCCTAAAATTTAACTTGTATCCTGTAGTTAATGTTGGACCACGAAGTAAAACGGCTCGTTTCTCTATAATACCGCCTCCTGCACCAAACCTCCAACCCCACCCACGAAACGCTCCGCTCCTCTCCCTTGAAGAGCTGCAGGTCAGACTGAGAGAAACAGTGCTGAGCTTCATCTCAAACAGTATTCTGACAGTACATTTGAAAAGCACACAATGACACTCTGTTATATTAAAGGGTCAGATGTCTGGTTTATTATATTTTTTTTGTAAAAAATTTAGTCAATAAAGCCGATTTCATTTGCTAAATCTCCAGGCTTTAGAAAGAGCCGAAAACAACTAGCTGAGTCCATTAAGTAGATCTTTCCAGCTCGGTATATAAAAAAGCTGTGGGTGTTGTTTGCACCCGTTTAGTGAACATTCTGAGATGCCACAGATCAATTAATTAACCACACAAGGCTGTTATAAGATCACATAAGCAGCTTGATAAATGGCTAACACACATTAGCATTAGCATGTAGCCATTTACTTCTCTGTCCATCAGACATTTTTGTTCTTTGATCCAGCTGCTGTTCTTTGGGAATGTAGAATAAAGTCCTGTAATCCATGCAGCCAAACAGGCATTTTCACAGAGAAAGTAAAAAAGTCCAACAAAAAAAATGTTTTAAGCTGCCAAAAACTGAAGCAGCCATGAGCTGTGAGAAGGTGTGTTTTGAACTCTAGCAGAGGTAAGCCGCTCTGCCTGTAGGGGTGCTGCAGACACCTCTAGCACTCAACCTTCAACTAGTGATGTCACTAGTTGAATACTCAGTTGTTTTCTAAGAGAGAGAGGGACAGCTGCTCAAAGAGCAGAATTCAGGAGGATTACTCAGACATGGGTGAATTAAGCCACAAACCACTCTGGTGGGGTTTTTTATGAGAAAATTGCACCATATGGTTGAAAACTCCAAAAACGTGATTTTGCATGATATAGGCCCTTTAAAGTTAAGATACAGTGTTAGTCTGTGATGGACTGGCGACCTGTCCAGGTTTTACCCTGCCTCTCACCTGATCACAGCTGTTAGGGTTCAGCACCGCTATGACCCTTATAAGTGGCACAGAAAATGGATGGATGGATGCAGTGTTGGTCTTCTGCCTCACGTATAATTTGTTTGCATGCCAAAGGTTTTGGTCTATTCAGATCAGAACAACTTCTTCCACGTTTGCTCTGTCTCCTGGATGTCGAGTGTGTGGTGGGAGGGTTTTTTTGCTTTTATTTTTTGCCAATCTTCCTCAAAATCCAGATTTTGTGGCTGCATTGATACACCTGTCTTTCCAACAGACTTTCCCAACCAGGTTGTGGACTTCTGCAGTTCCTTCTGGGATTATTATAAACCTCTTGAAGGTTTCTCTGATTAATACCCTTCTTGCCGAGCCTGTGAGTTTAGATGGATGGCAATGTTTTGGTAGGTTTGCAGTTGTGCCTTGCTTTTTCCATCACAGGAAGAGGGCTTGGACATGCTGAATAAGATTTATAAATCTTGGAAGATTTTTTTTTCCAACCAAACCTTTTCTTAATTTTCTCCGCAACTTTTTTCCATCCCTGTCTGCCAAACTTCTGGGGGCTTTTACATAGCCCGTCCATTTAAACTGAAATTAAAGTACACACAGATAAATTCTATTTAGTAAGTAGGTGACTTTTGAAGGCAGTTACCAAACTTTATTGAGGGGTATTGAGTAAAAGCTCCCTGAATACTGAACTTCATTTTATTGTTTGAAAATTTGTATCAATTTGAAATGTATTGCCGATCGTGGCTCAGGAGTTGGGAGTTCGTCCTGTAATCGGAAGGTTGCTTGTTTGAGCCCCGACTCTGACTGTCTCTGTCGTTGTAGCAAGACAGGTTGGGCAAGACACTTCACCTATTGCCTACTGGTGGTGGTGAGAGGGCCCAGTGGCGCCAGTGTCCGGCAGCCTCGCCCCAGTGCAGCTGTGGCTACAACATAGCTTTCCATCACCAGTGTGTGAATGTGTGCGTTAATGGGGGATGACTGAATGTAGTGTGAAGCGCTTTGGGGTCCGTAGGTACTAAGTAAAGTGCTATACAAATACAGGCCATTTATATGTATGATTAGAGGATTTTTTTTCCCTCCCCTCTCTTTGGAAAGTCTCTTAAGACAATTTTTATTGTGAATTGGTGATATAGTAGTTAACTAAATTCAACTGAATACATGCACTTCACACTTTTCATTTTGAAAGTCATACATTATTTTGCTTTTACTTCAAATTTTAATGCTACTTTGTGTTGATGTCTTCCAAAATTCCAATAAGTAAGTTTGATTTTGCAGGAAAATTGTATCCCAACCGCTTAGTTCCCAGGGTCTCAGCCGTCAAGTCAGAAAGTCTTCATCTCATCCCAACAGCATTTTTCTTTAAGCAGCGCTCAGTGGTTCCTCTATGTCTGAAGATCAGATATCGGGGAGAATCCATCTCTGTCTACTCAGTCCGCTTTGTTGAAGGTCATCTGGGGTGCCAACTGTAATGGCAAGATTCTACATAGATGTAGATAGGGATATGGTTGATTCAGTCTCAATTGGAGTTTTGAAGATATTTATTAGGATCTCAATAGAAACCAATTTCTTAGGTAAATTCCACTGTTCCCGAGCTAGACAGAAGTGTGCTCCCTCTCAGTAAATTATGTGAATTAATCTTAGTGTGAACTACTCCAGACATAAACATATCTTTGTGTCCTTCAGTTGATCCAGAGTAGGTAAAATTTAAATAAGTCTCCTCCAACTTCAGTCTCTAAGTCTTGACCGTTGTGTTAAATTCACTGGATGCCTTTACTAACAATTATTAATCACTAAACAGAACTAAGCTTAAAATAAGTTTCCTACTACACAAGTTTTCATTTTTTATATTACCCCCAATTGCTAATTGCTGTGCAAAGTGTTTCCATTCGATGTGTCCAGAAAATATTTTACCAGGTCCATCCTAGATTAATGGCCAGTAAAAGCAGTAACATTCTTGTAAAAGACATCAGCTCTCATTGTAAACCTTGCACACAGGTGCCCCTCCATCTGCGAGATTTAGGTGTAATGGTGTGTGCGTGTGTTTCTGTGTCTCTTCAGCATTATCGTATCTGTGTTTAGTTGCCGGTTCCCCCCTAATGGTTGCTTGTCAGGAGCTCTTTTCAGTAATTATTCTAAGCACAAAGGATCTCCATTCCTCCTCTCTCCCACCCAAAGATGGATGGTCTGAGTGACTCATTCTCACTAATATTCCTACCCCCATTGGGATACCACCCGCCCAGCCTCTCATCAGCACTGTGCCTCCTTATCTTATGTACTGCAAGAATGCAATTTGTAACACTCTGTCCCAGCATCCTTATTTCCCTGCTTCTCCTCCTCCTTTTGCTCTCTATCTGGAGATAATGAATTCCATGTGTTTTAATATTGCAAGTGAAAGGGGAATGGTCTGAATAGAGAAGAGGGTGGAGGAAATCTATAGATGAGCTTCTGTTAAGTGTCTCCATATGTCCAGCAGCCTTTGCCTCGGAGGAAAGACGGTTGACCAGTTTAAGGGAAGAGGAACTGCCTCGGCTGTTTGACTCCTTTATTCAGCTTGATAACAGACAGACGGTGTTTGAATCCCCCCAACTGTATGCTTACACCTCTCGTCTCTAGTCTGCTGTTCTCATAGTAATTCTATCCTATAACTCCCACCACCAGCTTGGTGAGGGGAAAAAATGCCTCTGCTTGCAACCCCTGGAAATTCTGGTCAAGACAAAAAACTGACAGAAGATACAGTAGCTTGCTTTTCCAAGCCATCTGAACATGTTTCAGGTTATTTAGTTTGTTCAGTCACGGTTATCTTTGTTTGCAGGGTTCTCCTGGTCCTCATGGAAATCCTGGTCGTCCCGGACCACCCGGAGTGAAGGTGAGGACATAACATTGTCTCGGGTTACATTACCACAACATGTGCTAAATACACTACATTAATATGATCCAGATTACTGCTGATTCTTTTTTTTTAAGATGAAGGAGATTGCTGTTTGGTTTCAGCTTCTTCAATCCATGTTTACACTTTTTTCAAGTTTGTTGTTCCTTTACAAATATTGCTTTTAATGAAAGCAGTAATGTGCTCTGTGTTCAATTATGGTTATAAATAGTAGGATGATACTGGGGGAATTTTTTTTCATCATTTCATCAAAAAAACATTGGAACACATGATGCATTTATTCTGACGGTAAGTATTCCTTGTTTTTAGTGCGAGCGACCACAATGACTCTTTACAAAAATATATCAGGTTTCTTTATGGTTGTTTCCAGTTAACCAGTAGCTTTATACTATTTTACCATTGCTAGCTTTATTTGTAATTTGCCCTTACATAAATGTCTCTTGATCTGTGTCCAGTAAATTAGTTGTGTATCTGTCAAACTCAGAGACATACAAGAAAATAAATTCTTAGAGTAAAATCGCTGCATATTTGTTCCATTAATGACTCATTGCAATCTGCTGGGATTCCTTACATAGAAAACTTTTAACTGATTGGAATGTTTGTATAATTGTACTGAAATGACTTTTGTTGTAAAGTGCCTTGAGATGACATTTGCTGTGAATTGGCGCTATATAAATAAAAATGAATTGAATTGAACTGATTTGATTATTTTACAGAGAGAGACTTGAAACCTTGTAATCCTGAGGGCTACAGTCAGAAATTAGAGAAAGATTAGAGTATTTTTTATATGATCCTTTCTACCTTTCTACCTTGTGGAAAGGATCAACTTTTGATTTACTGTATAAGTTTTGTAGTAGCATCAAGAAAGCAGGTCTGGAATTAATAGCGAAAGTGACTCATATATATATGTATGTATATATATATATATTTGTCAGAGAGGAAATCTAAAATAACCTGGCATAGGTAAGCACATCTATATGTTATTGAATTGTCCAAAGAATAGATTTAATTAAAACAACCTGTCTGTCTGTTTAGTTCACCTGCAAGTGCATGAAGTAAAGTCCAGCTGTGCTAGTACGATGTTCTAGACATTTTTTTACTAAATGATCATGGTAATGTAATTGTACAAAGGCATATGCCAAGAGAAGGAAACATAAAATGAATCGCATCTGACATAAATTCACTGTATTCTCAGAGAAACCTCCTATTTAAGAGAAAATTTAACATTCTGGTTAAAATCTCATGTTCTCCTCGTGGGATCACATGTTACATCCCAGAGAAACCAAACTGTAGGTTTTGGGCCATAATGTCAAAAGGTGTGTTTGACAAAGAAATAGCACTCAGCATCACCAAACGGAACATCAAGGTAGCAGAGTCATCATGCCATCTATCTTTCTTTAGATGGAACTGTTATTTTTTGTTAAAGTGGACAAAATTATCTAGTTTGAAATACCAGCTAGTTTTGACTAAAACCTTTCTGTAAAATCTGCATGACAGCTGAAGATGGGAATAGTAAAACATTTTTTTTTCCATTGCAGTAAGGGCAACAAAATAATACCTTTACCAAAATAAAGATAATTTAGAATGGCCATGCCAGAGTCTCAAACTCACTGAAAACATAATAATAATCTGCAACAGATGTCTTCACAATCTGAGTAAGTTTGAGAATCTTTGCAACTTTTGCCAAATATTGCATAAACCATCTCCAACCAAAGAAAACTGATGGTTGAAACTGAATTAGTAATATCAGTGTGGCTACTAGTGCCATAGGCTACACGATAAATGCTCCATTAATGGCAGAAAAAAGGTTTTAAAATGATCTTTCTTGACATAATCATTTTTATCTCAATAACCCTAACTTCGACATGGGTTAGAGAGCTTTTAAGAGTCACAGAATTACATTTTAGATTCATACCGAGGAAATAAACTACGATTTTTGGTCATAAACAAGGCCAGTTCAGTATTTCTATATTGGGACTGCTTCTGCTTTTCCATTAATTTACAGTACTTCCATATCATGTCAAGATTTAAGGAGATTTTGTATCACATTTATACTGATGATATTCAGTTGGACTTCTTACTACTTTCACTTCATTACGCCCATATGAGATGTCCAAAATATGTACTTTACTAAAAAACAGTGGGTGGAGGATAATTAATTACAATTAAACAATAAAAAAACTAATGGTTTTATTTTTGCTCCCAACAAATATGTGATGAAGATAAAATAGCTCCTGGTTTTCACCAGCAACACCAATATTGATTAAGCTACATTGGCTTCCAGTTTATTTTAGAGTACAGTTTAAAATTATTCTAACGACATGAAAAGCTCCTCATGGACAAAAAACAAATTATATCAGAGGGCTTTTACAAATCTAGGTCCTGTGGTCATGGTCTGCTAGTAGTTCCTCCAGCAAGACTGAAAACAAAGGGACAGAGAGCCTTATGCTTTGTGGCTCCAAGACTATGGAACTCCCTACCTATAGACAAGAGATTCCATTGTGTCTTTCAAAGGCTAGCTAAAAACATATATTTTTAAATTTGCTTTTTCTTATCCATTGCAACTGTTTTTTATATAATGTATCTTGCTCTGTCTTCTTGTCTAGTGTATTTTTGTTTGTGTGAAGTACCTTGTGATTCTTATATCTTGAAAGTTGCTATATAAATACAATTTTACAAACTTACTTCTA
Source organism: Apricaphanius iberus (assembly GCA_028564705.1). Classification (NCBI taxonomy): domain Eukaryota; kingdom Metazoa; phylum Chordata; class Actinopteri; order Cyprinodontiformes; family Aphaniidae; genus Apricaphanius; species Apricaphanius iberus. Next base: position 621,295 of record JAPXFQ010002398.1, on the reverse strand, counting down.
ATAAAACAAACTGATGGTTTCAAGCTATCAGCAAGCTACAATTGCAATACATTTGTTTGTTCTTGTAAGCTTTTATTATGATGTTCAATGGGTTATCGTTCTGTTTATGTATATTTAAGTTCAATTTCAAGCATTTGGTTAATGTTCTTTTATTGGCACCTAAGTTTGATTTCTCTGTAAGCTATTGTCCTTAGAGGTAATCGTTACCTCATTTTGCTCCTAATTCACCTCGGCAGTGTCTGTTACTCATGGGCATCAACTCAAACTTTTATATACCCCTCGGCCTTCTCTGTTCTTCTTTTTTGTTCTTCTTATTCTCTGCTTGCCTGCCTATTTTAATCCTGCAGGAAAATTGTGATTTACACTGACCTTGTATGTTATGCAGTCGGGGTCGTCTTCTTTATATTTAAAGCAGCAGAAATATGGAAAAATCAGGAATGCTAAGGAGTTGAGAGAACACTATGGTTTAAAATGCCATTTAAATTATACCATATGAAATTAAGTATGTCTGTTCTTGATTCACTAAAGTCCCAAAACTGCAATAAAGGCATGGTTATAGCCTCTCATACATTTACAAAATCCCTAATACTGCTGATAAAGTTACGCAAAAAGCTTGTTAAATGCAACTGTCCCCGTAGGGATATTTTGTCCATTACACTAATTGGAGTAATTTAAGATCAGGCGTTGCCCTAAACCTGTATCAGTGCTTCATTAAAATTAATAAAATTGTGATATGTTTAAGACTAAGAAACTTCAAACTGTTTAAAAATAACACAACATTTCATTAGTGTTACACTTATTCCCACACCAAAAATGTTGTGGGTACTGCAGTCTCTCCAGTCAATTTATCTTGACAGTGAAAGATTTTTGTGAGTTTCTGCTGGTCAGTTGTTAGTATGAAGCTTCACAACAGTTAAGAAAGCTTCTAAAATGTACTGATAGTCACTATCACCAAAACAATATTATTGCTTCATTAAGTTTGGATTCAGTTTGTATGGAGCATTTTGCATAAGTGGTAGGCTAATGTTAGCATGTTATTTCTTTGTCTTGAAAAGAGAGATAATCTGACTCATTACATATGTGGACTGGCAAAATAAACTGGAGTCCTTCTTTTAGGAGTTATGGTTTCTGTTTCAAACTTTGCAAATGAACAGGTTTTGATGAGTTGTTTATTTCGTTGCATGTCATATTTGTTCTTAAATTGAAATTGGGTTACTAATTAAGAGTCACGTAAATCAAACTTAAGAAAAGGGGTATTATAATTTTCTTTTTATGTTTTAAAGATTGCAATATTATCCTAATAATGAAGAACATTTTCACACCCAACGGCCTTGAACAGAATAAACCCTACAGTGAAAATAAATGAAAGAATGGAGCAGTTTTTGGATTTTTGTGTCTTAGTCATCATCCATTGTTTGTTTATGATTTTGCTCACTTTGCATGTCTGTGGTCAAACCTTCTTGGCTTTCCTGCTCTCTCAAAAGGTCATTTGTTTCCTTTCTGGAAGAAACTAGAGTTTTAGGGGTTTTTTCAGACCGACTAATTTGCATGAACTCTACCCTGCCTGTGTTCCAGCTGAGCAATCCTGTCAACAGGACTGTATTTTTAGCTCCATAATATTTTACCCCACCATAACAAAGATAACTTTGCTCTTGACAATATTGTTCAGTTTGACTATCAGTGATTGATAAGCAATTAATTTGATATTTTTATATAATTTTTATAAACTTATAAAGTAACATAATTAGCAGGTGGTAGGGCATTATTTAAACAAAATTAACTATTCTTTTGTCCATGCATATTCACTTTGTGCCTAGCTGTAAAACCTGGGCTTTATTTAGTTCGACCTATTTACACACATAATTCAAACTGCAAACTGTCTGCTCTAGCACAGATCTCTGGCAGATTTCACTCAAAATTGATGTACTTATGATATATTTTTGACAAGGTCATGTTCGGTTATCTGCTTATGTAGGTAGAATGGCTTTAAAATGATATGCTCTCCTTGCAAAAACTTTCATGTTAGGTGGTAGGTCTTGTCTTGCCATTGAGCCAAACACTTTCCATTTTTAGAAAATGGATTAAAAAATTCTGTATGAGATATCCAGTATTAGAGATATTGTTGTATAAAATAACCCTGCTTTAAACTTCTTCACATCTTTATCCCTGACCTTCTTTGTGCTCTCTTTATGCTTTTCAGTGACTAACGTTCTCATTTAAACTTCTGAGATTAAATTACACACAGGTTTACGTTTTGTATTTTGAGGGAATATGGTTGCACTTTATTTAATTTTAGGATTTTAAAGTAAAACTAAAGAATACAAATACTTAACACCATTTTTTTAAAAATTCAATTTAGTTTATATAGCGCCAATTCCCAACAGATGTCATCTCAAGGCACTTTAAAAGAGAAGTTATTTAAATACAATTATACAAACATTCCAATCAGTTAAAAGTTTTCTATGTAAGGAATCCCAGCAGATTGCTTTGAGTCATTGATGTGAGGTTGTGCCCAGAACATGTACACACAAAAAACTCCTGGGTTATTTCTTCAACCCATTTTCTGGGTTATTTGTGTTGGGTTAAAATTATGGGTTATTTTTTCAGAGAGTAAGCATTTTCTGGGTTATATGGCTAATATTTTGACCCAAATCCTGGGTTGTTTGGGTTTCTGGGTTATTTCTCAAAGAATAACCCATGTTATGGGTTATAGGGTTGGCTCTCTCTCTAATGTATTTTTTTTGTTGGAGTGGTGTATTTTATGGAGTTATTATATTATAATGTCAACAATTCTCTATAATATGAACAATCACATTATCAGTTGTGTACAAGTACAATATAGACATACACATGAGTCTACCAGAAATTCAAAAGAAGAGGAAGAACGACACCAAAAATATGTGTTTTTAGTTTGTGTTTGGCTGCAGGAAATTACGGTGGCGCAGTGGTTAGCATTGTTGCCTTGCCTCAAGAAGATCGTGGATTCGTTTCCCGGCATGGAGTTTGCATGTTCTCCCCGTGCATGTGTGGGTTCCTTCCGGGTACTCTGGCTTCCTCCCACAGTCCAAACAGTCAGGTTAATTGATCACTTTAAATCTCAGGTGTGGTTGTTTGGCATGGTTGTTTGTCCTAACTGTCCAGGGTGTACCCTGCCTCTTGTCCGTTGACAGCTGGAGATAGGCACCAGCACCCCCATGACCCCTGGAAGACTAAGCGGTTCAGAAAATGGATAGATGGAAAGCTGCAGTAAATGAGTTTTATTTTCTGAAATAAGGCTTACTGGCATAGTAACCCATAATGGGATATATTTGACCCAACTCCTGGGTTAAAAAAGGGACCAACTAATTTTTGGGTTATTTCAACCCATATATTGAGTTGTTCTTTTGAACCAGAATTTGGGTTATATTAGCTACAATGTTGGGTTTTTTTAACCCAACATTTGGGTCAGGTATTTAACCCAGAATTTGAGTCAAAAAGAATGACCCAATTGTCTGGGTTGAAATAACCCATAAATTAGTTTGTCCCTTTTTAACCCAGCAGTTGGGTTAAAACTCCCCATAATATAACCGATAATTAACCCATAATGGGTTATTTTTGACCCAGGAGTTTTTAGTGCCTGGACTCCAACCACAGCAACTCAGCAATCTCTTATACAGTCATGGCAAAAAGTTTTGAGAATTACATAAATATTAGAAATTTGAAAAGTTACTGCTTAAGTTTTTATAATAGTATTTTGCATATACTCCAGAATGTTATGAACAGTGATTAGATGAATTGCATAGTCCTTATTTGCCCTGAAAATTCCAGTGCATTTCATTGGTGTCATTAAATGACCTGCTGAGATCATTTCAGTAATTGTCTTGTTAACTCAGGTGAGAATGTTGATGAGCACAAGGCTCGAGATCATTATGTCAGGCTGATTGGGTTAGAATGGCAGACTTGACATGTTAAAAGGAGGGTGATGCTTGAAATCATTGTTCTTCCATTGTTAACCATGGTGACTTGCAAAGAAACGCGTGCAGCCATCATTGCGTTGCATAAAAATGGCTTCACAGTCAAGGATATTGTGGCTACTAAGATTGCACCTAAATCAACAATTTATAGGATTTTCAAGAACTTCAAAGAAAGAGGTTCAATTCTTGTTAAGAAGGCTTCAGGGCGTCCAAAAAATTCCAGCAAGCGCCAGGATTGTCTCCTAAAGAGGATTCAGCTGTGGGATCGGAGTGCCACCAGTGCAGAGCTTGCTCAGTAATAGCAGCAGGCAGGTGTGACCACATCTGCACACACAGTGAGGAGAAGACTTTTGGAAGATGGCCTGGTGTCAAGAAGGGCAGCAAAGAAACCACTTCTCTCCAAAAAAACCACAACATCAGGGACAGATTGATCTTCTGCAGAAAGTATGGTGAATGGACTGCTGAGGACTGGGGCAAAGCCATATTCTCCGATGAAGCCTCTTTCCGAATGTTTGGGGCATCTGGAAAAAGGCTTGTCCGGAAAAGAAAAGGTGAGCGTTACCATTAGTCCTGTGTCATGCCAACAGTAAAGCATCCTGAGACCATTCATATGTGGGGTTGCTTCTCATCCAAGGGAGTGGGCTCACTTACAATTTTGCCCGAAAACACAGCCATGAATAAAGAAAGGTACTAAAACACCCTCCAACAGCAACTTCTTCCAACAATCCACCAACAGTATGGTGAAGAACAATGCATTTTCCAGTACGATGGAGCACCGTGCCATAAGGCAAAAGTGATAACTAAGTGGCTCAGGGACCAAAACGTGGACATTTTGGGTCCATGGCCTGGAAACTCCCCAGATCTTAATCCCATTGAGAACATGTGGTCAATCCTCAAGAGGCGGGTGAATAAAGAAAAACTCACTAATTCTGACAAACTCCAAGAAGTGATTATGAAAGAATCGGTTGCTATCGGTCAGGATTCAGCCCAGAAGTTGATTGAGAGCATGCCCAGTTGAATTGCAGAGGTCCTGAAAAAGAAGGGCGAACACTGCAAATACTGACTCTTTGCATAAATGTCATGTAATTGTCGATAAAAGCCTTTTAAACGTATTAAGTGCTTGTAATTATATTTCAGTACATCACAGAAACAACTGAAACAAAGATCTAAAAAGATCTAATATATGTGTAATTCTTAAAACTTTTTGCCACAACTGTACCTTCAGTATTAAATAAATTAAAAAGTTGATAAAAGGACATGGAGCACGTTTGGTCAGTGGGAGTATCATGTGAATTGATGCTCCCCATCCAACCGGGCATTGTGGCTGAGCAAGATACCAGACCAGGTATAGCTTCTACGCAGAGAAAAACACAGAAAAAACAAGGTTAACAGCCAAAATAACCGCAAAAAATACATCTGATGAGTTGTAAAGGAGAAAAGTAGAAGAGTGAAGAAAAGGGGTCAGTCTGTCCTCCAACAGTATAAGCCCATATCAAAACCTACAGAGATACATCAAAATAACCTAAGCCATTTTAACAGTAAGCTTTTTCAAAAAGGAAGGTTTTAAGCCTAGTCTTAAAAATGGACAGGGTGTTTGGCTCACGGACTAAAACTGGGAGCTGGTTTCACAGGAGAAGAGCCTTATAATTAAAAGACCTTCCCCCCGTTCTACTTTTAGAAATCCTAGGAACTATCAGTAAACCTGCAGTCTGAGAGTGAAGTTCTCTGTTAGGAATAATATGGAACAATCAGATCTCTTATACAGTATATGAGGGAGTTTGAGCCAATGGAGAGAAGTTAAAACAGGAGAAATGTGATCTCTCTTTTTAATATTGTTACATCTCACTATGCGGCTAAACATATTGTCACTGGTCCTATCGGGCAGCGGACCAGAAAAGATTACAGAGTCCGACATTGTTTTAGCAAACGTACACACCAAACCAACACTAATTTCAGTGACCTCCGATTGGCGTAACCAGGTGTCATTACCACCAGCGTGAATAACAATCTTACTGTATTTACGCTTAACAGCCAGCAGTTTGAGGTGGGATTTAATGTCACTTGTTCTGGCCCCTGGAAAACATTTGACTTAGGTCAATGGTGCCTCTAATGCCACGTTTCTGACTAAGGAGCTGCCAAGAACCAGGATCTGCGTCTAAGTGGGTGTGTTACTGAACAGGGAAAATCTGTTAGAGAAGCGACAGGTTGGTGGTGCCCTTTGGCCAGTGTCCTAGAACTATGCTTTCTACATAATTGGCCTGAGATCCAAGCTGCGTGGGTTCTGCTGGAGGACTGCTAGGTGGTTCTATTCTTGTTGGCTCCGCACTAGCTAACATGCCTTAGCTATCTACTGGATTCTCAACAGCGGAGTCAAGCCTATAACTATGAAACCCTCGCATCCAAGCTACAAATATGCTACATTTATTACACTTACCATTATCACTAAAGGAGGAGGGGAGTAGCTAAACATCTGACACAGAGAAAAAGAAGAATTAGTGTGAAAAGAAGAAGAAGAAAGAGAAGAATTAGTCAGAGCAGAAAAAGAGGAAATTAAAGAGAGAGAAGTAGCCATAGATGCTATGAAGCTAAGCTAACTAAGCTAGCAAGACCTTTCAACAGCAAGAAAAACCAATGGTATCACAAAGGATTCCCAAAATGTAAAGTGCACCACTTGAAAATGAGTGTTAGAGTGCTTGTGTATTAAAATAACTTAGAAAGACCTCGACAAAGAGGAACATAGATCAATCAAAGAGAGTCTAAACAACAATTAAAAAACATTAACATTTCAGACAATATATGAGTTGAATGCATGTTAGGAAATTATAAAGTCTGTGTAACTTTTATCAGCCAAAGATAACGCCCCTGGTGAAGACTCCTAGCTGCAGGACTGTGGGAAATTTATCACAGTACAGGGTGATGAATTTCCACAATTGTGTTACTTCAGTCCAGCTAACTCAGTCATCTACCATTTTTATTTGAGCTTCCGTGAGCAATAAGCACTCACACAGGAAATGAGCTAGTCCTCCTTGGAGCTCTTGTGTTGTGATTGCCCAGATTACAGAGTGGCTCCTTCACGAGAAACACTGGACCTTGAATGCTGACCCAGACTGCTCCAACAGGATTCCCACTGCCTGAAAAGGGAGAAGAATGTGCACGATTACTCCCCATCAGTTCTTGCTGGCTTTTTGTAAACCAAGTTACGGGAAGGAATAAACTGACTGCTCGTTTGTGTAAATATAAGCACTGGACTCCTCCAGTGAATAGAATGAACTCATTACTCTGTGATAGTGTTAATAGGATTTGAAGTGTAAAGTTTCCTGCTCCTTGTCCCAAAGTTGTTACAATGCCGAAAAAATTAAATAAACACTTACTCCTCTTTGAGGAAAGTTTTTTTTTATTTAGAAAAAATTATTAATTATTTGCTTTTTATGTTGTAGGGACAAAAAGGAGATCCGGGAATGTCACCAGGTCAAGCCCAAAGAGGACAAAAAGTAGGCATTGGTACCATCTTAAAGAATCTTATTCAATTTTTTTATGTGAGAACATTTGTGTTGTGTTTTTCAGGGAGAACCTGGTATGATTGGCCCACCTGGACCACCAGGCCAAGAAGGACAAAAGGTAAAAACAATCAAAGTTGGTTGATCGGATGCATTTTTAAAATTTCTCAGTCCACTCATGTCATTTTGGCTCTAAATATGAATAAAGTGCTGCATGTTGTTTAAGTGAAAATATCCTGCCAAATCTTGATCCAAACCTCAGATCCTGGAGGAACATGTTTTTTTTTTCATCCTGACAATGGAACACTGGACCAGCTCTACGCTCTAAACAGGGTCCTGGAGCGTGCAGGGCAGTGCACCTAACCGGTCTACATTTGTTTTGTGGACTTTCAAGAAAAAGTTAGACTGTGTTCCTCGTGAAGTCTTGTTGGTTACTCCAGGAGTATGGAGTACCAAGCCCTTTGACTCGGGCTGTTAGCTCCCTGTATGACCGGTGTCATAGCTTGATTTGCATTGCCAACAGTAAGTCGGGCTTATTTCTGGTGAGAGTTGGACTCCTCCAACTTTGCCTTTTGTCACCGAATTTATTAATAATTTTAATTGTCAGAATTTTTTGGATTTGGCCTCAGGATTGGATCTCTGCTTTTTGCAATTTATGTGATCGAGTGTGAAGCAGCTGGGATGAGAATGAGCAATTCCAAATCTAAGACCATATTCTTAACCAGGAAAACTGTAGAGTGCCTTCTCCAGGTTGGGGATGGGATCCCCTCCCAAGTGGAGGAGTTGATGTATCAGAGGGTCTTGTTCATAAATGAGGGAAAATAGAACAGAAAATCGATAGGTGGATTGATGCGTTGTCTGCAGTAATGCTCGGACTGTTGTGATGAAGACAGAGTTCTTGATTTATTGTTTGATCTACATTCCTACCCTCATCTTTGGTCACAAATGCTTGGTAGTGACTGTAAGAACAAGATCAAAAGCAGTTGAAATAAGTTTCCTCCTCAGGGTGTCTGGGCTCTCCCATAGAGTTAAGATTAGGAGCTAAAAGTAGAGCCACTGCTTATCCACATGAATCATTTGAGGTGGTCAGAATCCCTCCTGGATGCATCCCTAGTGAGATCCTCACATCCCAGCAATGGGAGACCCAGAGGAACAGCCGGAACACACTGGAGGGACTATGTTACTCAACTGGCCTGGGAACACCTTGGGATTCCCTTTCAGGAGTGGGCCCAGGTCTCTAGGGAGAGGGAAATCAAGGTCTGTCTGCTGAAATGGATGGGTGGATGGATGGATGGATGAGTTGATGGATGAGTGGGTGGATGGATGGACACTTCCATACTGTGGTGATTGGAGGGTCCAGTCAAATGACCTCAGCTGGTAGCTGAAGGATAGTAACATATACATGAATAATCACACCAGTAAAGAGTTCAAATATGATTTGCTGTCTCGGATTTACATGATCAGTATAACAGGCCTCTAATTTGGTAAAACATCTACAAATAATAAAACAAGAAGTGGATTACTGGGTGAAAAGCTTTACAGGTCGTCTCCAAATTGTATGTCATTATGTCATTCACTGCAGAGCTCTCCTTTAGAAAGTTTACAAGTTTTTAATGTGTCTATAAACATATAAAAGAAACACAGTATATTAAATACAATATATTAATTTTTTTGACAAACCATTGACATTCCTAGACAGATAGCCTAGACGAAGCCCCCAAAATAGGGAAACAAACACCTGAAGAGAAATAAACCTGGATATCATCAACTGAAAATGGGGTGTTTTAATCCAATCTTTTCTCCCCAGCTAATTAAAACAAGACAAATCACCTTGGCTCTGCTGAAGATCAAAGTATAACTCCTTGCTTGCAGCTGTTTTGCTCAGTAATTTGCTTTTTAGATAATCCCCAGTCACAGTAAGTTCCTATAAAGTTGAATACTGCTGCATTTCCAACAGACAAATGAGACCTCAAGCATTGGCTCTCTCACTGTCCAAGTACCTAGTAAATCTCTGAAACATTTCCATCTGATAATGACTTACACTGAGATTTCTAACTCTAGGAGAACAATGGGAAGGAAGACGGGACCTAGGATGTAAATGTTGTAGATTTATCAATTAAAAATTGATAAAGTTATGGTCTAATTGGTGATTCCAGGAAAACTAAACCAATAATTTATAAATTATTGATTTAATTCTCTCTTCAAATTATTAATCGGGGCGCCAGACAACTTTTTCAACAAAAGTTGACAAAAATGTAAATATCTAACCGATAGTTTGTGATAACAACGGTCTTATTAACTAATTTAGACTAATTCTTATTGATAATTAGTGATTTTACCAAAAGACCTAATTCTGAAGGACGTGAATTCTTTTGATAATTGATCCAGCCCACACTCAGATTAAAATAGTCAGATGCTTGATTCAGATCAGTACTTTATTCTAAAACCACACAGTTAAACAAAGAACATCTACCTACACAAACAGTTCTATTCCATCTACATGAATACCTGCCCAAGATGGCTGCCAGTGATGACGACACAAGGGGACGCCATGGGGTACCGCCCAATGATGTATGCACGCCGCAGCCTGCGTGCACGCATGGATGTGGCGTACGACGTGGACGCGCAGCTTGTACGAAGGGGGGGGGGGGGGTTAAGTTCAGGTATTTATTGTTTTATTGCCCAAGGGGGAAGGTTTACTCGACCCTTCTCTTTACAAAAAAAAAGGCAACGTGGATTTTACCAAAAAAGTGGCTTCTTGCCAGCACAGATTCTGCTTGTAACTATGAAAAACGGAATTAAGTAAACCTTCGTTGCAGGGTGTCTCTAAGAGGTCCTCCGTGCGTGCGTCAACAGAATCTAGCTACACCGGTGTCGCCATACACTTCCAATCAATGTATAAGACAGAACAAGACAGTTTGACAACCTTATTACTAATTAACAAAACTACCACAGACATGAACTTACCAAACACTAAACAGAAAAACTCACAGTGTACCCGTATTAGTAACTCAGCACGAGAATATCACAGGTTGCTTAAGGGAGCAACTCTGAGCATCACAATTTCCGCATGCAAGCGGCCGAAATTTCTAAATTCATTCAACCCAGGTAACAGTATCACTGAAATAAAATAAAAAAAACGGTCTTACTTTCTTTCAGAAGGACAGGGGATCCCCAGTTGTAAAGAAAATAAAAGTTGGTTGTGGTGAAAAAAGAGAGACGACTCGTCAGTCATGTTTAAAAAAAACTGTGCAGATCAAAAGGAAAAGTGATCTTTGACGTCCAGCCTCAAAACGGGAGAGTTAGTTTTTTGTGTGCAAATATTGAAGTTAGGAACACGTTTTGAAAAGTACTTCTTCTTTCAGTCTGAGAGACGTCTGCCACTGGCTGAAGCAGGTTGCGAAGGGGAAGAACGGCCTTTGCGCTGCACTTTTATCTCTGGATGTGTGTGCCTCTGCCCCCCCTTAGCCGTAAGGACCTCCAACCGGCCGCAGCCATGCTGACAAACTGGCTTTCCAGGCAAATGGCGTGGCCGATCCTCTGGCGCCCCGCTGGTTCAAACAGCAAGGCGACGGACAGCTCCGCCATTGGTTCGATGAAGAGGGAAAAGGGGGCGGCGGGTGGGAGGGACGTATCGTCCAGGCTCCTGTCACATCCACATACAGACCCAACATAAAGTAATTCCTCCAAATTGGCACAATTTCTAATGCATTAATCCATTCATTTTATATATATATAGCTTATCCTTGAAGGGGCATAGGGGGCTGGTGCCTAGCAGTCACTGGGAAAGAGGCAGGGTATGGCCATGAAAGTCCATCATAGGGCAATAGATAAACACACATACACACTCACACCTAAGGGCAATTAAGAGAGACTAATTAATCTGACAGTCATGTTTTTGGACTGTGGGAGGAAGCCAACATACCTGAATAAAACCCATATATGCACAGGGAAAACATGCAAACTCCATTCAGAAAGAACCCAGGCTGGCATTTGAACCCAGGACCTTCTTACTGCAAGGCAACAGTGCTACCATCTGCGCCACTCTAAAGCCTAAATCCATCAATGTTAGTCTTATTTTGATTAGGTATAGTGAAGTCTGTGTTGAGTACACTTAGACAATTACATAGTGTCAGTAAATGGTCTACAACATCTAATTTAAGAGAGAAATAAATCTACATATCATCAGAATAACAGCCAACAAAACTTGTACTTCCTGCTCTAGTTTTATTCTACAACAGTGAACACTTGGTTTCTCAGAAGTTTTTCTTTTTGTACTTCAGTTTATTGAACAGTAGACGCATATAGCTTGACTTTTTACAAAGTATCCAAACTTTCAAAAAGAGTTTAAACAGTTTAGTGATTGCTTTCTTTTGTAAGGCTTCATTGTCATATTGCAAAGGTTTTAGAAACATTCACTCTGATTCTCTTCAGTGATCAATACATCTTCACTCACTTTGTTCCTTTGTCAGCTTTTTCCTAGCTGTTAAAATACAATGTTCTTTAATCTGTGAAGAGTTAAAACTCTTAAAGTAAAGTACTGTTTTTTGGCCAGAAGACTCAAGACTGAATGAGTCTTTATACGCAGAGGTATAGTGGACAAAATGAGACAGAAGAAGGGAAACATTTAATAGAGAGAAATGCTGATGTTTTTAAAACAGCATAAATGACTATGGAAAAAACTCAACTTCTTTTTAATTATGCTTGAGGGTTTGTGTGTTCTGAAAGCTGCTGTCAGAGTCTACCCAGGAGAAGATGGAAAGAAATAAAAAGAAAAGGTTATTGTGGGGTGAGGAATTAGATGCCACATCTGTACTAATTACAACAAAAAATGTGACAAAATGAGAACATGTTTGTCATTAGTTCACTTTTTTACACAGAGAAACGTTCTCTTACTCTTTCAAATTATCCTCAGCATAATAATGCATTTGTGAGTGCACCAACCATTTGTCATACAATCAGACAGAGCTGATGGTAAAAAGCTTTCCACATTTAGAAATGCAATGGAAAGCACTAACATAGATTTAAAATGAAAGAATCACATCTTGTGTCATGACTCATGGAACAGAGAACCATGGGAAAAGGCCAATATTCTCCTGACCGATTCATGGACAGTTTGGAACTTTGCTGTACATGGATCAACTTCTAGTTGCCATTACGATTCTCTCGGGTGTGTTTCTGATCCCACTGTTACAAATCTGCATTACCCTGAAAAAAATTCATCTTTATGCTAGGATCAGCTGACAGCCATTCTGAGTATTACAAGACTTATCTAGCTAATTAAAACAAGACAGATCCCCTTGGCTCTGCATAAGGCCACCAGACACTGCCTTGCTTGCAGCTGTTTTCACTCTCAGTATTTTCTTTGGTTAATCATTCTCAGGCACATAAAGTGCCCCATAAATTGGAATATTGCTGAAATTCCACCAGATGAAGATGAAACTTAAGCATTTGCTTTCTAGCTGTCCAAGCACCCAGTAAAAGTTTGACCCAATGCTAGACCTCTTGTGCTCAGAAAATGGCCAGCTGCCAGAAAAAGTCTTTCCTCCCTGTGGGAAGTGTTTAAAGATGTAATGGGAATGTTGCCGGGGGTACATTCAGTGGTCTGTGCTGTAAAACAGGAAAGGACTCGTACATATATTTATATGTGTGTTGTGTGTGTGTGTAGTTCAAACACTGTGGAGAGTATTACCAATTCTGGACCAGAGATTTCTTTATACAGCCAGCTTCAAATTTTGGCAGACTGAAATAAAACTCTATTTTACATGAGGTGTGCAGATTTCTTTCTCTTGTTCTGCTCCTCAGTTTTGCAGACTCAAAGCAATGTTTGTTGATTGATTTATGAAATAGAACAGGGAGAGGACTGTCTTTTGGGATGGATGCTTTATGTCACAATGAAAATAAAAATATGTGTAAAGAATAATGCATTATTTGTCTGACAGGTGTACCCTGTTTCTTCTGCTGTAGACAAGGGAGACAGTGCAGCTGGTTCAGCTTGCTGATGTTAGCAGGGTCGCACTTTACAGAGTCAAGTCGATATACAGTGCCTTAAACTTCTTCACCTTTTTGTCACATTACAAACTCAAGCTTCATCCTATTTTAGTGGGACATTATGTGATAAGCCGATGTGACAAATGTATCTATACCAGCTCTACACATCTAGACATAGATGTTTTTGGCTATTCTTCTTTCCCAGAGTACATTAAGCTCAGACAGATTTATTTGACTTCTTCATCCTATAGCTTTCATTCATTCATCATTCGAGCATTTTCTTCTAGTCACTCTTCATAAAGGGAAGGCATGCTAATAATTATGTTGACAGATTTCCAACCTTAGTTGTGGATCTCTGTAGCTCCAGAAATTATTTTAATTTCACTTCACAATGATGCATTACTTTGTGTTGGTCTATCAAATAAACGTGTAAAGTTGTAATGTATCAGAATCTGTATAAGTTAAAGTGGTATGAATTATTTATGAAGGCCCAGTATACACAAATGCAACCTAGTCTGTTCTGTTTTTCACTCTGTACTAAAAGGCTCCACCATTTTTTCCCCTCTTATTTTCTGCCTCAACTTTGCTCCAAAATATTGTTAATTTTCTGTCAAAAATGCTTTAAAATTTTTACCAAAATATGGCATCACTAACCTGGTTGTAGCCAAACAAGATGGACTGCCTAAAATCTGACTAAAGGGATTAAAATTCTCTACACCTTGAAAAGAAAAAAAAATAGGTTCCTGATATTTCAATGTGAGGACAGAATGGAATCCTTTGTAAGGTCTTTTTAAAAGATTCAGGGCCAATTCCTTGTTTTGGCCTTGCACCTCAATTTCAATGGATTATGGTTCTTCTTTTCTTTTGGGTATCAAGGAGAAATTGTCATGCAGCTGTTTTAATGGGCTAACAACATCCCGGCTCAAGCACTGGTTTCAGGTTGGGTAGCTTATTTTTATTGAAAATAAAATTAAGGTCAAGCAGAATTTGTCTTTTTTTTACTCTTAGCAAATGCTTTGAGTGTGTTTGTATAATAAATTGCTTTTATAACATGATATTGATGCAATTTTAACTGTTAAATATAATTTTTCAGTTAGTCACTGAAATTAAATGTCCTTTCCTAGCATCTGCTGGTCTGGTCTGCCAATCTCACTGCTTCAGTTGGTAGTTTGAGTGTTCTAGGACTTCCTGGCCTTCCATAAGCATACTATGTATGTCTGACATATGCTTCCTCTTCTGAAAAACATTTGGAAGTAAAGGCAGACAGACTAGAACAGCTTGCAGCTTATATAAACTGCCCTGCATGTGGTGTGGCTGTTGAGTAGGATGAATGGGTTCAGCTGAGTAAATACTGATATAGTTCATGATTTAGATCAGCTGGTGGAATGATGTACGAGCTGAACTCAAATTTATGCCTTGCAAAGTGAGAGTCAATTTATAAATTGACTGAGGAGGATGCAGATGAAAACTACAGGGTGGTGTATGCACTTTGTATTATCTGGTATTATCAAAATGTATCAGAATACAATTTAAGTGTCTAACGTTTGTCCAGTATTAATTAAAACGTGAACTTTTATTGTTACTTCTAAGTTTTCTAATTGTGAATAGTAACTGTTTCTGTTGGTGATTAATTTCCAGAGATTTTAAAGTCTTTTTTTGTACTTGTAAAGCCTATCAGAATATTGCTATTTAACTGTTCCATCAAATCACATGGAGAATACACACTTTAAATATGTTAAAATCAAATATTTTGGATCAGTCCTGAAATTGTTCCAGGACTGGTCATCAACTAATATAGAACTGTTGCTGTGACATGCCCCATCACAAAGGTCCTGGAGAGACTAGAACATGTCAGAACTCCCTGCAGTTTCAATATTTCAGAGGAATTGGAGTTGAAGACTTCAACCCACCCAGTGTCAAAGAAAGATGACGGTGGGAAAAAGTCAAATGACTCTGCAGTTTTTGACTCAGAGACCTGGTGGATTGCTTTGTGGCATGGTGTGGAAACAATAGCCTGTATTTGTATAGCACTTTTTCAGTCAGAAGGCCACACAGTGCTTTAAACTACATTCAGTCATTCACCAATTTGCGCAGACCATCATGCGCTGGTACTAGCAAGCTTCAACACTGTAGCCACAGCTGTCCTAGAACAGAATGACAGAGGCAAGGCTCCTGGACACTGGCACCACCGGGCCCTCTGACCACCACCAAAAGGCAACAGGGCGAAGTGTCTTGCCAAAGGACACAATGACCGGGACATACAGAGCAATAATTTGAACTGGCAGCCCTCGAACAAAGAAAAAATTCCTACCACCAATTGCCCCGATCATTTTACCTTGAATGTGAACAAAACAAATGAGATGATTATAGACAACAAACAGGGTTAAGTCAAACAGTGTTTGTATCAAGGAAGAAGAAGTGGTGGTGGTTGAGGAGCAAATACCTCAGCATTCACCTGGAAAACAGACAGGAGAATCAACAGTGACGTGGTCTACAAGAAGGGACAGCGCAGACTGTACTTCTTGAGCAAGCGTAGGTTTTTCAAGGTTTCCGGAAAGATGTCGCAACTCTTCTACAAGTCTGTTGAGTGGAATCTCCTTGGTCATCATCATTGGGGTAGTAACATCAGAGCCAGGGACTTAAAAAAGCTCAACAACTTGATGAAGGCTGGTTCTGTTCTGGGGACGACTGTGGACATCTGAAGATGACGACGCAATAAAGGATTCTTCATACAATCAATAAAATTCTGGAAACCCCTGAACATGCTATTCATGTGATTATTCTACAACAATGATGTCTTAGGTCAGAGGCTTTTTTAGTTTTGCTGCAACACAAACCACCCTCAGCCATCAAGATCTACAATAACTCTTTGAAGGATTAAATAGTATTAGCTACAAAAACACCTAATTTCCCTCTGAGAATCAAAAAGTATTTTTGAATTCAATTGAAATCCAGTTTAGAGCAAGAGAACTTAGGGGATTTCTTTTACGTGTTCAAATGAAATTGCACAAAGAATGAGCACCAGTTATGGTAAGGACTTCATGTGGTCAATCCTGTTACAAAATTCTTAAATTGTCTACATTTTCCAAACGTCTGGATCCGTCACTCCTGACAGAGTCAAGTACTTTTAAAAGCTGATGTCTTCTTTACAACCAATACCTGCACATATCTCAGAGTACATTCATATAAAAACACTTTAACATAATCCTTATTAGTTCACCCTGCTGACAAGGGTGCATGCTGTGTATGACATTATTGTTTACATTGATAGCACTTTTCCAGCCCTTTGCCGCCTGTTGTTTACTCGATCTGCTGCTGACAGCCCTACACAGCTGGCAGCTAATGACTTCACACTTGAGAGGACAGTCTTGTTCATTCCTCAGAGATAATTTCACATCTCTATCTTTGCTACTGCGAGCCTTGATTGGAAGAAGATTAATATATTTTATAACCAGCTGGTAAACCCATTGGAGATCACAGGGTGTGAAGATGACCATTAAATATCCGTCTTGGTGTCAGGTGTTACTGCCTAATTGGTTTACTGGCTTTATTAATTTTGAAAAGAGTGCAGAGGTGGAAGTTATTAAACAGACACCATACCAATAGCTGAGCTGCTACAGTTAAATAGTCAGTATAACTCATGTGTGTTAGTCATAAATAACTGCTTTATTCGGGGATACACAGTCAGCACTGCTGATAAGTGGTCAATTAGTTTAACAGCTGTTAAATTTCTCTTACCTGAGCAGTCTTGTGAATATATTTATCTTTATTTTATTAGAGTATTTGTTCGCAAACGGAGCAAAGTTCTAATTTTTATGGGAAAACGTAATTTCCTCCTCTGCAGTGGTCACTGTGGCTGTCATGAACAAACCTGAGTGTAGTGTATTTAATTTTTTTAATCTCTCGAATGCGTTTTGGGGAATAGGAACCAATCAATATAATTAATTTTAGACACACCTCTGCAAAACAAACGTAGTTTATCAATTAAAACCCCACATAGCTGTTATTATGGCCTATTCTGCTAACTGTTGTTTAGAAAGCAGCTGAACTTCCGGACAGTTGCCTTCTCCTTAAACTCTTAGGATTTTCATGTGCTGCATGACTGAGACTATTCACCAGGTTATGGTTTACTCTAAAAAGGTCCATTAGAAATTTTTCTGCTGACAAAATATTGCATTGCGCTTCACAGTAGGTATGTAAAAAAAAAATATAAAGACCTGTCTGACTTGAAAAAAGCTGAGTTACTTTTTTCTCTCTTTCAACAGGGACAAAAAGGCTATTCTGGTCCTTCTGGTCTTCCGGGTGAACCTGTGAGTACTTTTCCCCCCTGACGCTTAAGCTTAAGTTAACCTAATACTGAAAGTGAATCAAAACTCGCTTCAGAAGTTCTTTGCAACAA
The DNA here is from genome assembly GCA_028564705.1 of Apricaphanius iberus. Lineage (NCBI taxonomy): Eukaryota > Metazoa > Chordata > Actinopteri > Cyprinodontiformes > Aphaniidae > Apricaphanius > Apricaphanius iberus. The sequence goes on along the minus strand of JAPXFQ010002398.1, from coordinate 603,455 downwards.
GGAAACAACCACTGCTGCCAGAAATTTAAAGATTTTAACAAATGATTTGTGATATGTTTTTTTTTTCCAGTATCTAAAGACTTTCTGCAACAGACAAAGTTGTGACCTAAAAAAACGTATATATATTTTTTCATTAAATACCGGTAAATTATTATAAAAAAAATTAAATAAAATAAAAACCCTTTAAAGAGATGACATAAAAAAAAAGAAAGAAGTTATATGTAGTGCCGGAATCAGCAAGAGATTGAGCGAAGTACAAATAGGTTAAATAGTTTGAACATCAAGGTTAATTCCTCCTCCCGATTCTCCTTCTCTTGTCACTACAGTATGTTCTGAGTCTCAACACATAGCTTAATCTCTCATTTAAGGAATGTGTTGTGTCACAACCAACATACAGTAGGAAAGAATATGACTTATTGCTCTTTTAGTTTAAATCTATATTTCTAACTTACAGGAATTCTACATTCCTTCTCACGAATGTTCGATTTAAAGTACCTTTTGTAGGCAGTTCTGTCTCTGCTTTAATTATTTTTATGCTTCTTATTTTTTTAAATATGTAATAAGTTATTATGAAAATCAACTTTTTACTACCCCAGTTCTGGTTCGCTTTGGAATAAATTATGTATGTTTCAGAACCTTTACAGTGTGTAATGCTTTCTGTAAACCTAGAAACTTTGAAAAGATTTAGAAAAGACTCTAAAAGATTATCAGCTCACATCTAAAGACTTGGGTTAACAGTTTTTTAGTCTCAGACTAAACATTTTATAAACAAGATCCGCTCCAAAAGGAGGCTGTCCTTCATTTGCATAACCTACACTTAAGAGACTTTAACTTTTTTTCATAAACCACAGGATGCTTTTCTAAGGCTTACACACTGCATATATAATCCCTTAATATTATATTATTGTTATTTCTTCTATTTCCTTCGTCGAAAATGTGCCTCTTAATGCGTGAGTTATTCTGTTTTAAAAGGCCTCTGAAACTACAGAGACATAACTGTTGCCAATGTATGTCATAAATGTGGTTAGCCATAAAAATACTATAAGAACAGCCTATCATTTGTGGCATGCCTTCACTAATTAACTACGTTTAGATTTTCTTATAAACAATACGTAATATTAAATGCTCCTCTCAGAGGGATACATTTACTTTGGTCTTGCCACAAGGAGGGAGTGACTAATGTATTCAACCGGGCGTCGATGAGGATAAATGTAAAAAGGCCAAACTCTTCCCACAGTAGCTGTGCCAACATGTCACTTGACCACAATTTAATCTCACTTGCTGTCAGATTAAATAGTTTCAGTGGTGATCTTTGTTGTGGCGCCTCTTAAACAGTACTGACTTGACTAAACAAAAGGCCTTTATTGAAAATCTGAGAGAGTTTAATGCTTTCATATGTGCAACTTCCAGTTCTCGGTACATAAATGCAGCGCTCATTATCATTACATTTTATATCTGCCTTTGCTTGTCCTCCCTTACTGCAGTTAGGCAACAGAAGAAATGATCTGCACATGAAAAATATTTTCCAGAAAAACGCTGGCTCCTTCTCCCAATCACTTTTTTTTTTCTTCCTTTCATTACCCACCTTGATCTTTGTCTTCTTCTGACTCTGACTTCTCTGGTGTCTTTGTTTCCACAGGGTGAGCAGGGAGATGATGGAAGCCCTGGGGCCAAAGGCTATCCTGGCAGGCAGGTGCAGTAAATCTAGTGTTGCGGTGCTGATTGAGCAGAGCCAAACACACACACACAAAACACACACAAACTTTCGCACACCACGCAGTTAAATAAAACAGCGAATAAAAAATGGCATCCTTTTTGCTTCCTATGGTTTTTCAAATTAATTTTTTTCATAAGCACAGGATTAAAAGTGGAAATCTAGTGATATTTCAATGTATTGTTTAGGGAAATGAGAACTAAATATATTGAAATGAGCATCTCATATAAACAAAAATAATATTTCATAATCTCTAAAAAAAATAAAAATTCCCCACTGTTTAAGTGATGAGAGAAACCTCACTTTGGATATTCCTGGACTTGTTAGGTTTGATGTCAAAGGTTTTCCAAAGAAAGTGCTACCCTGAAGGAAAGAAGGTAATAGAAGTGTGCCAAATGGCAAAGCTCTCTGGTACCAAGAAGCTTCCTCTTTACTTTAGAAACTGTAGGTGTCATCCACTGTCCCACTTCTTGGGAAAATCTTTAACATAACATAAGCTATACAGTTTTTTTTATTATATATTCTTTGTTTTATTTTTTAAATTTGAAGCATTTTCCGTTTCAGCTTAAAGCAAAATTAAACCATAAAAACAGCTGGATGACTGCTGACTTATTATAAAGTTCAGGCACAAGTCATTTTGCTTTCTGCTTCAGCGTACTTTCTGTCAGAATTCAGATCCATGGAGACGCTCTGTGATGTGTAAAGGATTAGGTTTTAGCAACCCCTACCATTTGTAGATTATGAATCACTGTGGCTCTGCGGTCATCAGGATGCTGCTCTCTGCTGAGGGAAGTTGTACTGAGCTCAGTGTTTCGATTTTTAGTTGCAGTGAATGTTGGATTATACTGTTGTTTAGTTTAGTTTAGTTGTTAAGTTTTTATCCTGTAAACTACAGTCATGATCCTTACCAAATATTTTTAAGGCTTGAATTATTTTTCTCCTTTATTCCCAGGCATTATCATTGATATCATATTTAGTTTTCATCACAACAAGGGATGTTGTGATGTTTACTTTTTGAAATAACAAAAATGTTTTTTTTGTTTTGTTTTTTTAATCATACTTTAACTTAGGGTTTTCCTGGGCCTGTAGGAAGGACAGGACCAAAAGGTGTCAGTGTAAGTATATCTTGATTTTTTTAAAATTATTTATGTTTTTCTTGCTCCCTTTATGACAGAATGTTTACAATTGAGTTGGACCTGAAATACCTACACAACAGTAATGGCTATATCATTGTTTGCACTTTATGTAATTATCATGCCTCATTTAAATAAATTGTAAAATATCTAATCCAGGTTTAGCAACATAAAATATACAGATTGATATACAACATTTATAGTGTTTTATAAAAAGATTCACACCTCTTGAAATTCCTCACATTTTGTTTTGATTATATGACATTACAACTCAAATTCTTGCATATTTAGAATGTAGAAGGAAAGCACATAGTTTAAAATATGAACAAGTACTGTTTGTTATACTTTTTGTTGTTTTGTCATATGAAATACAAATAAAATACCATGAATTGTGATAGAGATTTTATAAAAAAGGGTAAAGTTTAAGAGTGATAATACTTTTGCAACACGCCGAATTTGACATCAGTAAAATTTCTGTGATAATAATACATTGTTTTTTAGGAAAGTATTTATAATTTTCCGATTAAAATAGTGAATGAAAGATAATACACTTTTTCTAAGTATTCCTATTATTCGTCTATGCTTAACATTAAATGCTGTTACAATTTTTCCTTTTCTGCTGGTTAGGTTTTACACAAAGATCTTCAGAGATCCCTGATGCGAGGGTATGTGCCCTTGGACTACATCGTGGAAGCCAGCACCATGCAGTCCATGGGCATATACACTTACCTCAAGGCCTGGCTCCTCAAGACTACAGCCTGTATTAAAAACCTGGCAGAAATATAATAGATGGTGGAGACATATGCGTTAGTCGTTCTGACATCTCACTGTCCTAAACAATGTCACATCTCTTTTCCTTACTCCCACTGTGTCCTTTTTATCATCCCCTTTCTTATTTCATTTATATGTGCTTTTTCCATTTCTCTGCTCCATCTTTTATTCATCTCTCTAGGGTCACATTGGCCTCCCAGGGCTTTTTGGCTTTCCTGGTCCTGATGGAGAGAGAGTAAGTACTAGTGGCTGTGAAGAGTGTCTTATATGACAGTCCACTGGCCAAATGATGAGATAGAAATATATGTCATTGTTGCTGAAATGAGACACTTAGGGCAGCTTTTAACCAAACTAGTATTCTTTAAATTGTGTTTGGATTGGATCTCGCACCACAGACCACTTACGGCTGTGGATAATGCTTGACTATAGAAAATGGATCTATATTTACCGAAACCCAGCTATAAATCAAATTCCACACCAGCCTCTGAGCCACTGAAACAAAATAAAGGGCTTTGCTTGACCTTATCATTTCTTTGACTTCACCAGATAAAGATAATTACAAAATTACTGAAAGCATTTGTGCAATTAGTTTTTTTTTCTATATAAAATCAAGTGTAAGAGTTAATATCATGTGCAGATTTTCCATTCTTGTTGCCCCTCACAGTCCTTATGCGTTGATTCCTGTCTCATTTACAGGGAATTCCTGGTGTGCATGGGAAGAAGGGCAAGATGGGTAGGCCGGTAAAGTTTTCTCTCAACATACTTCTCATTGTTAAGGCAGCCTTGTGGCAGAGTCAGAGACTTTGTTTGTGATCTAAGGGATATAACCGTAATGCATTGATACTGTAAAGTCTTTCAAAATACCATTCCTAAGGGGGACTCTTTGATGTTAAAGCCCTTTTGGCTTTTCAAGTCAATGTGTAGAAAATTTTCCTGAGCAGCATATCAATGCAGTGGCTTGGTGTGAGTGCTTGGAAGAGTAATAGTGCACTTCCTTGTAAAAGAATTCATACCACCTAATTTTTTTCACATTATAACCTCAATATTTTATTGGGATTTTATGTGATTAACCAACACAAAATAGTAAATAGATATGGAGTACAATGAAAGTTTCACTATTGTTTTTTAGGTATATTACAGTTTTTCTTAGTCACTTTTTGTGCATTTCTCACATCACTATTAACATTTGCACAACAGTTAGTGCATTTCTCAGAACAATTAGTACAAACTGTGAAACCTTGTGGATAAGCTGCAAAAGTACGTCACTTGCTCAAAATAAATAGTTGACACCTCAAAAGCAAGTATACATATCAATGAAACTGTCTGTGTCATCAAAATAATAAGTCCTGACACCATTGTATATGAAAAAGACAGTCAAATGGTTTTGTCATGTTTTCAGAAATGGTACACAATATGTCCTGCTTGGTTTCTATATGTTTGCCAAGTGACTGTGGACAAGCGGCTTATCATTGGTAACAAGTACAGTAATGCTTCACACAACTCCTCATGAGTGAAAGCTGAAATTCACCTGAGAGCAATTGTTCAATTTAGGAGACATTTTCAGGAAAGAAATGATAAGGAATGTATGAAATTAGATTTTGACATATAGTTCAAAAATTTTGTATGTAATGACTCAAGCAATGAAATGAGGACTATTAGTTTTATATGGAATAACTATTCAGCATTTAAAAGTATGTTTCATTTTGACTTACATGACATAAGCAAATGATAATGTTTTAAAACAGCAGAATATTGTATGAAAGTAACTGATACATATCCAAAAGCATTTGAAATTTGTTCAAAGGAATGATAAACTGCTACGATGATGTGGACAAATGACTCAGTGATGTGGAGGTTGAACTAATAGTTGTGAGAACTTTCACTCTGATATGAGAAAAGAACTGAGAAAAACTGTATTCGAAATGGGTCACCTGCTGTTGTATTTATCCCTCTTTATTCTGATATCCCTAAATAAAATGCAGGGTTACATTTAGAAGTCCTATAATTGTATTCAGTCCATTTTACTCTGAGGTCTGTGAATAAAAAACAGTGCTACGTTTTAGTCATTTTACAGCATTCAGACTCCTTTACTCTGTTCGTGCTAAATAAATTTAAGTGCGACCTTTAGAAGTCTTCTACGTGTATGCATCCTGTTTTACTCAGTGACCCTTAAATGAAATGTATTACAACCTTCAAAAGTATCCTAGCATATAAACATTGTAGTGAAGAATTTCATGTAAATCTCAGGAGTATTCATTTGTTTGCAAGGAACTGTATGAAAGTGAATGTTATTGGATCATGAAGGTCTGTGTCTGCAGTTCATCAGGGTACTTGCTGAGTTTCAGGAACAACTTGCCTCATTTTAAACTGGATCTCTATGATTAATTGGTTGGGGTTGGCCTAAATAAGAAAAAATTCCTTTTTTACAATGTGTGTTTCATCCTGGGCATGTAATGCTTTAAGCTTGTGGGTTTCTAACGGATTTACCCAAAAAAGAAGAAAGTCTGATGTCACCGGCACCATGACGCAACCTTCCCATTATTCCTGGCTACCTAAAAAAAATTATAAATAAACTTATTTGCTAATAGACATATGAGAAATAGGATACTTCCCATGCTCTTTCCGGTCATTTATGACCAGTAAACATTGTTTTGCAATTATGGTCTAATTAAGGTTGAAAAGTATGCATTTAATAGCGATAGATAGATAGATAGATAGATAGATAGATAGATAGATAGATAGATAGATAGATAGATAGATAGATAGATAGATAGATAGATAGATAGATAGATAGATAGATAGATAGATAGATAGATTGATTGATTGATTGATTGATTGATTGATTTTAAAACATGCCTGGAGTGTGCCATTTCTTTTCCCCTGTAGTGAAAACTAAAGTCTGGTATTTTCTTTCCTGATTCAGTAGTAAGAAAATGTCTGTTTTGTAACTGAAAATCTGGGGATTCTATTCATCTTAGAAGTTTGTCTCCTCTTAGGATTGGCTGGTGTTAAGTTGCAATTACTTTCCTGTCAACCCTAAAAACAAAAATATCTCCACAGCATGATACTGCCCCCACCATGTTTCACTTTATGTCTGAGATTGAGTTTTCAGCATAATTTGTAACATTAACTTATCTTAAACACTGCAGAGTTTTTCATGTAGGCTAAAAATTGTGTCTTTGGTTTCATCTGACCAAGGTTCTGCCCTGCCAAACATTTTTCATTTTGTGAGGAATTTAGAAATTCAATGTATAAATGTATTTTTTTCCCTTTTACACAAATAGGTGAATCATAGCTGCAACCAAATCCAGCTGAACTATGAATACAGATCCTACGTAACTTTTATCTCCTCATTACATTGTCTACTTATTCTCCTCTCAGCCTGCAGACAGAGAATTAGGGAGATCTCTTCTTTCATGCCATCTGTCATTTGTGTCCCAGCAGCACTCACTTTCTGTAGCCAAGTGTTGATTCATGATGTGTGGCAGGTTGCATGTTGACCTTGGCATTCTGACAGGCACATGATGAGCATGTGGCCTCATGGCTGCATTACACACCGCTTGTTCCATTTCTATAACTAGTACAAGTCAGAGGACCATGCAGTAAAAAGAAAAGACTCAGTCAGCAGTTTCTGGTCCAAAGCAGCTTTAGTCAGCCTTTTAGGCAAGTCCTGGGGGTTTTGCTTCGGGGGCTGTGCACACATACAGCCACTCGCCACTTGAAAACACCAAGCAGCGGAATTTCCTCACAGTCTCAGAGGAATGAAAGTGCTCTGAGAATATTTAATGGGATTTGCTTGGCTTGACTCTGCAAACGTCTGTTACGGGAGCAACTTCGTTGATCCCTAGTGTTTGGCGAAATCACTTAAATGGCAAATCGTGTAATATCTGAGTACATTCAACATTCAAATGACCAGTCTGAGTGTGTAAACATTGCAATGTCACAGTTTCCTTTTCTAGTTAGCTAATCATTTTGTTTGCATGTGTTTTCAGGGGTTTCCTGGTGACTTTGGAGAACGGGGACCTCCTGGCCCTGATGGGAACCCAGTAAGTGGAGCTATATTAAAATTAAAAGACACTTTAATGCTAACAAAATCACCCCTTAAAGATATCTCATTTTATTTAAACAATTGCTGAACAGACAGTACACTTTATTTAGCAAATGTTATAAAAAATCAACATAGGTTCATATCCCTCTTATAGTTGCTGTAAATAAACAGCAACATCCTTTCTCTGAGATGCAGAATGGAGGAGTCTGAGCTTCCTTGCATATTCTATCATAGCAGGACCTTTTCAGTCTCATACAGACATGACTATAAAGCAACTCCCTACAGTTGTTCCACTCACCCATCATGATCCATGCTGATGTGAGGCCAGAGGCAGACGTTTGACTCACTGCTCCTCTTTCCGTAGTTTGACCCTAACTGTATGTGACTGACAAGGTCAGTGTCAGTTTAAAGATTGGCTGACCTCCAATAGTCTGCTGTAAGCTACATTTCCCCTCCCTGCAGTGGGAAGATGGGATTTTCCGTTTGACATGATTCACGTTGTTCCATTCAATGAGAGACCCAAGGAGGGGACAGGAAGGCCACACCGTGTTGTACCATGTCCTCTATCTCTTTCCTTTACATGAGATGTTTAAAGTGGGTGGAGGCATGGCATGTGGTTTTAGATAAGTTGGACAGCAAGCCACTCTGTATTAGGGGCCAAATCGCTGTCTTTCAAAGCTAAGCTTAGTGAGGGAGAGTTTTATACAGGATATCAGAGGTAATTAAAAACGTTTCTCAAAATAAATATAAAATACTGTATTCTTTTAAATGACCAACAAATACAGACCCACGTTGCATTCCTTGAATTTAAGGGTTTGAAGCATAAGGACATGATCAGAATGAAGTTATTTATATGTAACTTTGAGTCTTGCATAAGAAATAATGTTTAACACTATATTTATTTATAAACAAAAGAGGTGCTAAAGTTGACAGAGGTATAAAAATCAAGTACACCCTTGCTACTTCTATTGGATTTAAGAAGGATGGGAGTTGTAAAAGGCTGTTAATCAAGTGACTGTGATGGTGTGACCACCTCTATCAAGGCCAGGAGACAGTGTCTTTCCCTTAAAAGGTTTGGCTGTTGAAACTGGGTTTGAACCATTTTATCTTAATAAACTGCAGAACTTATACAACAAAGTAATATGAACTGATGAGACCAAAGCAGAAATGTTTGACTGTAATACAGATCATATTTGACAAAAAACTAAATTAAATCCCACATCTTGGCACAAACATTATAAGAGCTTTCAAACATGATAGTGGCAGTGTAAATATTCTGGCTTGTTTTGCAGCAGCTAAAGGACATTGGTAATTTCAAATCCTAAAGAACCTTGGTAATGTGCAGTCAATGTGAAGGCACACGTCCAACTTCTAAAGCTTGATTAAAACTGGTTAATTAACAGGAAAATGACCCCAGATCTCAACTTGATTGAAATGCTGTTTTGGGACCTTGAGAGAAGTGTGGAAGAATAAATGTCTGCCACTATTAATGAGCAAAAGCAATTTTGTGGAGAAGAGCAGGCCAGAATCCTCCTATAATAATTTGAGAGAGCGACAAAGTCATACGAAAATGACTTGATCTAGTTGTACAGGGGGTTATACAAACAATTGAATTTGATTAACTACAGGCCTCACATGCAGTTTTTCCTTTTTAGCTCCATCTTTATTTAATCATGAATGGCATTGTAGAATTGCTTCTATTTTTGTACACCTGAGATTAGATTTACATCACTTTAAATCATACTAATAACAAGATTGGTTTTATTAATATTATTATTATTATTGAGTTGTTATATGTTTGACCTTAGAATTGAAAGAAAGTGTTCTTCACCTGACCATATACATTTATCTTAGCTATTCTATATCTTATCTCATGCTTCTTCTTGTTTCAGGGGGAGCTGGGAGCTCCGGGTCCATGTGGAGTCAATGGCCTTATTGTAAGTGATGCATCTTTTTGTTTTACTTACTACTTCCTACGTTGTGTTTGCTTACTTAACTTTGAGCTGATAAAAAGACATTATTATCTCAAAGTTGCTATAATCTAACGTTTTATGATACCTTAAAAAAGGATGTAAAATATTCCCATTTAAGAGCATTTCTTTTGTACTCAGTTAGAAAAGCAAAGATAGGGAAAATAACTAAAATGTGTAACAACATGTAACAACTATGTTATTAGTAGTAGCTATGTTATCTCTTTAAAAAGAGAAGGAAATCAGAAGAGTTGAATCCTCTTGTAAATAAATGGCTAAACCTATAATTGGTCAAACTGTTTAAGCCAATGTGGTTTCTTAGATATTAGTATAAATTATATTATTAATGTTAATTACATTTTTTTCAGAAGTTATTGATGTGATATTTATTTTTTGAATATGATGTTGGTTGCAGGGAGATATGGGACCCAGCGGAATGATGGGGTCACCGGGAGTTCCAGGACTCAAGGTAAAGCTAACAGTTTCTCATTTGTTTTCACTTTTGCCTACATTTAAAACCGAGTAAACTCAGATTTGGTACCTGATGACAGATTTAGTTGCTTGGATGGGTGCTAAACCCAGATATAGAGTATGCTGAGTATTTTAAGCTTTATGATCTGAATATGAGGTTTTTTGATCATTTGTTTATCCAATTTTTTTTTAAATTATGTTTCAAGGGAGTACCTGGAAATCCAGGTGAAGCAGGACTGAAAGGTGATAAGGTGATCTGCATATGTCTTTCTGATATTATTCATCTCTTTCTATAAATGCTAGAGTTAATAAAACATAAATATACATGTAAATTATGGGATTCTGATAGAGCTGAACTTTTTACAAAGTGCTGCAATTTACACCTTGTGTAACAAAGCACTGAGTGCACAAGAGTTGTAAATGTAAAATATTTACAATATTGATCCATCTGCTTTATTAAAGGGGGATGTTGGCTTAACCGGAGAACAGGGGGAGCGTGGATTCCAGGGGGACAGGGTAAGATTGTTGTGACAGTGACTGTACATGGTCTGCTTCAAGTTAAATTCACAGCTTGTGTGAACAACTGTGTGGCCATAGAGTATTCCAGATCTTTAAACCTGGAGATCTGGTGAGCTTGTTGTCTGATCCGCCTGTTTTGTCGATGAGGAGAAGATCCCTCAATGTATTGTGTTAGGGACATTTTTCACAAAGTTCATGTGCTAAAATCATTGATACCTTGAAAAATCTCTGGCAGATAAAATCTGTTAGCAAATACCAATATAACAATGTACAATGGGGGGGGGGGGGGAACTTTGATCATCAAAACCTACAAAGAACATAAGCATCATAATAGGAAGGTTTGGGTTTTTTCAACCTGGACCTTACTTTGAGCAAATATTAAGGTCTAGGTTGAAAAAAAAAAAAAAAAAAAAGTAACTTTCTCTTTAAGTTTTTCTGGTTGTTTTACGTTTATATAAAATGTCAGAATATCTACCAAAATCATATTGTACCAAATATTAAGATTTTAATTTAAATACTGTTGTGATCCCTGCTGGAAAATATTTAAGTTGTTATATTGTGCAACACTCCATTATTTCTCTTCTTCCGAACACAATGCGTCTATCTGATACCAAAGATGCGAAATTTGGGGTGTTTTCTACTAAGCACTTTATCCCAACCTTTCCCTGGCTCACTTTTGTCTTCACGGACAAAGTTATAATGAACATGTATTTGTGCCTCTTGGTCTGCAATTCTTCAGTCCATTTTTGAGTAGTTTGTGACCAGTGGTTTTTCTAGCTGGCTGCCATTGATGCTACTATTAGATCAGTAACAAGCTCCTCCTGTGTAGTTGTTGGAAGACTTGTCGCCCTTGTAGAGATCCTCTTCCTCTCATGAGATCTTTATCTCACAAGATCTTCCATGGCGGTAGACATTGCGGGTGACTGAATATAATTTTATATTTCTTCTATTTCCAAATATTCCCTCTAATATTTGTTGCTTCATGGATGAGATAATTGTTATTGACTGATTTTAGTAGCTAATTCCAGCTTGGTATAGATCTACTGTCTTATTCCTGGCATTGCATCTTTGGTCTTGTCCGTGGTTGTAGAGATGTTGATATAGATGAAAATGATTCAGTGGGCTCGTGTGGTTCATAACACATGTAATGAACTGCTGTGTTTCTTTATTGGATTTTAGAGTTTATGTTCTGTCTATCCAACTTAGGTATCAGTACCATTGATATTTGAGATTGTTTATTTATTTTTAATGACAACGTACCTAAAAAGAAAATGAGCTGGTGAATAGATACCTTTCTTTACCCTCACTTAAAGTGAGAAAAAAAATCCTAGGTGTTGCTTGTTCCGTTATTTTTAATTCTTTGCTTAAATGTGCTTTATGCTTTTCTTGTTTGTTTTCTGTTGGTATTTACAATGATATTGGACCTTATGTTGCAGGGCAGCCGAGGCTCTACCGGGTTACCTGGTCCACGTGGAAAACCTGGACCACAGGTATTTTTTTGACAACAATGAAACACAACCAGCATGGGTAAAAAGATAAAATAAAATAAAAAGTTTGCTACATTGCCCCTTGCAACGCAAGTAATGCTTGAAAAGTTGACGGAGCCAACGCACACAGCGTAACGCAGAGACTCTGACGGACCTCTAACGGACTCGACCATAGACTTTACATGTAATTTTGCTGCAACTGACGCTGGCATTTGGGGTGGTGTGAACGCACCATAAGAACATGGGTCAGCTTCAGACAATCCTGAGCAGTCTCCATTCTGCCATATAAAAGAAATCTCGTGAGACTTGGTTCCACTCTGAGTGCTCTGGAGCTTGCGAGAGAAAACCGTGCGACACAGAGAATCTTCGACAACATCGTGAGAATCCAAAAATGTTCAGTCTTTTTCATGACCAAAAATCATGTCACTAGTGCGAAATATGTGACCGTGACGGCAAGATAAAAACTGATCTGGCGCTTCCAATTACACAGTCTGCACACTCTACTTAAAGTGACAGTGTGTAGTTTTTGCAGTTCATCTTTGAAAATAGCCATTAAAATATTCTGTAATAATAATTACGTAAAGCACATTAATTGCAAAATATTGGCGACATTGTACAATATGACTTTAAAAATCAGTTTTAAAATACATAGGCGCGGGTCCTCTTTTCAGGGTAAAGCCATATTAGATGACATCTTTACTTCTACAAGAGCCCGGACGGACAAAGCGCACGGAACACGCCCGCATTAATTTTCCCTCAAAATGCAAAAAAGTTTCGCCAAAAATACATTATTACCTCTTCGCTAGTTCCAAGCGATGAAAGAGACACTGATGCTCGTCATGTTGCTGCAAATAGATAATTCTCAGGGAATTGAGCGTTTGAAAACAGCACTAGTTTGACCTCCGTTGTTGAGTTTCTTACTCGAAGACACAGATACCGCATGCTAGTAATAATTTAGGTATGCACTGCCCCCGACTGGCCGAAAATTACACACCGTGCATTTAACAAGCAACTCCACTCTAGAAATGGCGATTTGGGGCAAACTTTGGGTCGAACAAAATCAATTTGTGAAAAAAACGTAACAGCTATTGAGATCAGGTCTTAATTGCTGAACAGAGTACGGATGTAGCTACAAGATTCAATTTTAATGGTATTTCTAGGTGAATAATGGTGATACAAAAATCCTCAAAATAGTGAATTTTCCTGATTTTTATACTCCTGGTTCCATTTATTTCCTATGGGATTTTTGGGCGTGGTTTTTGGCGAATTATATCACCATAGTAACTCAAATCGCCAATAAAATTAACAGCCCGGATGTTGTGATCCAATCGGACGTTTTGATATATATATTGCGGGGGTGCATGCTATGGTACGACCCGCATTAATGTCCGAAAATCTTTAGAAGTGAAGAGTAGTAGGTGCACTGCCCATGCAATTGCACTGCTTCTCCTTGCATTGCAGTATGCAGGCCCCAATAAAGTAAAAAAATGCTTTTTTTTATAATCCTATTAACTATAGAGCTTTTTGGTATTCTATTTATGTAGTTTTAACAATGATAACTCCAAATTATTTAAAGAAGTTTTATATATATATATATATATATATATATATATATATATATATAATATATACTAATATATATATATATATATATATATATATATATATATATATAACTATATATATATATATTTCACAAGGTAAACTCCTACTAATTTTTGAAATTGTATAACATTTACTTAAAACCATTTTGAATATACTGAGTCTTTTTATATGGATTGCTTGATTTGAAATTTCATAGGGCAAACCTGGAGATAAAGGCCCTGATGGCTTGCCTGGTCCTCTTGGCCCAGAGGTAATTTTTGTTTATGTCCAATTTCTGTAAGAAATATGTAAATAAAATGAATACTTTTTGTGCATTATTTTTCCCTTAACAGCTGCCTGGTTATAAGGCTGTGGTTCATTTTCTGTCATTTTCAAAGGGGTATCCAGGTGACATTGGCCCACCAGGACAAAATGGTCCAGTGGGACCAACGGTTAGTAGACTAACATGTACTTTTTTCCACCAGAAGAAATGAGGTGAATTTATTCCCCAATATTTCCTCCATAGGGAATGCAAGGGACAAGAGGTTTACCAGGTCCAACAGGAACACCTGGAATTCAGGTGAGTTTACTTGTATTTAATCTGGAAATGAAATAAATATCTGTGAAATGTATTTTCTTTTCAGCTTTTGCAACTTTCTTTTCATCAGGGTGATGAGGGACTAGTTGGGCCAGCTGGACCCACTGGAGCCGAGGTGAGTGCTGATTGGATAAGCCCAGCCACTCAACACCAGTCAGAAAATAAAATTACACTGCAGAAACTCTCACACAGCGCCATAAAGTGTGTTGAGCAGAACCACACATGTGGCTCTGCCTAAATTTAGCTGTTGATGAATGAGTAGTTTTTGTCTTTTTGTTCTTTGGCTGACTGCTCTTTGTATTGTTTTAAGGATGTTTTTAAAGAGATTCTAGTGGTCAATGTATTCCCATATTACCAGATTGGTCAGCAAATTGCTATTTACTATGATGGAGAAATATATATCATTGGAAACAAAAACAGACCAAAGTTCACACAGTGTATTTAAGACACTGAATGTTTGCATGAAGCTGATCTTTGTCTCTTTTTTTAGAACTTGCTCATTATGTAATATTTTTTATATACAGTACTTCCTATATCACTATCTGAACATTAAAATAAGAAGAATATTCGAGTTACCCTAACATTTAATTCAATTGCTCTTTAACTCTATAGCGCCACTGTCAACTAAAATTACTTTACAAGACAGATATATATAAATATATATAATATGTTATAATTTTATAATGTTATAATATGTTAATATTTTATAATATGTTATCTTGAAGCTAACTCAGCCTAAACTCAAGTTTAATCGGTCCAAGTTATTCTGGCATAATGCAATAATTTATAATCAATCATACAATAATGCTTAGATCCAGTTAGATACAGTCCAAAAAAATCAAAGGTTTGGATGATACAAGTTTCCCATTTAATGCCAATTGGTAAAAAGTATGTATCCAAGTAGTCGGGATTGCTTTATTGAGTTGTTGACTTTTCAGAAATTGGTCATCTGAGGAAACCATGAGGAATGGCAACAATGGAGAAAAACCTCCTGTAGAACTATTGATGGGTATCTTTTAGGTTTTTTCCGATACCGGTGCTATACCGTTCCTTTTGAAAAGGTGCTAGAGCTTAAACAGTGCTCAAAACGGACTTAAAGAATAGAAAACATACAAACTTTGTCCAAAAATCCTGCTATTTTTTATTTTTAGTAGGGGTGTTAAACTATTAAAAATTTTGATCCAGTTAATCACAGGGTAGCTGTGAGTTAATCACCATTCCTAAATATAACCAAAAAACCTACAATTTTCAATCTACAAAAATGTAGATGTAGTTACTTTTTTTTATTTAAATATAGGAGAAATCAATAGATTTTTTTTTTGAACTCCACCATCACATTTAAAATGTATGTGTGGTTTCATATTAAAAACTGATAACAAATAGAGGTAGAACTACCCAAAATATATGGATAAACATTTGGATATCAGCAGTCTGTGTTAAACATCACATAAATCAAATGTAATATAGACTTAGTAATCAAATGTCACAATTTACAAATTTTACCATAAATAAACACTCACAAGATAACACACTGGTTCATCACAACAGGAAATTAACGCTCTTATTGTGAAGATGTACACAGCTATTTCTGCTAATAGTTAGCATTAACTTAAGTCAGAAAACATCACTTTAACTGAATAATTTAATACTTTTAACTCAGTGGTATCTCACTTTGAATTGTACTGAAGCTACACAGGGAGCCATCATGCCTAAATCAACATAACTATGGTACATTTAAACTCAGCGCTATACACAGCGAGCTGACATCCTAAGCGGACGGAATACTCTCACAGACAACTTATGAACATATAATCATATCAACCCAATATGCCAATAATAATATACTCACATGTCATTTAGGATCAAAAACACATGCTGTTGCACAACAATCCGCAGTTTGACTGGTTAGGAAGTAGAACTGATGTGTTGCGGGCTGAATTATAAACAGGGCGGTGTTCTGTGTATGCATTAATTGCTGAAAAAAAAGCACCATGGTAAGGGTAGGAGATGTTTAATCATTTTAATTTCCCTGTATATACAGTAATATCTTTCGCTATAAAATGAGAAGTAAACTCTGACAGAGTAAAATACCAGCTGAGACGATCATCTTGATTACATTATTCCTGCCAAAATGGTGGCAACGCTTTGAGAGTCACAAGACATCCGGAGCTCTATAGCGCACTTTCAACAACATGCCAATTCAAGGTGCTTGAAGAAAAAACAGCAAAGGAGAACGAGTGGTCATTTAACCCAGGAATGCCTAAACCAAATAAATTAAAACCTTTCTCAAAAGAAAGTTATAAACCTACTTCTTTAAAGATCTGTCTCCCATTCTAGGTTCAAAAGCTCTGAGAACCACCAGAAAACATCAGAGAGCAAAGTGGTGTATTGGTCTACATGCAGATCTTTTTAATATTAGACGGGGTTTAATTATTCAGAGCTTTATATATGAAAAGAAAAATCTTAAACTAACATTGAGCATCCTTGTCCAAATATATGAAAATGAAAACATTTATCCCAAATTAAGCTACAGTACAAGGTACACTTTGCCAGCTTTCGTCAGAGTGAGGTTTACGTTAGTCTGGCGCAGGGACGGAGTTGGACTCATTTTTCAGCCCTGGAGATGCCTCAGACCGGCTCATTTTATATCACAACCTATTTTTGTTAAAATTAGGGATGCACCAATACCGGTACTGGTATCAGGGCTGATACCGTTCTATTGTACTCGTAGTGTTTAAAGTTAACCTATAGGTTACGATGAACACATACTTCAAATTTGGAAACTCTATAACAATTTTATAGAAAGTGTTTATTTTTCACTTAAAATTTTAGTTTTGTGGTCAAATTTGTTTATCCTAATTTTTATTGAATAGGCCATCACTTGTTGTAACAAGCAGTAAATAAAATAAAACTTGTCTTCTAATTTATTGCATTTTTTTGTGTGGTAGAAGTATCGGCATTGGTAGGCCTACTCTATCGGCAAGTACTCAGATCCAAGTATTGGTGTATTGTTTTGAGAAAAGTGGTATCATTGCATCCTTAATTAAAGTCATGTAATTATAACCTTAAATTGTAAAGCTACAGCAGCACACTGTTCTGTAAAGCCTTGTAATTTAGAGTATTATTTTCAATAAAATGTCCAACTCAGTGTAAATTAGGGTTAACTGCTTTACTAGGTGCAGTTATTTCAGCATGTGTTCACATCTATATTATTCTTTACAAAACATACATTAATAATATCAGAATCTATATTTTGATCTGCTACCTCTGTAATCAGTCCCCAAGTAGACTGTTTTGATGTTCACACTTCCTCTACTTTCCCTAATCTCATTTGCTGCACCTGTCACAATATAAGATAATATTGTGTAAAGCTTTAGTGCATTTAATATGGAAAACATGTGGCTTTACCAATTTAGATATTTTCAGTGGCAAAACGTCCAGGCTTAATTCATATTACTTTCATGCTATTCTCTTTCAAATATGGACCGTGTGTATTTATTGTCCTACTTTTAAAGAAAAAAAATAGGTCAAGCTATCATTTGGGCATAGAAAGTGGTTTATTGGAACTAATGGGTGTATGCCAACACATATTTCTTTTATAGTGACAAAATAAATCCTCTCATCACTTCTGACTCCTGACTCTGGTTCAGATACTGATTCTCTTTTAAAAAAAACTATAACTCTCAGCACAAGTCTCCAACTTTTACAAAGCCTTTAATTAGTTCACTTCAGTTTTATTATTGTAATGCTGGATCATCTAGCATTGCAGGGTGCTTTCTTATAGCAGATATACACCATGCTCTTCATTATATTAGTACTAATTTATCATTTTAACCTAATAAATAAGCCTGCCCACATTGGACTTGTGAGCTCATTTTGCTTGATCCTGTATTTTCCTTCTAAATCTTAAGAGCTACGAGACAAATGTTCCCTGTTGCGTCATCATTTTTATCAAAATAATATGTTATGTTTGCTGCCACAAGACAACACCATGATACTTGATAAATTAACTCGATTTGATAAATTAACTCAAACACTGGTTTGCAGGGAAAGTTCAACATGTTTTATTACCTGTTCCATTGTCCTCATTAGCTGTTTTTTTCCCTTATGTTTTGCATAAAAGCAAAAATGGTATGGCCATCTGTTTGAGCGTTCCTCTGTATAATAGTTTTGCTTTCTCCACCATCCTATTTTACCTTTCAAACACCGCTGACTTATTGCTCTGACGTTTAATGCTGAGATGCGCAGAGAGAAAAATATGAAAGCAGCCAGCTGTGAAGCGGCCCTTTATGGCAAGCTGTATCGGTAAAAACTCTATATCCTTATATCCATTGTTTTCTATGCTAAATAGTATGCAAGTACATGGGACGTGTTAAATATTTTCCCCTACAACTTTTAAACTTTTGCAAAACTAGTGCATAAATACTGTTAATAGAAAATCCTTTTTGACAAGTTGTACATTTAGCACACTAGTACAACTCTGCTTGCCAAAGACCAGCCCTTGCGGCCCAGATATCAGACCGGCCCACCAGGAAATGTCCAGGTACTCCCGATTAGCCATTTCGGGCCTGGTCTGTCATCTCCCAAAACCATGAATGATAAAAGAAAACAATCACAAATGACCAAAAGAGTTTTGTGAGTAATACGAGGCCTTTGATGCTGAAAACAGTTCTTTGTTTTCTGAATTATTAAGGTTCCTTAAGGGATCTCTTTGTTTTGACAACAGATGTCAGTTTCTTTTGTGCTTCATCCTCTAAAGGGGGAGTTAGACTGACACATGACATGCTTCCCTGAAGAGATATAGTTTATTTCAATTTGTGTTGAGCTGTGCTGTTCTCTGATTTTTGTTTTCTGTTCAGGGCAGGCCTGGGAGGCAGGGATTCCCTGGACTGACAGGATGTGATGGACCCAAGGTCAGACTTAAAAGTGGCACATTCACTGCTGAACTACTGTCATCTTTAAATGAACATTCTCTCTCCGGTGCTCTTTTATAATAACGTATCATCTGAGTATGTGTAAATTAGATGTTAATTCTCAGATACCGCAGGGGGACTAGCTTCTAAGCCCGTTTCAACTCAACCAAAAAAATGAAATGCATGAATAAGTTTGTGAAATGTTAATTTAGCTACTTTACTTTAGGGCGAGATGGGGATAACTGGCGAGGTTGGCAAGCTTGGTGAGAGGGTAAAGGCTTTTTTCTCTTTTTCTGGAAATTTGTGTTTGACATCCACTGTGTATCTGCATTTGTCTGTTTCTTTCGTGCCCCTATGAGCAGTCATTATTGAATAGCCTATATTAAAGTTCTGAGATTAACGACAGCTTGTTTTCTCTCTTTTAGGGACTGCCGGGCTTTATCGGGCCAATTGGGGACACAGGAATGGCTGCAGAAAAGGTTCATCTTGTCCTGTTTCATCATAATTTGGATGTATCTCACCACATTCACCTCCTGAATATGTGTTGTATTAATAATTTATGGTAAGATATGTGTTGATGATCTTCGGTTTCTCAGGGGGATCGAGGGAAAATGGGTATCCCCGGACCTCCAGGTGAACCGGGGACGATGGTAAGGAGTAAGTCTGGACCCCATCTCTTGTACGAGGGGATATTCAGTTCTACATTTTAAAGGGATATGGGAGACATTCGCTCAGAAACACCGATTTTAACAAGGACTTACAGATTTAGACAAATACAAATGAACCTATTTTCAGAGAGTTATTTATCAGCCAAGTCAGTATATGATTTTCATAATATTACATCTATCAGGGTCACCCTGGACTACCTGGAGAGACAGGACCACCGGGACTGGAGGGGATTCCAGTAAGTGTACTATTATCACAGCTGATGGGCTTAATTTAAGACCAAGTTAACACTCACCAGTTTTAGTGAGGAAAGACGAAGAGAAATGGCATGCAAAAAGGAGATTTTCTTTCAGCACTTGTGCTGATCCCCCACCATATTCTACCTTGGGTATCAAGCCTTTCTTCTCATATAAAGAAACAACACTGAATGACAAGACAGAAAATGTTTTTTTTTCATCTATAGACATTCTGTTGATAATAGATTACAAGTCATGGAATACCAATTTACCAGACTTTGACCAACTGAAAGAATTTACAAAAATACTTCAGTTGTACAGCAGACATCTATCTGTTTGGGATGTTTTATTTTATTTTTGTAGGGCATATCTTAAGTATTCAAAAGAAAAAGCATCTTAGGAGGCTGAAATAAGTGGGCACAATGCTAACTGACAATGTTTGCAAAGCAACCAATCCAACAGCGAATCCAAGAGCACTCTTTATTTTTCTTGGCATTGATTGGCTGTTCCTCCAACAGCGCATATAATAAAACTCAGGGATGTTAGTTTATACAGTAGTGCCAAGACAGTTTACACTGTGCGCCATTAATGCACATTAAGAAATATTTGGTGTGTAAGCTATTAAGAAAGACAGTCATAAGAATTTTAGAGGAAGTCTCTCTTATTTGCAGATTTCAATAATTTGTGGGTGGTTGTGTTCCCTAGAATTGGTTAATACTGGGGGTCACTGTATTTATTTTATAGAAACTGTTTGAAGTGCCAATTTTTTGTTTTTCAGTTTTTTTTTTATGAGAGATTATTCTACTGCTGTCAAAAGCATATGTATTTGAAGACTTTAACACAACTAAAACCTAAAACATTTTTATGCAGATGATTTAAAAAGATCCATTGCAAAGTTAACTGTTTGTAGCACAAAGCTTCCAGACCCTTTTAAAAAAAGTAACAAGCTATGGGATGAAAGTCCTCAGATATGACCGCCGCCGGGGAATGTCTACAATTATTTGATCATCATGCCTCAAACTTTAACATGGACAAGCAAAGAATGCACACAATCATTAGGATGACTCCCAGTGCTCAACTTCATGCACATTAAATGTGTAAGAAGAGTCGTAATTTCTAGTGATTATCAACATGGCAGTTTGATGAGTTACAACGAACAAGTTACCATTCAGCCATCTTAACCCCCAACATGCCACTATTTATACCTTCACTAGATTAGTTAAATGTCATAGACATATTCAAAACCCAAAGAGAACAACACATTACATAGTTATTTTGGAGCCATGGCTCAGTGAACTTGCAGCTTACACTGTGAAGGCTCCATTAACACTCTACCACTTTTACTGTAAACAGGTACCCATAAAGAAATAAAATAATCTACTCACAACCTACAAGCAATCGGCCAGAGTTTTGTACAACTAATAACGCAAAAGAAAGCTGAAATAGCTAAGCCCTAGTCCATAGAGTTAGCTTCCAGATCCGTTTCAAATAGCTAGCAAGCTACGGAATAAGAGTCCTCAGATATGACCACTGGCAGTTCAGTTTGGAGATATTTGCAATTATTTGATCATCATGCCTCAACTTTACATAGCAGAAGCAAAGAAGCCATACAAGCCTTCATACATCTTTCATACTGATCAACGTACCCAGGCAGTTTAACCAGTGGTGTGAAGCAGGTTTAGGCGGGACTATCAGATGGCTGACCCGGACATAAAGAAATTAAATTTGAAATTCAACTTTATTACCATCCTTTTTTCTTCTATTTATGCAGGCTACAGCGTTATGTATGGAACTAATGTGTTAACAATGATAGATTTTTACTTTCCCGCCATGCAGTGCAATCTTTGGATAATTGTCAGCTAACAACAAATGTAGTGAGTAGGGGTGATCAGTGTTTTTGCCCTCTAGCCAGAAGCTGGAGGGCAGGAGCTTGGATGCATGACGTCACGTTTCAACATGTCTATACAAGAAGAAACCTTATCTAGCCATTACTAATTACCTGACAATCATTTACACATGTCAAAAGATAACATTTTAATGAAATGTTACCTTTTCTTAGCTGTATTGTTGAAGCCCTAAAGATACATTAAAATATCTATTTGGTGACTTATTTCAAAACTGAAGGATAATAGTCTGTGCTGTTAAAACTAATGGTTAGAAAAATGAATGCTGTCCTTTAAGTCACCTCTGTATTTGTAATTAATTTCCCACAGCTATTTGAAATTAGAACATAGCTGTTTACTGCACATCAGTTTCTATACCATTGAACGGAATAACTATTTTTTGCACAAAACACATAGGGGCCACCTGGTTCACGAGGATCAGCTGGCATCAGAGGGCCTAAAGGCAGAAGGGTGAGTAACTGGCGTAAATATTATAAATAGTTTTGAACTGATTAAACAATGGCGCCAAATATATCATCATGTGTTTGCTATTACTTCTAGAGTTTGTAAAATAATTGCTGCTTAAAGGGCAATCATCAATTTCAATTGTTTTTTTCTCATTTTCCTGGCTTTAGGAGCTGCAGTCAACAGTGTTTTTTGTAGTTGGTATAGTGTGACGAATATAGCCAGCCCCGGCTCCAGAACCATATTGTGAGGGGGGGGGGGGGGGTGCATGTTACGACTGGCTGTGGGGAGATTGAATTGATTTTCCCACATATCTGCACATACATGTTCTTACTGAAATTAATCTATATGGTCTACTATTACATACTGTACATGACAAACACACATTTCAGTTCATATGTGTGGTAGAAATCTGGGTGTCTGAGAGGCCTTGGATGAGAGAATAAAACAAAAGTGTCAGCCATATTCGTACATAGTTTATTTTACGTGCACGGAGGGACTCGTGATGAGAACCCTCGAGCTTCAGCACAGATGCATGAGTTTATATAGTAGTCAGCCACACCCTATTGAATCAGCTTCTGTCCGATCATTACATCATACAGTTATGGTAGGATAACTAACACTCTGTTCTATGCATCAGAGGATAATCACAAGACCAATCACAGAACAACATGGAATAGGTAAACACAGGATGTGTCATGAGGCAATAATGAATGTTTTACTTTAGTAGTCAGCAGTTAACAAAATATATCATTTGACAATCAGAAGGTATTTTGGAACAAGGAACATTTTGTACAATGTGTCAGAAAGAGAATCACTGGGCATTCTGATGGTCACAAGGGAATATGAGATGTTTACAGACAATAGGTCCCTGTTTGCACTGTATTATATCAGTATAACATATTCCCACTACATCATTAACACACATTCACATAAGAATTAACTTTATCTAAGACGTAAGAGAAGGCAATACATTTTACCATTACAATATGCACACAAAAACCAGTTGTACAACCTTGCTTCTAAATGTAAATTCCATCTGTTTTGTCAAAGTTACACAGAGATGACATGATAGGATTTTTAGAATCTGATACACTCACAACATCTAGTTTTACTTTATGTAATTTATTTAACAGGGATTATGTACAGGAGCAATGCATAAAAATATGAAAAGATCCTTTGAGTGGCTGCAGATGAAAAAATAACTGAAAGAACTAGACTAGCACAGACACACAGAAACTTATAGAATATTGTACATACAACTATGCAATTTATACTATTTAAAGACTGCTATTATACTGTAAATGTAAAAAGTTAATTCCATAAAAGGCTATCAAAATTTTTTAACCTGTAACAATACCATACACTTCTGACATTATCTTATCAAGTAGAGTCTAATGTTTTTATGTTTTAATTTTAGGTTTGTTTACTTTTTTTAATGCTGACTCATCTGCATTCAAATAAAAATGTTTTATATCTACAATAAAGTTTTCTAAGTAGCACAGTTGTGAGTTTATTCCATTCTGTGATAAAGGAAAATACAGACTGTCCTAATTTGGCCTACTTTGACGATTAACTTACAACTAAGTATCTGCCAATATCAATATTTTTTGTTCCAGGGTGCATTTAGTTAAACATTTAGTGTTTGTGCCATTAAAAGTAGCATGAATAAACTACAGGTACTGGCAGTTATACTGCTGGAATTTGTGCTTCTGTCCCTCTTTTGTAGAGTGAAATTGTCTGCACAGACACTAATATTAACGAGTAAGAGTTCCACATTTAAAAGGTTTTGTACTGTGAACTGTTATTAATTATTCATGAGCATTAATGTTAATGTGTGTATATTGTGTATGTGTGAAATTGAAAGAAGTACCATGCAGCTCACTGAAACCAGAGAATACTATTTTACTGAAACAAAGTCAAAACATATAATATGGAAAGTTTTAAGAACAGTTCTTAACAGCATTTCTTAGTGAATAGTGCTGTTAGTATGATCAATTGCAGCAACAGCTCCTTCTTGTATCATCTCAAATGAAAATATTCATACCTTTTATTATAGTCTTCAAAGAGGCTGCTATCATGTCTAAATCCCTTATCCTCCATGGCAGATAGAAGTTGAAAGTTAAAAAAACAACCGAGATAAACTCTGTATTACAGTTAACCTTCTTGTTACTCCTCTGTTAACCTCCAGCAACAGAAGATCAGGGTGTTTGGGTTGCCGTTTAAGCACATTATGATGATTCAAGAATGACCCCAGTGGGTTCAATACCATCATGATGGGATTGGCCACATCTTTTTTTGAGATGTATCCTCCCAATTGTAACTGAAGCCCTGTCTATACAGAGATCAAACCAGGTGTAGCAGGAAAGATGCACAAATTGGTGTTTCAGCCACAAAGAGACTGTTGTAGGACAGGGAGTATAGTTTCGGTTTCCAAAGGGGAGAAATCTCACAACGCTGACTCAGTTGTCTCTGTGATTATGAGCTTTTCCGTCATTTTTTCTGAGTGGATGACGTTGTTGCACCATTCATATATTTAACACGCCTGCGTGACTCTTGGGGAGTCACGCCATGGGGAGCCTAAGTCTCCTCCCCTTCCTGTGGGCCCATTGATCCCTTGACTGAAAAAAAAAAGAATAGAATGGATACAAGTTATTGTCTGCACATATATGTTCTTACTGAACTTCATCTATATGGTCTACTATTACATACTGTACATGACAATTACACATATAATATGCATCAATTTAAATGATAACTAATAATGTGCAATTCAAGTGTGTTTGTCAAGTTATTTGGGATTTATTAGATTGTAAAAATGTGCAATTAAAATGCCTACAAATCAGAAGTTGCATATATGACGTCATGAGCTAATGCTACTCAGCACTAGCTAGCAATTCAAATAATCAACGAGACTTTGTAGAGCTTCTCACACTTGTTGGCTGTCACTTCACCAACTATTTCTCCCCCAGCGTAGCTACTATTTTTTCACATGGCCAGATTTATTATGGTCTCCTCGGTGTTTGATGCTCCTACCTTCGTCCATGAGGCAACTGCCTTTTGTCTCCTTCTTCTTCCTCATTTGTAGTCCGTTAAAGTGCATCTCACCACAAAACTTTTTTTTTTTTGCTGATAAACTCTATAAATTAGTGTCTGATAGTATTGTGTGCATGTCTGGTAATTTCTTTTGGTATTTTATTACATTTTAATTAATAATCATTTTGTACCAAAAACCGCCAGTGGAGTGCCATCTTCTGGTAAAACCTTTACACTGCACTGCACTTAAATTTGAATCAGGGTTTGCTACTGGCTCAGCCAGTGTTTCTTACATTGGCTAGGATTTCTGACGACAACGTCCTCCTGCTGTGGAGTATAAAAGACGCTCAGTCTCGGCCACACCTCCGCAGCGAGTTTGCAACTTACAAGCAACAAGCTCAAAACGATACGGCTCAGGGCAGCTCAGCTGCTGCACAGAACGTTCCGCCCTTTAGTCTATTCCCTCGTGGACGTGGGAATAGGACGTGGAGAGAAGTGTTCAACCTCATAATTGCCCCCTTCTTAGGCAATGGAGCTTACATCGCTGTTGCATTACATCATTCTGGTTGTCTGTGTCTGTGTCCTGCTGTAGAAGCTGCAAGCAGTCATGTCAGTTCATAGCATAGACCATGCCCAGCCCTTTCCCCTCTGTGTTTCGTGAGGCAACCCCTCATTTTGAGTTATTTTTCATACTGAAAATGTGGGTGGATTTTGACTCTGTTAGGGGTTGAGTTACTCTTAAAGTGTTTTTACGCAAAACCTAAACTAACTTTTGCCGCCGGTCGAAAATCCGTTCTTTCTCTGCACTCATTCTTTTTTATATATTTTTTGGCAGTAGGGAACCAATGGACCAGAAGTAGAAGGGTATGACTTATAATCCCCATATGGTTTTGAATAAAGCTTTAGTTTGAAGCTAGATTTACAGTCTTTCCCTGGCAGTGTCACGGTGCCACCAATGGGCCCAGCAGAGGTACTACAGCAGTTTCCGTCAGTTTGTGTGGAGTCGTGTCGGCATTTTTGATTATTGCGGTGCTGTTTTTTACAGACATTGAATTTCAACTTTACAGCAGCCTTGTCTTGTCCTTATAATAGATATAAACACCAAATTATGCTGTTCTCGGAGCTTAACATGATGCATTTCTGCTGTGATTTTGGCTCTTTGCAAGCCTCCTCTCATGTGTCTTTACTGGAATGGCTTTCCAAAGTGAAAGTGGGTGAGCTCCATGTCGACTGAGTACTCATTCAATCAATCTCAAGAAAGGACAATATTACTGAAAATGCCTGTTCTAAATAAAAAAATGTGTCTCGCCATAGTTTATAGTCAATCTTCTCTCACACACACACACTCTCTCTTGCTCTATCTCACTCTATTGCTATGTCTCTGGCTCTCCCTTTGAAGAATTGAACCAATCAGTCATTATCTGTCCATTTATGGATTAATTAATTTTCCTCATCTAGGACCTCTGATTGAATATTTGGTAGAAAGCCATATAGGAGATATGTATATAAAATAATATATGTATTTTGATAATTACAATATTGACATTTCAAATGGAATCTAATGGTTATATTTATACTTATTAATAAACTCAACGATTAACCTATTGGTAGTCACTGTAATATAATTTAATGATTAATTACAAACAAAACAATCAAACTACAAAATACTTTAGAGAAATTCAAAATGAGAACATAGAATTCATACTGAGAGTATTTTCAGATAAGCAGAGGTCTAATTATTGATGTGCAACTCTATGTTTGATTTGGCTATATATAACTTAACAAATGCAAAAGGGTTATTATGAAAAAAGTAGCCATTTTAATTAAAATTAACAAGTATAGGAACCGCTTGATTATCAGAAAACAATAGCCAAATATTTCCAGTCTTAGTTATTGCTTATGAATACCTGATAGGGTATTAAATACAAGTTCAGCATTTGCATTCTCAAACAGGATAGCTCTACTCAAGTATATATGGAATAAACACAAACAACTTTTTAGTATAAAAAGAGCTTAGTATAAAAAATAACATTCCAGGTAAAATATCTTAAACAGCAAACTCACTAAGCTTTGTTACACTCAACTAAACTGCTAAGAAAAAAAAGGGCTGCACGTAACACAGTGGTTTGCGTGGGCGCCCCATATACAGCGACCTCAGTCCTCACGGATGTACGCCACGGTTCAGGTCCAATCCTGGTGGACACCTGCTGCATGTCTTCCCTCACCTTTTTCCCTCTTCCATACACTGTCAAATAAAGGCCACTATGGCCAAATAGCCTTTAAAAAATGCTAAGCACAGATTAAGGAGGAATAGAACCAAAGACAATAAAATAATGAAATTCTGTCACAGTTAAGTATGAACTGTAAATGTTGTGAAAAAAAAACAGGTTTATAATTCAAAAATTGAAGAGAAGGTCAAATTAGCTTTCAACTAATTAGCATTATTTTCACACAAAAATGTGTTGTGAATTACTCACACTGCAGCACTAAAATATGAAATAATTAAGATCATCACAGTCCAGTATAAACAACAAAAAGACCAAGGTATGTATTGTAGGATTTTTTTAATTAGTTTTAGACAAAACATTTTTTTATTTATTTATTGAGTAATGAACATGAAAACATTATTTTGAT
The DNA here is from genome assembly GCA_028564705.1 of Apricaphanius iberus. NCBI lineage: Eukaryota > Metazoa > Chordata > Actinopteri > Cyprinodontiformes > Aphaniidae > Apricaphanius > Apricaphanius iberus. The sequence goes on along the minus strand of JAPXFQ010002398.1, from coordinate 575,327 downwards.
CAAATAATGGTTCATTAATTAATTTGCTGCAACCAAATCTTTATCAAGTTATTCAGTTTTGATTAATCTGATCTGTTTTTTTTTGCTTCTATTAGTTGCTCAAACCATTCTTTACTCTTCTCTGAGTTTGCAGTTTGACAGCTAACAAAGGTCATCCACTGTGATGTCTTCAAGCACTGATCATGAAGGAATTGGTTTTGTGCCGCAATACACCATTTCTTTCTATATTGTAATATGTAGGTTTTCAGGAAGAGAAAGACCCAAAAAGCTTTACATTACTGGTAGAAAGCAGATATTTAATCCAATGTTTAAAATTTTAAATGTCCTAGAAAGAAAATCTAAGTTTCTGTTTATAATCCCATATTAAATTGTATTTAAAATCATAATTAAACAAACATGAAATATGGATCATTTCAAGAGTTCTAGAAAAGATAATTACTTTAAAATGCATTATTTCCACATTAACTGTGATGTATCTAAATAACAGTCATCCCGGGGACTAAATATTATTCCAGGTCAATTTAAGTTTGTAATCAAGGAATTGCAAATACATCTGAAACAGAAACGGTAAAATGTGGAAAAGTCAGGTTTCTGATCGTTTCAGATTCTACATTAAATAAGCCACTGAAAACAAAGTTGTCCACCATGATACACTCACTGGTAGGTTGTGGCGTTGCAACGATGATCCACTGGTACTAAAGTGCCTAAATTGGCAAGAAAATGTCTCCAACACCACTACACTACCCTCCCCAGCCTGAACCGTTGATACCAAGCAGGATGGATCCATGCTTTCATGTTGTTCACGGCAAATTCTGACCCTGCCATCTGAATGTTGCAGCAGAAATCGAGACTCTTCAGACCAGGCAACATTTTCCCAATCTTCTATTGTCCAATCTTGGTGAGTTTGAGCGAATTGTAGCCTCAGTTTCCTGTTCTTAGCTGACAGGAGTAGAACCCGGTGTGGCTTTCTGCTGCTGTAACCCATCTGCCTCAAGGTTTGACGTGCGTTCAGAGATGCTCTTTTGCTTTCCTTGGTTGTAATGAGTGGTTATTTGAGTAAATGTTGCCTTTCTATCAGCTTGAACCAGTCTGGTCAGTCTCCTCTGACCTCTGGCATCAACAAGGCATTTTCGCCCACAGAACTGCTACTCACGGGATATTTTCCCTTTTTTTGGACCATTCTCTGTAAACCCTAGAGATGATTGTGCATGAAAATCCCAGTAGATCATCAGTTTCTGAAATACTCTAACAACCATACCACATTTAAAGTCACTTAAATGACCTGTCTTTCCCATTATGATGCTCGGTTTGAACTGCAGCAGATCCTTTGACCATGTCTACATGCCTAAATGCACTGAGTTGCCGCCATGTGATTGGCTGATTAGAAATTTGCGTTGATGAGCAGTTAGACAGGTCTGCCTAATAAAGTGGGCAGTGAGTGTATATCTATAGCCCTTCTATTAACAAAAAAACTGCTTCCTTAACTCCAGATTTATTATATCTCAAGTGATATGTCAAAGTTGTCAGTGACAAGTTAACAGTATATTTTATTTATGATGTTACTGACAATATTTATTCAGTGAATGTTTCAAAAGGGATTTAAATTGGTGCTGTTACTTCATGTTCAAAAACTGAGTTTAAATTCCATCTGTAATCGCTCTCTTTATCACCTGTGAGAAGAACTTTCAGGAATTATGTAAGAAGTAGCTTTGTCCGGCTTCGGCTCATTTTATATTTGTTGTTAAAAATGCTATTATTTACTTAATGTCTAATTTTCTGAGGCAAAGGTAGCTGAGCTTCAGGACCTTTTAACAAGAGTTTGTACTCTGTAGGCTACACTATAATGATTGTGGAAAAGTGGAAATAAAGTGCTACACAGTGAGTATTGGGCACACCACAGAGCTAAATTGCAGATGCCAAGTATTTGCTAAGTACAGTAGTTATAGTCTGTCTCTCCAGTGTGGGAAAATCTAAAGACACACTACAAGTTAAATCCTCTCAGCTTTCCTTAGTGTGGATAATGGAAATGTAGATAAAAGGGCAAAAATGTAGTTTGTTCAAATCCATGTGCTCCAGAGCTATTAAAGGGCAATTGTTTATAAAGTTGTTCATCATTAATACTATAACTATTATTCCTTGAACAGGGTCCAAGAGGTCCTGATGGTCCACTGGGGGCAAAAGGGTCAACAGGGCTCAAGGTGAGCATGCGGTCACAGACTGAAAGGTGGTAGCTGCTACAGAGGTTGAAGATGTGTCTTAATTGTTGTAAGTGATTTTTAAACTGCCACTTGCAGTAATACTTGACCTCAGTTTTTTTTGATTACTCATGTTAAAAATGTGCCAAAGAGCAGTGAATTGTCCCAAATTATATAGAAAAACAAGAAATTTTAACAGTTCATACATGCTTATATTCTTAACTTTTTTACCAGTTGAAGGATATTACAAGGCACTCTTAGAAATGAAACCTAAAAGTGTAGAGTTGTATATCAAGGAGCTTTAAAGAATAATGATGTTGGTGGCATGTTCAGGAAGCTCATTTATCCCATGCTGTTTCTTTGCAGGGGCCTGATGGTCCACCAGGAAAATTGGGGCTCCCTGGGGAAATGGTAAGAAAAAAAATCTATACTTTTCTCTGCTAACATAAAGTATTAAAGCATAAGCTCCAGCCCTAGTTGGGTATTTGTTCAAGTGGCATTTCTAAAACACTTACGATTAAAGGACTAGTGGGTTGGCTTGAGATGGTAACAGCTACTGTGTATTTTTGATCACGTGTGAAATCATGCGGAAAAAAATTAGGACACTCCGTTAAATATTCAGTTCTAAAGCAGGGAATGTGTAATATTAATGTCCAATCTTTATTTTATCTCAGCAAAAAAACAAAAACTCAACTCAACTTTTAACTCAAGCACTCAATGATACATTTAAGAATTCATTGTTGTTTTTATGATGTTGAGCTGACCAGGTCTTTTCAGTGTTGGGTAGTAAAAGAAAACATGTACCGGCGGTACGTATTTAGAATACTAATTATGAGTAACTGTATTCCGTGTGTACCCCTTAACAAAATGCTTGCGAAACCATATATCCTATGGCCCAAACACTCCCGACCTGCAAGCACCAACATTAACGTGAGTTACCAGGTATGGATTCAAACCTGGAGCTGGGGGGTTGAAGCCACAACCGCAGCCAAATATACCTACTAGCGGTGAAGGAAATGATGCTTTCCATGGTGCTCTCTCGCAGTTAATTTTTTTCAAGTGATGCTAGATATCATTCGAGGGTTCCTGACAAAAGCCAGACTAAAGCCATGGTGGTTAAAATGGGGGAAAATATCAAATCTGGCAACACTAGTTATCGAGTCACACCGCTTATGTTTCTGGTGACAAAGTGTAAAGTATGCAGGCAAACTCCAGTGATTGTTGGAGCAGCTGTAATTCAGTATCAATTAATGAAGCAGCATATTTGTATTACCACTTAAAATATTTTTGCAAAGGTTAGTGATGATTCAGATTTTTGTGTAAACTTTTGCTGGCGGGTCTCAAGAAACTACACCACTGCACATAGACAATGTCAACAGCAAACTAGAAACAAAGCACCTGGCTGGCCAGCCTTTCAAGGTATGGGTAAGTTATTAAAAATTAAGAGACACTGCAACAATGTACAAAAACAAAGCAAAATCCTCTATCTGTTTTTTTTGTTTGTTTTTTCCATTATTCGACATTGCCTATTGTGTTAGTTAGATCATTTCTCACAGTTAGTGGTTGCATGTGACATGATGTTAACTTGATTATATGTTGTTGTGACGGGTTTCCCGAAAATAATGGCTACAAGGATAAAAGCTTTCCATTTGGAGTGCAGCGAATGTCAGTTTAAAATACTTTGCATATTTACAGCAGAAAGTCGCAAATAACCAAATTGGCTGTGGCTGATAAACAGCTAAACTTCATTTCAAATGACTAAATATAAAATCTAATAAAATGTAAAGAGATATTACTGCTAAAAACCAGTTTGTTTGTTTGTTTGGTTTTGTTCGCTAAGAGGTAGCAGTGTTGGGCCAAAAATAATACAATACCTTTATTTTTTTTCCCAGTCAGTGCCTAATGTTTAGTATTATTATGCCCTCTGTTTTCCTGCAGGAGTAGCTACCAGTGCATTTTGTGACATTTAATAAACATAAATGCTGTTTTTAAGGGGAACTATTCCAAGTATTTAGAATACATTACTAGGATTCAACAAAGCAACGGAATATGTTACATAATACATTTTAAAGCAGGTATTCAGTAATCTGTAACTAAATACATTTCCAAAGTATTCTCCCCAACACTGAGTCTTTTTACCTCAAAGCATAACCAAGCCATGACACTTGCATCTGTTTGTGTCCACAGTTAGGATAATTTTCTTAGAATCCTGTATTCGGTTTACACAGGGCTGTTCAGGTGTCCAAATAATTCAACTTTAGACCAATCTATTAAAAACACATTATTTTAGAAGTGCTATTATTTGTCTATGTTTTACTCTAACATTTACCAGGCCTTCATTTTTTTCTTGAAGAGCCAATATTACCTTTTTCCATACCTTCCATGAAAGTTAAAATAGTGCAGTCTCCTTCTGATTATACAGGCATGCTCAGTCATATTAGAAGTAAAAATAACCTGTTTTAGAATCTATGGTGAGGTTCTAGACATTTCGACTTCCTGTTCTATGTTATTTAGTGTTCTAGACATGTAGACAAATTTTCCAAAGAGTGGATAAGCCTATTTAAAAAATGACCAAGGCCAATTTAATTGGCCCTTTCTTACCGCAGTCTAGGCCTCAGACAGCTCTTTTCATTTAAACATAGTGTGCGCTCGCGCTTTACTCCTCAGAGAAACACAAAAATTGATGTCCATGTTTTAAACCATACCATATTATTTAAAATACATTGTAAAAATGCTCTAATTTGTTCACTGGATACACATTTTACTGTAATCCACCCCCCCCCCCCATTTAAAAAAAATAAACTGATATTAAATATCCATCCGTCCATTATCTATGCCACTTAATGTGAAGAGTAATGAGGGCGCTGGTGCCTAACTCCCCTGATCACCTGGCAAGAAGTGGATTACATCCTGGGCAGGTCGCCAGTCCATTCAGAGCAACACAGAGACACACAGGACAACAAAAAAAACATGCATACACACACCTAAGAACAATATAGAGAGACCATTTAAACTAATATTCATGTTCTTGTGGGGGGAAGCCAGTGTACCTTGAGGGAATCGGTACATGACAACTCCATGCAGAAAGACCCCAGGCTGGGATTTGAACCCGGGACTTTCCTGCTGCAAGGCAACAGTGCCACCAACTCTGCCAACGTTCAGTTAAAAATGAATATACATATGTCCAAATATTTTAGGAAACACAGACTGTCGGAACCAATAAAGGATCTGGTCTTTATCAGCTTCTAAAGTTATTCAAATCTAACATCCAGTGTTTAAAAACTACACTCCAAAGATTTCATATTTAGAACCCTACAGAGATAAAAAACAGAAAAAGCTTATGACTTTATAGTACAGTACACAGGTAGACAACCACTGTCCTTAAGGGCATGTGTTCTGCACCTTTAGATACGTTTCTGCTCTAATACATCTGGTTAAAATGATCAAAATACCTCTTTAAAGTATTGCATTTTGCAGGGACATTGTATATGCATTTATTTAAATCCTGTGTCTAAAAATCTAAAATGAGCAGGATACCAGCCTCCAAAAACCAGAGCGCCCCTCTTTGAAATACTAAACTGATTGATACCTTTTAACCTTTTTCATATAGTGTCATGTTACAATTACAAACCTAAACCAGTTTGAAGTAGGTAATTATGCTCATTGTGGAAAATATTTCAGCCTATTTTATTTTATCATTCCAAGTAACTGACTTGTGTAATATTAAAATTATGATTTATTTGAAAAATGTTAATCAAATAAAATGTTGGTGCTACTAAGAACATTTAGATGTACTATGATCACATTTTTTCCCATTTTTGTTGTATTGCTGTAGGGAAAGTTTGCTGAGCCAGGTGAAACTGGGCCAAAGGGATATCAAGTAAGTGACTTTTGCTAACATAGTTCTCTGTTGGATTGGGTCTGATCACTTTTAGCATTTAAGCATAAATACCAGCGATGTTTGTAAGTTACAATGGGCTGATATAATTTCAGGGTATCCCAGGGCCCTCAGGACCTCCAGGAGCCAAAGGAATTGTTGGAGAACCAGTGAGTTTATCATATAAATTAACCTTCTATGTATTTTGATAGATTAGATTTTCTTTATTGGTACCTGTAGGTAGATTTGGTTTGCCAGGTACTCAGATACAATGTCCCCCTTTCACACATCAACATTAAAAGGCATAAATACATCGATACAACAATAAAAATTGAGTGTTCAAACATTTTTCCCCCGTGCTCCTCAATAAAATAAGATAAAAGTTATCAAAAAACAAACAGTGTAAGTTTCAATGTTAGTGTAATCTCCAACAGCAGGGAGAACTACAATGTTAGTTATCTTCTTTTGGCACTTAGAGATTCCAGTCTTTTCCTCAGCTTCTCCTAAAAACGTATCCATTTGAAAAAATAAATAAATCCTAATCATCCGCTTCCTCCTCTGTCCAAGCCTAATGGTCATGAGCAGCAAAGTATGGCAAAGCAGGGACCATTTTGATTTACTCAATTTCCTCTTTGTAGAGGCAGCTTTATTGTAGTTTTAGTGTGCCTCTATATCAGCTGGTCAGTTTTACTCACATTCAGAAGCTTTGCTTTATTGTTTGAGAGATTTTCAACCCTCCGGTTTATCTTGCCCCCACAAATACTCACTTTCTGCTGAGTTCTTATCCATTTTCAAATATTCTTCTATTTGCTGTCACTGTCAGAGCTGTTTATCTAATGCCAGGAAATGCTCTTAAGCATTTTTATTGATTCCTCTACTCTGTTGCTGCAGGGATCATCAGGGCCAACAGGAACGATTGGGCCGATGGGGGCGATTGGACTGATGGTCAGTTGATCACACAGCTGGTGTTAGAACTCAAGCAGCGTTTTACATTAGTGCCAAATATTAAAGGGTATAACTGTTTCTGATAGGGACCTGCTGGAAAAGCTGGAGAAAAAGGGCTGCCGGGTGATTGTGGAGAGAAGGTAAGGAGAACAAGAAATGAAAAATGAAACATCATGGAGTTATAGCTGTACTGTACTGCAGATGCACACATGGAATTTTAAAAACCCTGCCTTCCAAAAGAATTTGTATCTCTTAAATTGTATTACACTTTGTCCTGTTGCAGCCAAAAGCTGCAATTTTCTTAACTAGGCTTTAGATCAACACAAAGTAGTACATAAATGCTATGTGCTTGGACAGCTATACTTGGTTTTTAAAGTTTCTTTCAAAAGAAATATAATTTTGATATGGAAGTGTTCTACCCTTTTTATATCAAAATCCAAAATCTAAAATGAAGTGTAAACAATTGCCTCCAGGTGTTTAACCAGTCCGTCAGTGTGTTATTCTATTTCAGTAGAAATCCAGTTCTTCTCTGAAAGTCTCAGAGGTTTTTCAGAGAAAAAAAAAAGCATCATGGAGATCAAAATAGATGAAAGCATAATTCAAGTGTTAGAATATCCCAGTCAAAATCTACAGTCTGTGGAAGGTCTTGAAAAGTGTTAGATACTCTACATCTATTCTCAACTAGTTTGTTAAACAGGGAAAAAGATATACAAAGCTGGTTGCAAAATGTAAAAAAAAACAACAACAAAAAACCTTCAAGCTGTAACTGAAGTGAAATGTGGTTTTAGTGATACGGGAGGGTTTTTTAGAAATTAACGATGCTAATTTGTAGTAAATGTGACAGCTTAATTATTTTGACCATGAATATGAATTATTATTGTTTATCTCAGGCTGCTTTAGTTTAAGTGCAGGGTTTGGGTATGAATCCTGCAAAAGTGGGAAGCATAGTTTTAACTTGGTAGGTGGTAAGGTGGTAAGCTATATTTTGAGACATTGAAAAACATAAAACTATAAATTATTCATAGTCTTGGTTTTTTGCTCATCAGGGTTTTGTTGGTTCACCTGGCAGCATTGGGGAGCAGGGATTGGTTGGCCAGAGAGTGAGTATCAATTTTTTCTTCATGTAGTTTCATGTGGATTTTAAAACATTATTTTCTGCTATTCTATGTAAGCGAATAGAAGGAATGAAAGACACTTTATGTACACAAAAGTGATTACCAAAAGAGTATCAAGCCCTGTGATAACACGGTTTAAGTGTACTTATTGTTCAATTATTTTTCAGAATATTGTGCTACTTAGTCCTCTGTAAATCATACACTTAACTGAACTCAGGTTGCACTTCATAAAGATGCAATAATAGCAGAAGGCATTAACTGCCAAAGATTATTTCCAATTGATCTGTTCAAGGGTATCTTTTTGAGAAAACAGCTTGAATGAATAAAATGTGTTAATAGGTTCTTATCATACTTCAATACAAAAAAGCTCAATATGTTTTTTATGATTTGCATTCAAGGGTGAGTCAGGCATTGATGGGGAGCCTGGACAAAGTGGAACACATGGAACGAAGGTAAGTCTAAAATCAAACACTAGGATTTTTCATTTTCAAACCTGATGAACTCTTCAATGTACCAACTCCCTACCACAAAATTAAGCATTAAAGCTAACTGGTATGCATTCCATCAGAATCAAAATGTATTAAAATGTTTTTTTCATACATAGCTGAACTTTTGTAATTACTGTATTACCAGCAACAGTCCAAGAGTCTGTTGTATGCAAGATTGGCAGCTGGTACAAAAGGAAATCCTGAAAACTTTTGCAGAGCCTAATTTTGTGTGTTGTTGAGGTATTTCTGGTCATGTTTCTGAAGATTTAGGACCCAAATGCAGCTGGATGAGTCAAAAAGTTAATCATAAAAAAAGGTTAATAATTGTTTACACTGACTTTATTACATTAATTTTAACTTTAATTGAAAAAAAATACTAATTAAATACTTGAATCGTACAGTGTTTATGTATTTGCCAAACATTCCCTATACTTTGTGCAAAAGCTTTTGTGAAAAATTTCAATTTTTTTGTTTGTGATTTTATTTTAGTTTTCGCCAATTACTTACATTGTTTGAAACACAAACAGAGTTAGAGACTTCATTGTCACATAAACCTTAGTAAAATAAAATGTTTTTAAATGTCTCTTTTAGCCCCTCTTCATTAACCTCCTGGATAAAGCCCTGCTTAGTGGCACTGAACATTTAGGAATCACTTACTAATCATTCTAAAGCTCACTCAAAATGAAAGGAATTAAGACTTATGGTCGATTGAAACAGTTTTTAATCCTAAATAAATTGGAGATTTAAACAGTTATTGAATCTGCAGCTTCTTTTAGTCACATTAAGACTGTTCTGAAAACTTGTGGCTCGTTGTTGCAGCGTGCGTCAATAATTACAGCTCAGGTTGCACTTCATAAAGTTGCAATAATAGCATTAGGCATTAACTGCTAAACTGTTAGTGCGCAAGGTCCCTTATTTATTTGAGGGGAATCAGAGACATCGTGCAAACTGTCCACCTGCAGAAATATCCCCCTGCTGTCACACAGACGACACATTCCAAGCTCTCAGAGAAAGAGAGAGGAAGAGGCGGAGGTGTCGCAGCTGCAGTCAGGTATTATTGGAGGTGTGTCTAAAATAGCGTAAAAAAGAAATACGAAACGCAATATGTGACAAACGGTGTTGATTTTTTATAATTTATTTTTTGGTCTGTGCTGAATCTGCGGTGGTTGGAGTTGAACCTGTGGCGCACTGCCACACATTTGTCTATGTGTGCGAAACACCATTCTATGAGGGACTTCTATTTCCTCGCATAAGCCTCTTTAATAGTTCTTTTACTTGTGCTTCAATGATTGTTTCTGATCATTTGAAGGAGGGCAAAGGTAAATAAATATCAAACAAAAAAAAGGGTAGAATGTGTCTAAATGTTTTCTCAAATGTTTTTATTTATTACCCAATAACCTTTTTAAAATCCGTATGTTTGCCTTCTTTTACATTATGTTTTGCTGTTAATCACTGTTAATCTGCATTAAGAATACAGTATCATCATAATATCTAAATTGATACAAGTTAAAGTATTTTGTCTGTTATCAGTTTTTGATCTTTTTAAAAAAGAAACAAAAAGAAAACATTTTAAGTGTTCTGATTTCATCACCAGACCAAACTTGACTAAGGTCAGACCTCTAGAATCAATAAATTACTTAAATAAAACCTTTTGACAACGTAAGGATAGGTCAAATATTTTAAAGAGAGATACACTATGCCCAGATTTAAAGAAACTTAAAAACATATGAAACATGTGCACTGAATTCTGTCAGCGTGGAGAGGGTTACACAACCATCTCTAAGAGTTTGAGACTTCAGTAAATCACAGTGGGAGCTATTATCTACAAAAAGAGAAAACATGGAACAGTGGGAAACTTTCCCAGGGGTGGACAGCCTATCAAAAGTTTTCAAGTAGTACATCAATGACACATCCAGAAGGTCAGAAAAGAACCTGGAACAGCATCTAAAGCTCCACAGGCCTCACTTGACCAAGTTAAGGTTGGTGTTCATGACTCAAAAGTAAGAAAAAAAATGTCAAGAAAATCCCTTCTCATTCAAGTCTTCATTAAAGAACACAAAGGTCTGTTGCACATTTGCAAAAAAAAAATATCTTGATGATTATAATATTCTGGAAATTTTTTGAAGAATGGATGCCTCGCATCTGACGTAAAAGTAAAAACAGAACATTTCAGAAAAAGAAAATCATACAGACATTTAAACTTAGAGATTGTATAGTGATAGGTCTGCTTTCTTATTTCAGGATAATATGAATAATTTTCAATAATTTATAGAATTGTGAATGCTGTTGTCAATAAGAAAAAACGAATTTGTGTGATCAGTTTGTGACCTTCAACGCAAAAGCAACATGACAGTGGTTTGGAGCACAAGATGAAGTACACTGCTGACTGTTTCAAAAAACATAATTATAGTTGTATAGTGGCCTAGTCAAAGTTCAGAGTTAAAGCTGCGTTTCGGAGAATTTGAGCGAGGTATAATTTTGTTTCCAAAGTACCAAGGCCCCTCTCAAAACATTCCTTCTGATTTTACATCATGTCATTATGTACTTTATTAATAAAATTTGTATTCATTGACTTTTTTGAATATATCACTGTCTTACCTGTTGAACAGAAATGTTGCCAAAGCTACGTCGGATTTGAAGCCTTTTAAGATTCCAAGGTATCGCCACTGTTGAAATGCATCTCTGATGTAAAACTTACTCCGACCCCTAAGGTGTTTTTCAGCGACAAGACTTTTCTCTGTTTTCCTTTCTTAAGTGTCCCACACCTCTTGCCCGATGACCACTGCAGATAAGCGGCAGCTCCCCCTCAACCATGCAAGAATAAGTCGTATAGATAATGAACGGGTCTTGATATCGCAAAAAGAAAAAACAAATCTGAAAAGAGAGTTCATTTTCCATGTATTTTGCTCTTCTTCAGCAAGCATACAAAATACTGTCTGCTATAGGACTGATCACTATTTACATGACAGTCATTTTAAGTCATACCAGTGAGTTAATACCATACCAGCACATGTTGGGGATTGTTAGGAAATGACCGTGTCTCAGCTTCTTGAATTTTTGTTCCATTTTTCAAGGGATATTTTACCCACTGCCTGAATAAATTTGTATTCCTATATGTTGCAAAACACTAAATACATTGGATGAGTATAGACTTATTTACTTAACAAATTTTTCGCCACATGCTTTTCTTGCTAACACATATCTTGTGTGAGAAAGAAACAAATGTTTTTTGTGCTGATTATGAGACAGGAAAGAGTGGGAGAAATGTGTCTGAAAACGTGTGAAATAAATACACGAAACAGTCAAATTTTTAAATAAAAAAATCTCTTTTATTATTTATCATGAAATTCAAATTTTCTACTTTTTGGTCTAAAATGTCAAGTTAATACTGTTTTATGTGGGCTTCTTTTTTTCCTCAGTTTTTGACTGTATTTCTTTAGATTTTACAGAGACTTTTTCCTACATTTGCTCTTATGTTGCATGAATTTAGTTTTCTTACAAAATGAGGCTTTTATAATTTAAGGACTCAAAAGGACCAACTGCTTCACTCAGAATGATTCCTCCAGGATTGAAGCTCTTGTGCTATGGCCTACTTTGCTATGACATAAAATGTTCAGGGACAATAAACACCTTGGAAAAAAAACATGTCAAGTCACATTTTTATATTTCATCTTTGGAATATATCCAATTCACAGCCTGCTGTGTCTAAATAATAAATAAGTCATGGTTTTGTGTCATTCTGGTTCCACTCCTGCGACTCTTTGTTTACATGCCTTAGCTGTCACTGCAGAAACTTCACGCTGTAGCTCTGAGCGCTGCAGCACAACTTTTAAGTAGAGCCTGTTTTGTGTGTGTGTGGCTCACAACTTTTCACTGTGGGCCATTTCAGATGGCTGTGAATAATGGGTTCAATCATACATTTTATTTGTAACCTTGAGCACTGGTTGATATTAACACCGTTTACAGCAGGACAATCTCTGTGCTCATTAGTTAAGATTTTAATAGCTGTACTATTAAGAAAACAGATTAATATAAGAGGAGTAGCTTTTATTCATTTGATAATGTAGAAAAATTAAAATATAGGCTGTGGCGTAGTGGATAGTATGGAGGCTTAAGTCCTTCATGCCGTCCTCCTGGGTTTGAGTACTGTCTTTGTGGACCTTTGACGTGGGTCTTCCCCAACTCCCCACCCCATCCCCCACTCCCATACCATCCGCTGTCAAATAAGAGGCCTCTATGGCCACAAAACATTTAAAAAAATGGAATTAGAGTGCTAGACTTTTATTGTGCCATCACCAATTTTTACCAAATTACCTCTTTATTTAAGCAGCGAGTATCCCACAATGAAACAGTTGGGAAAAATCAAGCTTTTAATATGAATACAATTTATGAAGGAGGAAAACAATCCAATGCTTGAAAAATATGTTTACTTTAAATTGTTAATACTCCACTAGCTGCCAACTCCACTGTCTATATATTGTGAAATTTCATTTTGCCAATACAATGGTACTTTGTCTTCTCCTACATGAGCACTTTTATATATTAATATATCATCCAATAGTTAATTTATTTCAGGAATTAACTTCATTATACACAGTGATATACAGTTTTGGTGGTAAGTTAACATAACCTGCAACAACGTTTCGCATGTGATTGCGCAAATCACAAAAGCAAAACGAACTACTCCAAAAAATATACAATTCTGCCAGGGTATCTACATTCATGAGAAGAATGTTATCTTTTAATTTCCGTTGATTTTAATAACTATGACTCTCAGCTAAAGAAAAACCCAGAATTCATCCTTTCAGAACAATACACGTTCTGGCATTGTGAACTCCAAGTTGACATTGCATCAAGAAAAACAAAAAAATTACATCAGAAATGTTGGCCATGTGAAAACTGTGCTCATGCACTGAACGGTGTTTGCACTTAGTAGTTGCTTGGGGCTCCTTCAGTCTGAGTTACTGTATTAATGCAAGGTGTTATGAAGCCTTTGTTTCCACTGAGATGTTAAGGACGTCAAGCTTTCTGTGATATTGTAGGCGGATGATAAAACGTTTAACATAAGATCATTTAGTATGTTAGCAAAAATACTCATTTCCTGGAGCTAACATTGTACCGATATCCTTGTTTTCTAAAGGAAATGCAAAAATGTATTTTTCTGAACAGAGAACTAAATTTGTTGCATGATTAAATTTCAACAACTGAGAATTTCTGCTAATATGTTTTTCTGATTATACCAAAACAAGTGCAGCTTAACTCAAAGGTATCACCTTTTAATTTTCTCAGGGTGAGAAAGGCGATGCCGGTCCAGATGGCGTCATTGGGGACAGAGGTGAAATTGGCCAGAAAGGAAAGGAAGGCCGACCTGGTCCTGCAGGACTTGTTGGGGTCCGAGTGAGTATCTCAGGAGCGCTCTATGATTCCATTTCACTTCTAATGAAGACCTCTCTTTTTGGTCACTTAAAGCCCACTGCTCTGCTCTCGGTTAACAGGGTCAGGAGGGCAAACCCGGCAAAATTGGGGAAAGAGGAAAGCCAGGAGAAAAGGTCTGTCAGCTCACTTGCTTGCAGCAAAGCACACCTTTCATTTTAGTTGGCTCTCAACTTACACTGTTGTACAGGGAATAGAATATTCCTTTTCTGTTGTTGCAAACAAACTAGGAGGTCAGTAACCTTCATAAGAGAAGCAGTAGAGGTGCTTGTCAAATACATTTTCAGCATTGAATGTTTGTGTTGTCAGATTCCTTTCACATCCATTCAGACATGTTTGTACATACCTGATCATTACTGTCCATTCTCCAGGGGAGCAAAGGTCAGCAAGGTCATATTGGTGAAAGTGGACTAATCAGCAAGCAGGGAAAGCCTGGATTTATTGGACAGAAGGGGGCTAGAGGAACAACTGGCCCTTTGGTATGTCCTCATATCAGGGAGGAAAGGACATTGCTTTTGAATATTGATAAAACCAATTACTTCTTTATTATATTATTTTTATTAGGGTGCTCCTGGAAGAATGGGCCAACAAGGCGATCCAGGCATAGCGGGTTATGAGGTAACACACATTCATTAGAAGCGTCTACGCAAAACCTTTAAGCGTTTAGTTTTAAATGTGTAATATTTACAAATTTTACAGTGAATTAATCACTTAATAGTCTAATGTCCCAATCATGTTACATTAAAACAGATTTTGATCTCAGCCAGCTGGGTGTTTGTAAGTTTTTGGTGTTTTAAAACCACTGCTACAGGATGTAGTCATTGTTTACAATATCTATTCTCCTACCATATTTCCTGGTTCCAGGGTAAATCACATGTGAGCCCACAAGGTTGCCAAGTTTTCAATACTAAACAGCGAAATTTAGGCTCTATTTATCTACTAATTACCTTACTGTATTTAACTTATCTTCACTCGTCATCGTGTAAACTCTGGCCAATCAGTAATTGGCAACTCTCTATGAAATTCACAGTGGGAGCGGGAGAGTGATTGAGAACAGACTACTTTGTTTTTCTTCATCAACTGCAGTACTCCAATTTGACCACAAATCTCAATATTATATATTGTCCCTTTAAAACAATATGATATCCAACTTATTGTAGCCCTGAGGGAATTTGTCCTAGGCTCCCATTAAGGTTGGGACGTTGTGTGACTAACAAAAATAAGTGTTTTGGGGATAAAATGTAATTTTGAGAATAAACCATTAAAACGTCAAAAAAGCCTTGGTAGTAAATTAGCTTCAATTCAGTTTATTTATACAGTGCCAATTCATAACGTATGTGTGGCACTTTAAAAGAAAAGTCATTTCAATACAATTATACAAACATTCCAATTAGTTAAAAGTTTTCTATGAAAGGAATCCCAGCAGATTGAGTTGAGTCATTGACGTGAGGTTGTGATTATGCAGACTCCAACCACAGCAATCCCTCAGTAATCCCTCATACTGAGTAAGCATGTAGCGATAGTGGAGAGAAAAAACTCCCCTTTAACAGGAAGAAACTTCCAGCAGAACCTGGCTCAGTGCAAGCGGTCATCTGCTACGACTGGAGCAGATACACAGAAAGAACAAAAGGAACTGATGCAAGAGTACTTTCTATATTAAAGAAAGTAAAAAGTTGATAACAGGACATGGAAGATGTTTGGATACTTGGAGCATCATCTGAATCAATGCTCCCCATCTCGCAGGGCGCTG
Organism: Apricaphanius iberus; assembly: GCA_028564705.1. Taxonomy (NCBI): domain Eukaryota; kingdom Metazoa; phylum Chordata; class Actinopteri; order Cyprinodontiformes; family Aphaniidae; genus Apricaphanius; species Apricaphanius iberus. The sequence goes on along the minus strand of JAPXFQ010002398.1, from coordinate 559,524 downwards.
CTAAGCAGGATACCAGGCCAGGTTGAGCTTCTATGGAGAGAAAAACAACAGCAAAATAAACAAATCAAAGCAAAAAATACAACTGGAGAGTAGTAGAAGAGAAAAGTAAAGAGTGGAGAAAAGTGGTCAGTCTTTCCTCCCACAGTCTAAGCCTATAGCACTATAACTACAGAGATATCTCAGGATAACCTAAGCCATTCTAACTATAAGCTTTATCAAAAAAGAAGGTTTTAAGCCTGGTCTTAAAAATAGACAGACTGTCTGCATCACAGACTAAAACTGGGAGCTGATTCCACAGGAGACGAGTCTGGTAACTATAAGATCTGCCTCCCATTCTACTTTTAGAAATCCGAGGAGCTACCAGTAAGCCTGCAGTCAGAGAGCAAAGTACTCTGTTAGGTACATATAGAACAATCAGATCTCTGATGTATGATGGGGCTTGATTATCAACGACTTTGTACGTAAGGAAGAGGATCTTTAACTCTATTCTGGATTCAACAGGGAGCCAATGGAGAGAAGCTAAAACAGGACAAATGATCCAGCAGTTAGCTGGGTTTGACCTTTTTTGTGTATCCTACATTTTAAGAACTCTGTGTTCTATAGTCTGATAAATTGATTAAACAGAAGATAAGCTTCATCATAGTAATACATACTAAAACAATTTGTTTAAGAAATAAATAATTCAAATTACAAAATCATAAAACAGTTTAGTACAGTGTTATTTACAAATTGTTTTGTCTGCTCTCAAATCTTTAAATCATTTTAACAGAATCCATTATGTGTTCTTTTTCTGTAAAACCTGATATATTATTCTGTGAATATATCCTACTAGGTGGCAGGATTTCTTCACAATTCCTGACTTTCACTCCTGCTGAGCCTGAAGCAGCCATCTGTCACATATTATTTTCGTCAGTTATGCAGTTGATCTTAGCCCCTTTCATTAGTTTTCCATTTCTGAACTAAAGATCACAGAAGGGTCTTTGTTGGGCTGTAATTCATTGATGCAAATGTATTTTTGCAGGTAAAAGTAAACTACAGTCAGCGATAATTTGAGGCTGCGTTGTCTACTGATGTTGGTCCACTTTGTTTTATTATGTCTGGAGTCGTCTACACATTCTACTAGGCACGCTTCCCTCTACTGACAACCTTTATGGAGATGCTGATTTTATTTTCCAATAGGACGTGACATCTGCCCACAGTGCCAAAAGTACCTGTTTTACTGAAAATTGCCCTGACTAATGTTTAGAGAATACATATGAGTGGGAGGTTGCTATCAAAGCAACCTGGGCTTCCTTAACACATCAGCAGGGCCACAGGGGGATTGCCTCCATGCCATGATGAAATGATGCAGTAATTCATACAAAAGGAGCCTGGAGAGGGTACTTGGTGCCTATACTGTACAGTGCATGGATATGTTTTTCTCATGGGTGACATTTCAGTCTTGAAAATACGTTCTTGTTGGCCTGATGCAACTTTAAAAAAAGCTTATGTATAAAATAAATATATCACTTTGTGTGCAATAAATCTAAATAATATACAAATTTAATTTTTTATTTGAAGACCTGAAATAAATGACCTTTTCAATTATTGCAAAATTGAAAAGAAAATTGAAAAGTTTATCCACATTGCTCCATCTGTTTAAATAAATTTAGTCTGCCATTTTTTTTATTTTTTTTGTAGGGTTACGTGGGACCACCGGGATCTCTTGGACCCCCTGGACCAAAAGGTGAAAAGGTATATCTCGTTATTTGTTGTCCCTTCAGATACCTGTAATCTGATTGTTTTAAGAGCCCCTGTCTTTTTGTGCACAATCATTTGAGACAAATACTCTGTTCTCAATGAATGCTTTCTTAGTCTGTTTTGGTGTCATTACGTATCCCCAAATTTACCCCTAATTTAATCTGTGATATGAACTTGGACAAATCCAATTAACTCAGCACAGTCAAATGTGTATAAGTAGCCAAGCACGTGGACTTCTGCTCATAATTTTGTAGATATTAGCCGAATCATTTGTGTTTATTTGACAGGAGCACTATGCAACATGTGTATACACTATGCACCAGAGTTTAGCGATACACTCATTTGCATTTTTTTATTCCCTGGGCAGAAGCCATCTGGATGCGGGTATTTGTTGTTTTCTCATTGCCAGTATCCTCAGTATAATTGCTCTGCCTGCGCTCTAATTAATGCAGTATCACGCTATCACCCAGGCCATTGTAGAATTTATGATTGTCAATTTAGTGCCAGGTACTTCTGGCACTGAAACGACAACGTCAATACAAATCTAAATTATAGTTGAATGTACGGCTTATTGCTTTTTGTCTGTGCAGTTGTCAGGCCTCTCTGCCCTCTGGCCCCAACTATTTATCCTTCTTATAGATTCATTGTCGGGTCCTGTATTTATTTATTTCATTCCCCTCATGTGCAGCATGTAACTGTTTAAATTATACACATATCCATTGCTATTGGATAATGAATATTATGAAAACCCCTGGAGCAAACTAGCTTCATTTATGCGAAATGGGATCATTGTGGGTAATAGCGTGTGAAAATGAATTCCCATTCTTTAAAAGAGTTCTCTGCTGTTTTTTTTTTTTTTTAAGTATGTAAGACAGGCATTTCTTCTATTCAGATCATAGACTTAATAGTAAAATCCTTTGAGTTTGGTCGCTTGTTTGTTGCTTAGGGTGAACAGGGAGATGATGGCAAGGTAGAGGGCCTTCCAGGTCCCCAAGGTGACAGAGTGAGTTCCTATCCTGTACAAGATCTTTGTGTGCCATTTTTTAGAAGGATTCTGGAGTTTTGAACAATTTGTTGTTTTCATCTGAATTCAGGGTCCTCCTGGAGAAAGAGGAGAGCGAGGAGAGCCAGGTGAACCAGGACACATCGTAAGTAGGCAGAAGACAACAATAATATCTCCCAAAACCGTACAGCAAGTTATTATTTTTTACATTAGTGAGTTAAATATAGGTAAGGATTATATAAAAACAAATAAACACTGTTTTTTGGGGGGGTTTTTATTAGGGTGAAATTGGTTTAAATGGCCGTAGAGGTGAAGCTGGTGCAACCGGCCTTCCTGTAGGTATCCATTTTCTGGCTTCTAAATGTTGAAACCCATCATATTACCGATCAAACACCAACTATACATATAAAATCCAGCAATCTTTCTATTAATGATCATTTTCAGGGAGATCCTGGATTAAAGGGACAACCAGGGCCAAAAGGATCCAAAGGTGATCAAGTAAGGACATAAAATGTCAATGTCTAATATATTATATATTATATATATTTTAACCATGAATTGAGATGATGTTTTTTTTTTTCCTTTAGGGTCTAAAAGGAAAACCAGGGGTAACAGGTGTATCTGGGAACAGAGGACCACCAGTGAGTTAGATGGACAGTAGGTTTAAAGTGTGTTCACCCCTTATGAGCCACTCTGCAGAACCTCTGAAAAATTTGTCCTGGAAAATTAATAAGACACATTAAATATGTTGGATAATACTGCATGTCCATTAACTAATACTTTGTTGAACATTTAATAGCCACATCTCAACTTACGAAGGCTTGTCCATACTACCTTGCGGAAATTCTCCAAATCTTACATATTGTCTTATTTTCTTGATCAGTTTTGGGAAAGGGGGTTGTTTGTGGGGACATATTAATCTGTAAAGCACTTTGAGAAGCTGTGGTTTGAAAAGCGATTTATAAATAAAGTTTTGATTTATTTTTTTATTTAGTCTTGTTCAGTTCATTCTACAGAGTTTAAATCAGGTTTAACTATGGACTATGGCTTAGTCTTTCCAACTCTACCTTTTGGTAAAGCTGTTCTGATGTTGGATGTGTGCTTGGACTGACAGTGATGATATTACTTTAACCATGTGAACACTTATGCAACCAGCATTTTGAAACTAATGTTTTAGGGTATATTTGCAAGTAAATTGTATTGGACAGGATTTAAATTTTGTTAATAATGTTTTAATTTAGTTTTTTACATCACAAAAAACAGACTTTTTAACAGGGGTGTATACACTTTTAGATCTACGAGATCGTTGTTGTCTTGGAGTGTTTTAACATAATTTGATTTGTGCTTTGGCGTTACAATTTCAAGTGTTTTTGTCCTAAGGGTCCACAGGGGCTGTCTGGCCCACAGGGGTTCCTGGGCAGGGACGGACTGGAGGGACCATCGGGACTGGAAGGCTTCCCTGGTGAAGATGGAACAAAAGGAGCCAAGGTGCAGCCAATGTCAGATAAACATATTTGAGGGAGAAAACAGAAAAGCTGTATTTTTTGTTGCTAACTGTTTGTGCTTTGAGTTCAGGGGGATCAAGGAGAGGATGGAGAAGTTGGTTTACCTGGAAAGCCTGGGCTACAAGGCGGACGGGGTGCGACAGGACTTTCAGGAAGCCAGGGCCCTTTTGGTTCAAAGGTGTGAAGGCTGGGGGATGCAGTTGCAAAGTTTATTCTTCATTTTAGTGTTAAGAAGGTTTAGCATGAGAATGAGGAAGTCCCAAGCCTGCTTGTGCCCTTGGCAGACAAACTTTCTGACAACAGAATTAATGACACCCACAGAGAATTTCCAATTATTAGTCATGCACTCCTCCTTGATGACCCCAATGATAGGAATATAAATCTATGTTCAGTCATATTTTAGAAACATGTTAAATTCACTGGAGTCGGAATGATTTTTATTTTGAAACCCTTTCAAGATGTATTTTGTAAGAAAGCACCTGAATGACTCTGTGGAAAGTAGCTTGACAGGTTGCTTTTCAACAGTATTTTTTTCATGCAGGTCAGGGACTACACTAAATGCAGAAAGTTGTAAACTCCAAGAGGAGATCTGTAAAGGGTTATGAACTATGAGCTAGTCCTAATACTAACTTTCACTGGTTTTGCAACATAAATGTGCCAAGGCAGTAGTGTAGTTGAAAAGGACATTGTTGTGTGCGCATGTGTGTGTGTCTTTCAGGGGGAGAGGGGTCTGCCAGGACAGATGGGTCCAGCAGGAAAGAGAGGTTTTGTTGGTGTGATGGGATTCCCTGGAAAACCAGGAGACCTGGGAGGAAAAGGACAAGCAGTTAGCAGAGATGTCTTATTAATAAACCCATTTTTACTTTATATGACACTGTTTTTGTGTTTGCTCTTTCTTTCTAATGTAATTTTCTTTTGTCAGGGGGATAGTGGTGAACAGGGTTTCCCAGGAGTACTGGGCATGTTTGGACCAAAGGTGAGTTACCTAGGATTTTCAATTCAGCATTCAAGTTTTGAATTTCCAAACAGTCTGGAGGCTAGGCTTGACATTTAGCAGTAAAATGTCTTAAAATGATGTTCAGGTTTAGCTAAGGTACTTCTGTTACGATTAAATAGCTAACATTTTCTTGAGGTACCAATGATTATGTTGTGCTTGAGAGGATTAAGCATTAAAGCTCAAAAGTATTATTGTATATTGCCCCCTGCAATATACAATATTGTATATAGCCTCTGCTCAGCTGTAAGTCTGTTTTATTCTCAGCAGTTTTGCACTTTGGAAGAAAATCCGCTGAAAAAAACTGGATGAAGTTTATTAGCTAATGTCTTTAATTCAAAACAAACTTCTTCCCTGTAATGAAGCTCTTTTTGAAAGAACTACTGTTGATGCTTAATAGTTAATCTAACAGAAGCTGTTTGTAAGGATATGAGCAGTCAAATTTTATTAAAGTGCAGAGGCTCGGAAAGGGTCCAGCAAAGGCTAAGTATCTTAAAACCTATAGAGATTATGTTCATTAATTTACGTAAAAACAGATTACATATATTACACAGAATGCATCTAGAGACATGCATGACTAGACGTTTGTCTTTAAGATTTTCAATGTCTTTTAGAGCCCTTCAGGCCTGTGGGTAATAAATAAACCACTAATGGTGGAGAAGGCAGCAGTTAAGTTTTACTGTCCCTCAGCAAATGATGGTTGCCGACTTTGCTTCAAAGATGAGGCAGAGTATCACCAGTGGATCATACATTTTGATATATATATATATGTATATATATATATATATATATATATATATGTATGTATGTATATATATATATATATATATATATATATATATATATATAGTCAAACAAAGAAACTTTATTGACGTACTTCTGACATTCATATTAGAAGAGTAAGAAATGTATTATGTTCTATAATCCATGTAAAGGGTGTAACAATGTTAAAACTGTTAAAATATTGATCTGCATTAAAAAAAAGTTTATTGCATACCCGTCAAAATCAGTTTCAAGAGAAACTACTTCTCATATCCCAGGAGCTGATCGCATCAAACTTAAAAGCAAGATGAGATTTTTTATTTATTTAATTATTTAAAATCAACACACAGTTTAAGTTAAAACTTAAAAATGTTAACTAATAACCAACAAAATCAACATTTCTATTTGTCTTTTATTAACTAAAATAGATCAGTGTATAACAATTGTAAGCTAAGATACTAAATAAAACCAAAACTAATGGTAATGTATAAAAAACTGAAAAAAGGAAAAAGGATTTACCAAGCAACAAACATTCAAAACAACAGTAGTTAATAGCTAGAAATTCTTAGCTGCCTATTATCTTCTTAAAGGTCAAGAGGAAAATATTTATGAATTTTAATGCCTACCTTTAATCTTGGAGGACAAAGTTTCGAAGAGGGGTGTGTTTAATTTTCAGGACCACAATGGTGATCAGTTTACTTTGCAAGCACCAGACAACTGCCACTGTAGAGACAATAAAGCCCATTACCTGTTGTCCAGAACATTATTGTCTCAGCTTCCACAAGATTGGCTCTGAGGATGTGACACTCAACTCTCACCTTTAGGTTTCAATACCAACAACTGTTTGATTATGCCAGTGCCTCCCCAATGATGGGATTTGCAACTTAGAGAAACTTACTGATGAATTTGGATAAAAAATGTTAAAAAATCACAACATAAAGATAAGTGTGAGAGACAATGAGGCATTTAACACAGTTGAATCTAGTGGCAGAGCTTTCGAAAGACTTCTGGAGGGAATTCATCAGGCAAGAGTCGGTCGACTCATCATTAAATCGATGTGTCCTTAACTATGCTATGATCCAATGGACATCTGCTGTCATGCAAACTAACAAGATCACATACTTATTTCTGAGATACTGTGCTGCCGTTAGTGTGGACAACAGTTTGTTTTAACTAACTCTATAGTCCTTCAAGGTGGAGAGAGCTCTGAAAAGAACTTCTGCAATTCTGCAGGTTACAATTCACATCTGATAATCTCAAGATCTTCTTTTCTCCACAAAGTGTTTTTTGTTGTTACTTTACACAAACTCTATTCTTTAACTTGCATCTATTTTGCCCTGAGATATGTTGATGTGTTTCCAGGGACCCCCAGGGGACATCGGTTTGGCAGGAATCCAGGGACCCAAAGGACCGCGAGGATTGATGGTAAGATGATGACAAATAGTAGTTTGCCAACTCAGTGCAGTATTTTAGCCAACTCCAGGGCACTGAACTCTCCCAAACTGCACATTTGGCATGAAAAATAAGTGTGGCCTCATCAGAAGCTTCATCACATGTGTGCTTAGTCACTTACATGCCTCTGCTTTTCAGGGTGCATTGGGATCCTTGGGCCCCGTTGGCATCATTGGGCCCAGCGGTCATCCAGTATGTACCTCATCTCTCATCTTGCGTGCCAAGCTTTATGTGACTCCTCCCTGCTTTTCTGCCAATGATGGAGTGATCATCTGTCTTTTTTTTCTGCTCACCAGGGACCCCAGGGTGACAAAGGAAGTCGCGGGGAGACGGTGCGTAGCGCTGTTTTGATGAATCCCTGTCTGCCTGTACTGTGAGCACAGAATAGGATACTTAGCAAGGAGACAGCACACCGCTCAGCCTCCTCCTGCCCTTCAGCCCTTTTCATTTCCTATTGTGTTCCGCTGTTTGTTGTTACACTCGCAGTGACACTTAAAAGCTGTGGAAATCCTGTCAGTGTGATAAATGTCGGCTGCTTGCACGTCTTAGAGCTTTTTAAGAGGTTTGTTGAGCGCTCGCACACAGCGTAATTTATGGGTTCTCTCTGTAAATTGGATTTGCTATGTGGAGTAAGATTTTAAGTAAGAATTCGCAACATACAAAAGAATGATTTTAGCAATGACATACATCAGTTAAAGGTTTTAATTTTCAGGTAAAGTTTTCTTTTGAATAATAAAGCTTTTCTGCCTTTATTCTTATTGGTATTTCACTGTTTGTTTTCTTTTTCTCCTTAAGGGGCTACAAGGGCCAAATGTAAGTGAAATGTAAAATCTGTATAAGAACAAAACTAATATACATTATGTAAATGTTATATCTACTGTTCATATTTTTATTTTTTCATTATACTCTTTTAGGGATCTCCTGGTCCTCAAGGACCACCTGGGCCACCAGTAAGTTTTCCTGTTTGTATGTACAACATATGAAATCTGGGTTCATTATTTTCATATTTATTAATATTTCGAAAACTGTTTCTTACATTCTATAAATCACGTTCAGGTTGCTTTCACGGACTGCCTTGCAAAATCATTACTTCCCCTAGAACGTTTTCACATTTGCCACATTACAGACACAACTTTCAAAGTATTTTTATTAAAATCATTTGTCCTAAACCAGCACAAAGTAGCAATAGTTGTGCCTGTACATGGTTTTCTTTAAAAAAAATATATCAGAGGTTTACCACCTGTTTGTATTGATCACACTCTCTGATACCTCTAAATAAAATCCACTGCACACCTGTTGGTATTATAACTGATCAAATTATTAAATTCCAGATTGGTGTAGTTTAATCATAGTATAAATTTAGATTTTCTGGTAATGACTTCAATGTATATTAGATAATATTAATCGAATATTAACACGCAACATCATTAGAACCAAGGGACACAAGTTTTTCAGAAATGTAAAGTAGTTATGTCATAAAAATAGTATCCCAAGGTCTGAAACATCACAGATCAATGTTCAGTCCGTCAGCTGCAAATGGAAAGATTGTGTGGCACAACTGCAAATCTACCAAAACACGTTGGAAAAGGTGTTCTTGACAGATAAAAACAGCCTTTAACTTTTGGGCACATTCAAAATCCTATATGTGATGAAAAACTAACACTGCACTGTTACAGTCACTGACATTCAGGGGCTGTCTTCATAACAGACAGCAAATATGTGTTCCGACTCCTCAGCAAAAACCTAGTGGCTCATCACAAAGCCTTACTGCCCACATTCTCCCTGGGCCTTAGCTTGTGGCTATCTTGTTCTGTGAGTGTATGTGACACACACTGTTTTTTTGTGCTTTTGATGTATTTTTAAGAAGCAGATCAGTGCATTTCAAACCACACAGAGGAAGTTGGGAAGAAGATCTCTGCTTTCTTTCAATTATTTTCTCCTGTTTTTGTGAACAGGAAGGGGAACAGTCTTCATAGTTTTTCTTTTCTTTTTGGAGTATATTTCTTTCATTTCTAGTTAGTCATTTGATCAGTATTCTGCAGCGGGGATACTTTTCTTTCGCGGGGACAGGGAAACTGGTCAGAGCTGATGGGCACATAGATGAAACTAAGCTCAGGGCAATCCTAAAAGAAAACCAGCAGCTGTAATAGAATTACTAATGGCAGGGCTGGCCCAAATTCTTATAGGGCCTTAAGAAGATTTTGACTCAAGGGGGCCTAATTTCTGTTAAGACCACTACCCACAATAACAGTGTTTCGATCAAGATTTGGTCTAATCTGAAAAAGGTGGCAGTTTATTTGGCTGATCCCAAAAATCAGTCAGACGTAATTATTAATATAGGCTGAGACAATCTGAAGCTCAAACAAAATAAAAAGTAAACTAAAGCATCAGATTGTAACAATGGTAAAACATCAATCAATGAATATTAAAAAGTAAATTTTTATTTTATTTTAGTTTAATTCAAATTTTTAAATAGAATTTTAAAAATTCTATCGTTGAAGATGGTCTCGGTGTGAGTCTGTTTTTGTCATGACTGTTCTTGGTCGATATGAAGTGATCACACAAAATGTCTGAAATTCAACTTTTAAGATTGGATTTAATTTTAAATTATATAAAACATTTACAATTCTAGACAATTTATGTGGCAAACGATTAGAGAAGTAAAAATGCAGGAGCTGAACAGTAACCGCTGTTACTGTAACTGTGTTATTTGGAGCAGATAATCTTTCTTTTCATGTCTGCTTTTGTTCCTTTGTATTCAGCTGTGTTATAGCTGGCCGCCTCTACTGTTATGGATAATTTAGTTTCTATTCATGCATCATTTCCTGTGCATCATTAATTTGTCACTACTTATCTACATATTTAGTGATAATGGACCACCATAAAACACTAGATTATAGATTATTATTTATATAAAAAGTCTTGAACACACAGTGGGGGAAAGCTAAAAAAGAAAAGCAGATATAATTGAGAATGCTGTATTAATGCCTCTTTTCTTTTGCTGATTTAAAGGGCCTTCCGAGTTTTGAGCCTTTACTAGTAAGTTTGCTACTTCTCATCATAATTTTGAGTTTTATGTGGACAAAATATAAACAAAAGGTCTCTTTTGGCAGCAGAGAAATGAAGCTCTCAGTCTTTTTTCGGAAATCATAGTGGATTCACACCCTGTTCTACGGCAAGAGGTTAGTCTTAAGGGAAACTGCAAGTCACAACTTGACATGACGTTTCTTGTAATATAGAATGTGGAACGTTTGACCTTAATCTGTAAAATTGTAAAATCCTTAACACTAGAATTATCCAAGCATGGACTTCCCCATGTTAGACCAAGGCACAGAGATCTTGAAGACTCTTCACCATCTCAGCACATTGATCCACAGCCTGAAGAATCCTTTGGGAACCCAACACAATCCTGCTCGAACCTGCCTAGACCTTTACAACTGTGAGCAGCGGATGTACGATGGTAAAGAGTCATTCAACTGGACGCAGGGTGTCTTTGCACTCATTCTTTGTCAGTTACAGATTTTTGTTCTTCTCTGGCTGTTTATTTCCCAGGTGCTTACTGGATTGATCCAAACCTCGGCTGCAGTACAGACAGCATTGAAGTGATGTGTAACTTCAGTGGTGGAGGACAAACTTGCCTGAAACCTATTACAGTTTCAAAGGTTTGTACTTATATTTATACCCCTTATTTACAGTTACAGGGCTTTCCTGAAATATTCATAGTCCTTGAATTATTTTTACATGTTATGAAATTAAAAACTGATGAAACACGAGAATCAATTAAAATATTTAGCAATAACAGTAAAGAAAAGAAAAGAAAACATTTAGTGATTGGAGTATAAAAGAAAATCTATGTAAAATTATGAAAATTAAAAACAGAAAACATTAAGCGATTGACAAAAGCTATAACAGTAATTAAAAAGAATGAACGCAAAAGTCATATCAGTTACTCATAAGCAAGTCTAAATAGATACGTTTTAATTTTTGATTTAAAAGAGTTCAGTAAGTCTGCAGCTTTGCATTCATCCGGCAGTTTGTTCCAGACGTGGGGAGCATAGAAACTGAAAGCTGCTTCTCCATATTTGGTTCTGGTTCTAGGGACAGTCAGTAGACTAGAGCTGGAAGACCTGAGTGGTCTGGATGGTTTACCCCGATAGCTGATCTCTAATGTATTCTGTTGCTAACCCATTCAATGAGTTATAGACTAATAAAAGCACTTTGAAGACTATTCTCTGAGTTACATGGAGCCAGTGTAAGGATTTCAGAACTTGGGTGATGTGTTCTACTTTCCCAGTTCTAGTGAGAACACAACAACAGCTTTATGGATCAGCTGCAGGTGTCTGATTGATTTTTTTAGGTAGACCTGTGAAGATACTGTTACAGTAATCAAGGTGGCTAAAGATAAAGGCATGGATGAGTTTTTCTAGGTCTCTTTGTGTTATCAGTCCTTTAGTCCTGGAAATGTTCTTCAGGTGATAGAAAGCTGACCTTCAGGTCCGAGTCCATTATTATACCTAGATTTCTGGCCTGGTCAGTAGTTTCTAGTTGGATCAACTGAAGCTGTGTACTTAATCGATCTTTTTTGGGTTCGAAGATAAGTACTTGAGTTTTGTTTTTGTTCATTTTGAGGAAATTATGGGACATCCAGCTGGTAATTTGCTCAATGCATTTATTAAGGATTTGGATGGGTTCAACATCACCTGGTGACATTGAGATATAAAGTTCAGTGTCATCCGAATACTTGTTAATGTTATTTGTTGTTATTATCTAGCTTAGTGAGAGCATGTAGATGCAAAATAGGAGGGGTCCCTGGATGGAACACTGGGGGATTCCGCATGTGATTTCTGTTTCTTGTGATGAGAATTTGACACAACGAAGTTCTTGAGGTAGGATTTATTTAATAGTACCAGTACTTGGGTTTTACCACAGTCAGTATTTATATGGATGTCATTGAAGACTTTGACGAGGGCTGTGGTGCCTACGAAACCAGACTGGTAAATATCAAAGCGGTTGTTCATTGTTAGCAAGTTGTTTAACTGTCGTAACACAGCTTTTTAAATAATTTTACAGATAAATGTTAGATCAGAGATTTGTTTGTAGTTTTGCATTAACGTGCTGTCTAGGTTCTTTTTTAATATTGGTTTGATAACTGCTGTTTTTAACACAGCATCATCAGGTGTTTTGGAAAACACCTGATGGAGGGATGCGTTAACTATTTGGATCAGATCCGGCTTAATGACCGGGAGGGCTTTTTTAAAGAAAACCTGCTGGTAAGATATCCAAACAGTGGGTGGCAGAGCTTAGTTTCTCAATAATTTAATTAAGGCGCGATTGGTTTATTGTCTGGAAATCAGTCATTTTCTCAGCGCGGGTATTTACAGGGCATAACATTGGTAATCAGGTTGAAACTGATGCACAAATTAACTTTCTGATTTCCAAGATTTTTTCAGTAAAGAATCTGGCAAATTAATTGCAGGCCCTGATGGAGCTTTGTTGGGGGGCTACTGCCACTGGTGGAGCAGTCAATCTTTCTACTGTAGCAAATAATGTCCTTGCATTATTGTTGTTTCTTTGAAGAATTTCAGAGAATAATGATTCCCTTGCACCTTATAAGGTTGATTGATACTTGTTCAGTCTCTCTTTCTATATCTCACAGAGAAGCTGTAGTCGAGTTTTCTGCCATTTTATCTCGGCTTTTCGACATTCCTTTTTTTCACTGCATACTGTACCATTGGATTGTTTCTCTACATATACTTTTTTATTCTCAAGACAGTTTTAGCCCTAAATGGCCCAATCTTATCCATGATATCAGAAAGTTTGGAGAGAAATTCATCTGTTAGTTTGTTTACTGAATGTGTGTTGGTGGATTTGGGGGATTGGGATAAGGTAGGAGTGTACATCAGCTTGAAGTTTTCGACTGCATTTCTATTGAGGAAGTGGCTTTAATTCAGCTATCTGATCTACAAAACTATACACTATACAGCAAAAAAAGACACACACAAAAAAAACACACACACATACAACATCCGTCTCAGGACACTGTCCAGATGGTAATAGATGGTTGTGGGGAAATCAGGGCATGGTGATGCTTTCCTTAATGAGAGGGAGGGATAATGTTCAGAGTTTATTGGAAGACGGATTGAAGGAAATGCAGTTCATTTATGGAAGAAAAGCAGTTAGAGGCTACAAAAGCCTTGGGAGTGGGTCAGAAGTAGTAGTGGGCAATATGAAAGGTATAAGGTAGAAATTATATAAATTTAGCCAAAGGTAGACATTTTGCCTATACCACCATACCACAGTTATGCATTTTTATGATGTCATCAAGCTTTGCCTGCATTCAGTGTTTGTCTTCACACTAGCTATTGAACTTTAAAGTGTGTTGTTTTTCATATAACGGAAAAGAAACCTGTTGAAATTGAAGCATTTTTTATTCAAATATATGCAGGTTTCTTGTGCGATATTAAAATGTATAAATAACCAGGTAGGCTTAAATTTTGAAATTTATTTTTATTAATTTATTTAACTTGTATTTTATTTCAAATATCTTAATCTTTATATTGTGTGAATTTTTGTGTTACATTATTAAAAAAAGGTTTGGAAAAAAAAATTTTAATTTATTTTGCTCAAAAAATGCTCTTTAAATGGCATTCTAAACATTTTTAAAGTTTTGTGTGTGGAAAGTGAGAGTGCTCATAATTTTGTGACAAAAACACACACACAGACACACGTATGTATGTATATATATATATACACATGAATATACCACAATACATGTCGTTACTGCACATGCGTTAGATTATATTGCAGTATAGATTTGAGGCCATAGCATCCACTCAGAAGTAGGGCTGACTGGATGATTTTGGAAAATAATCTAAATGCGATTTTTTTTCTTCAATATTGCAATTGTGATTTAATGGGCAATTATTTTTGTGGTGCTTTTGTCATGCATTTTTTAATTAATGCAATCAAAAATATTGTGTATTATAAACAGATTTTTATACATAATTTATTCTATTCAATGAGATTATTTACTTATTTTAAGACAAAGGCAAATATTAACAACTTTATTTACTTTTCATCATCACACTCGATGGTCATCGGTGTCGTTCTGCAATCAAGGTTTTCTTCCTTTTGATCCCAGCTAATAATTCCCTCCGGCTGCAATGTTTTCCTCCGTGTGGTTATCCAGGAAGTAGGATGCTTGAAGGAACAAGCTCTGATTTTTAATTCTCCATCGATCTGATGCACTTTCAGACTCTGGTATGGCTCCGTAGAGCGGTTTGATCTCAGATCAGTTGTTGCAAAATACTCCACTGTTTTCGGTGCGGCTTTACCTTTCTGTCGGCATTTTTTATACAGCGCAGGTAAAATTTGGCTAAAATGTGTGTGTGAGATTGAATCCTAGCTTATTCATCATGCTTAATAAAGCATACTTTTGGCTATAAAACCCGTTATAGCACGAATTATTTCAGTGTGCCGTTTTTTTATGTGCGTAAGGAGCGATTCTTTTAAACAGCTCGGTCAGCGATCCCTGTCGCCTCGAAGTTTGTTTACTGGAAATTTAAACACTGGAGGCGGTCAGTTTACCCGTGCAACTCTCATATATGGTGGTGTGATGTTCTTAGGTGTTGATAAAGGTTTGTACTGTAGCCTCCCTCGTAGGGCAGCAGCAATACCAAGACGGGTTCTGCATAATACCTGGCGTTGCGCAGCATCAACGTTTTCATAGAAGATATAATTTCTCACAACTGATGTACTGTTCCTCTTTGGTACCAACTATTGTGTAGTGTTGGATTCTGTTAAGCTTTTGGTCATTTTATAACTGATTAAAGTGAAGCGTTTCCTTCTCTCCCTGCATTGTTTGCAAGTCACGTGACTTTAGCAGATATGTTTACATCAAGTCAAATCGCAGCCTTTGCGATAAGGGAATCGCATTTTACCAAATCGCAATTTAATTGCATATGCAATTTATCGTTCAGCCCTAGTCAGAAGTACAGAATGTTTGTGTTAGAATGGGCTAGTTAAAGTCCAGTTTAGAATCTATGGTAATACTTTAAAATAGATTTTTAACATTACTCTACATCCAGTCGGACTGTGCTTGAGCTACTCTTCAAAGAAGAATGACCAAAGCTAGCTTCTGGGATAAGGCTAATTTCTGGAATAAACACAGTCAAAAACGATCTCTAAATCAGCTCTTTTCAAACATACAAAGTTAAATAAAACATTCAAAAAACGTACTTGCTGCAATGAAGTTGGTGCCTCTGTCTGATCGAAATTGTTTTGCTGGGCCTCTAATTGTGAAAAATCTGCGTGTGGCATTTATGCAGCTGCATGTGTCCATGGATTCAATGACTTCAATATGTACAGCTCTTGTAGTCATACATGTAAAAAGTATTGCCCACCTCTTACTTTGCGCTGCTCCACCTAGTGTACGTCGAGTGACCACCGACCATGGGCCAAAGACGTCCAGCCCGACATACGTAAATGGAGGGCAGGTTTCGAGTCGTTCAGGTGGGAGATCCGCCATTTTCTGAGTCTCTAGTTACCCTCTGAGTTTCTTGCATGTTACACAGCGGTGAATAATGGATGAGACCAGTCTTTTGCAGCCTACAATCCATATTCCAGCTTGCCTAACTGCACTTTCGGTAAATTGCCTGCCTTGATGCACCACCTTGGCATGATAGTGCAAGACAAGCAACTTCAACACATGATGCTTGCTTGGGAGACCTTTTGGATTTGTTTTGTCCACTGAGGCATGTTTGAGGCGACCTCCAACTTTGATGCGACCTTTTTCCATATAGGGGTCAAGAGCCACAATTGGGCTAGAGCTGTGGACAGTTTGATCGGTTTGAAGAGCAGCATACTCGTCAGGAGAAGCAACCTTTTGAACAGACTGGAGAATGAGGTAAATGGCGGCATCCAGCTCCTCTGGAGTGCGTGGTTTACTGCATCTATGCCAACCCCTGCATGAAGGCTCTGCCAAGTTGCTTGAAGAATGAGAACGGGCTTGGTGAATTAGGAATGCAATGGCACGCACCAGTGAGGTCCAGTTCGAGCAACGTTGGAAGCGTTTTGGTGTGAGTCCATTCTACTGAATCTGTGCAGTAAAGACAGCAACTTGTCGGATTTCAGGATCCACTTCAGGTTTGATCAGCTCGAATGATTCATGTGTCTCCGGTTCAGGTAGCTTGTAAAGGAAGTCTGGCTCCTTAAACCACATAGTGTCCATGAGTTGTGATACAGGTACTGACCTGGTTGCGAGATCGGCTGGGTTTTGCCCTGAGATGACATAATGCCACTGTTCAGGGGATGTAGACTGGCGTATACGATGAACTCGATAATGTACATAAACATAAAAGCACTTTGAATCATTGGTAATGTACCCAGAACCACTCTTGACAGCATTTGGTTTGTGATCAAGTTCCTCCAGAATGAGCTCCACCATCTCCACCGCTAAAACGGCTCCACAAAGATCAAGGCGGGGTATTGTGGGTTCTGGTTATGGTGAAAGCTTTAATTTTCCCATCACAAATCCGACTTCACATTGTCCATCTGCATTGACTGTTTTCAAGTACGTGACAGCTGCAATAGCCCAACTTGGTGTAACAGAAGACACAGAGTGCGGTGTAAGTGGACTTGGAAAGGGTGGCTGGTACATAGCAACGTTGCGCCCTCAGGCTGCTCAGATCTTGGAGGGACATCTTCCATGTCTCCCATGTGTCTGCTTTGTCCTGAGGAAGAGGAGCATTCCAATCTTGGGCTCCGTTTGACATTTCATGTAACAACAGTCTTCCTTTGATGGTCACTTGTGATGCCAGCCCCAAGGGGTAGAAGATACTGGTGATTACTGACAGAACTCCGCGGCGGGTGTAGGGTTTGTAATTAACAGCTACCTTGAAGGTAAATGAGTCAGCGTTAATGTCCCAGCACATTCCTAGACTTCTCTAAGCCGGTAAGGCATCATTGCCGAGACTCAGGTCTTTGATGCCCGAGGCCAGGTCTTCTGGCTTGAAGGCTTGCAGGACTGAAACTCAATTTGAGGCAATTTTGTGGAGCTTGAGATTTGACTCGCCTAAGGATGCGCATGTGCGTTTGAGCAGATCGATTGCTTCAGACTCCGTGGGAAATTAAATCAGCCCGTCATCGACCTCGAAGTGTCGCTCGACAAAGTGTCTTGTGTCGATTCCAAATTTTGTCTCACCGTCTCAGATGGCTCTCCGTAGGAGGTATATCGTCACCACTGGTGACGGACTATTACCAAAAACGTGCATCTCTGCATGATGGTTCTTGAACAACTTGTCCATGAACTCTGAAAACTGTTCTTTCATTTGGGGATTTCTTGTTAAGTTGCGTCTCAGTGAGTTGAGTCTAGACAGTGCTTGGTCTCTATTATTAGGGAGCAGCAAGCGAGGGGACCACATTCTTGTACTCCCAGCCATAACAGGGTTTTTCTTTGATGTTGATGTTAGGAAAAGGAGTGAGAAGACATGGACGTCCATTGGAGAGCACAAGAGTTTTGTAAACGTTGACCGTTTGCGTATGTGCATTAAGACATACTTCCCCCACGATTACCCAGCCCAAGTCTAGGCGTTGAGCAAAAGGAGCCTTGTGGGGTCCGTTGACTTGATGACGTGCCTTATGGACTTGTATGATATTTCTGCCGAGTAAAACTGCAATCTGGGCATCTGGCTCATACTTGGGTATAAGAGGAGCGAGGTGTTTTAAGTGAGCATTGGGAAGAGCAACTTCAGGCGTCGGTATTTCTTCTCTATTAAATACAATCTCGTCACATTCAATGAGAGGAGGGAGATCCAGACTTGGGCCTCCACCTAATGGCTCAATTTGGTACCCCACTGCTTTTCTGCCAAGCATTTGAGTCAGACCAGCACACGTTCTCATATGGTATTTCAGAGGGCTTCCTTCGATGCCTAATAGTTCAGAGAATTCGGGACGGGCTAGTGAGCAGTTGCTCTGGTCGTCAAGGATGGCGTACATCTTAACAGACCGTTCTGGTTGACCTTTGGGGAGTATTCGAAGTAGAATTACCTTAGACCAAGAACGTGGCGGACAGCCTTCACCGCAGATCTCAGTGCACCGTGACGTTGCCTCAGTTGCTGTGTTGTCTTGAAGCTGAGGTTCTGGTTCAGGTGTGATTTCCGGCTGGGGTTTTTGACACATGTCAGAGTGCATAGCATAGCAATGTTTTTCACTTTGGCATTCCTCACACTTGATTTTCATGTTGCAGTCCTTTATAGTGTGTGTGTGTGTGAGAACAACATCGAAAACATCGTTTGTGTTCCTTGAGGATGTTTCGTCGTTCTTGTAGTGATTTGGTTTAACCCTACGTGGTGTGTCCAGGTAAGCAAGACCTGGGAGATAAGCTTCATCTTTAGCAACATGCAGCTCTAGGAGCAAATCTTCTATTTCCCTAAATTTAACATTGTCTCGGTTTGTAAGACGAGGAAAACTGACTAGTTTTTTAAACAAGGTGTTTTCTAATACTTCTGGTGTAGCATAACGCTCCTCCAGCCTGTCCCATGACAACTGGAGGGCAGCTTTGGGGTTTGTGATATAAACAGCTCTGATTTTTTGCTATGAGGACTCTTTACCAAGCCACTTGTCTAGGAGATCCAACTCCTGGCGACATGTAAGACCAATGTCTTTGGTAGCATTTAAAAATGAAGACTGCCATGCTCTAAAATTTTCAGGGGTGTCATCAAACGTAAAGAGCCCTGTTGTAATTAACTCTCTACGTGCAAAATACCTAGCAAAGTCAGCCATAGGTGTGTTACTATTTTGGGGAGCTTGGTATCTGCTCGGCTTGACATAGTCTTCTGGTGTGTCAAAGACTTCGTCCTTTACGTACATTTTCTTGAGTACAGGAGAAGAGGTAGTTTGTCCAGATTTATTGGGAGTGAGAAATGGCGTCTTTGTTGTCAGTTCAACTTGGGGGTTTTCTACTTTAGGCAGATGTGATTTCAGCTGTGTCTGATGTTGTACGTACTCCATGGTTCTCTGTCTGAAAACTTGCGGAGAGACTGAACTTTTTGCGCTTTCTCCATTTTCTTGTTCAACAACTGCAGCAGCTTCTAGAACCTCTGCCTTAGCATTAGCGGCTGCAGCCTTTTTTTCTATCTCCAACAGTTTTAAATCCAGTTCCAGATTTGCTTGCTGCTTTTTAATTTCCAATTGTCTCTTACTGTATAAGGCTTTAGCATGTGTGGCTTCAGCGGAGGCTCATGCAAAGATGGCCGCTTCCAAAACAGTAGACTTTGATGATAACTTGGAGGATGAGCGTTTTGACCCGGAGTTAGCTTTAGATGAATTAGCCAATGAGCGTTGGGGCTGGAGTTCGCTTTGGATTAATTAACTGGTGACTGTTTGGAGCTAGATCCAACTTCTGATGGAACTGCAGATTCTGAGTTTTCCATTTATTCTGTCTTTTCTTTATGAGCGTTGTCCATCGCTGTGTCATAAATTTTATTTTCCACCAACTGCTAATGTGGCTTTTCACTGTACTGTTATCACTACGTGTTGGATACACTGTGTATGTTAACGCTGATCAACAGCAAGCCAAACTCAATTTTCATGAGCTAGGAAACCGAGCGTCTTGCTCCTTGATTACAGTCTTCTTGACAGCTTACAATTCTTTGCAGTTGTAGCTCGAATAGCTCGATGAAAAAATAGAGTGAAACTAAAAACAGAGAAATAAAAATATGCTTCAGCTCTCTAAATGTAAAATAAATGCACTAAAAATGTCAGGTGCTAGAAAACCATGGAGGAATGTTAGTCTTAGCTGCTACTAATAATAAACAGTCGTTTTAGCAATCTTTTCATATGAAAATTAGATCGTTAGCACATCATTGTTATGCTTCTAAACAGAGCTCTAAGCAAAGCTAGCGTCTTGGATAAGGCTTATTCCTGGAATAAACACAGTAAAAAACAATCTCTAAATCAGCTCTTTTAAAACATACAAAGTTAAATAAAACATTCAATAAACTTACAGCCATTGCTTTTGAAGGTGTGGATGAAGATTAATAACACAGGAAGCGAAGTTTAGACTTGAATACGTAAGCTTTCTGTACTGTACTGTCCTTCATCTGACTGCAACTTCTGCTTCCTACACTACACTGTGATCACAGACTTCGCCTTCAAAATAAGATACCCATAAACAAATGCTGGATGTATAAAATCTTTCTACGTATGTAGGATTGTGGCCAAAAGTGGTACTGCAATCACATTCAAAATACTGTAGAACTGTGTATCCCTTCCTGACTCGAGGTTGCCAGCTGCTGCGGTATCCAGCAGGAACGACTGACCCTAACTAAATAACATTAGCAATGGTCATACAGGCTAACTTGCAGCATGTGTAGTCCACAATGTACGCAAAGAACGAATGAGGAATTATTTGTACTGAGGTATAGGCTACTCAATACGTGTCCATTACGTTTCACATTGCCAGAATCGACGTGCTGTTGTTTTCCTTGACAGTTCAGCATAATGACAAAGAAACGGGCCCTGATGCTAATGTTAGCAATGACGACTTGTCGTTTTTATCTCCCAAACAATTCCTTACCTTTTCAATTTGATGACCATTCTCCTCCATATGCGCTAACGTAACGTTACTTTCCACGAACATGCATAACTTTGTTCAACTGTTGTGAATATTTGAAATGTCAATTTAAATTAAGTACAAGTAAGTTAGCCAAACATAGGTGAATCTTACCTGTCCAGGAGAAAATTGGCGACGTTGATGTCTGTATTCAAATTCTTCTCCATTTTCAGCCGTCTCCATCTTTCAAAGGTATCTCCTATACAAATCCTTGTTTTATTTCGGACTTTGTCACAACGTATTTCGGATTGATAACGAGGTCTTTTAGGTATCGTAACGTTATACATGTTTTGTCCGTAACGTTTGGAGCTTCAGCTGTGGTAAACAGAGCAGAGCTGGCAACCCGGATGAGGAAACTCTACTGACTTCTTGATTTGTAGATAGCTTGAGGGTGGAGCCTCAGACCAAAACAGAACATGACAACAATAACATCACTTGAGGGCTGCAACTTTCACTTTTACATAACAATATCCTGGCCGGAACACTATTGACAGTGATTTAAGTATTTCAAAAGAACATGATTTCTTAATGTCTAGTGACATATCAGGGTCATTTTATGATTAATTTAAATACATTTCTTACATATGTTTCCTTTAACTCAATGGCTTTCTTTTTAATATACATTTTTACCATAAATGATCACAGATGAAATATAGTATTTTTACCTATCCAGTGCTTCAGAATTGAATTTAAGATTTTATTGTTTGTTTAAAACGCCCTTCATGGCATGGCACCTACATACCTTTCTGACTTACTCTCTCCATACAGTCCAGCATGCTCCCTTAGGTCAGCAAAGCAGCATGTACTACAAGTTCCCAAAGCTAGATATAAGGGCCATGGCAGCCGCGCTTTTTCAGTGTGTGGTTCTTCACTCTGGAATCTTATTCCACTTCCAGTAATGCTGTCGCCAAACCTTGCACACTTTAAATCACGACTCAAACTTACTTTTATTCTTTAGCCTTTCCTTCGACTTAATTTCATTTGATGTATTTTATATTTTTATAGTCTTTTTAAAGTGGGTTTATTATCTTTTATCTATTGATTATTATCTTATTTTTATATGTATATGTTTGTTTTGAAATGTACAGCGCCTTGGTCAGCTCTCAAGCTGTCATAAAGTGCGCTTTATAAATAAACTTGGTATGGTATGGTATGTGCCATTTGCTTTGGTCGATCACATAAAATTCAAATAAAGTACATTGAACTTTGTGAAGTTTCAAAATATGACAGAAAAAGAACCAAGAGGAATCAATTTTTTGTAAGATGAAGCTGTCTGTAATGAACATTTACCAAATAGATCCTAGGGGGGCAAGAGAGGGGAATTAATACATCATTCTAATCACAGTTGAGAAAAATGCTCCAAGTAATTATATAAAAGGATTTAAAAAAGCAAGGAGAAGCAAAGAGTTTAGGCCTGTGAATATCACTTCTGACAAACAGAAATTTTTTTTTAGCCCACTTTAGATGGCTTGTTGTAAAAGTAAATCTCAACGTATTGCATAAGGCCTGAAGATTTTTATGCAATCTGGCAAGTAAAGCTCTTTATCTATCCTCGGAGTTTAATTTATTTTTTCTTTAAGATGCTTGGGGAAAATGCCTATGTCACACACAATGGAAAACATTGGCTATAATATTTCCATCAGGAGAAGCAAAGTAAATTCTCACAAAATGTCATCCTTATTTCATAATAGGTGATGGAGATTTAAATCATTCAGAGAGTTAGCAATTTATTTTTTATGTTCAAACCAACAAGAATTACTGTAAATGTAACAAAACCAAATTTTATGTTTAAATAAAAGCAAACTCTTTGGTTCAAAAGAGGCCACCAACATCTGCAGTTTATCTGAATGTGGTAGATGCTTTTGAATGCTGTGCTGTTTATCAAGACATTAACTTAAAGGGGCTTAAACAATCCAAACATCCATTTGCTTCCTAAAACATCTTGTTCATAACTTGTCACTGTTGGATTTGGATTACCAGTGATAATTGAGTGAGATTTAGGGTACATGATGACAGGTTGCCAGTCCACCACAGACCAACACGGAGACACACAAAACCAAACATTGCTACAATAACAGTGCTACCAACAGTGCTACTAACTGCACTACCTGGCAGCCTACGAATCCAACAGTGATCAGCAATATTGCCAAACTAGAAAGAAATGACTAGAAAGACATGAACTTAAGCTGATAGACTTCTGAATATTTGAAATTAAACACTTTTATCAGTTCTATATTCCAAGTAACAGTTTGTGATAACTTATTTTATAGAGAATTTTAATGTATTGGTGAAGAGCAATGCCTTTTATGAACAAGAAAAGCCTAAATGTAAGAAAATATCTATAGAGTGCCTCGCAAGGGTATCATACCCTTTGACTTTTTTAAAAAACTTGGTCATGTTTTTTTTTAAAACTTGGTCATGTTACAACCAGATACTTCAATGTACATCATAGAGAATATATGTCACAGACCAGCGATAAGTAGTAAATTATTGCTAAGTGCAAAAAGTGTGAAGAACATTTGTTCAAGGGAGGCTATATTTAACAGAAGCACTTTAAGTGCCTGTCCTTTTGGGTATGTCTCCATCATCTTTCCATATCTAAAGATTGAATTTTGATCCCATTAATTGCAAAAAAGATCAGTCAGTGTCTGTAAATGAAAATGTTCAACTTATGCCTAAGAATCTCATTTGGATTTAGATCAAGACTTTACATGGCCTATTGTTTTTTTTTACAGATGATTTGATCTAGTTCCCCCCATTATATCTCTAGCTGTATGTTTAATAATGTTGCCGTGCTGGAAGATGAACATTTAATCACATGGTTGTTGTGTCCCTTCTGAGCAGTATGGTGGGACTTCTTATGACGTTGCTTTGGCTTTTTTCTATTAAGAAACAGTTTTGTGGAGTGCATTGCTAAAAGATAATACCTATCCAGTCAACATAGTTCCCCTTTTCAGCTGTGGATCCTTGTAGCTCCTAGTTATCATAGCCTATTTATTCCTTCACTAATTATTTCTCTCTTTGCCATGATATTCAGCTTAGAAGGCTGGCTATCTCTTTGTAGATCTGCAGTTTAGCTATACTATTTAAATTTTTAGATGATGGCTTGAGAATATGAAGTTGGAGCCATTGGACGTTGGAGAAGTCCCTGAGCTATCTCCTGTATTCTTTGGTCTTCTTAATCCTAATTGTTCTCTAATGGTCTTTAAAAATAAAATAGGTAAGATATGAAAGAATGCGGTTACACTGGAGTTTATTTAGAATTATCTGAGGAAAGAGGCTTAATGAACAAATGTACCCAACACTTTCCTAATTCTAGGGTATGTATAGTTTTGAAAGGCACAACATGCATTGAGAAATTTTTGTGAGCATCTTTTTCCGGGGAAATGACAACAAAACACTTAATGTGATACGACAACCATAATATTTTTTGTGTGTGTTTCAGATGTTAGTGCTCATGGCAGGATATGTCCATAGAAAATAATTTCAGAAATTTAGTCACATTAATAACTCTGAAGTGTTTCAGAACATTTTTATCAGGGTTTTCATGTCGTCTGGCTTATCAGTACCTTACATGAGTCATATGTTTTGTCTGTAGTTGGAAGTCGGAGTGGGTCGCATCCAAATGAACTTCATCCACCTGCTGAGCACTAAGGCTGTGCAGAACATCATAATTCATTGCCTCAACGTCTCCGTGTGGGCTGAAGGACCCACCCAGCAACCTTCATCCAAGTCCGTAAGCTTCAAGGCGTGGTCTGGGGAGAAGTTCCAGGCGGGAAACCTTCTGATACCAAGGGATGACTGCTGGGTATGGCTCCTTTCATTAACATGCTATACACAGATCCCTGCCATTTTTATTTTATTTAATCAAGAAGTCCCTTGAAATTAAATCGCTTTTTTAAGAGAGACCCGGCAACATGATGGCTTCCCTAACATTAAATTAATTAGTCATGAATTTCCTTAAGACTTTAAATTAGAACAACAGGTCACTGGATGACCTGTCGTATACAGACCAAACTCTGATGAAAATTTTGTTCTGATGCTGTGCTATGACAACAGCCATAACTAATTTGTATTATATTTCGATGTTTATGTGCATAAATAAGCCTAAGGCACAAAATACCCCTGAGTCATTTTTTTCCCTTGCAACCGTATCAGACTGTTTTGAACATAACCTCAATAGCTACAGTAGTGGAAATGTTTTGGCCTCTGACAAACTCCCTCAAATCCCCAATCTTGCACCTTATTTGGCATCAGACACATTAGCTTTTAGTTCACACAAAATAATATGGCTGATTAAGCTTAGTGATTTAGTTTTGAAGAATCTATACCTTCACCAACTCATATATATTAAGCATTTTTGAAGGCCTTTCCTACACATAGTTGAACATAATTTTGTTTCTGCTTCACAGAAAACAAACCTTTTGGAAAGCTCCCTTCAGGGCAAAGATTTTCATTAATTCTTGTTTGCAGTATTGATGTCGACAGGAAAACAAGAGACTTTTGGCAAGTTTGCAGTGCAATCGCCTTTGTTAACATGAGGTGATTCCTCTGGTGCAGAGGCTGGCAGTATAATTGTTTTTTGCAATCAACCATAAAACACAAAGAAGTAAAAGATGGAAGGGGTCTGTTAGCTTGGCAGCTGCTGACAGTGCTTCAGTTCAGTTTTTTACTGTTTTTCCATTTTTACATGGACAGACTTTATGAGAAACAATCCTCTGCGATTAGGGTTTGTTTTAGATTAACAGGGATTATTAAAAGAAAAATACTTTGTGTGGAAATTACTTAATTGTACCAAATATTTAACTCAGCTCACTAAAATTAACAAATTAAACAATTTGCGTCCCCTTTGATCACTAAATGGCATATAATGAGAACACGTTAGCTTATAAATTGGTAATACATAAAAAGTGAAACTAGTTTGAATAGACAAAATACAATGCAACTCTTAAAATGATGCTGGTGGACCATTTTAGTTAGATGAGCTGAACCACAATTTTAGCTTACTTCTTTAAATACACATTCAGTTTTTTTTCCTGGCTTATATTAAAATCAACTATGGTAATGCACGTTTTTTGATAGAGGAAGTAGTTTTGTATTCAATAAAAATGTAGAAATTAGATTATCCTTTTTTTCATCAAACATCCACTTCTATCCTTTAACAGATTATTTACTTTTTATTCATTTTTTTATTTTGATTAACGTGTCCTGTCTAACAGTTTGCTAACAGATTATTTACTGAAATCAAGAAAGTGCATTAAAGTAGGTCAAGGTCAAATGTATTTGTATAGCACATTTTCGGCAGCGCAAACTGCCTGGAAGTGCTGAACAAAAACACAACAATAAAACTGACTATGATGTGCAGAGAATTAACAGCATTTTAAAAAAACACAAAAAATGTACAAAAAATAAAAACAACTGTTTATAATGCTCAAGTCAACCTGTGCTAAAGACCAAATCGAAAAGCTGCTGAATGCATATGTATACCACACTGTTTAAAGGTGTTGTGATATATTTAATGAAATGGTGATCAGTAATTAGAACCAATCAACTTAAAATCGGCCACCTGATCGATGCAAAAAAAAAATAGTTTTTTTCCTTTGCTTTAAATGAGATTGGAATTTTTAAAATCATACAGTAATTTTTCAATTACCGATAACAATAATAAAAAAAGGTTTTCAAAGCTTTATTTTTCACCAGACCTTTTGTTTGCAGGTAATTAGAATCTTGTCCGTTTGGTTTATAGAGATTAAGGTAGAGCCCAGTGGGAGACATTATCAATAACAGGTTTAAACTGAGATCAAAATACTCACTGCCCACTCCATTAGGCACGTTGCTAGAGCAAGGTTGGATACCCAGTTAATTTTTCCTCTGCTTCAATTCTTAACGGCCAAGATTCTGAGAAATTGAAAACATTCTTTAGGGATTTTGGTACATATTAACATGTGAGCATTGTGCAGTTGCTTCAGATTTATAAGCTACACGCAGATTCTTGATTGGAATCTCCTGATTCAACCCATCCCAAAGGATTGAGTTCTGGTGACTGTGGAGACCACTCATTGTCATGTTCAAGAAGCCAGTCTTAGATGATTTTAATGTTGTGAAACGATGCATAATCCAGCTGGAAGCAGAAGATGTGTACACCAAACTCACTAAAGGATGAATATGGTCAGGAACAATATTTAAGTATAGGCTGTTCCATTTAAATGTTGCTCTGTCGGTACTAAGGGGCCTAAGGTAAGACAAAAATGTCCCCCTACACATTGCACCACCACTACTGAAACCCATGACAAATCGGTCGAATCAATGCCTACATGATATTTACCCTAAAATTCTGAGTATTTTCTGATCCAACCGTCTCCTCTTCACCTTTGATGTCAATGAGGCATTTTCTCAAAAAAATTGACACTCACTGGATATGTTTTCTTTCTAAAACCAGTAGATTGAGTTTCTGGAATACTCAGACCAGTCTTTCTGGCCTATCAACCATGCCATGTTCAAAGTCCCTTAAATATCCTTTCTTCTCATCATGAAGTTGTGTGCTTTACAACATCTTGATGTTTAAATGTGTTAAATTGCAGTCTGTGTTTTGCGTGATTACCTATTTATGTAGGCCAGTTGGGTATCTAATTAAGTAACCAGTGAGTGTGTGTTTGTAATGACCTAAACCCCACTCGGTGTGCATGTTTTGTAAAGATGTACACAACAATAATAATAAAAACAAAATTACTTCAATGTGCAAAGTCAGCTACAGTTTGTCCTAAAAATGGCTCAGTCTACGGAACATAATTCTCAAATACCCTTTTTTTCTGAAGCAAGGAGAATTTGTGTTCAGTTCAAGTTTTACAGAAATAATATGACACAGCAGCCCATTCAAACGTGTCTGTATAGAGAACAGACGACTATTTTCACTCGAAACTCTGTCCTTTGAGATCTATTGGTTATCCAAGGTGACTTGTGATCTTTTAATAGAAAAGCAGGCTCTTTAAAGACAAGGAAAAAGAAAGGAAAATTAGATATACCCCCTTGAAGACAGAGAAGAGACACAAAAAGAACAAAAGGCACTCATGTAGGAGTACTTTCTATATTTAAGAAAGTAAAAAGTTGACTACAGGACATGGAGGATGTTTACTGGGGGCATTATCTGAATCGATGCTCCCCTTCCAACAGGGTGTTGTAGCTGAGCAGGATACCAGACCAAGTGTAGCTTATGAAGACAAAATTACTAAGAGAAAACAGGGTTAACAATTGCAATAACAGCAAAAAAATACATCTGGAGAGTAGAAAGACCAAAGTAGAAGAAGTCTGTCTGTCCTCCAACAGTCTAAGCCTATAGCAGCATAACTATAAAAATGACTCGGGATAACCTAACCCATTCTAACTAAAAGCTTTATAAAAATGAAAGGTTTTAAACCTATATTTAAAAGTAGACAGAATTCTGCCTCACTGGCTAAAACTGGAAACTGGTTCCACAGAAGAGGAGCCTGCCTCCCATTCTACTTTTAAATATCATAGGAACTACCAGTAAACCTGCAGTCTCAGAGCGAAGTGCTCTGTTAGGAACATATGGAACAATCAGATCTCTGATGTATGATGGAGCTTGATTATTAAGGGCTTTATATGTAAGGGGGATCTTAAAATCTATACTACATTTAACAGGGAGCCAATGGAGATAAGCTAAAATAGGAGAAATGTGATCTCTCTTTTTAATACACATCAGAACCCTTGCTGCACCATTTTGGATGAACTGAAGGCTTTTAATTGCATTTGTGGACTACCTGATAATAAGGAATTACAGTAGTGCAGCCCTGAAGTAATAAATGCATTGATTAGTTTCTCCGCATCATTCCTGGACAGGATGTTTCTAATTTTAGCAATATTCCGGAGGTGAAAGAAATAAATCTTGGAAACCTGTTTAATATGGGATTTGAGTGTCATCTCTTGGTCAAAAATTAGCTTGCCATTATATACTTCTGTCTTTCAGATCAAAGATGGACGCTGGCATCAGACCCACTTCATCTTCCAGAGCCAGGACCCAGCTTTGCTTCCCATCGTAGATGTGCACAATTTGCCAACCACAGAGCTCACCGCACGATTTCACCTCGAGGTCGGACCGGTTTGCTTCTTGTAGGGCCGACCCAGCACACTTCACAAAGGAGCGACTGCATTAAAGATTTGAAACAGAGGAGGAACATGAATGATTGTGTACTTTATAAAACAACAAATCCCTCCATTCTCCCTATGCTTGGACTGCAAAAAAAAATAAAAATAAAAAAATAAATAAAAACAAAACCAACAGCAGAGGCACTACAAAAAGACAGCTCATTAAAATTGCAGAGATAAGACTTCTTGTCAGGCAGCTGAAAAGAAAGACTTTGTTGTGTGATACAAGAGCTGGCTGTCTGCTTGGGAAAATTTTGAACATCTTAAAATTGTCATCTCTTATACCTTGTTGTATATTTTTATTAATGGTCCGACAAACAGCTCTGCAAAAATATGTACAGAAATATTGAAACTATATATCTTGAAATTAAGTATTTATAGGTGTAAATGTACTGTATGTTCTGTTTTGAAGCGGAATTGCTTCGTGGCCTTTAGGGATATACAGTCATATCACCCATTCAGGTATGCAGCGTCAGTCCAGGTGTTTCTGTTGCAGCCTCAATTAACAGCTCGGTGATGAGTGTTTGTTCAGACATGTTCACACAAGTGTCGTGTGGCTCTTTTAGTGCGAACGTGGATCAAAGATGTCAACGATGCTACCTCGCTGAGCACCCCTCATCTCACAGCAAACTGAAGCCGTGACCTGACCTAACCTGGGACGACACAGAGGTGGGACAAGGTGCTGCAGCAGTTTAGACTATGGATAAACCTTTGTCAGCTCTAATCCAACCTATCTCTGTCTTTTAAAAGGGAAGAATGTAAAGTATACATACACAAGCACGTCTAATTTCTTGTAATTTTAGATTGATAGTTTAAAGATTACTTCTATGATTCCAAACGTACGTTTTTCTCGTCAAACTGTAAATTATCTGAAACCATTTAGTATCAATATTTTCTATTTAAAACTTATTTAATATTCATTAGCTCAGAAGCAGGCACAAGTGCTTTAAAGGTTATTTAAGATACAGCAAATATTGGTTTCACCCATATGTAAACTCAGAGGACTTCTAAAATGACGGAATACAGTGTCAGTTTTAGTGTTTGTTGTGTGAACAATCTTTTTTTATGCTGAATAAAGTTGTAATGACTCCACATGTATTGCATTTAAAGTGTGAACGTTTATTAGGCTTTTGTATTTAAAACAAACAAAAAAACAAGATAAAATGCATCACATTGAATGCAGTGAATTTATCTCATGCAATTTTTAATTTCTACAATAGAATTGTGAATCCTAATGATTTTAGAGAAGCCGATCAAAACTTTGTGGCTGTCTGGAGAGATTATTTCTCTTTAAAACAGTCTGTTTAAGCCCAGCATTGAAAATATCTATTTTTTTAATTAGTTATTTATTATAAAAGCAGAGGCAACATCACACCATGTCACAGAGCAGTCGCTGTGAAAGCATTTCCAGATTAAACTGGCTCAAGCATCTGGCAATTAGTGCACCTTGCATAACTGAAACAGCAGCCTCAGTGTGTATTACCTAGGGAAGATGTTCCCTTACCTCAACTCAGATTGCTCATGCATACACAGCATGTTCCATGACAGAAGGTTTACTGTATGCCTTCTTGTTATCCACTGAAGTTCTGCTCTCTCTAGTATAAAAACCTGACCCAAACCTTTACTTGTGTTAGTGAAAGTGTGACCTGTTATTGCTTATACAGGGTGCTTTCACCAATCTAAAACAGTTTGGGTTTTGAAGTCTCAGATCAGGCCCAATAAAGCTGAAAATCATCTGATTCTGGACATCAGCCAATTTCTCTGTACATCTCCTGACTAGCAAACACTAATCTACACTAATAGAAGCCAATATCAATTTGAGACATTTCAAATGTAATACACTAATTCACGGAATAACTTTTCAATTTCCTAACAGTTTGCCAGTAGTGCCAAAAGGTTATTGCTGTATTGACTAGCAGTATAATAATGGTTTGAAAAAAAAGTACTGGACCACAGTTTTCTTCAAGAATTTCAAAGATATATTTGGTTTTACCAACAGATTTCTTCTGATCAGAAGTATTAGCATTTTGGACGGTCAGACTGGGTACTGAATAAAAAAAAAAAAAAAGGTGATGGCAAGAGGCCTTTAACCTCAGGCTAGAGCTCATCGCCAAAGATAAATTGTCAAAATAAAAGTGGAAACAGGTATGAAGCTGGCCAGAAATTGTAAGATGGGTTCAATTTATGTAGTGCCAATAATGTTTTCATTTGATTTTTTTTAAACATGTCATTTCTAATTAAAGAAATATGACTCAGAAAAATACATTGTTTTTCTGTATTGTAAAAGATACCCTTCTCATCTTCCAACAGAAAACAACATCCTGGTTGAATAAAACATTTTAATTTACAATATGAGAACAAGTTTACCTACTAAATGCTCCGAGCATTAACTAAATATCAGCATATACATATAATTGTAAACTTGCATAGTACCTTTTTTTTGGTAAAGACTAAAATTATATTGGTAAGACAAAATTTTTAGTCTATTTTTAATCAGAAAACTGCACAAAACCTGTAACAAAATAAATTTTAAAAATCCTGGAAATGCAGTTTACATATATACATGTATTATCAGCTGCTCATATTGCACTTTCCTAAGAATTATTGTTTAATGCTATGCCTATAATGTAAAAAAAAAAGTATTGGCATACGTTATGTGTGAGGATTTAACATTTTTAAATTGATTACATTTTAGATGGCCAAAATCTTACATTATTTGCAGGTATTATATTACTGATACACACTACATATACTATATTGGATGACACATCTAGTTTTCCTTCCTAAATTCAATTCAACTTCAGCAGAAGGTAATGCCCTTTGTCATAAGACAAACAACAAAAAAACACTTGGCATAAAATTCTTTTATTGACAGGCTTTTGCATGATCACTCATCTCGGGCACATGGCATGGCGACCCCCATCAACTGGCAGATTCACCCCAGTGATAAAGCTGGCAGCATCAGATGCGAGAAAGGCAATGCAATGCGCCACCTCTTCCACGTCACCCGGCCGACCGAGGGCATGGGTCTGTTTGCACTTTGCAAGAAACTGCGAAGTAAAAGTCAAGGATGAGGTTAGCATGTATGAAGAGTGTCGGGTAGCTTCATATGACGAAGTCTGTTTTAGACAAAGCACTGTAACAGTTAATGGTTTTAATAATCAAATATGTTATAGCATATAATGGCAAGGCAATTTTATTTGTATAGCACGCTTACAACACAAGGCAATTCAACGTGCTTAATAATACAAATGTATAATATATATATAAATAATACATGAAATGCATGAATAAACAAGAAGGGAAACATTTATTAAGCCATCCTTTACTGAAATTATGATCAGCAGTCTTTGACTGTACTACTATAACACTGTTTTTGTTTTCCCATCAGATCAAACTACACTACCATTGACATTTTCACTTTTATCTTGTAACATTTTTTTCCTCATAGCCTATATTGGCATAAAAAAAACCTCATAGCAGGTATATAAAAAAACCAAAAACAGATGTAGTTGAAAACCAATCAAACAACAAGCAGGTTGGTAGAGTTTAGGTGAGAACGAAATGATAAAAATTTTAACATTTCTTTTTGCCAATTTTAAACCCAAGAAACCGTTCTCGAAAGCAACCCTGAACACTGCTCGTTAAAACAAGCAGGCAGATCATCAAGCTGTGGCAAGACATCAGTATGAGTCAATGTTGCATCCTTTACTGTGAAAAGCTTGACAGTATTTTTATACTTCTTTTTTTGACCATGGCAGAGAATAGCCAGTGACTGACGTATTCTTTGCATACATATGAGTAACTGTGAGTCTCTCAGGTAGTGTAACCAGTACAGATAAATTTAGTGTTCCTAGTTGTACTCTTTATTCAAACAAAAGACCAGTTCCATCTGTTGCCTTTAATGTTCTTGTGCCTTTAACAGTTCAGGAAAAAAGATTATGTTGCAGCTAATTACTAAACGTACCAATACAGTAAATCAATTTCAACAGTGGTGTGCATTAAGAGTCCAATCTATAGAGATTACCATTAAACATTTTTTCTAAAAAGCCTAAATTGGGTGCAACAGACATACACCGCCATAAAAAGCCAGTTTCTGTTTAAAAGTATTTTATATACAAAACAAGCTTTAACTGCAATGCTATTAAGACCAGTATGTTGTATTTTTATTACCTGAGCATACTGGTCCTCATCCAGTCCAGCTCTTTTGTGGACCTCTGTGATAATCACTCCAGGACTGAAGAGATCAAACAGAAAAAAACCCCCAAAAAACTGAATACAAACTTGATATTGCAAGAGACACAAATTATTTCATTGAAAGCCATCATTTCAGAAAAATAAATAGTATACACTTCATATCACATACCAGACAGAGTTTACTCTGACTTGCTTCGATGCCAGCTCTGTAGGTAAAATTTAAAAAAAAGATATTTGATGTTCACATCCCACCGTGAATATTCCATAGTGCTTTCCAATAAAATGAGAAAAGGATATATTACCAAGAGCTACACAACGTGTGAACTGGTCAATGGCGGACTTGGACATGCAGTAAGCCAACACACCAGGAAACTAAAGAGAAGGAATGTCCAAATTCTTACGTATCTTAAACCAACAAATGGACAGTTAGTTAGTATCCATATGTTTGATACCCACTGATCTCTGCCCATTCACACTGGAAACATTGACAATGGAACCTTTGGTCTTGATCAGGTGGGGTACACAGAGCTGAGTCAGGTGGTAGACAGATCTGATCAGGGAAACAAAGCAGATGAGTTTCCTTTAAATAAGCTTAAAAATCAAACAAAGTCACTATCATCAAAAAGTCGGTCAGAAGTTAGAGTCCTTGGCAGCATAGGTATTATTATTGCTGAAGGGAAAATGGCCCATCACCAATGTGACTGTATTCAGCGGTGCGATAACAGCAATATCTCACCTGCACACAAACATTCACACGTTTACATCAGGCGACTGTTTGCTACTGTTAAGACCTGATGTTTGTGTTGAATGAATGCAGTTTGGGAAGCTGTGGGTAATGGAAAACTTTTTTCTTTTGAAATGCAGTTTTCATCCAGTGTTCATAATTTAACACACAAAATGAATATATGATCTGACATGTTTCATCACAGAAAGACAGAATCAAGTGTTATACCTATAGAGAGAAACAATAAAGTTATGGACAGCAGTAACTCAGGCCCTGTTCTAGAATGGTGTCCCAGCTAAACAGAAATGCTGTTGATTGTGTCATATTCTGTGAAGAAAATAAAAGGTAACAGCTATATGTGCAGATGATGCATAATTGGAGTGTAGTAGGAGAAAGCAGTCCTGTGAGGATAAGTAATCATTATGTGCTCCAGCATGTGAATTTATGTCTATTCTGACTGGAATTAATAACAGTTTCAAATTGACCTGCCAGAGTCCCAACCTAAATCCGAGAGAGATTTTGTGAAAGAAGCTAAAGATTTAGGCGATGGTGGAGGCTTTCCAACCTCCAAGACTTGGAATTTATAAGCAAAAGTTAAAATTACTAATTGAAACAACTAATGAGCTGGTCAGGAAATATAGACGTTTTTTATTATTATTTTTCCAGAAATTATTCTGAAATGTATAAGTAACTTAAGACTGATCTATTTTAGTTTATTTATATAGTACTTAAAAAAGTGAATGTAACCCAAAGTGTTTACCACAATAAACAAAATGAGATAAACTGTCTAAATAATTCACAATTTTCAGTTAAAAAATGTGAATAAAAAGATTATTATCATCCTTTGAGAGGCTCTTCTTTTAATTCCTGTCAGAAACAAACTTCTTGGCTGAATGAAAATTTCTATTCTGGGGCTCAAAAGTTTTGAAAATAGTTTTCTTTTATTGAAGAAATTTTTATTTTATTGCAATAACTAAAACAATTATCAGGTACATTTGTTCAGTGGGTAAAGTAGTAGTACGTGTATAGATTTAATGTCCTATTAGCAATAATAACCTTACGGCAAAAAAGACAGGGAAGATTTTGTAAGACATTAAGCTTTGTTAAAGATGCATTAAAAAATATTTCTGATACGGTGATATGGCATTAAAAACATCAACACAATGTTCACCATAAATCTGTTGCATAATAGCAGCATTTTACCTTTAAATAAACAAACATGTATAAGCTTTAAAAGGCTGTTTAGTGGTTGGAAAATAGTTAACTTGTTAAGAGATATTAGTTTTTTGGAATATTTATATACAATAGATGCCTCATTTCATAACTGCTTTCCACTAGTTTGTGTGAGTGGCATGTTTTTCTTATAACCATGTACACAAGGACGATAGTAAGAGAAGTTAAAGAGAATGGGATCTTGGTGTCATCAAATCTCCATAAAAACAGTTTAAAAAAGTGGTTGTTGGGGTGATGCAGCGAAAAAGCCTTTTCTTAGTTCTACTTTCACAAACCTAAAAATGTTTAGTTTGCTAAAAGCTTCTGGGGCTTTGGTTGGGACTATGTACTTTGATCCAATGAGACAGGAATCCGCTTTTTGCTCAGTGAGAGATTATGCTGCTGTATTTTAGCAAATTTTACAAATCTTTAAACAATAAATAGCGTTTTATGTTAATCAAATAGTACAATAAACATCTTTGGTTCAGTTATCTAAAGCATAAAATGTTTTATCTTGATGGAAGACATTTTAAACTTTGTTTTGTTATCTAGGGAAACAGAAATTGTATTTCTTAAATAACATTTCAAAATACAATAATCGTAAAGATCGGTCTACCAGATTCTGTGCACGTACAAGAATTTGTGCCCTTGGTACAGCTTCAGTATGAACATATTTCTTGCTTGCATTCTGAAGATACATCTGAGGCATTATCAGAAACACAACCTGAAGGTATTGGTTCCTAAACAGAAAGATTTATTTTAACAATTTAATATCTAACGTTAAGGCAAGAGGAATCAAGTGATAACGGTTTGGTTACAGAGGAAAAATTTAATTAAACATGAGGTTACATGCTTGAAGACATCAAATTAAGATTCTTTCTTAGGGAGACAATGAAAAATCTAAGTGTAACACTTTTGTACAGCTCTTTATTTCTGGGCTTAGCAGTAGTCCAGAAGCAACAGGAGCTGTCGTCACATGGAGATGGTATTTTTTTCCCCCCCTGTAGTTTTAAAACTGTAAAACATGCAATATAAAAATAACAAATGCCTGACTATAAATTTCCCCCTAGACTCATCATCTGACATATGAAGGAGAACACAGGAAAGAAAAACAACTCATACCAATCGGAGATTATTCCTGAGAGTCACTCTTTTAATAATCGAGAAGGCAATAAAAGTCTTCTGCCTGAAGCTGCCTCTCCCGAAGTACGAACTCAAGGAGACAGTAATGAATTTTTATCACATGGAAAACAGAAACACAAGGTTATGAT
Source organism: Apricaphanius iberus (assembly GCA_028564705.1). Lineage (NCBI taxonomy): Eukaryota > Metazoa > Chordata > Actinopteri > Cyprinodontiformes > Aphaniidae > Apricaphanius > Apricaphanius iberus. Next base: position 522,889 of record JAPXFQ010002398.1, on the reverse strand, counting down.
TTTTAAAAAAGTTTTTTTTTTCTCCTTAATTGTATTCATAATTTTTCAAATGATGTGAAAAATTTTCATGGATTGAAATCTATTAATGTCTAATGGGATTTTTATTATAACTGTACGCAATGGGTGCACATAATCAAAAACAGTTTTAGAAGTTCATATAAAACGAATACAAAGTTCCTCTAATTCCATAACACATTCCAGATGCAAAGTAAATTAAAATGGGATGAAAAAAACGTTTTCAATAATTATTACAAAGATTAAGGATATTTGCACTTCTCCCTGCAGAAAAGCTTCAGATGAGGATTTAATTCTTATCAATGACTAGGGCATCACTGTACTTGACTGACCAGCAAACACATATGAACACAATCCAGTGGTGACTATATAGATTATTTTTTTATCAGTAAGTGATGAGAGATGTCAAACCCAACAATGCAGGCGAGCTGAAGGACACAATTGAAGCAACCGGGGCTTCCCTAACACATCAGTATTACCACAGGTTGACTGTCTTCCTTGGTTCCTCCCACTCTGTACTGATGAGGAAATTAATCCAAAATAAGCCCTGACCAGGTATTTAGTGTGTATGCAGCTCAATATCAAAGACTTACTTTATAGTACGCTAGCATTCCTGTATTAAAAACATTTTTGTTTGTCGGAGGGGGGGGGATCCTGAGGTCACATACAATGACTGAAGCGTTCAAACATTCACAAAAAACATTTTTTTTAAATAAATGAACATCACACTGACATGTAACTGACCTTCTGCTAATCCCATTAGAAAAGTTAGTTTAGAAAACATTTGCATCAGTGAGCAACAAAGCCTCACAAATATCTTCTAGGTTTGAGTCACTAACTCAATCTGTGGTGACTATAAAGGCAATGATTTATGTTGAGTTTATAACAATTGATTTCATAATTAGATTTCATCTCATCCATAACAATGGATGACATGAAAACTCTCAGAGGTAGAAATTAACAGATTATTGCAGCAACAGCTTCCATGTTTCATAATTGTAGCAGCCATATTGTCTTGGTTTTTTTTTTCCCCTTTTGTGTTTCTCGAACCATAGACTTTCCAAACCAGAAATCTATAAATTCTGTGGTCCTGTAAAAGTGGAATGCACCACAGCAGATTTTTGATTCTTTTCAGTTCGGGAAACTTCAATGTTCCAGGCTAGTAGACACATAGAAGTAAAAATAATTCCAGGTAATGTGATGCTTCTAACATGTCAGCCATTAAAAAATAAAATAAAAAAACCTGCCATAAGAATCTGCACCACCAATATTATGGTCTGGAAGTTACAGAAACATTATCAAAGGAACAGATTAGCTGACTTTCTGAGTGTACTGAGTGAAAATAATTCTAAATCAAAAATCTGTATTCTTTTCTTATGGAACAAGCATTAGTTTAAGATTATGAAATTGGTATTTACCCCTCTAAACTTTTTAAAATAAAAAGTATCTATTTTATATTTTAATTAGCTTTCACAGTAATCTTTTTGAATTAGTGAACTCATTTTTGATCATTTCAACTCTACCTTTATAATAAGATCTTGGTATTAATGGTATGTTACAGAACGCTGTAGGGTCCTAAGGTCTAAAATGATTAGGGGTGCATTAGTTTTGTATTGAATGAATGAGTGACCTAAATATACACACACATATATATATATATATATATATATATATATATTTCTAAGCCTAATATTCGAGAACCAGTGCCTAAACCTAATGCGATCTATCTACAATCAGCAGCCGCCTAACCTGTGGGTGGAGCCAAAACTGATATAAACTCATATCCACATAACATGCCAAATCAAATATACATCTACACAGATTTCGACAGTGTCTCCCTTCTGGGCCCCGCAAATCCTACCTGACATTAACATTCATGACCTTGTCATATTGAGCCATGTCTGTGGTTTCGATGCTGCCCATAGCAAGGATGCCTGCGCTGTTTACCAGAACATCCAGCCGGCCGAAGTGGGCAATCGTTTGCTCCACGGTCTTCCTCACTGCGTCTTCATCAGTCAGGTCTCCAGGAACAAGCAGAGGCTGCAGAAGAAAACTGACACTTTATTATGGTTTTGAAGAAGCTTTCAAGAAAATAAATAACTTTATCCTTGCAGTAACATTCTTATTTTAAACACAGCCATAAAATATGAAAAATGTGTAAAGGTTACAAATCAAAGAGACAGATCATATTTTAAAACTGGAATACATTTTCATTCATTGTAAACAATACATTCTAATCAGCAATAAAGATGCATAATAAATAATTACACTGAACAATCTGCTCACTCTAAATATCATCATAGACATTTTTCTGTGCGTGCAACATCTTTAAACACACATTTAGATAGGTATGTGACAAAAAAATTCAAATTTCTCTGATCCCAGTGGCATACAACTGGAAAGAGCTTGAAAATACCTTTCCAATGGTACCTGGATCATTGTGCTGTGACAAATATCAAGAAAGTTATGATATTCTAAAAACTCCACTCATGTCTCAGGTGCCATGCAGAGGATCGACAGGGTGAGTTAACTACTTTAGATGTTTATACTTGCTGCCTCAATGCAAATCTGCACACAGACCTTATCACTACTCCTTACGACATGAATGTACCTCAGCAGCCCCACATTCGGTGCACTGTTTGGCTACTTTCTCGAGGTTCTGCACGTCTCGGCCGTTCAGAGCCAGCAGAGCTCCGAGTTTAGCGAACAGGACGCTCGTGCCTGCTCCGATCCCCGAGCTGGCTCCCGTTATCAGGGCCACTTTCCCCCTCAGGGATAACACCTGTAAAAATAAGAAAAGAAAAGAAAACCCCACTCAAACATGGAAACTGAAACTATCAAGCAACTTATGAGCTTTTTTAGGTGTATTTAACGCTCTGAAAACACAAATAAACCACGTGAACTCACTTTAAACACGTCCTCTGAAGCCATGTATGCAGGCTTGTTTGTTTCCAAATCCAGAGAAGTTTGTCCACCACTGATGACGCAATATGAGGACGCAGCACCGGAAATGGGTTTTATGGTTTTAGACTGGGAAAGTGCTGAAATTCTATTTCCACATATGCAAATACAGGAGCCAAAAGCTTAATTTTAAGTACTATTATAATGATACTACATCTTATATAAAAATAATTAGTGGATCCTTTGATAAAAAGGCTATAAGAATAATTACTATTTATACGAATTACAAACTATTTGAATGTGTGTAACTTATTGTATTACACCCCCTGTCTTATAATGATGTTCAATTTTGTATACTCTCTTTGTATACTTTTATTTAATACATTTTTTTAACAGGGAAAGTGCTACTACAGGTGCTTCCTAGAACTTAGAATATCTTCGAAACATTTATGCATTTCATGAATCCGTTAATAAAAGTAAAAATTTTAGATTGTAGTCATTACAAACAATAATATATATATATATATATATATATATATATATATATATATATATATATATTGCGTTTCCCTTTTGTTTATTTTAGAAACTGGCATCAATAAAGATGTCCGAAGTCTATCTTGGGGCCATTTGCGACCCTTGACCAAAGTTCAAGAGTGGACCAAAGTTGGCCAACCAGTACACGTTGCTGCTGCTTATGGATATAAATGAATTAATTAAATAAAAAATAAATAATTAGGGGTAAAAAAACAAACAAAAAAACAAAAAACTGCTTAACTGAGGCATTTCTTGAAATGGAAAATATTAGTTACAACGCAAGAATTTGTCTTCTGCCAACCAAAGTTGTCCCTTATTTCTATATGAAGATGTGGTTGAAATAGGACCAAGTGGCAAAACATTTTGGAGACCCTTGCCTTACAGCTAAAACGTTAATTCTGGAGAGAACAGAAATTAAAGTGTGCAGTCATGTAGTGCTAACTTATTTTTAAAACAAAAATGTTTTGGTAAGCCAGTAAGATGATGGGGTGGACTTGATGCTGATCTCAACTTGTCCAGCATAGATATATACAATAAAAGATAACTGATAACTGACAAATTTGGAGTGTGGCTTCAAGACTAACCATAGGCTACAGATGAATATGTAAACCGTTTGTCAGCTTGTAACGTTTTAGCAGCATAGTCTTGACTTATAGATTGTAACCTCAGGCTGATTGCCTCCATGCCACATTAATACAGAGAGGAGCCCCAACCGAGTATTGAGAGCATGTACAGCACAGCACATGGATTAATTTTACAGTAGGTTAACCTTTCTGAATTAAAATCCTTTATTTTAACTTTTTTTTTGGGGGGGGGGGGGGGGTCTAATACAAAATAGCAATTTTGTGATTGCGAAAGATTGTGAATCATTATTATCAAATTAACTTAAATAAAAGCATAACATAGACCAAATGAAATGACTATGACTTTATGAGTTGAATTACAGAAATAAAATAACTTTTCACTATTTAAATTCATTGGGATGCACCTGCAATTCTGCCCACATCCCCAAAATTTTTTTTGAAACAGCTTAGTAAAAAAATACATAAGACAAAAATAAAAATGTATATGAAAAATGTATTTAGTACACAACATTGGCATTTTTTTTTAAGAATAGGCTTAATATGACCAAAAATGGGGAAAACGAAGCAGTGATTTGGCATAATCAACTAGGCCCTATTGTGAACAATTTAGAGAACCAGGTAATAAAAGAAAGGCCTTCAACAAAGGCTTTTGCCACATTAAATTGGGTTCGTGGCATGGGGCAAAAAAAAGTGACAAAAACACAAGCAGTGATTTTTTTCATAAAGTTGTTGACTCTTTTGCAAAAAAAACGACGGTGAGTTTAAGAAAAAGTTAAACTCACTGTATTTCCTGATTAAAAACTAAGAACTTTGAAGTTTCGTACTCCATTCTTGCCCAGTGTAATCAGGTGTTTTCTCTACATTTACATGTCTACCATTGACAAGCAATCCATCTTAACTTTGGCAAGGTACCATATCTTCTGACCAACTAAAGCAAAATGAAAAAAGCAAGTTCAAACATCTGTGATGAAAGTCCTCTATCCAGCAAATGGGTTAGCATGAATGGTCACGTCTTTTATCCGTGTCTCAGTGAGCGGCCGGAATGTCTTCTCATTCACTGGCAGCTTCTCCAGTTCGTCCAGAGTTTCCAAACCATCAATAATCCTACATGTCAACAGGAGAAAGGGAAACACAGAGAAAAGGAAATTATATAAAAAGTGGTTCATTTGTCTTTGATTACGAACCAATCAATAGATAATGTCAGAATTTCTACAGCTATTTATTGTATAGTTACATACTTTCCAAACACTGTGTACTTCATGTCCAGATGAGGTTGTTTGGCATACGTGAAGAAAAACTGGGAACCATTGGTGTTGGGGCCATTATTTGCCATTGACACCACTCCTCTGACATTGTGCTAAAAAGAAAAGAGAAATCAAGTAATTGTACTGAACTCATATAGCTAAACACAGAAAATTCTGATGCTTAAGCTGATCCAAACCAACAATTTACCCACCTTTAAGTGCTCATTGAACTCATCTTCAAATTTGCGACCCCATATACTCGTTCCTCCTTTACCTGTACCTGCATGATTTTAAGTCAATTAAGAAATAAAATCAATACATAGTTAGCATATCAGGGAGAGGTGCATCTGCAAAAAACTCCATACCTGTCGGGTCTCCAGTTTGAACCATAAAACCTTTTATATTTCGATGAAAGGTACAACCATTGTAGACCCCGCTTGCAGACAAAGCCAAGAAGTTCTGAAACGTAAATGATATCCCGGTGATTTCAGTGTGGTATCAAGTTTACTAGGATTGAGAATTCTGCTACCTCATTTACTGCAGCATAATCTCACACTGAAAAAAATAAAAGCAATGTCTCCATATATGTCACCTTTAATGTGAGTTAACTTATTCAATAGAGCAAAACTCCAAGGTTAGGAAATAACTATTTCTATCCATGTCATTAATATTTTGTAGACCCTCTTACATAAAGCTATCGGGGTTTGTACGATAAAATATATCAGAGCTCGAAGTTGTTCTGTACAGTAACATTTATTGTTTCAACGAGTTTCGATTTTCTGAGCCCAAAGTAAAACTAAAATAGGCGAGGAAAGCTTTTAAACGGATGTTGATTATCAAATCAGCTATAAAACTCACCTCGCAAGATTTAGGAGCGCGCTCACAGAACAACTCGATCTTAATGTCTCCCAGATCTGTGTGGAGGGTAACAGCCTGAAAAATGAACACGGAAACAATCAATAGTGTTTAAAAAATAATAATAATAACTGAAGGAAGGAGGCTCACTGTTCGCTTTTTAGCTCAGCGTGTCAAATAACTTAAGTTACAACCTCGGGTTAATGTATTTATTATAACATCGGTACCAGAGCCAAAAAAACTGTATTTAAAGATTAGCATAATTGTAAACTATCTGAAATACAATCTAAACGTTTAAAAAATGTTAGGAAAAAAATACCATTTCAAAGAGTTGCGTCTGCAATGGTGTGCATCCAACAAACCCATCCGGGTGGAAGAGACTGCCTCAAATAATGATTCCCTGAAGAACCACTGTTCTTCAGGACAGGCTACTGTATTAAAGCACTAGAGCCATTTTAGGTCATCTTAACATGGCCATCAATATATATATATATATATATATATATATATATATATATATATATATATATATATATATACAGTTCTGTTAAGATATTTTGCTGTCCCTATATATATGTATATATATATATATATGTATATATAACAGTTAACAATAGATGAACAGTTCTGTTAAGATATTTTGCTGTCCCTGAATTGATTACCCTAACAGTGTTTTCAGACATCTGCCTAAAAACTCAATTTGACCGCTGAAGCTGATCCAAAGTGCTGCTGCTCACATCCTCACTAAATGTAGGCAAACAGAGCACATCTTCATCGTTATAATTCTGTGGTTGAAAAAAAACAACATAGGTTTAACTTTATTTGCATGGAAGCGTATGGCTAGTTGTCTGATTGTAGAGAATGGAGGTGACAGGGGAAATGACAGCTTGGTGGGACAGATAAGGACACTGGATTAGTTATGGGTCCAGCTTGGGTGTAGTGGTAATATAAATGCCTCTTGGACTTGTTTTTCCTTCACTAGAGTGGAAGTCAGTGGAATGTAACATCTATTTTGGATTCTGGGATGTTTGTGTGCAAAAGCTGGCTTTAAGTCTGATTGTATCAGACCAGAATGGCCAACAACCCAATAAAATTTCTATTGACGATCGACAAAGAAAATCTTGCCTCAGTGTTGTTTAACGCAAATATCTTAAAAATGGACGAATTAGGTCTAAAACTCTGGGGAAAATGTATATTGCTTTGCCAAAAAGGAGCAAATTATATACAGCACCCTTCATATTTACAAGGATTGACATCTTTAATTGAATAACTTTTAATTTGAATTATTCCTTTATTGCAATAGTAAAATCTCAGACTTAAAATTTGGGAGAAATGTAACTAAAGTATTAATTCAGGAGGGAAGAAAAAGTCCATTGTTGCAAAAAATGTTTCGGCTGTTATATTCATTAACAAAATGCCAGTAAAAACTTTATTCATTTATACTTTACTTTTTAGGTTGAGTGGTATGTAGGAACTTTAATAGTAAGAAGGAAAAAAAACACTTGCAAAAATTTTTTATTCTAGTGAAAAATTGTAAAACTCAAATTGATCCACAATTTCAAAAATCTGTTCGTTTAGCATAGTTTGCCCTCTTTTTACATCTAAATTAGGAATTAAAAAACCAGACAGACATTTCAAGGCTTAGTTCTAAAGTGTTAATAAATTTTTTTTGGTAAACTGTTACTCAACCAGTATTAAGTAATTGAATTACAGGCATATAATTAACAGCTCAAAAATGTTTTTAATAGCACTAAAACAATATATCATATTGGATCAGATTGATCCAGATAACAATCTACATAATAGATTCTAACTCTTGAGAATTGGAATCAAATTGATACCCAGTCCTAAATCAATGTGACTCAAAGGCCTGTTTTTCTTTACCACGCATAAAAAATGAGATGAGCCCATGTCATTCAAGTAAGGCAGATGTGTGTTGAACTTCACATTAAACATAATTTTAAGATAATGCAAAATGATTTTTTTCATACCTTTTTACCTGGAGTACCTATAATAATGTATAGCATTTTTTGCCAGAAACAGAAGATTCACATAACACATTCTTTTCAACCTAGTTTATTTGGTTGCTCTGGCTGGTGCACAGGAAGACTAGAAGTAGGCTTAAACTAAATAATGAAACACTATAGCATAAATGACAGTGCTGCTAAATATATTCAGGATCACCGATCTTTTGGCAACAAAACATCACTCAAAACTGAATAAGCGCATCTTATGATTGTAAAGGAGTAACACTGATGATGATTTTGTACCCAAATATGAAGATTAAAAAGACATCATGAAAGACATCACAGAAAAAGCCCCATCATTCAAACATATAAACAGTCTTGTCCTTTATAACTCACAGCACATTTATAAAGCAGCTCAATTAATAAACAGTCAAGGGTAAAAATGGAGTTAATTATTGAGCCAAGTGTTTTATTTTATTTTGAAACTCATCTTTAATAAAAGTTTAAAAAAAATAAAAAAATGTTTCTAACAGTTCAAATAAAAAAAACACATAAAATAAAAACAGGCAGACAATAGAAAAAAAAAGATTTCTAGCTGAATTCCTGAGAAACTATTTCCGTATAATAATAGTCAGAATAGAAACAATAAAAGTTATAAACAGGACGTTTAAAATGAGACAAACTTAGTTTATATACAGATTTTGATCCAAGCAAATTATGGGAAAATGTTTACTCACTACAACTTCATGTTTTTAATGTTACATTTGGCCAGAAATGTCAACTGTCCTAACAGAACTATGGCCAACAGGTTTTGTGTAACAAATGTTTTTTCTTTTTTAAACATTTTTTTTTTTCAAAAGGTAATCAGTCCCAATTTACACACTTTGTTTTCATGATATCCAGTCAATAAGTTTCAAGGCAAATAACATACACACATCTCTTATACTTTAGTTTTGTGTCATTATTGCATTTGCAAAATGTAACATTGTGGGAAAAGGTGCTGGAGTGCAAAAGCATTCTTCAGGAAAAAAACAAAAAAAAAAAACCTTTAAATAACCTATTTCACCAACAACTCTTAATCCCTGTAGTAAAATGAGTGCGTCAAAAAGAGTGCCGATGCACATGAGAAACTGTTACACTAATCCATATTTAGTTTAAATGAAGGCAATATTGCACAGTTCGTCATAATCAAACATGCTACTGAATTAGATGCACATAGCTTAAAATATAGCTCACACGTCAGTTGAGTTACAATTGTTTAAATTGCTACTTTTCTGGGTGGTTCCCCCCCCCCCAACATTTCTTTTTCACAAATTAATACACATGCTTCAGGGAAGAAAAACAGTCTTCCCTATACATTGCATCACCTCATAACACCCCAAAAAGCAAAGGTTGTTTTGAGTTTTTTTTATACAAGGAAGTCTAGAAAACTGACCCTCAAACGTAAACTAAAACTCCATTTAATTCAACCCGAACGTGTTAAAAAGTTGAGGAAAAAAAAACAAACAACAACCTTGATGTTCGAGTGAATTTTGCACATCTTAGCTCAAACAACTCTAGAAAGATTTGCAAACTTTCACTCATTAGCTTATGAAACAATAGTGTTATGGCAGTAAGAGTAAGAAGGCAAGGATACAAACAGAATTAACAATGTCTGAAACTGCCTATAAAACTTAAAAACGGTGCCAAACGTGATTTATTGTTGAATGTATAAAAAGGACATATTAAAAATAATAGCAACACAAAGACTTTCTATATATTTAGATGAGTGGTTTTCTGCTGACTGAAGATCAATACTTGGACTAAGAGAGGGGAAATATACAAAATTCTATCTGCATAAGTTAAATTAGGCATGGGCCTGTTAACAGAATAAAGGTATGGAAAAGTTTTAAATACTTGCAGTCTCATAACTGCTAAATGTCACATATCACACGTATTGTTTTGTTCTTTAAATGTTTGTTTTTTAAATACAAATACTGTCAATCCCTTGTACTTTTATTTAGGATTAAACCATGAATATATCATGCTAGCCCATGCCTACTAAACACACTCAAATACTGTATAAAACAAAACAAAAACTAATCAGAATTGTTAAACATTTAACAGCTTAAACATTTTTATTTCTGTTTCTCTTTTAATTAATAAAAGGTTTTGTTCAAAAATGTAATTTGACTTAATTGAACAATTTCAAATCCTGAGAAATGTATATGAAGAAAAAGTCAAAATCACCTTTTCAACTCACTTTAGTGAATTTAAGGATGCCATCTGTTCAACTGAAACAAAACTGTATTTAAATAATGCAGTTTATAAAGATTAGCCAAGGGGACAAACATCACATTATACACAACAAGATATAAACGTAATATGATACATTTTGAATGGATTTGACTCATGTTTTGTATTTTAACAACTTAGCTTTTCAAGCAGATCAACTGTGTCTTGCATTTCATTTCTCCAAAATAAAATAAAATAAGTCAGTGATTTAATTAACTTTTTTTAAATCTTTCTTTTCCCCAACAAATGATTAAATAAAATGTTTCATTTGGGGTTCTGCAGTTAGATTATAGAAGGTCAGCATCTTATTTGAAGTAGATGACCTTCTGAATGTCCAGAATTTGAACAATAAAGGTTTGGTCGTGTACAATGAAGCTAAAGGCTAGAAAAAGGAACTCAATGGTCAAAGCATTTTTTCTGTCTGCTTAGAACTTAATTCTAAATATCTAACAGTGATTTATATAAACTATTTTAAAAATCAAACTGAATCAACTTTGCATTAAACTGCTTTTTAAAGGGGACATATGCAATTTCGAGCCCTTAAATGCAGTGTGTTGTGCTTTAGACTCTCCAGGAGTGCAAACAAGCATATATTCCAAGTGCTGTGGAGAGATTTTTGATAACTTTTATGTCATATTTTTTTACGCTGTTCAGGTTTCTCTGTTATAACGTTTTTTGAAGTACCACATCATAGCAATTGCACTAGAACTGCTAAACAAGATCATGGACTTCGGGCTGAACATTGAGTGAATCCGCCATTGTTATTTCTTGTTGCGATTTGTAGTCCAAAGGAACGCCGAAGGTGCAAGTGGAACAGTCAAAATGTTTGGTTGTAGGATTATTAACCTACATAATTCTTTACAAACGTCCCCCTGCATCAAAACCTCTGCAAAGTTCCTGGTTAAGTTTTATTTTTCATGATAGTTTACTCGCATTTGTGAAGAAAGTATTTTTTGTGTGTTGGAAGGCCGACAGCTTTAGTAACCTCCACCAGCATCAAGAAAAATGTCAAAAAGACTTTTGAGGGGTCAGTTCGTATTGACAAGGGAAGGGACTGACACAGCAAAGCGGTAAGCACTAAAATGACAGCAAACTTTACTTTAGACATTGATTTATTGCCTCTCTACCATTGTTTTGATGCCATTAGCATCGGACCTTCTACTTATGTTTGCCTTGTGTGCTGTTTTGCTCCAGGATGACACAACTCTTTTAATAGTACTATCACAGACATAATTTTGCATTGTTTTTCAGTTGTCTTGACAAACGCATGATCCCAACACATTTTATGTTATGCTAGCAGTAGCACACTTAATCGTAATTGCTGTTATGAATCACCTCTGTATAAATAAACTGAAGACATGTACAACCCATAGGAGGGTTCACATATTTACGTAGCAACTTACAAGTAGTTTGTGTTAAAGTATGATCAGTAATATTAAAAGGATTTCAGCATGTTACTTTAAAATTGCTAAAAAAAGAAAAAAAAAATGGGGGGGGGTTCTCAAAAGACCAGATTATCATTTTGTATAATCTTTTCTAAGAAAGAAATCTTGTTATATTTTAAGTTACATAGTATTGTTGTGTAGTGACGGTGCTTCAGATGCCTTGCTAAACAGCTAATTATTTTTGGAGAGGTTTTGGGCCATTAAACAGTCCTCTTATATATTCTTGGTGGGCATGTTATAACAAAGGTAAAAATCTGCAGCTGGATGGACAACTCTTCTGACATCTTTAAAAGAAAATTGTGAATATAAAGTTTCAGCACCTTTAGATTGTCATATCTTTATCAAACTACATAAATGGCTGAGTGTGGTCGAGTTGAAGGTTTTGTGACATTAAGGGGGGCAGGGTATGCAGCGCCACAACTGGATATAAAGAGACTACACCAAAACAACTAATTCTCTAGACTCCTCAGAACAGGGGTGGAAGAGGAGCCTGTAGAGCAGAGATTTCAAACTCATTTCCATTTTGGGCCGCATGAAGATAATATATGTCTTTAAAGGGCCAGTTATGATAAAGTATTGATAAAACTATATTTAACAAACCGCTAAAACATGAACAAATATGTCTCAACAAATGCTTCACAAAATTAAATGATAGTGAAGATCTTTTCATAATGATGAGACTTAGGACTATTAAAATAAACACTGATTTGAGTGATAAAAGGATATTTAGGTGGATATAAAAAGAACTTAAAATGTTTTATGTACATGGTCCTCTACAGTTCAGAGGGCCACATCTATGGCTATGGTGGGCTGGATTCGGCCCCCGGGCCTTGACTTTGACACCTGTGCTGTAGAGCTACAATAATGAGGAATACAGACCTAAGAATTGCGGTTCCACTCTAGACCACAACTCAATGATTTAGATGTAAAAAAAGATTTTAAAAGCATGGCATGTCCACTTTTAAAAGAATAGAAATCCCCTTGGATACATTTTGAGAAAGACTAAAATTGTTTCTTGGCCCTGCCCTGATGGATGTTAGCTTTAATGTAAATGATAAATTGACTGAATTTATATGGCGCTTTTCTAGTTATACCCAACACTCAAACAGCTTTTGGTAAAGTGCCTTACCCATAGGCAAATCAAAGTGGCAGGACGAAGCTGGAATCAAACCTACAACTATTTCTACCGCAAAAATGTCACCCTGATTGAATGATCCAAACTTCTTTTCTAATAAGTTGTCATACAATGTTATCTAAAGCAAGTAGGAGACTAAATTTGCTCATTACCTACACTAAACGTGACTTCAAAAGAGTCCTACTTTTGGATGCATTTCTATGATTCAGATAAGACTAATTTTGTTCAAAATCTGTTTTAAAAATATTTTTTTTCTGTTCTTTGCACATGATTAGGTTAAAAATGCAAACAACGCATGAGCAGAAACAAGCCCTGAGTGTTGGTTAAACCTACAAAAACTTGCCCAAAAATCTCCATCAAGTAGCATTTAGTGGAAACATTTCTACTTAAACTTCCTTAAACGTAGAGGAGAACATCTAGAATTAGCTCTCCAATCAATCTTCTCCTCCGAAGTCAGTCTAACTAAGGTTGATCACACACAGTAATCTTGCTGCAGCAATGTCACCAAAATTTACCTTAAGACAACTCTTACATCTCTGCATCACTTGCACGGACCATCCATTAGCTCTAATGTGTTCTTTCATGTCATATTTTCAAGATTTGACCAACCAACCCAGCACAGCTGAAGGTATCTGAGAACCCTGCTCTGAGCAGCAACAGTCTGAACAATGCTATAATTGGGGTTCACATAAATCTCGGACAACAGATCCGTTGCTATGCCTACTGTAATAGGAAAGTTATTCATTTGTGAGGTGGAAAATAAAATCTATTAATCCACAAAATTAAACATGTTATTTGAAGGAAGTGTAAATCTAGGATTATTTTTGGAATAGTCTATGTGGAGTTGGCCAGTAGTTTTCTTCTACATTTTCTCCTCTAAACCATAAATACCACAAAGGGGTACTGTTAACAAAAGATCCTGATCAAAATGGCACTGGTCTTAAACGTTTCACAAAAGAGAAATAAAAAAAACAAGCAGCATCTGCCAGAATCAGCATTTGTTCTGCTAAACTGGCACTGGTATTAATACCCAACTTTACTGGCAGTAAACTGAAGCAGGAGCACACCCTGTGACTTTGTGCCTCAGGGACACCATGGGCTTTCATTCTGTATCCTGACCAATGCAAATGGTATCGTTTGGTTTCCTCATAAACGGGTTCATGCTTGTTCTTTGTCAGCTTTCCACAACTGTTCCTTAGCCTCGGTGGGCAGCGTATTGAAGAGATCCTCTTCTACCACAAGGCCGCTTCTCTTCAGCTGTCTGCACTCTCCTAGTTCCACAGGCAAACATTCCAGATTGTTTCCTCTAAGCTCTAACTGAGTCAGAGAGGTCAGCTCTCCGAAACGCGATGGCAGGGACTGGAGGCAGTTGTTCCCCAGGTTTAAGGTGCGAAGCTTTTTGCACTGGAACAGCTCGTTTGGCAGCGTCTCAATCTTTATTGTATAGAGTTTGGAGAGTTGCATTGGGGACAAAACAAAACAGAAAATATTTCAATGAAGACACTAAAGCTTAACACATGTAATAAGCACTGTTATATAAAACAACACCTTGTAAAAGTTTTAACACTCCAAATTCAAAATCTCTCACAATCCGACCATCAAGATCAATGTATGTGACTTTTGTCTTATGTAATAAACAAAGTAGTGCATAACTGTGAAGAGGAAGGTAAGGGTTACAAGATTTTAACACAATAATTTACAATTAACATATATTTAAAACACTAAGAAAAGTGTGGAATGAATCTAAATTTAGCCCCATTGAGTAAATATTATGAAAAACTAATTTTGCAAGTCTTTTAGTGGCCAATTCAACCAGTATTACACATCTAAAGTCAAACATTTTGGCCTTTCTTTTTGGCAAATTATCTCAAAACCATTCACACTGGATAAAGAGAGTCAATGAATATTGTAACCCCTTTTGACTATAGTATTTAAATACTGGTTTGAGTTTCAAATAAAGAACAAGGATTTCTAAGTGTCAACCCATACTGTTTCATCAGGGTTGACAAAAATTGCATGCAGATTATAACAAATAAAATAAGATTGCATAATTATTAAACACTAATTCACAATGTAATCCGGTGACTACAAATCCATTCAAGTGTTGAGTGAATGCATAGAACAAATCAATGCATCCAAATCAATGCAAAACAAAATTGAAGTAATTTTTGAATCCAAAGGAGGAGCGATCGAGAGTCAGCACACAGTTTCAGCTATTACAGGATGATACTGTCACCACAATGCATTACTATGAGAAAAGTATGTTCAGGATTATGCAAATTATCTTTCTGGTACACAACACATTTTCTGCGTACGCCAAAAACGTTGATTTTTGACCCTTTTAAACAAAGAATCTGTTTGCTTTATACTGTACATGGCTTATGGTAAACTGCAAACAGCAGTTCCTAAAGACTTTTCTCAAAAATAGCTTGCTTCCTTCCTTCAACTCTTCCACAAAGGTCAGGTTTGTTGGCTGTGAATCTGTGCAGCTCCCACAGAATTACCATTATCCTCTTGGCTGCTTTTTGATTACTGCTCTTTTTGCCCAGCTTGTCAGTTTAGATGGACGGCCTTGTCTTGGTAGCATTGCGGTTGTGCCATGCGCTTTCCCATTTTCAGATGATTGATTGGACAAAACTGTGAGACAGGTACAGCCCTTGGGATATTGTTTTATAAACTAACCCTACTTTACACTTTTCCATACCTCATTCCTCACCTGTCTTGATGTTTTCATTGCTGTTTATTATGCTGCATGTTCAGTAAGGTAATGTTCTTTGAACAGATTTCTCAGGCCTTCACAGAACAGCTGCATTTATTCTGAAATGTATGCATAAAACAGGTGATTTCTGAAGAAAACTGGTTGCACAGAATTTTGTTAAGGGGTCCCAGAACAAAATACGCTGCTTATTTTCACAAAACACTTTTTTAAATTTTATTTTGTAAAGCCTTTTCGTTTAAAGTCAAAGCTATGCACTGCTTTGTGTTAGTCTAGTACATAAAATCCCAAATAAAATAAATTTGTAGTTATCTAAAAAACAAGGAATAGTTAAAATGGTATGCATACTGTTGCGAAGGAGTGGGAATACAAAAAAAGATGCTTTTAAACTACTCACCCTGTTGGCTGTCACTGCCAAGTACTGTAGATTCTGAAGGAAACCAATGTCTGTTGGAATATATGTCAAGTTGTTGTGGCTCAAGTCCAACACTCGTAGCTTCCGGCAATAAAACAGTTGGCTGGGAATATTCTCAATCTTGTTTCTGTTTAGATGCAGTTTTTCCAGGTTGGTGAGAGTGCCAATCTGAATAGGAATGTAAGCAATCTGGTTGTACCACAGCTTTAAGCACACGAGTCGATGAAGGTGCTGGAAGCTGATTATCTCCTCGATGGTCTTTAGGTTGTTGTCCTTCAGATCTATCTCCTGCAGGTTGTGCAAACTGAAGATCGAGTGGGGTATGCGCTCCAGATCACAGCGAATGAGCTCTAGCTCTGTGAGGTTCACCATCTTCTTCAGGCTGTTCAGCACCATCAGCTTTGTGCCTTCGTTGTTGATGGAGAGCTTCTGGAGGTGCAAACCCACGTCGGTCACAACTTGAGGTAGCTTGGTGAGATTGCTCTTCAGACGGAGAACTTTGAGCCTCTTAAGCTCGCGGAGCCCATCAATAACAATGTAACGGTTGTTCTCGGCACTCAGGTTCCCGGTGAGATGAAGCTCACTGAGATTCTTTAAGCTGTAAATCCATAAAGGAATTTCTTTAATGTCTGTGAACTTTATGTGCAGAGACTTCAGGTTCTCCCGCAGAAAAGCCAAGGCAGGAGCTTCGATTTTGGCAGGAGTGTGATAGAGCCACATCTCTTGGAGGTTGACCAGCTGGGCAATGATTGGTGGGATCGTAACATCGGGTATGAGCTCCAGTTTGAGAACTTCCAGCTCCATCAGATCAAACACCGTGTCTGGAATGCCGCTCAGCATGAAAAGGTGCAACTCCAACTTCTCCTGAGAGTTCTTGGTTATCCTCTGCCGGAGCTTGTCGAGTGTCCACTCATTGTTGAGGTTGAGCTGCCTAAGCTTGTTTTCGCTAACCTCTGAGAGGAACACAGCAAAGCGTTTTGAGTAGAGAGGATCATACTGGTCGATCATGTGCAACATAAATGCAAAGTCATTCTTCACGTCGGGTATGTCGCTGTAACTGCTCTCTTCCCTGATAGATTCGAAGGAGTACTTCTTCAGAGAGCGCCGCAGCATCCAGCAGAGTGTGTACATGCAGATTAGACCATACACCACCACTAAGCAAATGTAGAAACACGCCAGGATTTTAAAAAGTGTAGCCAGGGGATGAGCACAGTGGTACACTTTGTAACCAGTCAGGTTTTCTATATTCACAGAACAGTCCACACTAAATTGAATGTCATTCACATAATACCCTGTGTAGCAGATTATTAAAATAAATTTGATTACTTTGATGATGGTCTGACGGATGTATAATCTGTATACAATGTCTCCTTCTTCCACATGGATACGGAACTTCTTGACTTTTTCAAACAGAGCTTTTGCCTGTTCTCCTTCTTTCTTGTCCAAAACCCCCGTCTCAGTTATATCAATGATGCCTTGCTCAAAACGCGTCTTGGTTATTTTACTCATTGGAACGCTTGATTCAACATCCTCACTTATCACAGACTGCTTGTGGTCAAATGATCCATTCATTTTCATTGGTTTGGGGTCACTTTCTTCGACTACTGTCTCCGACAATGCCCTGGTTGTCCACGGAGAGTCAAAGCATTTAAGCAAGATGGATACAAAGTGTTCTAGTTTGGAGCTAGTCCGAGGAAACTTAAACCAAAAGTTGCTACATGCTAGAAAAATAAGGGTGTGGAGTAATACCAGGTAGGGGAAGTACTTGGCGAACCAGTGCAACCTATGTTCGTAACAGACGGCATCAACATAATTGTATTGATGGCGGTCCAGATCATACTGGATTCCTTTTGGCTCCAATAGGAAGGATTCTGGCAGGGTAGCACTGACATTCTTCTTACAGGTTTCATTGACGATCCATTTACAGGGAAGGCAGATCATCTTGTCTTGGGTGATCTGAAGTGTGCCGCCAAACACTGAAATCATGAGCATAACAATGGAGATGTAGTCGGTGAACACATCCCACCATGGCTTCAGGATGCGGTATGCTGGCTGTGTGTCCACGAAGTACCGCAGCTCAGTGATGGGGATCATGGCTCATCTGTGAGGGGAAAGGAAACAATTAATCACAAAATTCAAAAAATGCTACACCTTATTAAACAAAACTGGTTTGTATAAAACAGTATTGCCGCTCTATCTGTTCTGACAAAAAAGAAAATCCAATGAAGCTGGCAATTTAATACCATAATATTACTATAAGTAAAAAAAGTGATAACTGTTGATATTTTCCAATTTACCTAATATTTTTATTGTTAAATTTTTTTTTTTTTAAGATCAAGTATATTTTGTGTTATCTAAGTGTTTTTTATACATATTAGCTTTTATTTAGAAAATCTGCACTGACTGATGGAATAGCTTGATGTAATAAGACTGATAGAAAAACCTCATGAAAAGAATGAAGCAGGAAACAGATTCCCTTTTTTAAGCATACAGCCAACAAGTTTCACAGCTTTGAGGTTGTCTTTGGAAGGTTGGAGAAGGTTGGCAAGGCAACAACAAGACACGAAAAAAGTCACACTCTAACAATCAGTTTGAGAGTTGGTCATCGTTTCTAGCAAAAGTGACTCTAAATCTAGTCTTTACCAAGTGTTGAAACAATTTAAATCAATCTTTAAATGTACAAACCAAACCCGACAAAGTCCACCGAGGCACCATTGATTAAAAACAGAAAAAAAAAAAAGAAAAGCTAAATGGAAAATAATTGTGGAAACTAAATTACAACATTAACCACTTTCAGACAGGACAGGTCTTAAAAGCTGCCTAAACATTAGAATTAATCTGTGATCAAAAATGTATGCATGTATGTGTGTAAATGTCAAATTGTTTTTTTTAAATAAGGAAATTATAATTTTTAAAATCTACATAAAAAAAGTAATTGGTACCGATTACAAGCAAAGGAACTGGTGCTTTCAATAAAAATCAAGGCTATGAAATGAATTATTAGCCTAAATATATTTTTTATATATTTTAATTAACCAAATGTTGTTTATGTTATGCTGATATTTCTAATGATAATTGGTAATAGCACCCAGTAGTGCACACAAGAATGTTTCATAAAACAGTAAAATAAATAAATGAATAAATAATGGAAAGTTACTATCAGGAGTTTTAGAAAAATTAAGGATCAGTCATACATTAGTAGATTTTTTTTTACTTTATGCAACCAGGTTAGCATACTGCTAGCATTGCAGTGTAAAAAATGGAGGAACATTAGTGAAAGGAAAATACAAGGAACCTTATTATACACTGAGAAACATTTTTTTAAAGCAGTTACATCTATGCAAGATATCACCTTTATTTACCCAAAAGATTTAGTAAAAGATTGCAATAAAATTTCACAAACATTATAGAGATTACTTAAAAACCAGCAAGGTAAAATCCTCATGCTGCAGCTAAACAAATGAGTAATAAACATTTTCAACAAAAGCAAGAAAGCTGGTTTGTTGCTACGTTAATGTGAAGTTCTGAGCACTGATACTGAATACAAATATTAAATAGATCCATCACACTACTTATTATGGTTGTTAAACAATGCTCTGGTTATGATTATTAATCACATTTATCCAAATGCAGAGGTAAGAGTGGTCTTCCCATTGTGCCGAATTCTTTATTCTCCTTCACTTGTTGCAGTTTTTATTACACCTGAGTGGAAAACATGTCAGAATAACTAGAGTACAGTAAGGCAGTTATGCAACTGAATTTTTGTATTATTGTAATGTTAGAGTACAGTTCAATAATTTTAAATAGTCTGAGATTGAGATATTTGTGCATTCATTTTCAATGTAATATTTTGTTTTGCAGAGCTTGCACTAGATTGGTCATTTTATTTTGTTTATAAAATATTTTACTTTAAATAAATGCTATGTAAGTTAATGTCAAAGGGTGATTAAAAAGAAGGCATCAGATAAAATTTAGATTTTCAAGTCAATTCACTGTTCTTGAAGAGCTAAGTGTATATAAATTTTCTTTCTGCAAATTCAAAGGGTAAAGGTTTTAAATAATCGTGACTTCTATTTTGACACAAAAAAATATCTGGATTACTCTTTTTTCCATAATCAGTCAAGTAATCAACGAATCAAGATGTCAAGAGACGTGATAATAGCTGCTCTCTGATTTCCTCCATTTAATGGGAGATTCTTCTATATCATACAGAAGAGAGAAAACAATTTTGATTAGTATGTGACATTTTTTTTAAACCTATTAATGCATATTGCAACAGTGGCATATTTTCCTAACTCTTCTCTTTCTCATTTGTCCTTTGATCCTTCCAATGTTCTTTGTAGTCTTTTGATTTTGAGACACCCATCTGAGTTTCATTTGACTAGTTAATGCAGTAAGATTTAATTCAACCTGAAAAACTGTCAATATACTGTACATTTATTATTAAAGCATATCCAGGCAACACAATGTTGCATTCCAGTCAGTCCTAAATTGCATGATTAATACTGTGCACTTAACTGTATATAGATGGCAGTATATTTGTATATACTGTGTAGCCAGAGTTTACCTTGAAGCACATACCTTCTGACTGATTTGAGGTGAACAAGTTTCCAATTATATAAATCCTTTCAATGCAAACCTGATCAGTGCAAACAGCACTATAGCTGGCATATTTCAGATTTTAGGCCATAAGAGAATCTAAAGTCCAACATTGTTTAACAAATTACTCTGATATAGAAAACTAAACATACAAGGTGGTTTAAGGTCAATTAAATTATTTAAAGCCAATAAATTGCTTGAAATTGACAGTGAAAGTGTAATTTTGCATTGAAACTCGTATGATACCAGTATTGTACAAAATAGACAAAAATTGAGCAAATGCTGCAAATTAAGAACAACTATTTGCATTCATGTTAATAATCACCTTAAATCTTCTGCTAATAACTGCCTTAAACATAAATTGAAATTAGAATAAGAGTTTAATGACTTGTTCTGGCATACACTGACAATATGAACATGCTATGAAAAGGTCAAAGTGGATCTTTGCAACGCAGCCAAAATTAGTCAATGGAAGTATTCCCTTTGAAGAGACATTATTTTTTTATCAAATTATGTTACCCAATGACCTTTCATCTGACAGAATTATGTAAATGTTAAATCGTAATTTATGCTGCATATGTGAAACAAACTAACCCCACCTAATATATAGGCTTTAATCCACTGCTAAGGAGGTATAAATCCTTGCTGCATGCAAATTTAATCCAAATGGTAAGCGTAGACATGAAATATGCTCAAATCAAAAGCAGCAAGATGCAGATAAGACATAAATACAATGTAAAAATGTCCTAAATGGACATGAAAAATGGAATTACTTACAAATCCGAACTGTAAAGCCCAACAAAGCCATTTATTTTAGTAAAAAGCCTTGAACACTTCACAGCTACTATAGTTTGTCTCTGCTGTCCATGAAAGCCTGACCCATCCCTTCAGATCAACCTCTTGCCTTTTGTGCTCCCACCACACCCAACATGCAAGCTTTAGAAGGGCTTCTTCTAAAGATAATATTCCGTTTTGGCCAGTTTAACCCAAACAACGCAAGCGCCAGACGAGCTACCTTGCTCCCCTCCTCTCTATTCTTAGCCATTTCCGTTAATAATACTCAGAGTATTGTCTGTGGGGGCCTTGAGAAGCACCTCCCTCGACCTTCAGGAGGAGATCCTGTTTACCTTACGGATGCTTCTGTCTCCAACCAGTGTCTCTCTGGAATACCATCACCCCTTGCACTCCCACCTCTCCCTTAACACACACGCACATAACAAGAATAGGGAGCTGGCATTAATCCCTGCTTCTGCTTTGTCGGGAAACTGTAAAGTTGAGGAGCAGAGACGCCTAGTGCAATCTTTTGCCAAAAAACCAAGCATACCCTGGCTTCTGTTGCTAATCAAGTATATGCATCTAAACAGTAATGGGCTATTGGAAGAATTTCAGTCAGGTTTTAGAGCTCATCATAGCACTGGTGAAAGTTACTAATGATATTCTAATGGGCTCAGATAACAGACTTGTGACTGTTCAGGTCTCAGAAAATCTCAGTGCTGCTTTTGATATAGTTGATCAAGATATTCTCTTAGAACGATTTGGACATGTAGGGATCAAGGGAACAGTACTAGACAGGTTAAAATCATATTTGTCTGATAGATTCCAGTTTGTTCATGTAAATGATAAATCTTCTTTACACTCAAGGGTTACTGATAAAGTACCACAGGGTTCTGTGCTTGGACCGATTCTTTTTACTATATATATATATACATGCTTCCAATTGCTAAAATAATTAGACAGCATGGGATACATTTCTACAGCTATGCATATGATATACCACTATATTTATCAATAAATTCTGATAAATCCAATCAGTTGGGTAGATTACAGGCATGTCTCAAAGACATAAAAACATGGATAACTATAAACTTTCTGCTTTTAAATTCGGACAGGACATAGGCAATCATCTTTGGACCAGAAGTTCTGAAAAAGAAACTGCTTGGCCAATCACTTCATCTGGATGGCATTAATTTGGCCTCCGGTAATAACGTAAAGAACCTGTTATTTTTTTGAACATTCAAATCCCATAATAGACACGTTTCTTTGATTTCATTCGTTAGTCTCCAGAATATTGCTAAAATTAGAAACATTCTATTCAAGAGTGACGCTGAAAATTTTGTCCATGCATTTGTTACTTCAAGGTAAGGCTGAGTGATATGGCCTAATAATAAAATCTCCGATCTTGTTTTTGATTCGATTTACGTTTTTTTCCGAACCCTCCCCCTCACTTATTAAGAAAAACAATACGTACAAACTAATGACAACTTGTGCAAAGGATTTGGCTACAGTTAGCTGTTTGTTAGCTAAGGTTTTTTGGTCACTGTGGGTGTAAATGTAACAACGTGGGGTCTCTTGCTCCACGTCTATCGCAGCAAACCCATACCAATTCTGCTACAGAAGCTCCGGGGATCCAAAAATGTACCATTACACAAAAACGTAATTTACTTTTTTTTAAATGTTTTGCAACAAATACAAATTAGATCATTCAATGGATTTTTTGCCCAGGCCTACTTCAATGCTGGACTACAGTAGCTCTTTACTATCAGGAAGACCACAAAAGGCAATTAAAAGCCTACCGTTGATCCATATGCTGCAGCAAGAGTTCTGATTACTCATAAAAAGAAGGATCAAAAGTCATTTTTTAGCTTCCCTTTATTTTGGGTCCCTGTTAAATCCAGAATAAAATTTAAGATCATCTTTCTTCCAAATAAAGATCTTAATAATCAAACTCCATCATATATCAGAGATCTGATTGTTCCTTAGATTCCTAAAAGAAAACTTCGCTCTCAGACTGCAAGATTGTTGGTAGTTCCTAGCATTCCTTAAAGTAGAATGTGCAGATCTTTTAATTATCAGGCTCTTCTCCTGAACCTTCTCCCAGTTTTAGTCTAAGGGGCAGACACCGTCTACTTTTGAGACCAGGCTTAAAATGTTTTTTATAAAGCTTATGGTTAGAGGGGCTTAGGTTATCCTGGGCTATCTCTGTAGGACAGACTGACCACTTTTCTTTATTCTGCTACTTCTCTCTTCTACTACTCTCCAGTTGCATTCTTTATTGTTATTTTGACTGTAAATTTCTCTTTTTTTCTCTGTGTGTTTTTCTCTCCATAAAAGCTACTTCTGGTCTGGTATCCAGCTCTGCAACAATCCCCTGTTAGACAAGGGGCATAGACTGAAATGATGCTCCCAGTAACTGAACATTTTTTTTACTTTTTTCTAATATAGAAAGTACTCATACATCAGTTACTTTTGCTATTTCTGTGTCTCTGCTCTGTCTTTTCAAACTCCCAGACGGTTGTGGCCGCTCATATAGAGCCAGGTTCTGCTGGAGATTTCTTCCTGTTAAAGGGGAGTTTTTCCTCTCCACTGTTGCTACATGCTTGCTCAGTATGAGTGATTGCTGAGAGGACTACTGTGGTTGGAGTCTGCATCAATGGGGCACAAATGCCAGTCAATGACTAGATGGCATCTGCTGGGATTTCTTAAGTAGAATACTTTTAAACTGATTGGAATGTACATACTATTGTATTGAAATTATTTTTTTCCCCTCTCGTAGCTTGAGATGACATCTGTTTTGAATTGGCGCTAATTAATAAACTGAATTTAATTCAGTTCTGATAAACTTTTGCTTACCTATCAGCATCTCAAATGCATCAGCTTGGTTGGATGGCTAGTTTCAGCAGCACCACATCCACACAGATAATAAAATACTGGCCAGTTTAGAGGCATTATCTGTGCTCCAGCTCCTGAGGATATCCCCAATGGAGCAGCCACTCTCTCAGCAGCCAGCAGTCTTCATGGACCATTTCTTTTTTCATCGCCATGCCAGTTTAACAGGAGATCTGGATAAAAGATATTTAGTGGATGAAAATGTGGCTCCTACCATTTTGTAGTTTGTATGATTATGGTATGGCTCAACAGGCCTAATAAAGAAATTTATGCAGGCATATATGATGCTTTGAAAAGAACAACTTTATAGTCACAAGCCAAAGTTTCTTCAAACTCAATCATACTCACTGTATGTAGTTTCTCACGTATAAAATATGCCACAGTTCATTTTTCAATATATTTCTTTTCAAAAGCCTTATATGATCAAAACATTATTTCACCTACCATTTGGTGACATCCCATGAAGCAAACTATCAGAGTTCTTTAGATAATTTCCATCTATATATTCTAAATATTTTATTTTCTCAGTGATATTTACGTATACTCTCTGTAGGTTGTAAGCTGCAAAAACACTTTGAGCTTTGTCCAAAAACACTACATGGTTTTCAGAAATAAATGTTCAAACTAGGACATGGACACTGTGTATTGGACAAAAGCAGACTGGAATGACACAGTTCAACTTCAATGTATGGTGATATCTCATTGGCAGCTTTCCAAGCAATATCAGAAAAGTAAAAAAATATATATATTACTCAGCAATCAAATAGAAGTTCATTAAGTAAACTAGCAAATTGTGTAAATATTTACAGTGACATAAGCAGAACTCAACATTTACTAATTTGCATTTCAAACTAACCAGATTGAAACCATATAACAGGAATTTAAACAGATCTGTGCATTTAAATCACTAAGTATGGTTGCTATGTCACGTTAACTTCTTTTATTCCCTCCATCCACAGCAATGTCCTCAATGGCTTCAATTCAACTAATTTCAAACGTAACTGGCAGACTTATCGTCCATAGTAACATGAAATAACAACACTTAAACCACAGCAGTAAATTTAGATATTTTAAAAATATAAAATCAGAATATAACCAAAATTAAAAACGTACAAACTTTGAACTCATATTCAAGGTGTAAAGGGAGCTACTCGCTGTCAAATCTGTGAGTGCTAAAGCGAAATACTGTTGGCAGAACCATCCAGTCCTTCTCTAAAAGTGAACCTTAACTTCCAGAGGCTTTAGAGGTGCAGATATCCTTTTTTGGAGTCATCAGAGTGTTGTCACTTAAATGCAACAAGAACCTATGTTGAAATAGTGTTCACTAGTCATCACCTCAACTCAACTTTCGCCTCCTTTGCTGTCATCTACCCAAATACACGCAGTCAAATTTGTTTTCTTATTCATAGTGCATTTTTAAAAATGCATTTTCAAAAATTCTGCACAACAGTCACCTAGGTGTGTTTGTTCCTTTAATATTGCAAAATACATATGGGAGTGGGTTTTATCCATAACTCTGATAGTACAATCTTGCCATTGACAGCAGATTCAACAACAAACGGCAACAGTAAAGTATCCTACTTTTGCCTTTCGGTAAAGCAGCTGACCTAGTTATTTGCACAAAGTTAGATGTAGGGGACTTTTCTTGTGAAAATATTTGATGATTTTGATTAGGTGAAATTAAAATGGCATCGGTACTTAACACAAAAAAAAAAACTTCTCACCAGCCAGGTATCGACTTTTGGCAATGAGCAAGAAAAAAAAAAAGTTTTTAAAATACGGTAAGAAAAGCTATCCCAACAACACAAGCTAACGTAGCTACATGCTAATAGCTGCTTCTCTTCCTGCGGTCGGAAGTGTGCATTCTTACAATCGATGCAATTCATAATACGCGTGGAGATATTATACTTGCGTGAAAATGTGGGGATCTGCAACTAGCCGCATTCAAACCGAACGTATTTTTTTAAATACTATATTGCTGACAAAATGTGCGTTTGCTAGTTAGCCTTTCGTCCAAGCCATCTTGGCAACTTTCGTGACTGAAGCGAACGGTGGCGCTGTGATGTTCAGAAGATTCAGAAGAAGAAACACGTCTTCTTCTGCTTTCCACGAATAGAGAGTTGTTTGTTTTGTTCCAGATAGTTTTATTTTTTGTTGACACCATATTAGCTAATAGTATGTTTCACGCTAACTGTCTGCGGGTTTCCTCTTCGCTTCGGGCTGCAAGCCGCCTAATGCCGAACAGACATGCTGCCTCTAAAGATGTTACATGTTCTCAGCACTCCATGTCAACATACCTCCACAGGAAGGACTGTGGGCTCAAGGATGGGAACTTTGGAGGACTATTTAACTGCACCAATAAGGTATTTTCATCGAGGAGTTGCTCCATAAGCCAGGTGAAACTGAACTGCTGGAACTGTAAGCAGGTTCTTGACAGAACTCCTTCATTTTTTTGCGACTCATGTAAAGCAATCCAACCCCCTGAGGAAGGGACGTCCTACTTTAAGATCATGGAGTGGTTAGTGTTACCTAACCAATTTCTTCCTTCTATTTGTGTCCATAAATATATCTGCCTGTGTGTAAAAAAATAAAAAATAAATTCGCCATCTGCTTCCCCCCTTTTTTATTTTTATTTTATTTTATTTTACAGTGACTACACATTCACGTTGGACACACGGAAGCTCCAGAGGAGATACCTTCAGCTTCAGCGGAATCTTCACCCAGACAACTTCAGCCAGAAATCTGTGGTATGTTGACGATCTTCGAAGGTGCAGGGAGATCAGCTGAGTCAGAGAGAGGCTTTTCTATGTCATCAAGTGGCCCAGGAAAGCTGCCCTGATCTCTTGTGGCTTAAGGTCCTCTGCAGTGTCAAATTAATGAGACTTTCCTTAGGCAATAACTCCAGGTTAAATCCAAAAGTTCAACAACAGAATTAATAAATATGTCATATGCATATTTATAAATGGGAGTATTTAAAAAAAAACTTAGATAAATGCAGTCACAATACGAAAGACAATATATATATATATATATATATGTATATAAACAGTGTGTTGATGATATTTTAGCTATTTATTTATTTATTTTTTGTTCTCACATATTTCCTCATAAACAATTACAACTTGACCTCATTGACTGAACCAAGAGTGGGAGGAGATTGCCATTTAAGAGACAGAGCATTGCTTTTCTCCAGCAGAGCGAAGTTAGAGACAACCTGTCAGAACAATCCAATTTTATAACATCATCTTTAAAAATGTAAATTTGCATTAATAAAATGTAAAACACTCGGGGTCACACATAAAAACTGGAATTTAGCATTTTATTTAAGGTGATATCTCTGGAGCAAAAAAACAACAACAAACAAACAAAAAACGATTTTTGTTTATACAGCTCCCATGGTCTAGTTTACGTCTAAATGGGCCTTCTGGAATACAACCTGTCTGGATGTGCCTATCAGAAATGGTAATTAAACAACTTTGTTCTGGGGCAATAATTCTGTCATGGGATAAAAAGCTCCACAGCCAGTTGTGGCACTTGAAAAAATGGTACCTTGGGTGAGCTTCAACTTCTGCACCTAAATATCATTTAATGCTTTTTACAAACAGATTAAAGTAAAAAAAAAAAAATGTTCAAAGATAATTCTGTCCAGGTTTGAATATTCAATTTGTCTGTTTTTCATTTTTCTCTAAAGTAGCCCCAAGGGTAAAAAAGGATATTGAATATTTCTTTTTGTGTTTTCACAAACAAAAGGAAGGTTACAGTGGTCTTAAACATGGTTTTAAAGAATCTTTGTTCAATTTTGTATCCAGATCAGGGCCTGACAGTGCAAGTACCTACTAATTTAGACTAGAGATCATCAAATGTAATCCATGTATCCATATGTACACACTTGTTCTTGAAGGTTCAAGGGGGGAGCCTGCATGCTTTGAGATTGAGCCCATTCTTTTTTTCAGCATATCCTGCAACATCATAACTTGCATATAAGCTAAGCTGGAGACCTATCACATTGGCTATAGCTGTCTTAGGACCACCCATGCGTCTGATGGATAAGCTCACAGATAAGATATATTCCTGCAAGACAGGACTATAAAATCATTAAATGCATTAAATAAATAAAAATTACATATGGTTTTAATGTTTAATTTTGTTTTAAGTCTACCTTAAAAGACAGCATTTCCCGTTATAAGATTAAAAATAGCTATGCTTAGAATGGCCCATAGTATTAAAAGGTAAACAACAATAATAATGTTAGAAGAATGAGCTCTAAAACTTGTTTCCATTGTACTTTAATTTCCTTGCTTTTTTTAGAACTCCTGTTAAAGTAGATCTGTGGTTATAGCTGATTCGCTTGAATAATTTAAAGCGCAAAATATCAGCTCACATTATTCAAAAGAGCTGTTAAAGCTTGGAGGTCTGCTTGGTCAAGTGAATAAAACAGACTGGGTTGGCAAATATAATCCACATCATAAAAAAGTCTTCTAAGAAATGGGGGGGGGGGGTAAAATTCAAGTGAGCAATGTTTGAAAGGGGCATGATTTAAAGCTGGGCTTTTGCAGAGAACCACGAAACAAAGCACATATCAGTTGAATCTCTAAATGATACGCATAGCTCCAGATTTAAACATAGTTTAAGGTTTTACGGGTGTTAAAATATTAAGTTCCTGAAAAAAAATGTGTATACCTCTTGAAGCTTTTCCCATTTAGTCATGTTACAGCCAATTCAGCTCAGTTGATCTATATAGCGGAATTTCACAACAAATCTCGTCTCAAAGCACTGTGCCAAAATAAGCCACCAATTTATGTACATAAATACATAATTTCCGTTCAGTACAATAATGCAAATAACTTCAAAGTCAATGAATTACAATCCAGTTAGATTCTAGTTTTTAAATAATGCAGTCAAGTTCAGTTTACTATTCAGATTGGTGAAGTGTAGATTTTTCTCCTCCCAAACAAGCATGTGATGGCAGTGGACAACAGTTCCTCTCACGGAGCGTACTACCAAAACCCTTAATGTATTATTATTAAAATCATACATGGGCTTCAAATACATACATATATATTCTCATTAAAACCACTATCTATCTAAACTGAGAGATAAGAAAAGGAGTGTTTTAATCAGAGAAGCCAAGAGGCCAATGGTAACTCTAGATGAGATGCAGAGATCAAAGCTTCAGGTGTGAAAATTTGTTTCACTACAGAAATCTTGCTTTTGTTGAGTAGCAAGAAGAAAAAATTCCTTAGAAGAAAACCATAAGACCTCCTGATTGCAACAAAGACGTAGAAAATGGTGCTGTGGTCAGAAAAGACAAAATTAAAATTCTTGTCCTACATCAAAAACACTGTAGGTGTGGTGGGTGGAAATGATAGCTGCATATCACTCCATCCTCACCTCAAATTGTGGCGATGTTACCATTATGCTGTGGGAATCAATTTCTTTACCGGATAAGGAACAGCTAGTCTGCATAATCTCTATTCATTCAAATTTTTTTATGGAGCTAAATACAGGGCAAGCCTGGAAGAAATCTTTTTATAGATTGTAAAAGGCTTAAGACTTGGGTGTAGGGTCACTTTCCAGCAGGCAACATGCAGCTAGGGGTGCCATAGAACATTTTGGATAATTCATATATACATGTTAGAATGGTGTAGTCAAAGTCCAAACCTAAATCCAACTAATAATGTAGAAAGGCTTGGAAATTTCTGTTTACGGATGGCTACCATAGACTGAGCTTTGGTTGCTTTGCAAAGAAGAATGAGAAAAAGAGTAAATGCGGGATAAGGAAATCTGATTGAGAAATAATGTGCAACGGTAAATGCAGCAATAGGTGATTCTGCATGGGATTGAATCAGAGGGACAGAATATAAACCCACACTGATATTTTCTTATTTTTATTTCCATTCCTATTTACTTCTCACTTTTGCAGTACTTTGTGTTGGTCTACCATTTAAAATCTAAATCAAGTCTATTGACATTTGTGGTTATAAAATGTGAAAATGTAGAAAAAATTAAGGGTCTAATTGTTTTTGCAGGACATTTTATCCTTTAAGTCTGTGTAGTTTCCTCAGAGTTAATGTTTGGTGTTTAATGGGATCATTACGGATGTATATATTATATTTATGAGCAACTCTCCAGGATACTATGACAGGAGCCTCAACACAGATTTATTTTAGGTCTATAATGCTCATCTATAAAGAACTGAAAAACAAAATGTAAAGGAAAACTTAAAAAAATTGAGTTTAAAGACATCACCCAGGTTATTTTATAGATTATGCATTTCCAGATACATTAATTAATTTTTCTTTACAAAATGCTTTGCATTCAATTATTCATAGGTTGCAGAAAAATTTTGTTTTAAACAAGCTTTGTCCTACCAAATAGCTCTGATGAAACGGGAATGGGATTTTTCCGATTTAATAGTCTTTACTTACTTTTTGATCTTTGTTTAACTTTTATTTTCAATTATTTGCAGGCAGCATCAAAGACGTGGCGATAATTTCTTACTTAGAAATAGGATAATTAAAAATAATGCATTGTGGTTAAAATGTTAATAATTTTTTTTTCAATCTTATAAAATGAATTTATTTATGAAGTACATAAAAAAAAAAAATCCCTCTCCTTTTATCCATCAGTTGACGGCATGTCCAGCACAAATCTATTGTCTTCCGCATGTCCAAGCTCAGTTCACAGAGGTAACAGGTTCAGGAAGGAAATGTAGACATCCCTCCCTTCAGCTAAACCCTCCTTCTCCACATGTGGGATCTCATGCTGTTCCCAGACTAGAAGGAGCTATATAGTCTAGTTCGTGGCTTGCCCCGAGGGTCTCCTCTGAGTGAGACGTGGCCAGAAAACCTCCAACAAGAGGAGATCAGGAGCCATCCTAATTCAATGCCTCAGCCACCTCGACTGACTCCTTTCAATGCAGAGGAGCATCACCTGTAAAGTTTATCGTAGCACATACTAATTCCCCTAGCTGTTATTGTAGACTTGTAACTGATAGGAGATAAATCCATTTTCATCTGTTGACCCTGTTGTGGCCTCGGAAAAAATCCCTCTGCAATTGCAACTATTGATTGTTTTGCTAGAATAAACATAGATCTATTAGTGTTTATTTCTTGCTAAATCATTTCTTACAGGAGTTAAAGGAAAAATATGTAATTTTGAGATTTAAAGTTAGTTTTCCATCCACCATTTTGTGTTGTAATAAAGAATCTTTACAAGCCAATATGCTAAGATTGCACAAAGTATGAGAAAAGACTATTAAAGGCAATCAGATAAGTAGTTTGTTTCCTTATTAGTGATTATGTTGTTATCCAATTGGGAATGGCGACTACTTTACTGGAGTGTTTTGAGGGTGTGATTTGCTGTGTTTTATGCTGGGAAATACATCGTCCTCCACACTTGTTGAAATCACTGATTAATATGTGTAAAAAGACTTTGTCGTTTTTCAGAAGGATACTCTTCAGCATAGGTAAAAATTCAACCTTATAACAGTAAAAATAAATCCCACGTCAAGAAATAAGTGGAGCCATTATTTTAAGTACAGCAACAAATTCTTATAATATTAGTGTAACTGGATTAAATTAGAATTTCAGCTTCTTCTTTTTTTGAGTTCAGGAAGGCAATCAATAGCTTTCTTTTCAAAAAGGGTTTTAACAGGATTTAACAAGGAGGTCAGTTTCCCATCATTACAATGTATAACTTTTTTTGTCATTTTATCATACACTGTGGCACCTGGACCATCTGGAAAGTTCTACTTTTGTCTTGTCTGGCCACAGAATATTTTCCTAAAATTATCTGAGATCAAAATCAAGGTTCTGGGAAAGGTTAGATGGGTGTTTGGTCACCTGTGGTTTTCACCCTGGAATTCTTACATAGAGGGGATTTTGCCCAATGTTATTTTTGAATCATGAATATCAACATTAATGGAGGCAAGTGAGCCTATTTTGGACAGTTTTTGTTAAGGGGATTTTTATTTTATTTTATTTTGGTACTACAGTATTAACAGTAATCAGGTCTGGGTTTGAACATAATAAAATTAACCAGTTGAAAAAGTTATATTTGTCTGATATTAAAGTTTGTTTGAGGACCTAAAACATTTGCACATAACGAAAGCATAAAGGTGCAAATGCTTTTCACTTGACAATATGTAAAAAAAAAAAAAAGCATGTCATGCCTCTTGGCAATATCGTGGAGGATCTGTAATGCTGTGGGCATATCTTGTTTTTTTTGTTCCAAAAACTCTGGAAACGTTTCACTGCATGGTGTCTTGAAATGTTTTAAATACCAGAAAATTTCAATAACAAACCTGATGGATTGTTTCAGAAAAGTCTTGAATTGTCAAATGGCCGCTTGCAACGGCTCACCTATTGGAAAAAAAGTATAATTTCTAGGAGATAATAAGAGTATACATTTTACACACCTTTGTCAGTCATGCTGGTGAATGTGTGGATCCAAGTTAATATGCATCCTTGTGCCTTTTAAAATTTTAAAATTGGAATATGCTCGTAATTTAGATTTTTATGCTAATTGGTTCCTTCTGGCACAGATCTTTCTATGGGTATTCATTGGAAAAAGATAAAATAGTAAAATATTTTTCAAAAGTAGACCAATGCCAAAATAGAGCAAAATCCTATTCTGTTTGTTAAAGACAACCAGATGTTGCCATGTTCTGGCATAAACCGGAACTAAAAATAAGCAGAATATCTAGAGACATATTGAAAATATCTGAAACATAACTTGTCCAATATTATGTTAATTTTGTTTTGTTCATCACTCCGTTTATCTTTTTTTTTATAACTAGGCATATCCTTGCCTCAGGGGTCTTAGACCTATACACAAAGAAGCTCATTACTTTTACAAGGTTACAAAGCAGCCACCTACTCCATTGGTTATTATTACACAAAAAGCTTCACACGAAAGCCCCATGGGCTACAGGGTGAGACAAATGAATTTCACTAGAGCTGACATACCTGATAGCTGCAATTTATACTAAGCTCTACCAAGCATTTCTTAGTTATTTCCCTCCTCATCTCATGTCAACGTATTCCATGTCAAACTCACACTTGCATCCCTTGCAGAGCCCCAAACTGTGAGACTACAAAAAATATGCCATGTGTCATGCACCTAATTGTCAGTATCACTAAGGAGTTGGTGTTTGGCAGCAGTTGAGATCAGGATGGCAAGGTGCAGAGTAGCTCAGATGTTCCATTTTGTCTAAGGTCAGTGTTTCCAATGTGCACACTGAGTGTTGCTTTTTTAAATAAAAAAGCATGATTGTTGTGAATGCAAGACGGATATTTTTACATATGGACTGATTGTTACTCAAACTAAAATTATTATTTTACAGAAAGAACAAGAGTATTCAGAAAATCAATCTGCCCTCGTGAGTAAAGCATACAGGACTTTACTAAAGCCTTTGAGTCGTGGTCTTTATATGGTGAGTGTAACTTCCTTCATTATCTTCAGATAAGTAGTTAGTTTTAAGAATGTAAGCTCTAATCGCCTCATTGGTTGTTTATTGCAACTTTACAACCAAACATTTATTTCGAAGAGCAGTGAGTTAGATGGACTACCTTTGTGTGTTCCAGCTGGAGCTTGAGGGCATGCATCTGAAGGAGGGTACTGACTCTGTAGCAGAGTCACACTTCCTAATGGAGTTGATGGAGATCAATGAAGCCCTAGAGGAAGCCCAGACCCCAGAAGAAGTCAATAAGATTGCCCAAGACACGAAAGGTAAAGGTTTAATTTGATATATTCTTGACTGAAACTGATTGTCATAAAATTGCAAAGGGAGAAGATGATTTAAAAAAAGTGTAATCCTAACCTTTATATTTATTGGATACGATATGATTTTACATTACACTGATATTGTCTTGCTTATCTAAATAGGAGATGAAAGTGATGCTGGATCTAAAGGGTTCTATCACAGTGTAGTGAATACTTCTGAGAACCAAGTTTTTAATTTTAAAGTCTGTTTGGGTAGTTGTAAAATACTTTTTTTGTAACATTAAGACAATTGTAAAGCAGGAGTGTCCAACTCCGGTCCCCAGAGCCTAGTGACCAGCATGTTTTAGATCTGACCCTGCTCAATCTGAAGTTATTAGAAGGACTCCTCACATTGTCATCAACTTTTGCTGGGGTCTGAAAATGAGCAACCGTTTGATTTAGCTGTGTTGGGCCAGAGGATGATAGAAAACATGAACGATTCTGTCCTATAAGAATTAACTTTGAACACCACTGTTGTATAGAAGTCACGCACATTTTGGAAAAGTCTGCAGTATGATTGAAATATTTTCCAATGATTAGTTAAGTATGTCATAAATCTAAAATAGAGAGCGTTGTATTTTCAGACTTCAGTTTATCAACCCAGTATTGTTTCAATTACAGGGTCATTATAGAAATATTCGCATAAACCCTAATGGAAATGTTTGTATTTTTATGCTTATAAATGGCCAAAAAGGTGAGAAAAAATCTTTGGAAATTTTTTTTTTGGACTGTTGAATACTGTATAATTTTGACATGAAAAGTGAGTAGGAAACCTAAATGTAACAATTACCTACTTACTCTTTATACATATCAAAAACTGTGAAAACCTACCATTTTTTATCATCATTCCATCACTCAGTTACGTCTGTTGTTGGAATCACACATGGGTGCATTTAGCTGTACATCACTGATGAAACCTTGGGCCAAGCTTCAACATTTTCATTTTCATATCTAACCTTTGCTGATCTGAGTCTTGATGGCTCTTCAATTATGTGTTAAGTATCACTCTCAGCTCCAATGAGAGCTTTCCCAAATATAGCCTCTTCTGGCTTAAAAAAAACAAGGTATTGGCTGCCAAATAGGGAAAATGAATCTTCCAAAAGGCAGCCCACATACCAGTTGGTGCTATTTCACTGCACTACATGCTGGTTCTACTTATAGTCTGAATATAATGTAATGTTTTTTTTGTAAAACGTATAAATATTATTTGTATTCTAGAGTTTATTACAGAAACATGTCAACCAATATCTCACATTTAAAGAGAGGCTGTACAATAGACGTTACAAACAATATAACCATCCTAAAACATTTATCGATTATGCAACACTAACAAAACAATTAAACTTGGCCAACCAAACATGATATACAGTATGTGAAAGTTGCATTTAAAATGATTGACCTGCTTTCTGAACTCTCAGGGCATTAGTGTCAAAAGACCATAAATTCAGATGGTTTTATTTAAGACCCCCCATCCCCCCCCCCATCCCCCCCCCCCCCCCCCCCCCCCCCGACACACACACACACCAATACAAGATACAGTATTCTTCAAAGATGTGACTGGAATTAATGCTTCACTTACACATGTTTAGACTTTGGACACAAATCATTTCTACACCATATTAAGATTTTGGGAAGGGAACAGCTTGACAATGACCTAAGTCATATGGAAATTAGAAAAGCACTCAGAGAGGACAGACCTCCACCAGATGGATGGAAGGATGTGCGCTTCATGTAGGATCCACCCTAACATTTAAACAGTTCTTCCTTGTCTAATTGCGGACATTTCCTGAAAATGTAATTAAAATCTGTCCATAACTTTTTGAGTTTTCTTGTTAGCAGACAGACAAACAGACAGATGGACACAAAAACATATACTGTACCCTCCAGCAGAGGTCATAAATCAACATATAAAACAGACTCATGAAAAGTAAAAAGAAAGGAAGTTTACAGTTTTTCAAATGCCAAAAAAAAAAGTCTTACCAAGACTTAAAGACCTGACTGGAAAGAGAACATCTGATGTAATACAGCATCTGGCTCCATGGACTTCGGGGAGCTACTAAAAAGACTCTGCTCTCTTAGTACCTAAAACATTATCTAGAAATGTGTTTGTGTTGATCAGAGTGCTATTATAAACAGGTGGAAATTACGATTTTTAATAGCGGTGCTGATGTGCTCTGGATAAATGGAGATCTGAAGCTTGAATAACTGCTAAAATTTGCTCTTTGCACTTGAGATTTGGAGCAAGATCAAATAGCCTACTTGCAAGGAAACAAGTTATTGCAGTTTTGTTCAGTTGTATATATTATGTTGTTCATGCTAAAGCTGATGAATCAGTTTCATCTCTTTCCATGGCACACTTCAGTTTTCGTTTTACGCTTTAAATTTCTGTTGTGGCTGTATTAGGAAAATATACACGATTTTAGGTGATGCCTATAAAGTTTTAAAAGGCTAAAGGCTAATAATTATGAATAATTGCTTGGAACAGTTATTAATAAGATTTATAATGTTATGTCAAAAATTACCAAGTTTGGGGAACCAACCTGTGACCCAAAAAGATAATAATAGCCGCATACTTCAGTCTCAGTAAATGTTTGCGATTACCTATCTGATGAGGCTGAGGTAATTAAGCAATGGATGAAGGAATGAGTTCTTGATGTTCTTTGAACAGTGAATTACTACATATGTGGTATGATACCAAACACTGACTTTCCAAAATACAAGAGTTTATTCACAAAATAATTAAACTCTCCAGTCAAAATTGACTCATGAGGCTGGTAACATACAATTAAACTACTAAGTAAAAGAAGAATTAATAATAAAAACAACCAAAAAAGTAAAATATTAAAATTTACAAAGATGCAAATAAGTAAAAACAAGACACAGTCCAGTATGAATATGTTAGCTTAAAGACCAAGGCTTGTATTGAAGAGTTTTGGAAGTGAAACTCAAGACTGTTTCAAAAGACAATGACATCAGTGCTGGGGTTACTACTGGTATCAGTGAGCCTTTTAGTCATTCATAAGTGCTCAGTCTGTGGCGAGAATGTTCTTTAAACCAGTGTTTTTCACAAACGGGATAAAGGGTGGTATGAGGGTTTTGTCTGGGCTGTTGATGTGCAGGGTTGTGTATAAAGTGTGAGATGGAAGAATCTGTGGTAGAGAGACAAAATAGCTTGGACATAACTTGTCTTTTATCTCGATTGAAGCACTGCTCCTCAAGTCTTTTTGTGAGCTGCTCTAAAAGGTGGCTGTCCTTCATGAACTGTCTGGTGATCTGCTCTTCAGCTCTAAAGGCCAGCTGCTCCTAGACATATTAATCACTCTAGTTTGCCGTTTTAGCTGATAGTTTACAACTTATAAATGAAATCCTGTGTTTACTTGTATTTTACTTACTATTGCCAGTTTGGCTTACCACACATTTCACCTATCATCAGGACATCACCCTCTGTTGCGGCAAGGAATAATCTCATTCATAAGATGATCATTGGGGCAAGATTCTTGTAATATTACTCTCAAGCTTGCTGGCACGAATGAAGTAATAGTCCCACATTGCCATGCCAGCATGACACATTAATAAGACACAGAGTGCAGGCAAAAATTACCTTAATATACTGGCACTACGTGTCTTAAGAAAACAATGTTTATAATCAAACAATAAAAAAATAACATCTTAAAAGGCAGCAAAAACACAGTGAAAAAGACAATAAAAGCAATCCTTAAAATATTTATCCTGATCTAATTTTATTTCTGCCCAGAGACAACCTTACTTGAGTGATTCTTAGATTTCCACTGAAAGGTGGCTCCGTTGTCCGAGAAATCAGCGTTGAAGGAGGGAGGCCAGCTCTTAGCTGCGCAGGTAGCAATACCTGCGTAGAGCACTAACAGTGAAGCTTCAGTTGCAGCTGCTACCTACCGTAAGCTAGAGCTCTGGTCCTCCGATTTATAAATCTTCAGCTCAGCAATCTTCTCCCACAGACCAGTCCTCTTCTACAGGACCTTAGTGCAGCTGTGTTGGCTCTTGCAGCTCTTTGCTCCTGATCAATCTGTAGGCTGTAAAAGTCTTTTTGGCCCAATGAGTTTCTTCCAGAAATTCACTTACCTCCCCTTGTTAGAGAGTATGGAAACCCAAAGTATTGGTTTCTCTCCAGATGTGAGCCCAGTGGACTCATTGTCAAAAAGAAACTTATTTCCGGCCAGCACTTGACTTTCTTTGGGCAAAACTTCTCCTCTTCCTGTTAAAACTACAATAGCATTGTGTGATTTGCATTCCTACTGGCTGGAGGTCTGTGTTTGGTCCGGAAATCACAGTTGTGGCCCAACAAAAGGAAAACCAAAAGGCACCTCAACATACCCCACGCCATGCAGTAAAAAACAACTTCAGGACAACCTAGACATGACTGTATCAACTGGCTTGAACTGAGAACACCATCACTCAGTCAGTATGTTTACCTGCAGCAAGAGAAATTCGAATTATTGCCGTAGTCCGGCGAAATCAGACTTTTAAAATGCACGTATACACCTTAGTCCGGCTGGAGTCGAACTGAACTAGGGTTTAAGAAGCTCGGCTTTTCTAGATGGATAACCGATTCAGAATTGGTCTACTCTGTAACCAGCTCTCCTGTCCCGGCACGCACTTGCGCACCCCCTCGGGAGAGCCGGTGTAACACCAGAAATGCAACCCAGCACTAACAACAGTAAAGTTATATGAGGCATTTGTCGTCTAAGACAGACGCACCCAATGAGTGCATGTTTGGACTTACGAAGACGCAATGCGATGTTGCTGTGAATATCATGCTTTAACTCCGTCTGCTTCTTTCATGCCAGCCTCAGTTTACTGCCTGAATGTAGATGGAAGCTAACCGCTATTAGGCTAACACGTAGGGGCGCATGTCGCCATCTATTGAACGTACTTCATTTAATAATTCGATTTTCTTACTGACATATAAACGGGGACTCGGTTCGCTACAGGGGGAAAGCCAATTATTGCAAAAAGCTTGATATAACTGTGCTTGTAAACATACTGAGTAAAGATTCATGTGTTAGAAATGCCCCATAAAAGAATAGACAAGGACCAGTCTACCAGATAAACTGTGACCAGTCTTTTGAAATTGCTGTTCACAGTTGCTCGTCATCTGATCTGATGTAGCTATTTTGCAAAGAAAAATAGACCACAATTTCTGTCTGTACAGTTGCAGAGCAGGTAGAGAAATATCCCAAAAGATTAGCTGGTAGAATTGGAGAAAATTAGATTTGACATAGTATTGATTAATAAAATTGCCCTCATCCCCTTTATTAATGTTTTCAACCCCTCTACTATGCATTGCTTTGGGTTGGTAAAGTACCAATAAAGCACACTAAAGGTTGTGGTTTTAATGTAACAAAAACATGATAAGCGTGTGAATACTTTTCCACGCTACTGTATAAAATGCATCAAACTGATTATATTTCCAAATAGTTCTTGAGAAAAATGATTTACCTATAAAAAGATTTGAGATGGTTGTCAGATTGATTTACGTCTTTCAAGTGTGTGCAGTGTTTACCAGTGGGTTTTACACAGCGTATTTTAAAATGTGTTAACAAGGTGATTGTCTTTCTGTTCTACTTCAAATAAAGCAGGGAGGTTTGTGTGCGGTTGGGTGTGTATGAATAAAAAGCAACAGACTGAATATGCCTGGTCTAAATATGTCTGCTGAATTGGAACTTGTCTTCTTCTCCCCTGCAGGGAAACTCACAGTCTTGACAGAGCAGATAGATGCTGCCCTTCATGAAGGTATTATAAACAGATATCTCTGTAAAAATATGATGTATTCCTCCTACTTGTAACTTTTGTTTTCTTCTTAATCTATGCAAAATCTCTTTAAGTAACTGAGTAAACAATTTATTAAGCTTTCTGTTGCACATTTGCTTTTCTTATGTGAACAGGGGAGCTTGACACTGCCAAGGAACTGCTCACGCAAATGAAATACTATGCAAACATAGAAGAAAAGGTTAAAGAAAAACTTTCTGATTTTATGTAATCCTTTTTCTATTTGATGTTTATTAGCCTCTTTTAAAGCTTTGTATGAAATTGCACAAAATATTGCATATTAATGTGTTCTGATGTTTTATGTTTCCAGTGGTAGAATAAAATTGGTTTGGAATATATAATTTTAAGCCTAATTATTGTGTATTTGATCATAAGCCACTCATTTTTTAGTTAAAACTGTATTAATCTATGTCTCTGATAAGATGCATACATTATCTCCCTGGAATGTCACTAATTTCACAAGCCTAATCCTATCCACTTGTACCTAATGTGTCATTACATGAGACAGATATCTATAATTGGTGCTGATTTAAATGCTGCTCTGTGTTTATATGATTATCCCGCCTATCAGTTCAGTGTTTCATCATGTGGGACGCACAGATGCAGATGCAGGGCTGCTTCTCAGTTCTTCAGGTTACCTTTAGGGGGAGACATAGTACCTTGACAGCCGTCCTGCTGGAGTGCATCAGACTTTGCACGAACAGAATGCGAGTCCTGACTAGAGGGAGGTCCTTAATTGAGGTAGATGAGGTCTTGAATTATAAATGGTGGTTTCATATGTAGCATTAATGCTATGATAATCAGGAAAACCCCACTGAATGAAGATGACTCGATGGGCCCAAACATCTGTGATCTCCGTAATTCAAAACTCATAAGCTGAAGTACATTAATGCTGTACATTAATACTCATAGCAAATTGATAGATGCATCTAAACAGAAATCCATCCACCACCCTCTCATTTAATTTTCTTTCTTTCTTTTCTCCAATAACCGTGAGGTAAAAAAAAAATCATAATACTCAATTACCTACAAATTGAAGCTCAAATCACATCAGGGCCTTTGATCTGAGGAACTGTTCTGAAATATGAGAAGTCTTACATATTCTGACAGCTTGGAGTTAACCTTTAGATTACATATCAAGTGATCATATTATTTGAGGCACATTGAGCTTTAAGTATTTTTCTGTGGTTAAGGTTTCACACTGACTATATTTAACATTTTTTGTTCTGTTTTAAACATAACCTGACTGGCTTGTTTATTATCTGGAACAACAAAATCATATGTCTGAATCTGATGTTCGTTTTTTTAATTACAGAGAAGTAGTAACCCTAATATACTTTGACAGTGAATTAAACGTGGCTTTTCCCACCAAAAGGAGAGCAGAAGAACAACAGTGAAGCCACTGCTGTCTCCCACAACTCTTTGAAATTGAGTTTGAAAGAGACGAAATGGGGAAAAACTCACTTCAGCTGAGCTGTGAAATTGACTTGGATGGGAAATCTTGGCAATAAAACTCAGTACATGTGACCACCTTGCAGTTTCTGGAATGACTTAGA
Organism: Apricaphanius iberus; assembly: GCA_028564705.1. Classification (NCBI taxonomy): domain Eukaryota; kingdom Metazoa; phylum Chordata; class Actinopteri; order Cyprinodontiformes; family Aphaniidae; genus Apricaphanius; species Apricaphanius iberus. The sequence continues at coordinate 481,410 of JAPXFQ010002398.1, read as the reverse complement.
TCAACATTGGGGAGACTTAACAAATTGGAACTGCTGCTGTACAATTCAAAAGGCGTCTCTCCACCGGTACGATTCGACTCGATTCGGATCGACTCAGCCTCAGTACTTTTTACTCTCGACTGCAGAAGTCTGGCTTAACCGCTCCGAGCCGATACTATTTTCGTACCACCTCAGCTGTGGTTCCATCCATGCTGAACTGGTGCTGAAAAGCGACATCAGATGGCTGTCGGTCACTGATTGGCTGGAGGGCGGAGTCACTGGAGAGTAACTTAACAGCGTCTTTTAACAACAAACCGACCGCCATTTTGAAACCTTGCTACAGTATGTTTTAAATGCACTGTATGCATAATACTTTAAAAAAATATCTGTGATCCGTTGCAGCGGGATCAACACCTTCTGTTGGAGCAGAAGCAGGAAACCGGCTTATGGAGGGTGGAGATGACACGATGCTTCAATCTGCCTTCAATCAAATAAATCAATCAAATCTATACCTGTCCAATAACAATGTCCAAGTTATATGCTTGTATTCTCATTTGCAGTTTCATTACATGCTGGTTGGTGGAATCATTTTACAATATTATGTCTGGCATCAGGTTTAAGCAACATTTTAAAAATCTGATAGTAACATTTGCTCTGGCTGTTAAAAGTTAAAAAGTCTTGCGCTGCTAAATTAGTAAATTGCATACATTTGAAAGCTGCTGAAAAGCCGAAGCCTACTCAAAGATGGGATATCTGTAAAACACATTGTAGTGGTGATTTAAAAAATCTGAAAACATTTTCAGCTACACAGCTTTATTACAAAACATACAGTTGTGGTTTGTAATTCATGGAATTCGTAGCATGTATATTGCAACTCCTTTCTTTAAGGGGACACAAAGGCTAAAAGCTGCGTCGCTCCAGCGCTGGACGTAGTTTGCTGCACATGTAGATGAATTTGTTCCGAAATACTGAAGTTCTGCAGCCACTGAGCTTCGGTGAAACCCAGAAGAACGTCTCATCACTGCAAAACCCAGTTAAACAACCAAACCGACGGTCGGCTGCGACGACTTCAAAGAGCAGTCATCTGAAACACGCACACAATACTTAATAATAAAGCCAAGTTGTTAACATAGGTTAACAAGTTGGCTTTAGCGAATAAATAAATACCCAGAGCATATTTATAGCCCACAACATCGGGGTATTATTTGCATCAGCTTACCCACACAAGCACCGGGGTCCTGTCCCGTCATTGTCCTACAGAGCTTCTTAAACTCGTTTGTACTACTCCACCATGTTTTTCCTTGCAGTGTGCAGCTTTTCAGGGGTCTTTATTCTTCGATTAGAGAGGCTTTCTCTACAGAAATCCACAAACTGAGCAAAAAGCTCAGGATCGCTAGTGAAGTCGCTATTGTTCTTCCTCTCCGAGCCCTTAGTTTACTTCCTGCTACGTACTTTGGGGCCGCCCACCATGTGACGGACCCGCTCACTTTAGACGCTCTGGTTTGTTGTAACTGTGAAGCAACACTTAACAAGTCGAGTCGCGTTACCGAAAGTACTGGTACGGTACGACTCGGCCAAAGGTTCTAGTGGAGAGATTCCTAATGTGTCTGTTGCCATATCCGTCAGAGTTAGATAAGTGATAAAAAAGCATTTTGTGATTAGCCCAGTCATTTTCCTGATCTGGCAGCAGTCTGTTTGCTTTAGCTTAGCATAAACCAATGTGTGAGTGAATGGGAACTACTAGCATGCTAGTAGATCCCATTTACTTGCATTGGTTTATGCTAAGGTAAGTTAAACTGTTTAGCATACGAACTGCTGCCAGATCAGGAGAATGACTGGGCTAATCACAAAATGCTTTTTTATCACTTATGTAACTAAATATGGAGTATCCCCTTAAAAAACAAACTGAAATAATGGGTTTAGCTGCTATAATGCAAATAAAAATGTATTTTAGATAAATTATAACTAAATTAAAAAACATTTTTGTGGAATATTTTCTTATAATAAAATGTTTAAAAAAAGATATAAAGAGCTAAATAACATGTTAACTGATATTATTTTATCCATTGACATGTGACAATGCCAATTTCTATCCTTAAAAAAAAACTTGGTTTGATGAAGTCACATATTTAACAAATGTTTGAACTATTTGAAACATCAGCAATTGATCGGAGGACAGCAAACTTTAAATTTTTACTTGGATTAGCTTTGCTTTACCTTAATCTCTATTGTATTAGTAAGGATTAAACAACGCTGAGCATTAGACAGTTATAATGCACGACGCAGAGTCAAGAACACCACGACGCGCAGCAGAGTGGTGTCACTCCGCGAAGTGCATTATAACCGTCTAATGCATGGCTCAGAGTTGTTTAATCCACTTATACCATGGTCCCACAAACATAACATTTTATAACAAATGTTTATTTCATGTACTGAACTCATCAAATATCCCACACTACAGATTTATGTGGGTCTTTAGTCGGTCTACTCTCTGAATGCTCGTCACAGATGGAGCCATTCTCTCGCTGCTGCGAAGATCTCCGTCAGGCGCAAAAAAACACATCAGCACACGCTGCATTGCCAGAATCACAAGATATGACTATTCCTGCACTTTTACGTGGAAATAAACACCGGTAGTATGCGGGGGTCCTGGGCAGGAGCTAACCTGAAGCTAGTAGCTCAATTGCTTATCGTTACTATGGAAACAGCTGTACTGGAGCGCTTAAGTGTAGGGATGTAGGTCCTAGATCTGAAAATAATGACTTGTGCCTTATAAGAAATGCAAAGCTCATATTTTATTACACACTCAAAACAGTAAACATTTTCTCACAATCTCAATCTCACTGACTTTTTGCTTGAGTTCAGGTATAAAAAGTTAAATAAAGGCAGTTAAACAGCATTACAGAGTCCAAAATACCCAGGAAAATAAGCCTCATTAGCACAGTAGTCAGAGCTACTGAGCTCATGATAGTAGTACAGCCTTCATCGTTGCTTGGAGCAGAACCTACTACTGTGGTAACTCAGCAGGCTGGTCTGACAGACCGTTGTAAATTGAAAAGGATTTCTTTGTACAGTACAGCTGTTGGGGAAAAAAATCATGCCACTTACCCACACTTCGAAGATCACACATTACCAGGCTTCACTGCATTGTTAGGATTGCATTGCAAAGGATTTTTAGAATGTGTACATTTCAGGAGACAATTCAGAAAGCTTTTACCTGAAACGTTTGTAAAGGGTCACGGTCTTCATCAAAATATCTAGCAGATACTATACCTAACAGAAACTGGTTAGGGTTTATATATTAGCATATATATATATATATACAATTTCACAACCAAACACAAATCCATAATCTTTGATGGTTACATTTGTTGGCACATTATTGCACTGCTTTATGTGACACTGACAGTTATATGAAAACGTAACAAAAAACTGTTACAAGGAAATGTGCTGTAAAAAAGAATTGCTATCAGTAAAATAACCACCTCTTGAACCGAACAATATTTACAGCTTTCCTGACAAAAAATGAAGCGTAACAAATGATGGTCAAATGCAAATAGACATAGCTTTTAGAAGATGGAATAAACAGCCTTGCCCATTTGGGAGACATAACCATGGGAGATAACAGAAGCTAATAAGGGCAAAGCTGTGTCATCACAAAAGTGTTTCACAATCACTGTAGCCTGAGGACAGGAGCTGCAGCACCTAAAAAGCTGCAACAGTCTTATTCCAGAAATGACTCAATCCTACTCATGTAAGAAGCCAAAATGATGGATTAAAACCTAGATTTAATTCCTGTATAAGAATGAAGTGTTTTAGATCCATTGTACATTACAGAACAGTTTAAAGTATGATTCTATAACATTAGTGTACTGTTCTCTTTGGATTTCCTTTGACATTTCCATTATAACCAGCATTTCTCCTGCAGAAATACAGTTTTGTCTTTTTTCAGATTTGTTTCTACCAGTGTGTAAAGAAGCTCAATACAGTGGAAATCCAGCCACCAACCAACACATTAATGCAAATGCGTTTTATACATCTGCCAATACAGTTTTTTACTTCCCAGCAAACACAGGCATCCGCCATCCATTATCTATATCGCTTATCCTTAAAAAGGTTGCAGGTGGGGCTGGGCTAGTGCTTATCCCCAGCATTCAAGGGGATGAAGGCGGGGTACACCCTAGACCGGTTGCCAGTCCATTGCAAGGCAGCATAGAGACAGACAGGACAAACAACCATGCATGCATACACTCATACATAAGGTCCATTTTCAGATAATCTAGAGTAGCCTACCATGAAGGAACACATGCATGCAAAGGGAGAACATGAAAACTCCATGCAGAAACACCCTGAGCTGGGGTTTTTACCCAGGATGGTGACAGTGCTACCCACTGTCACAGACGATCATATTCATTATTTTATTCAGACTAAGATATAGAACATTGGTTTTGCTGGAAAATGTTTTTATTTTTCTCACAGGCCTAGATTGCAATTAATCTTTAATCTGACAGGTTACTATTACCAATTACGAAAGCTCTTTTTCCATCCTCCTCCAGCAGCAGCACACTGGCGTAAGAACTTAAGGGCATGTGTGCCCAATTTGGGACCACCACACATCTGCATTTACTGCCACTCTGGTTCCAGCACTCCTCCTCTCTCTCTCTCTCTCTCGCTCGCTCACTGTCTCTCTCTCTCTCTCTCTCTCTCTCTCTGCCCCTCATGGTATTCCTGCTCAAAGCGTGCAGACAAACTAACGTGTGATCCTCACCAAACTCTTTAATATCTCCCTGACACATGCCATCATCCCCACATGTCTGAAGGCCACAAAAAATAGCCACAAACACTCTCAGTGATTACAGACTGATAGCCCTCACTTCCATAATCATGCAGTGCTTTGAGCGATCCGTCTCCCAGCACATCAAAGATTTCTCAACCAACACCAGTTTGCTTACAGGGTAAACCAATCCACAGAGGATGCAATTGCTATCACACTCCACACACCGCTCAGCCACCTGGAGAAGAAGAGCTATGTGAGGATAGTTTTTGTGGAATACAGCTCTGTTTTTAATACAATAATTCGAAACATTCTCTTTATCAAACTGCTAAAGCTACAGATCCACCTCTCCACTTGTACCTGGATCAAAAACGTTCTGTCGAGCTGTCCACAGTACACAAGACTCAGCCCTCACCACTCCTCTACACTCACACTCAGCACTGGTTCCCCATAAGGCTAGGTTCTGGGCCCTCTACTGTACATCCTGCACACATATGACTGCTCTCTGACCCACCCGAACAACTACATCATAAAATATGCAGATGACACCACTGTGGTTGGGTTAGTCTTTGATGAGGACGAAACAGCATACAGGGCAGTGGTGGTTAAACTGTTGCTCTGCTGCCCAGAAAACAACCTGACCCTTAACATCTAAAAAATGTAAGAACTCATCATGGACTTAAGGAAAAACAGAAAAGCATAAATAACAGGAATAAAAATCTTGACATGAAGTTGCTACCTATGGAGAGTGTGCTGACATATTGTCTGGGTGTATGGTATGCAGGCTCCACAGTTGAGGACAGGAAGTTGGTGCAGAGTGTTATCAACATTGCCAAGAAAAAATAATCATTGGATTTCTGCCCACCCTGGAGCATATTTCCCTAACCTGCAGCCTAAAGAAAACCAAGGCCATCACAGGAGATCCCTCACCCCCTGCCCACTCTCTGTTTGCACTGTTACCCTTCGGGACAAGTTTCTGGGTAATCAGGTCACACACCACCAGACTGACCAACAGCTTCTTCCCCTGGGCCATCAGAAGTGCAAATACTCACGGACACAGTCAACATTGAATAGGCTTCCATAACATCCCCTACACTCATATTGTTTTGATGTCTTTCGAAACTTTTTATGACTTTTTTTATTTTGTGCATGGTGGCTCAGCTGGAGCACCCTTAATTTTGTTGTGCCTCCTGATACGATGACAATAAAAACTGTTCTATTCTATAAGAATAGAAAGGGTCTAATCAAGACTAGTTTTTAAAATAAATGGTTGTACATCCGAAATGATTTCATGTTACAGACCAACTTGTTAATTTTTTTTTTACTTTTGCAATTGTTTTCAGATGACTCCTAATGGCTTTATGTTACATTTGGTTAGGCTACGAAGTCAGATCATGAAGCTGGGGATGGCTTCAAATTCAAGATAAGAGTCATAAAACTTGGATTTGCCAGTTATCTTGTTGCAAACTACTATTAGCTACTAAATTAATTTATTTCTATACTTTTTAAAAACCAAAGGAACATGGCCACTAATATATAGTTTTCCGCAATGTATCAGCCGCTAATGAAACACAAATTGTTGGACGTGCTAATCAATTTCTTATATCAGTGGTCTGCAACTCCAGTTCTCTGCTGCCGCTGTACAAGTTTTGGAAGCCTGCTTGCTCCAAAATATCTGAATCCAAGAATGGTTAATCACCAGGTCTTTGGAAAATCTGCTAACATGCCAGGTAATTCGGTCACCAAGCTTTTGATGCTGTTGTTTTGGAGCAGGGATGCGTCCAAAAGTTGCAGGACAGTGGCATCCAAGGACTGGAGTTGTCAATCCGTTTTATACTGTTTCGTGCACGACATTGTATAGGACCAAATTCAGGGTTTTCCTTATTTTTTGACTATGAACTTTTTTAACTGTAGACTGCATTATTGTACACACACTGAGTTCAGGGTTTTACCCAATATCAATACATCTCACTGGACACTCAACCGATTTCTGATTGATTAAAAACATGCTTTCCTGTATGCTAAACTATTTCTGTACAGCAGAGGATATAGCCAAGCAATTGAAAAGATTCTAAGATAATTTGAAAAAAGAATGTCCTTGGCATTTCATGTAATAATGTAGGAACCACATAAAAACCAGTGGGTTATACAGGTTTTTCCAAGAATGGGCAAAGCATCACAGAAACAGATAGCTGGTCACCACTGAAGTGTTGGTCAGATCTATGGCATTTTATTTGTTTTTTTAAATACTTTTATAGAATGTAGTGCGCAAATTTGAATATATGCTGATAAATAGGTATCAAGAAATGGTCTTAATCTCAGAGTTAGATTGGTGTGAGGAAAAATAAATCTAGAATAGGTATTAAAACTAAAAGGAAAAATGGTTATCTCAACATAGATTGTCACACACACACTCCCCTGGGGACTGTAGACCCCCCTCCATCATTTAATGACTACATCCTGTGCAAAATTTAATTACCCCAGGCATATCTTGTAACTGGGAGATAAATATAACATGCTCTCTAGCCTACAGTGTGCACCAGCATGAGTGATAAGCTTCAGGATTATCCATCTCCATATGACCTTAATATTTCAAAAATTATGTGTTCTTTCATCCCAGGTGTCTGAATGTAATACATTCTCATAACAATATAAAGGCTGTAACATTATTGGGACATTGAAATAATTGCAATATATGACTAGGAGTAACGTAATGGAAAAAAGCCAAAAACTCAGATTTTTTGTCATATAATAAGGTGGTTCAGACTCTATGGATTCAAAATGGTTGTTTCACTGTGGCTCCCCACAGTTGCCTGATAATGATCTGATCAACAAAGGTTAAAACCCAATGGAGGATGACTCAGAGGAACATTCTATTCTCCTCACAGCTGAAAATCAGTCTTGAGATCCTTGCCCCTCTGCTAAGCTTCTGTATGAGTCAGCTGCTGACTTTCAGTCCCAGCATCCCACAACCACCTCACGCCCGCTTTGTGTACTTGTGTCTCACCAGGCTGTAATGCCATTATAATCTACCACTATTAAGCTTTCTTTCCCACCCCTAATCCTTGCTTTAATTTTGTTTGCCTGGTCTCTTCTCTACAAATCATGTTTACCTTCATCTGAGGCTCCCAAACCACATCTTACAATGCTGTTTAAAGTATTTTACCACTTATTTTTCCTCTAGTTTTACTTTAGTGCTGCACTGTGATGTTTTTTAGATCAGCAAAAAGATAACCTGAGTAAATCCAAGTGTAATTTGCAATGATTTCGTTGAGTATGAATGAATGTGATTTAGATTGGAAAAGAAGCTTTTCAAACCAACCCGGCCATATGTGAAAAAGTAATTTCCCCATAAACCTAATAACTAAATCCATCATCAATGGCAGCATTAATGGACTTCTAGGTTTTGCTGTAAGTGGCAATGAATCTTGTTCCTCACTTTTTCAGGAATTTTGTTCTGCTTTTCTTTGCATTAACATTTTATTTTGGCACTACGGGGGGTTATGAGCATTACAGCCTTTCTAATTTCTTACAATGGCAACTAAAATGTGTTGGTGTCCGGACTTTGATAAGGTCATGCCAAAACCTTTTTTTGTTTTGTTGCCATTCAGTGGAAAACTTGCTGGTGTGCTTTAGATAATTGTCTCACTGTATAACCTAAGTGTGCTTGAGCTTAAGGTCACAAACTCCTAGCTGGACATTCTCCCAGAGGTTTTTCGGATAGCAGAATTCATGATCCCATCAATTATGGAAGGCCATCCGGTTCCTCGAAGCAGTCCTGGAACACCACACTAGAACCATTATGTCCTGTCAGCATGATGTTCTTTTTCTAAAATGATATAATACCAGATGTTAAAAGACCTACACCTTCAAAAAAGTTTCCATTTTGTCTCAGTCCACATTATGTTTTCTTAGTGATCATTAAGATATTGTTTGGTAAAGGTGAGGCTGGACTTTGTGTTCTTTTTCATCTTCCAATTTAAAGTTTGAATCTCTTTCATTGAAGCCATTTTTGTTGAGTTTCTTTTTTGCTGATAAATCATAAATTCTGACTTTAACTGAAGAAAGTGAGAATGCAGTGCTTTAGATGTTGTTCTGGGTTCTCCTGTGACTTCCTGGATTAGTTGTCAATGCAGTCTTGGATTAAGTGTGGTCAGCCATCCCTGGAAAGCCTTTTTTGTTAAAAAATCTAAATTAAATTTAATGGAAAAACTTGTCCAGAGATGCTTTTTATATGTGCCTTATTTAGGTTTTTTCTTTAGGGAAGGTTTTCCGAAAATCTGAAAGGTGAAAGTGTCACAGAAAAGGAAACAGAAGAGAAGAAGAACAGAAGAAAATGTCCTTTCTTCCTCCAGTCTTTGTTTTCTTTTGAGTTTGTATTTGGTCTACAGTTGGAATCTTCTATCTATCATAGAATTCACCTCAAAAATATGCCCTACATTTCATGATTTAGAGAAAATATAGCAAAACAACTGACAGCAGTATACCCATCCAGCTATTTTATCCTTTTGTTTTTAAACAGGCTCATAACACTAGAACTACCAGAGAGCAGCCATTTGGCTTTTCTACCTATAAAGCCCACAGGTAAGCCGAAAGGCTGGATGGCCCCCTGTGAACCTTCCTTTTGTTATGTAAACGGGGCAATCACTGGGACACCACAGGGGGGGGGATATGCTGAGCCACTTCACTCAAAACACCTTGACATAAAATGGGGGAGGGGGAGAATCAGGTAGGAGCAGGATTGCTAACTGACTGTCTGAGCAGAATATATGAGCTGAATCAAAATGTAATATATGTAGAAGGATGTAGACGTTATCAGAACCCTACAACACTGGGCTTCCAACATCCCCACCAGACACATAAGAAAAGTAATAGAATAGAACCACATCAAATAAAGCACTCAAAATCTGGGGTTATCCCAACTGGGCCTTCATGATATTTACTAATAATAATAATAATAAAAAAGTATTATCAGGATACAGTGTTAGAGAGTGGAAGTGAGTGAGACTTAGAACTTAGGCTTAAAACTTTATACCAGTGGTTGAAAATACCTGAGTGGTGAATTCATCACGGTCCCTCTGTCTTGTTGATTGTGGAATTTCTCGCCGCTGTTGACTGTGCCGAGGATGGTGGTTTTCCGGCTAAGCAGTCGTTGTGCCAGTGACAGCGATGTAAAGAAATTGTCCGTGGTAACATTTCTGCCCTTGTCCAGGAATGGTTCCATCAGCCTCATCACTACATTTTCGGACAGTCTCTCTCCACTGGAACGACTGGGGTCCTTGCCAAGATATGGGAGGACATTGCAGATGTATTTGGATTTCAAGTCACAAGCCACCCAAAACTTGATCCCAAACTTGTCAGGTTTTGTTGAAATGTATTGCAGGAAACAGCAGCGAGTCTTTGACGGGAAAAGCTGTTCATCAATGGTGATGTGTCGACCAGGGTTGTAGGATGTGATGCAGTTGGTGACAAACGAACCCCACACACCGGAAATTGCAGCAAACTTATCCGTCTTTGCTCGCTCACTGCGGGTGTCCTTGTCGTCAAAGCGTAGGTGTTGCATGATTTCTTGGAAGCGATTTCGGGACATAGTTGCCATGATCTGGGGGTTTCCCAGGTTTGCTGACCAGCAGTCATGCAGTGATGGAACCTTGGTCAGCCCCCGCAAGATAACAATAGCAATAAATGCCATTAGTTCAGGGAGGGCCATGAACCAGTCCACATGCTCCATTTGCCGTGCATGTTCAACAGTACAGTGTCGAATGGAACTTAGCATTTCCAGAGTATTTCCACTGCTCAAATACATAACTGATATTTTGAAATCAGACATATAATATCATATCTTTGACATAACATAACATCACAGTGTGGGCAAACAGCAACAGTCAGTCTGGTTTTTATGAGTTGAGACAGGGAGAGACAGGAAAAGAGAAAATAGAGGGAAAGAGCAAAACAGACAAAAACAATGTACAAATTCTTAAATATAACAAATCAAATGTGTTTCGGGTGTATCTCAGTTTGAAAAAAACGTTACATAAAATAAATCTTGTACAGATATCAACTTGATGAGCAATTCTGTAAATGACTAGTGGGGCTACCACAGATTTTGAGTGCTTTATTTGATGTGGTTCTGTTCTATTACTTTTCTTATGTGTCTGGTGGGGATGTTGGAAGCCCAGTGTTGTAGGGTTCTGATAACGTCTACATCCTTCTACATATATTACATTTTGATTCAGCTCATATGTTCTGCTCAGACAGTCAGTTAGCAATCCTGCTCCTACCTGATTGTCCCCCTCCCCCATTTTATGTCAAGGTGTTTTGAGTGAAGTGGCTCTGCATATCCCCCCTCCTGTGGTGTCCCAGTGATTGCCCCGTTTACATAACAAAAGGAGGGTTCACAGGGGGCCATCCAGCCTTTCGGCTTACCTGTGGGCTTTATAGGTAGAGCAAAAAATCCTGGGTCTTCTAGTGATAAGCACACATGTAATTTCCTTTTCGATGACTACTTTATCAAGTCATTAAAAGTTAGATGTGACATCTCCTCCTCCTCAGATTCAGATGTTTTTGGCACAGAATGAAATTTTTAGTCAATTCGGAGACCACGATCTGTGCTCTTGTTCTCAGCTATACGTTTGTGGGGAGCATTCCCAAAGGTGTCAGCCAGGTCAGCTTCCAATAAAGGTCCTGACTGGAGTTTTCTGCAGGAAACTTGTTTTTTTCACTGCAAGGGGAGGTATGGTTGTGTATTTAAACACTGCTTTGTTTGGTGCTTTCTGGTGGGTTTTGAGGATGCAAGGGTGTATGTGTATGATGACATTGTTCCAGCAATATGCAGTTGCCAAATAATCCCTTTATCTATTGCTTTTCTGAGAATCTCCTTTTACAATTCTTCCTCTAAAATATGAAGGGTTTGATATGGTACATGGTTCCAATCAAAATCGTTTCTTATTTTGTCTTGTAGCTTCTTATCACAATTTTACATAATTTAATGGTTTGGGGTGTTATATTAAAAAAAATGTAATATATGAGACTGAAGACCTCTTCAAAGAAGCATAATCCAACAGAAACAAATATCACATATTTCTAATATTTACAGGGTGCCATGTGTGTATAAGAGTGTAATCTCCAAAGCAGAGAGCAGGATCCAGGTTTAATTTAACATCTCTGAAGCTGAAGGATGCAGAGAAATATGCAAGTAAAGAGTTTTTGGGTTTTTTGGCGCTGAGGCATCCTGTTGAAACAACAACAGATATTGCTTCAAACAGCTCCTTTGTGGCCCTTGAGTTTGAAAAGCCTTTGAAGGTAAACAACCAAAGGGGCTTTAAACAAGGTTTCTATGTGTGGAAACCGAGATCAGCCAATCATTTTCGGGCTGAGTGGAGTGCAAACCACTCACCTCTGGTGAGATTTTGCTCTCCTCACCTCATCTCCTGAGCTGTGTTGAAAACAACCCCCACTTTAACCACCCCTGCCTATCTCAATGCAATCACATCTTCCTCAGTTCACATCAGGTCAGTTTGTTTCATGTCTGTTCTCAATACCTCTGATGAAATTGTATTTCACTGCATAATCAAGCTCTGGATTCCACTTAAACAACTCATGTTTCTCCCAAACTTTTCTGAAAAGTTTGGGAGAAACAACCTAAGAAGTCTCCATGCTATCTCATTTACCCCAGTTATATGGAAAAACTGCAATCACACCCCTGTTTCAAGAAGCTGAAGTTTGTCGTAGGAGCAGGTGAGGGAAAACATCAGGCATCCCAGATCATTTATATTTATGATATATAAAAATCTCTCCTCTGTTTGGCTTATCTTGTCCTGCCTTCAAAGAAATAACTTACTTTACTTCGCTGGGGGTGTTCCTAAGAAAAATTCCAACTGTTTCTTCCTCAGCTCTTCCTTCTTGGCTAAAAAAATGTAACATGGATATACTTTTTTTCAAACCTTGAATTGAGACCAGCAACAAGCTTGGTCTTGGGCACGTACTTCCTTGGGCACTGCACATACTACTGGATAGTTTGATTAGGGGGCAGAGTACAGAACTCAGACTGGACAGAGTTCTGGGTTTGTAGCTTTAGAAACAATGCAAACATTGGGACCACATGGTAGATCATCAGCTGTTTTCGTTTCACGACTGAAAAAGACAGCAGCAGTGTTGCAGAACAAATGTTTTTAAACATATGTTTTGTTTAAGAAAATTACAAAAATAGTAACTTCGAGTGGCTTGAACAGGTAACTTTGATCTGATCACTGGTATGGAAATAGTAATATAACAGAGTAGTCGTAACTAAAAAAAGTAGTCATGTTTAGAGTAAAGTGCTACTAAATATCCCATTACTGGCATCTCCACAAAGGACACAGGCCAGACCATGTTTCGACATGTTGTGGAGCTGATAATGGTTAGCTCCTACTAGCAGAAAAGTGCTCTGCTCTCTTCTGGGGGCAAAAACAATAGACTACAGCCTTCCCATGGGCAGGCGAAAGCCAAGGTAGGCCAGGCAATGATTGCTAATTTGCTCTGTGACCTGGAAGAGAATGGCCTTTTTCTGACTCGCTCAATTTTTGCCGTCTGTTTCCTTTCTGTGGATAATGCAGGCAAAGGGGGTTGTTGATTACCAAGACATCTAACTAGCAGACCAGCTAAAAATAGTCAGAAATGTATTACACCCGTTCAATTGCTTATTAACACAAAGAGCAAATCAGCAAAAAAAATAGTCAATGATTTAACAGTTTAGACGGATTATGTAATTTTCTATTCATTTATGCAGTGCAGGTGCAATGCATTTCTTAGAAACAGTGGTTACACCACAGTAAATCAAAGAGAAACAAAATCTTTGACTATTTTTTTTTTCAGTTTATCCAGTAAATGCTTACGGTTGTGAAGAAAGAGCATTTTTATTCAAGGATATTCCTTGAAATTTCCATATCAGCCTTTTCTTCATATCTGGCATATGTTTGGGTAAGGTTTTTGTAGCTTTTTCTCATCTAAAAAATTTTTTATGCCTTATCTTGCCATAGTTTATTTCTGTAAAATACCAATTTAGTGTCGGAAAGCTCACATGTGGGGCTCGTGCTCGGTGTGCTCAATATTTCCTTCAGAGACTGTGGGGCAGAAGAATCGATCTGAATCTGTGTTCACATTTACTTCTGTTGGAATTAATAGACCCAGAGCTGTGTTGAAATTGAAAACATGTTGCACTTACATAGCAGCCAGCAATCACAGTCCAATCTCTATCCCAAAAAAGCCTAGCGAAGACGGATGTTGCTGAGACATCAGTTTGTACAAGCTGAGAATAGAATTTAGAACCACACTAAAAAAATCTGTGATTTGCTCCTAAAATTTGTTTTGAGATACTATGCCTTCTACTCTTTAATGTTTTTTTACTAAAAAACCCTCTTGATAAAAGTGATACAAAGCATTATACATTAATAGCACTTTTATAACACAGGTATATCACTGGAATTCAACCTAATTTAGAGATAAAAAACTATACTTTAATTAGATGGTTATTTTAACATTATCAATTACATTTTATACAAATCTCATAAGTCAATTACATAGATGTTCATTTGAACCAAGTAATAATCTTTAATCATTTCAAAGTAATTGTAGTTATCTGGAGTATTATGCAATTGGTTTTGATTCCACCCAGGGTCAGAAATGAAAATAAATATCTTGAACATTGTTTTTTTTTAGTTAAAAGTTGCCAAGTGACTTAGCAGTCACTTCATGCACACCTTTACAGAGGCACTAGAGCACAGAGTATATCTAGCTTTCAAGAGAACTCCCCGCTGTTTGTTTTCTTAAACACATTTTCTTGACCCTGATGAGAAATCTCACAATTAAGCGAAGGAATTTTTATAAGAAGTTGATTAAATAAATCCATGTTGCAAGAGAGAGAGCGCAACAACCACCTTGCTTTAAATAAAGAATAGGCGTTTTCAAGAAATGCATTACATTAAAGATACTTTTTTGTCTTATGTCAACCCTATTTAAATATAAAAATAATAATTAAATCAAACTAGAGGGTTAATTTAACAATAAATCATTTAAAATCCTGCCAAAGTTTTGAAGGGTTATTCATGTGTTTGGTGAGAAATGAAGGTGTGGTTGATGGAACACGAAAGAATCAAAAAATTGATAATAATGTCACAATAAAGCTTGGTTTATGCTTGACACATCCATGTCATTTCAGCAACCACGCCCCTCCGCACGGCATCTGAGAAGTCCACATTTTCCGAACCGCGCACTTAGGAAATTTTCTAACCACTCGGACGGTTGCACACGGAAAAACATGGCGGACTGGCAAGAGCTTCTACTTGTGGAAGTTCGTAAATAAAGACATCTTTATGATTTGCCCTATAGACATCACTGTGATCAAGATATGGTTTGATGAGTGGACCATCTCCTTTTTCGTCTTTTTTCCTAATAGTAGTAAAAGTTGTTCGTCTTTGTTTATGCTCACGGGTGTCGCCATCTTGTAAACAGTGATTTCTACTTCTATTATGGTGTAGTATTGTATGCATGCCGTAGAGCCCTACGCCGCCCCCTACAGTCTTCAACAATATTGGCTCACAGTAGGGACAAGCCGCAAAAGGCAGTGTTTCCCACACATAGACTAATGTGTGGCGGCACAGGTTAAACTCCGACCGCCAAATATTGCGTTTTGTACTTCTTTTTTACGCTATTTTACGCACACCTCCAATACTACCCGACTGCAGCTGCAACACCTCCGCCTCTTCTTCTTTCTCAGACAGCTTGTGTCTGCGTGACAGCAGGGGGATATTTCTGCAGGCGGAGAGTTTGCCCGATGTTTGGATTTAGTCCTCAGCCAAGGGCAAGCGGGGTAGTATATTAAACTGTTTTTCCGGGTTAGGAGGAGGAAAGCGGGAGAAACCATAAGACACTGCAAACATTGGGCATACTTGCTAGGGGTGTGCGATTTGATGATTTAAGACCGTGAAGCGATCTACACGTTTGACGATCAGTCATTTTTGGGAGATCGTTTTATACCGATTCACAGTTCTGCTGCTGTATTTCTGCCTTTGTTTGCGATTAACATCCTCCTCTCTCTGCTCTAAGCTAATTACCCCCGTCCATCTCCTCCCTCCCCCTTTGCCTGTGCGCAACCTGTAAATAAGCATGGCGTTGCCGTATCTGAGAGTGTAAATGAAGTTTTCGTTCCGAAGTCGAAGTCCTCATCCGTTGAATGGAACTGGTTTGGTTTTTCACCAGACAACAAAGAGAAAACAATATTTGCAAAGTTTGCGAGGAGAGCATCAAGGCAAGTGATCGCAACACCTTAAACTTATTTACTCACTTGAAGAGAAGGTATCCCAAACAATACAATGAGCCTTCTGGCAACTAAAGCTATAAAGCCGACTGCGGCAGCAGTGGCTAGCGCTTCTTCTTAGTTCAGCAAGTGCTAGAAAAAATTAGGGATGCACCGATACCGATACTGGTATCGTGTATTGGCTCCGATACTGCCTAATTTACTGGTATTGGTATCGGTTAAACTTAACCGACTCCATGAACCGATACTCAAAATGGGGAAAACCTGCAACAAATTCACCAAAAAATATAAATTTTTCACTTTAAATTTTATTTTTGTGGTAATTTTATATTTTACATCTGTTATTTTATCTCAGTTAGTTTGTAAAGTCTGGTGCCTTTAGTCTCTTCAAGAAAGGCACCAGAAGTTATACAGTTTATTAATTCAACAATATGTGGCAAGGTACACAACGAGGGCCCAGGCGGAATTCGATCCCATGACTCCGAGGTAAAGGTCATGTGCGCTAACCAGTCAGCCAAAGGAATATCCCTGTGGCCAAGCAGCCAGGGCACATAATCTATCGGAGCCATAGTGACAGGACCTCCACACTGTCACAAACAGTATCGGATCGGTATCGGGTATCGACAGATACACAAAATTCAGGTATCGGTATCCAGACTGAAAAAGTCGGATCGGTGCATCCCTAGAAAAAATAATCGTAAAACTTACCCCCTACGACACAGACGGCAAACTATCCGTGCAGTTGTGCAGCTGCTTTTTTTCCCCAAACACCGCTATTCCACGCAAGTACGTTTAATGCGCAGGGAGTTGCAGGGAATATTAGCAATATGTTTGGATGGATGGAAGAATAATTTGAACGGCTTATATTACAGTCTATCTTCATTATTTTATGTAGCAGCAACACTTTGTATACCGTTGTGTTTTTACACTACATTGTTATCACTTACGTTTTTATTAGGCAGCTTTATGTGTAGCTGTTTATAATATGAGCATTCTGCAAAAAACATTTGAACTAGTTAAAGCTGCATTTATCCCGTTGTATTAGGATTATGAATTGGTGTATTATATATTGCACAATACACCTTGCACATATTTGCAGCTACATATTAGTCTTTTATTTTGAAAGATTAGATTTTATTATATTTTCTGAATGTCATATTTTTAAACTAAAGTAATCTGTGGTTAACACTGGCAAAAGGTATAAATGCTGCTAGAAGGCGTCTCGGCTAGTTCTGCATGTCTCATTTCTGCGAGGAATGTACATGCGTCAAGCATAAACCCAGCTCAACACCATATATTGCTTACATTTAGGAAATAACACAATATCCTCTTTCTTATAGTTTTTTATAACGTTTGAATCACATAATCATATTCATAATTACCATAAGCTTTAAATGACATTACACGTTTGTTATTAATCCAGTAAAAACACATGATTACATGCACCGACTAAAAAGAACTAAACAAACTCTTTGTCACTGTCTGAACGGTCTTATTTTAGGCCTGTGAGAATTACCAAAATTATTTCTATTTGCCAAATATCACAATAATGAGAGAGAAAATCAGTCAGAGATTAATTATTATTTAAATATGAGAGATTTACATATATTTCCTCTGTATTTGGTAGCATGTCTTTTGCATTTCTTTTTGTGATGGCCACAGCAAAAAAAATACTTTGTTGTCCTCAAGCCACTTTGTAACCACTTTGACTGTATGCTTAGGGTCTACGTCCATTTGGAATACATCTCTTTCTGGCTGATGATTTAAGATGTTCCTTCAACATTTTCACATGATCTTATTTCTTTGTGATTGTTATCTATTTTGTGAAGTGCACCAGTTCCTTCAGTAGCAAAACAGCCTAAAAACACAATGCTGCCACTACCATGTTCCACCACTGGGATGCTGTTCCCAAGCTTTCAAGTGTCCCCCTTTTGCCTCCAAATGTTACAGTGGTCATTATGGCCAAACAGTTCCCATGTAGTTTCTTCAGACCACAGGATATGTCTCCAAAAAGGAAAGTCTTTGTTCCTGTTTACCGAAGTCCAGAGAATCTCATCATCCAATCTGATAGAGCTGGAACTACTTTGCAAATATGAATGGTGGAACAATTTGAATCTCTACATGTGCAAACCTGATAGAGACATACTATTGTAAATATTTGGATAGGTTGCTCTAAAAAAACAAAAACAAACAAAAAACAGTTGGGCTAAATGAAAAATGCACTCCACACTTTTAAGATTTCCGTCATGAAAAAAATTTAAAGCATGCATAATATTTCTTGTGTTTCACAAGTTTGCATTGGTCCTTCACATAGTACCCACCAAAAATCTGCTTAGGTATATGGTTTTAATGTGACATTATGAAAAAAGTAAATAGCACTTATACTGCAGAACAAACCATGTAGAAACACTTCTTATAATAAATTGTAAGGCAATGCAATTGTTTCATTTTAAGGGGAAAAAAGGTTCCCCACATTTATTCTTTCTTCTTAACTTTCACATATTTTTTTGTAATATGGAGCTGTAGAGCAAACACTTTAGAGATTGTAACCACTGTTGGAGGAGCCTCAAAAGCTTTTCCAGGTCTGGACGAATGTTTATGTGCAATCTTTAAGTAAAAAAACATCACAGTGAAACTTTACTCCAGCCTGGCCAGACAGGACCCATTTCTGAGGGAAGACAAGATGATTGCATTGTGCTGCAGGTACAAACCAATTCTGTGCTTTGAAAATTCAGTTCTGTCATTGAGTTTTATTACTATGCAGAAATGCATCTAAATCATCACTCTGAGAACATTACATTGCGCAGACTTGATATTGTCAATGAATCTTGCCATATTCACCATGCTTTTTCATATAGCAATAGAGAATTTGTAAGCAGCACTGCACATTAATTTGTAAGGCCATTCTTTTTAAGCAAACAAAAGAAGCAGCACTCCCCTCTGTGCTTGTGCTTCTGCTCTCTCTCATAATGATGACTCTCTTTACTCTGTGCATCCTACCAAGTTCACCAACAATTTAACCTTTTTTTTTACAGCAGCTGTTTCTATGACAACGAAACACCCTGCTGCAACTTTAAAATGCGATAAACATGACAACCAGACAATGGATTTGATTAATCTTGCTTGCCTCTACTGACTGAGATCAGATACGACCCACAAATAAAAATGTAATAATTGTGTTGTTACTGCTCACAAATTGTACGTGTGAATATATCTGAGCCTTGGGTAAAACCCAAGCTTCCTAAGCTACAATATTACATCTAAAGTGAGTTACAACACTACAATTTTTTAGGCAGGTCAGAAACGCATCCAACAGTGCACTAATATCCAAGTAAATCTCTAAGGTAAAGCTGCAGAAGCTCTTTTCATGTTATAAAAATATAACTGTATTATTGCCTGCTGGAGGTTTATGAGGCTGTAGTTGCAAAAAGGGAAACCTTGGGCTTTGTTCTGTTTTCCTCCCTTATTGCATTTGACAGTACAGTGACCACATATATGACCATCCTGTCAGTGGTTTTAAGAAACGGCTTTGTCTCTGATCCCTGTGGCTCGGCGAAACATCATCTCGTAAAATTTTGTCCAGACAGCTTCTGCTTTTAAAAGGAGCAACACATGATTATGTGTGGCATGATGATGATGATGATGATGATGCTCTACCCTCTGAGTCTGCCAATCATGGAACTACAGTAAAATTAATCACTCTTGGGACTGTCAGTTGGCGTCAGCCCGGAGACATTTATCTTTGAACCCATGTCAGTAATTTGGCAATAACAGTTCCTTTGATTAATTCACTGCCTGAATCTCTGCCAGAAGACCAGAGGTACAGAGACAGTGACAGATTGATGTTGCTTTTACCCTGTAATTCTGTGGCCCTCAAATTTTACAATGATTAGGCTGGTTTACAAATGACTATACTGATAAATAGCCTGCTCCTAAACTACTCCTGTAATAATAAACTGTGTCTGGATTATTGTTTGCACACAGATCTCAATTCTGAGGTGAGTTCAAACTAAAACAAGGTTAAACACTGCTGGGAACATACTTCTGATTTCATGGAGCATTAATACAGATTTATTTCCAGTACCGCTTCACTGGGTTCCCCTGATCTGTTTTATTCATGCTGCTTTGGTGAAATTGTTGATACATCTTAAACTAACAAAGTTCATATAAAGACCAAAAAAGTTCTGCAGAGAGGAGAAAACACAATAATTTGTCAAATGTGAAACGGCAAAAAGCTTATTCAGCTTATGTGCTTCCCAATATTGTTTGCTCTCCTGCACAATTTTGACACTTACCTCAGTGCCTCCCATGGGTGTGCCTTAGAGTTAATGTTTTAGGTTTTGTTTTGTTTTTGTGAGTGTTTATTTTTATCTTTTATTTTCCCAAAAATGTCCAGACCGCATTCTTTTCTATGGGGGATATGGACCTTTGTGACCATCATCTTCCATACTATTGAGCTCTTTAGAAAGACCTGAGTTATATTTCAAAAATTGCTTGTGCAGTACTTTTCAATTTCAACCAAATGGCAAATTTAAACTTGTGCTAAATAATACATAGTTTGTATTTTAGACAGTAACGGTCTGATTTATCAAAGGTTTGTGATTTTTAAAATATAAACAAACTCACAGCGGGCACAAAAACATGCAGCAGGGGATTTACTAGACCTGCAGCAAGATGCGTGCAATCCATCTAGCGCTTTTGCCCTGATTACTATGTAATGTGGCCGTTTCTGTCAAAAGGCCTAAAATATTGGGAGAAGAAAATCTAAATAAGTAGGTGTTCCAAGTACAGTGTGATTTATCAAACCTAGAACTTTTTGTGTCAGATATTTTTGCCTCTATCTTTACCATCTCTCAAAGGCATATCTTAACTTTGCCCTACCATGACTCAACAGAATTTTATTAATGATAAACAAATAATATAATTCACACAGATTCCAACCTAATAGTAATTAATACATTAATGGCCATAAGCAATACATTTTTTTTCAACCTTTTTTTTCCAAAGACATATAACTCATGCATGCTCACCGTGTCTGTACCTGCAGTTTATTTTTTTGGATCCCCATTAGATCCCACCACAGCGGTTACTAACATTCCTGGAGTCGAATTTATAAAATTTAATAATCATCTACAGTACATTACCACAATGACATATATGACATTTTACAAGCGATATTCATACATTTCAGATTACATACAAAAGCCAGATATAATTAACTTTTAAAATTTCAACCTTCAAAAAATACCTAAAACATTCAGGGGGATCCAACGCTAAAATTAGATTTTGAGACTTTAAAAAAAGAAAGAATACATGCGATTAGTTCTCATATATTTTTTAGATGATTTATTCGGTTCTTGATGTGTTCTGTAGACAGAAGATTTGTGCAGGAAGTTTGTGGTAGCACGTTCTATAATTAATTTAGCATCACAAGCATATCTCGTACAATCATATGTTTGTCTTAGAGTAACTCTCTTGTAAAATTATTCTGGTTGACCTGTTACAATATTTTTTAAATTATATGAGTAGGTTCTACCACAATTTGACATTTAATTGAAGCTATGATACAGTGTGCTGTATTTAAACAACATTAGTAGAAAATGGTCAATTGGGACTAAGCAAGCTGCCTTGTTCTGCACAAACTTCAGCTTGAATAAGTCTTACTCTGGCACACAGCATCTGCATAGTTTAGAGAGTGATGCACGTACACAGTATGCATTAAATTTATTTATGACAAACGAACAGTGTTGCTACAGTTACTTTGAAATAGTAATCTGATTACTGACTACTGATTACTCCGCCTACCTTGCTTACGACGACACTGTCCTTCCCTGTTCAAAGAAAATGGTTAAATGAAACTGCTTATGTGCTCTGTTTACGTCCTGCCCATCCCAGTAGCATAGTATCATAGCGTAGTAGCATTTCTTTAGCCATGGTACTGGAAATGTATAACAAGTGTTTTTACTAATTTAATTGTATATATTTTTGCAGGATTTGAAATCAGATGTAATTTTGAGCTTGGTATATGGTGTGTATGTGAAACATGTTTGTGCGTGTGCGCGCAACGCTGAGCGTGGTGAGTTTAACTTCCGCCTTGTGTGCATGTATGGGCAGCCGGGGAAGGCAGCAGCAGGAAAAATATGTGTAGTGTATTAATGTGCGATGCAGCCATTAAAGCCCATCTCTCCAGTGACCCGGTGCCTTTGCTGTTTTTCTGTGCTCCACCACACCGACGCAAGAGACGGGAAATAACCCCGGAGACAGAACTGTGTCTTCGGCCCTGGAGGAAGCATCTCCCCTGTGTCTCCCGACCAAGGTCAGGTAGCTGAAGCAGAAAGGGTTTACACTGGCGACCACAAAGGGACCCGAGTGACTGTGTTTACAAGTGTATTTGCCTGTTACCGAGCTAGCTAACATGGCTAACCCTTGCTATCCACGTGACAACTTTGAACCCGAAACTGATTAGCCCAATCTGATTCTGTGGGAAACTAAGGCCCCTGAGGGTGCCGAGTGCATTAAGGAGGAGAAGCACTAATGCTAATGGAGAGGACGAGTTAGCGCCGTCGTACAGCTCCATCCAGACGCTGTTTCCCTGCACAAATCCTTTTGTTACCGGTTTTCAAGGTTACGGCCGCATAAGGAACGCCGACAGCTACATGTTTGATTATTCACCCCCTGCCCGCACATGCACACAGGTCGGAAGTTAAACTCGCCACACTCAGCGTTGCGCGCAAACGCACAAACACGCTTCACATACACACCATATACTGAGCTCACAATCACATCTGATTTGGCAAATCCTGCAACAATAGATTGGTCAAAACAAATGTGTAAGCGAGTTAGTACCTGCTAGCCACAGAAGCTGCAACTAGTAAGCAACTAACCAATCATAGATAACTTCTTGGGATCTAAAAAAACCCAACAGTTTAGATATAAGCCCAACTGCTATAATTAGTTGACTTATATTTAAACTGAAAGAAGCAAAAGACAACTCGCACACCGCAAGGGCTCCAATTTGCTGTCGATTTTCTTAAGCTGCAGAAAGGCAGTAATATTTCGAGCCAACGTTCTTCGTCAGAACTCAGATTTACACTGGAAATTTCCCCCAAAAGTAGCTGCTGTTGGCTGCTGATCCACTATCTTTTTGAAAATACTGCGCTGTATTATGGGGAAATATTTGACCATGCCTTGGCGGTCCCTGATGACCTGTCTCCTAGGCAACCAGGGCGCATTCAAGCCATCAAGGCAAGGTTCCTTGACATTGAGAAACACTCAGACTCAGGCCAGACATTTAGGGTAGAAACAAAACAAACATATCAACTGTTGAGGAGATAATCAGCTGTTTCAGATTACGACAGAAAAAGATGACAGCCCGTGTTATTGATTGTATGTAACACCATATTTACCGCTATTGTTGCTTGTTTCCTACTGCTTTTGCTGCCGTGTAGCAAATATATTGTAGCGTACCAAAGCACGCTTGCGAGGTAAACAGTCAGGTACCCCAGGGACTTATGGGTAATGTGATACTGTGTTCGGCGATAACAATTTGCTGTTGATTCTTCTTTGAGTTTTGTTGTCCTACTGTCATGTACTTGGGGCTTAGTGAGTTAAGGTTGGGTGTCGTGATAGAGGGTATGCCCACAGGTAAGATGCCTCGATGTTCTATTGTAAGCACTGGGAAATTTGTGTATATAGTAGCTAATAAAACAGCCTTTACCTTGTCATGCCGTGTGTGGGACTCAGAAAGTGTAATCAGAATTTCTGTCACTTGACATCACTTCCTGTCTGAGGTCACAATATCTTTTTGGTTAAGAAAATTTCAACAATAACAAACACTGGCTTGAACAAGTAACTTTTATTTGATTGCTGGTATGAAAATAGTAATGCGTTAGATTAGGCATTACTAAAAAAGGTGGTCATAATAGGAGTAACCCCCTACTAAGTAAGTAACATCACTGCAAATTAAAAATAAAATTCACAGACATTCTAGCCTATTAATGATTAACTCTCTAACAGCTATAGACTTGACAGATACAGTATGTGGTTTCTTTCGCTCCTTTTTCTTCCTCCTTTTTTTTTTCTGCCAAAGATGCATTCTGAATCCTTCTCTCTCTGGCACACTGCATGGGACGGAAAGGCTGACACACACAGCAGCTGACGTTAAGTCCAAATTTAATACTGCGCTTTGCGCCTGTCATCATTTGCACACACACTCTAAATAGATTACCTGCAAATTAGGAACACACCCTTATGCCCAAGGCAGATAACTCATACAGAGAACACACTGGAAGGAAGATTAAAATAACAGTTTAAAATATAAAAAATAACACTGGATAAATATGATAAGACTAAGTAGTAGTAAGTAGAGACTTGTAAAATATTAGCAAGTAAAACATGCAGCGCAAATAAACACAATAAAAAATAAGTTAAAAGCTAAACTAAAAAGGGGATTCTTGAGCCCGCTCTTAAAGAGAAGTTAGTTCGTTTCTTTTTAACCTGGACCTTATATTTAGCAAATATTACCTTTACTTCATTTACTCAAGCAGACAGGTTTGGAGCCACATGGAGTCCTTCGGGAGAAGTTTATATCCAGTCGTATATCCAGCCTGTGATAGGGCATTATCTGTCCCAAAACTCATTAATTTAACCATATTTTGTTATGAATAGTTAGCAATATTCCCTTGAGTTCGGAACTATTCGGAGGTGCTAAGGTATAAGCTTCAGGGGTTTTTACAGGTGCTAAGGTTTAAGCTTCATGGTTTTTTACAGACTTTTAAAGGGCCTATAGCATGCAAAATCAAGTTGTTGTTTTTTATTCATTTAGTAATGCAATTTTTTACATAATGTACCAGATTGGTTTTTGGCTTAATTCACGCATGTCTGAGTAATCATCCTGAATCCTGCTCTCTGAGCAGCTGCCTTTCCCTCTCCTGGAAAACAATTGAGTGGTAACATAGTGACATATTTTATGTCACTATGTTACCACTAGGAAGTGCTAGAGGCGTCTGCACCCAAAAAAAAAGAGATGTCTGCCAGTGTTATTATCTTTAACGAAAACTAATGAAATAATGTAAACTAGAAATAAAAAAACATATGCGTTCACAAAAATTACTTGAACAAACTAAATTTATTGAGAAAATGTGCTTAGTTTTCGTTTCATAAAGTATCTCATAAAATCTTCAATAATTATTTCTGTCGCTTCCTGCCTTCTGTGCGTTGTCACCAGAAATAGATGCGATCATCTGTGTTGTGCCTTTTTGGTTGCACAAATTGCCTTGATAAAAACAACAGAATGGGAAAGTTGGATACAATCCCATCGACTCACTCCCTTTCAAGGAAATATAATGGCCTGCAAAATGGCCTGCATAAAAGACGTCTTTGGATTGCAAGCAGCCAGAAGAAGTGATTGATCCAGTGATTAAAGAATCTGCAACAAAAACTTAATAACAGGTGAGCTACGGCGGTTAACAAGCAAGCTAACACTGCCACTCCAAGCAATAGCAATAGGGGCTGGTGTTACACCGGAGCTGTGTAGCTGGTGTAGGTTGTGCGTGTATTAAATAATCGCTCTCTAGTTTCTGGTTGTCGGTGGTTTACAGGCTGCGCTGCATTATTCCAACATGTCAGTCAAGTCGTCTGCTATGGTCCGCCTAGTGTCATGTCTGCAAAGGTTGAGAGAATGTGCAAAATGATTGACAGGATAATAGTACTTAAGATAGCTTGGCTTTTGTTTTGTTGTGCCACCACTCAATGTTTTTATAGAACTGCAGCACCTGCAGTAATCGTTAGGCTTTTTAATGCACATGTGCTGTTATTGTGTTTAAAGAATTTTCAACGTTCCTCAACCATTTATCTTTTATACTTGACAGAACAGTATGGCTGTTTATCTGACCCATATCAATACATTTAAAAAAAAGCATAATCATTTTCTGAGATTTTGGTATACATTGGTACACAACTTGTTTAACGAAAAGACTAAAACTAAAACTAAAACTAATAAAAACTAAACTGAAACTAACCATTTTCAAAAAAACTAAAACTAAACTACCTAATAAATGGTAAAAACTAAGACTAAATAGAAGTTGAAATCTTAAGTCAAAACTAAATAAAAACTAATGAAAATTTGAAAACTACTGTAAGCCTGGTGCCTGCACTGCCCCTGCAGAGAGAGCCGCCTACCTTGTTGCAAACCAACGGATCCTCACACCTAACTCGTCACATATGGACGCAAGATCAGACTCCTGACCAAGCGTAAATATGTGACGAGTTGGGTACCCCCCTCGCAACATTTTTTGGTGCGCTCAGAACAGGTTGTATGGTTGTGGTCCTTTATTGTAAACATCTGAAGTTTATTTTGTTTTTGAGCCGTTCGATCTAGCAGAATAGCATACCGTACGTTGAGTTATGTAAACAATTTTAACCAATCCACAAGTTTTATGTTCTAAAATAAGGTCACAGAAGGACAAAAATACATTATTTTAAACAAGCAAGCAAGTAAACGGATTCCTTGTCCTCCCCGTGTCATAAATTACTGACGTCTAGGGATCTGTATAACATACAACGGGAGCACCGAGCGTGTCAAAAAATGACGCGAGGGGGGTACCCAACTCGTCACATATTTACGCTTGGTCAGTGCGTGCATATGTGACGAGTTGGGTGTGAGGATGTGTTGTGCACACACAACCTCTGCCTCCTCAAAGCTCATAGCTGGGTTTTACAAACTGAAACAACCTTTTTGTTTATTTTTATTTTTATTTATTTTTTTTCTGAGTTTTACTTTTTCTGTGAACACGCCTGTTTGGCTGCATGGATTACAGGACTTAATTCTACATTCCTAAAGAACAGCAGCTGGATCAAAGACGCCTGATGGACAGAGAAGTAAGTAGCAACATGCTAATGCTAATGTGGGTTAGCCATGTATTATGCTGCTTATGTGATCTTATAACAGTGTGTGATTAATTAATTGATCTGTAACATCTCAGAATGTTCAGTAAACGGGTGCAAACAACACCCACAGGTTTTTTTTTACTGAGCTGGAAAGTTTGCTTGCTGGAATCAGCTAAATTGTTTTCGGCTCTGTCTAAAGCCTGGATATGCTCGTCTGTAGCCTAGTAGATATAGCAGCTGAAATAGGCTTTATTGACTCTGGTTTTTACAAAAAATAAATAAACAAAACCAAACGTCTGAGCCCTTAATATAACACAGTTTCATTGTGGTACTTGCTGCACTTACATTTAAAGTTGGACTGCTGTATGAGATAAGGCTCAGCTGTTTTTCTCAGTCAGAGAAGCTCTAAATGGGAGAGGAGCAAATCAGGGGGGCGTCAGGAGGCGGGATTACAGAGAAACGAGCCGTTTTACTTTGTTTCCAACATTAACTGTTTCAGCTCCTTCCAAAGATGCTCAATAGGATTGAGATCAGGGCTCATAGAAGGCCAGTGTTTTCCTCTTAGCCCTTCTTGGGTGTTTTTAGCTGTGTGTTTTGGGTCATTTTCCTGTTGTAAGACCCGTGACCTGCGACTGAGACCATGCTTTCTGACACTGGCCAGCACATTTCTCTCTAGAATCCCCTGATAGTCTTGAGATTTCATTGTACCCTGCACAGATTCAAGACACCCTGTGTCAGATGCAGCAAATCAGCCCCAGAACATAACCGAGCCTCCCCCATGTTTCACAGTAGGGACCGTGTTCTTTTCTAGATATGCTTCATTTTTCCGTCTGTGAACATAGAGCTGATGTGCCTTGGCAAAAATTTAAATTTTTGTCTCATCTGTCCACAGGACATTCTCCCAGAAGCTTTCTGGCTCGTCAGCATGTAGTTTGGCATACTCCAGTCTGTTTTTTTTAATGATTTGTCCTCTCCTTATTCGTCTCCCATCTAGCCCTCTTTGGCTCAAACAGCGAAGGATGTTCCGATCTGACACTGATGTTCCTTGAGCATAAAGTTCAGCTTGGATCTATTTTGAAGTCTTTCTAGGCTCTTTTGTTACTATTTGGATTATCCATCTCTTTGATCTGTCATCGATTTTCCTCCTGCAGCCACGTCCAGGGAGGTTGGCTACAGTCCCATGGATCGTACATTAGTGAATGACATGTGCAGCTGTAGTCACAGAAACATCTAGCTGCTTGGAGATGGTCTTATAGCCTTTACAGTTAACATGCTTGTCTATGATTTTCTTTCTCATCTCCTGAGACAACTCTTTCCTTTGCTTCCTCTGGTTTATATTGAGTGTGGTACACACCACGTCACCAAACAACACAGTGACTACCTGGAGTCCTATATATAGGCCCACTGAGTGATTACAGGATTGTAGACACCTAGGATGCTGATTAGTGGACATACCTTGGATTAACATGTCCCTTTGGTCACATTATTTTCATTCTTTTCTAGGGGTACCATCATTTTTGTCCAGGCCTGTTTCATGCATTTATTTTTTAAATAATTCTGTTGAAGCATGGATGAAAAGCAATGTCTGACTTTCATTGGTCAACATTTATATAATTTTTATTTATTATTACTTTTGTCAGATTAAAGTTATTTCTGTGACCATTATGAGTTTTTCTTTTATTTAATGAAGGGTACCAACAATTTGTCCACGTCTGTAAATTTCAGTACAAATTAATACTGTATCTATCATATATATGTATGTATATGTCTATCCCAGAAGTTGAAAGCTGTAAAGTAGCACAATATAGTCCCTTTAAGGCCCATTTACAGCTCTACTGTAGTCACTACCTGGTCAGTATGTACAATTATATGACTTCACCCCGTTCGGGCTGAAACAAGAAAGGAACGTCATTGCCAGCGTATATGGAGTGACTGTTTAGACCCCTCATTTAGACCCCCCAATGACAAATGTAGTAACTTTTTATGGTCCGATTGGAGACCTTTGCAAACACTGACATACTGTTCTCATTGAGAAACGATGCTGCAGTGAGCCCAAAGAGCTAACACCATGCAGTTCTGCCTGCCTGCACACCCAGGCTCTGCTCAGTCAGAGCGGTCAGAATAGATATATACCCCGCTGAGTCTAGAATGCTGATAAATTGTGTATGCTTGAAACTGCCGCTGACTGATCAGGCTAGAGTGATCTGCCAGCGTCACAAGTGCAAAACAGTTTCTGTCTAAAATAAACAATAGCACATTAAATAAATCACTGATTTCACGCACAGCTCATCACTTCACTTCGTCTGTTATCGTTCTCTCTATAGCCCGAGGGTCCCCCATCTCGGGAATTATTTTTTTAGTAGGTTTGAGACAACACATCATCTGACAAAAAAATTGTAATAATGCACATCAAATTAAACAGAAGACCACACGCTACAAGGCTATCTAACCTATTTTTACCAAACACAAACACAACTCAGATGCCACGTCAAAGCACCTCGGATATATAAGCCAAAGCATAACACAACAAAAAAATCTTTTTTCAGAATCACAATTGAAAAAATAGCCTTACCTTTGCTGTTTTGCCATGTAAAAAATATTTCTGTGGAAAATAAATGCTATTTTCTGATAATTCTTGTGCATCACTTGTGCATCATTTAAAACTGTCCAGGTGTTTCTATTACGGTTATTTGTTCCAAGGCAGACTTATTATTTCATCCTCGTAAAAGCCTGTTGTTTCCGCGAGGCTCTGTTCTCTGCTCCCTGGTTGGCTAACTGTACTGTCAATCTTGTTTTGCACGTTTTGGCATTATTCTATAGGCTTCTACAATTCCAACGAGGTGTCACTCATGCACATTGACCAATCAGCTCCGAGTGAAAGTCTTATGCGTAAAATAAGAGTGTCAGTCGGCAAGACCGTCTTATGACACAAGATTGCGCAAGACGCACGGACATAACGTTGTTTTGCTGCTTTCACTGTTTATATCTGATAATGTCACCTGAAAGATGCCCAAAAGTGTTTATTTTAGGTCTACCGAACACTATGTGATATTAAAATGAAAAATATAATTTTTACTCAACAGCAATAGAAATGGCAATGTTTGTGCCAAACTGTGCCAAACTGGACACCTCGCCTGATATGCCTGTACAAAAACCTCTCTAGTTTTGTCCTGTTTCACATAATCACTTTCAACTTTTGCAGAGATAATGTCCACATGTTGTATTTACATGTTATTGAGTAATCACTGCCATTCAAGCAATATCCATAGAGTTTTTCAATATAGAACTATGTTTTTTTTAGGCGGAGCAAGAAGAAATACATTTCTGCTGTGTTCCATCTTCAGTTTCTCCTAACCAGTAACAGATAACATGCATAATGACATGTCTATCAATTCTACTCAATGTTACCTTTAAAATGACACCAAAATGGTTCAAATACTCTTTTTGGTTGCTGAAATACAACCATTTTTTGTTGGGTAAGCAATTTTCGAGAGCTAGGCTTCAAAATAGGCCTAGTGGTTAACAGATGTTAAACAGTCTCATATCTGTCTAAACTGGACTCGCTGAAAGGAGTGTGGATGAATTAAAATGCTGGTTGAAGCCATTAATTGGAGATGGTAAACAAGATTACTGGCTGCATTGAAAGGCTGGTTTTATACCAAAATCATTTATATAAAAAAACAACTACTCCAAAACATATTTTAAAGGCAGAACCCCAGCTTCAACTCCAACTATACAGTCATTAATGGTTTAACAAAGTTTCAGCAAAAACAAAAAAAGATACCTCTCTGATTGATTTGAGGCCATAACGCCCAGCCTGTTATTTACATCGTCTCATTAGAAATAAACATTTCTGCCATTATTAAATGAAATGAAATGAAATTCAAAAATACTTTATTGATCCCAAAGCAAAATTAAGTCTAGTAGCTCGGTTCAAATTTCTTTACGGAGTTGTAAACACTGATGGCTGTGGGCAGGAAGGATCTGCTGTAGCAGTCTATGCAAAAGCAAAACTGAAGAAACCTCTGACTAAAGACACTGTTATTGAATTACCAAGAAGATGCTCAGGGTTGTCCAATATTACACATCTATATTGCGAGCACGGTTAGTAAATATCCTGTCCTGTAATGCGTCATTAGACATGTGTATTTTGTAAATGTTTTTAAATGATCGTGCTCAGCTGCATATTTCTTGAACCAGATTATCCTTTTGTTAATAACCACACAGTGTTTTAGTATTGTCATTTAGTCCTTACTGTTATTTGGTTTTTTATATTTAATGTTTTTATTTTTGTGTGAATCTGCCACTTTACTGCTTTTATGCCTGAATTTGCTCGGTGTGGAACAATTAATGGAATTCTATTCTGTTATATTTATAGCACATAATAGAATACAACAGTTGGTTTTTAGAGATTTTAAAAGACATTATGTGTCCGTGCTACAACTCATTTGTGTGTGCTACAAGCCAATAAAGTGAATGTACAGCCCTCCATTTGCTACTTCAAGGCCGGATTACTATAATTCTTTACTATCAGGAAGTCCAGAAGGCAGACACCCTATCTACTTTTAAGACGAAGCTCCCCACTTTCTTTTGTAATGATGCTTATAGTTACAATGGCTTAGATTATCCTGAGCTATCTTTGTAGTTATCCTAATATATGCTTCGACTGTTGGAGGACTAACTGACCACTTTTATTTACCCTTCAAAACTTCCACTACTCTCCAGTTGAATTTTTTGCTGGCTTTTTGATTGTTGACTTTGTTTTTTCTTTTTTCTTTTTTTTTTAACGTGTCCTGTCTAGCAGTATGCTACTCAGAATTGGTGTCTGAGTACCAAGTACAAGCTGGCAGCTGGACATCCAGATCTTAAAGCTCCTGGGTCCAGATCCCGCCCCACGCAGGGCGCCAAGATCAGGGGCCCAGCCAATGCCGGACAGCCCCCCCCCAGATGAACCGACCAGCCAGCAGAAGTCCTGGAACCGGCAGGAGGCCTGGGCGCCAGGCACGGTCCCCACCGATCCACCGGACGGCACCAACCTACTCTACAACCCCGGCCCCCCCCCTAAAGAGGTGCCCCAGTCAATCCAAGGAGGACGTCGGCCCGAAACAGCGGCCGCCCGACATACCGCACCACCCAGGACCCGCCAGACATGCACCAGGACCGAGCCGGGCCGCAACTGGGACCCCCGGCCCCAGTTATCGAGAGCCATCATCAACCAGCGGGCAGGAGCATCCATCACCGACGGGGAGTAACTGAGGGGAAGAAGACGCATCAGGCCAGAGGGAAGCCAAACACCCAACCTGACAGGTAGACATAGACAGACAGAGACACTCATACGTACCCTCCCTCTCATGCGTACATATTCTTACAAATACAGGACATATGAAAAAAGGACGCTATACACTCATACATACCCCCCATACGTACACTATACTCCATACTCCCAGGCCCAGGGACAGATGCCCCAATAGAGCACCCTGCCCCTGCACCCGGGAGACAGACCCCTTTGCCCACCAAGATGGGGACAAGCAGACCGCCAAGGCCCCCACACCGGCAAGAGCAGCCCACCAGCCCAGGACCCCGACCAGACGGCCTGATGTTCTACCCGGGCTCCGACCCCTGATGGTCCAACGAACAGGGGTGTGGAAAGACCCCCCAGCCTCTCTCCCCCCGCTCAATGTGGTGTTGTTGCGTGTTGTTCTAATGTGCACTTAAAACAGAGGGGTAGGACATGGGAATACTCTCGGGTACCCCCATCTCCCCCCCCAGGCCCTCAGTGTCTAGATGCATTTAAAAAGTGGGTGCCGGCACCACAGGCGAGGCCCCCCACAACGGGCCCCCTATAAGGGGCCCCCCATGAGGGGCCCCGCCCCCAGCGCCAATGCGCCCCACCGCCAGGTCCCTACATGTGCGTTCCATGTAAGTCTTGCAAGTGTAAGTGTCTAAGTTACTCAATAAAATTGGGACCCAGGCCGTCACCGGGTAGCGAAGACAGAAACTCCATCCCGCACCCCAGTGACGTGCCCACGTCCCAAGGCCTTGTGAATGGTAGAATGAAGGAGTGGACAGGGGCATGGGGATGGGGAGAAAATAACTGGGGTGACCATTGCCAACCCCAGGGAGCCAGCTCCCCAGCTGACTCCAATAGGCACCCCCGTTCGGCCCGATCCACCAGGGGTGGGAGGCCCCAGCACGTCAAGTCGGGGCCCACGGCAGCGGCACCCCCGAGCCCCATGGGGGCTCCGGCAATCCACCAGCTCCCACCCCAGGGGCACACCTAAATCCTTCCCAACATTCACACTGCTAACAAAACACATGTCACTAGACACCCAGGTTGACTGTTTTTTCTCAGTGTATTTCTATCCATAGAAGTTAAACCTGGTGTGGTATCATGCTTAAAGCTGCATTCCGGGTAATTTATTTATGTATTAAAGTTTTATATATCTTTAGAATTATCTGGAGTTCAGTACTATGATAACAGGCTATTGCTCCACAACATTGGTTATTTTTCTTACGTTCCTCCCATAGACCCCTGTGCAATTCAGACCATAATGGCAGAGAACGGTCATAGAGAAGTCATAGCAACCTTCTGCTAAATAGTTAGCCATTCCCCAGCTACCCAGGGCTACATAAACTTCAGACAAAGAAAACTAAACAAAACAGTGGGAAATATTGCGACAAGCTCGAAAAATGCCTTAGAGACCCAAGTAGGCTGTTACGTCGAATTGTATGCCCCCCTTGATTTACATCAGAGATGCTTTTCAACATGGAGATAGGCTACCATTGAATCTTAAAAAGCTTCAAACCGACACAGCTTTGTTTACTTTTTTAATACAGAAAATACTCTTACATCAGTTCCTTTTGTTTTTTCCGTGTCTCTGCTCTGTCTGTTCGAAACCCCAGACGGTTGTGGCAGATGGCCGCTTATACTGAGCCAGGTTCTGCTGGAGGTTTGTACCTGTTAAAGGGGAGGTTTTGTTCTCCACTATCGCTACATGCTTGCTCAATATGAACCAGCCCAACCTCAAGTCAATTACTGTATGCAATCTGCTGGGATTCGTTAAAGATTCTTTAAATGGAAAACTTTTAACTTGATTGTAATGATTGTATGATTGCATTTAAATGACATTTTACACTTCAAATTCACTGATTTAAAAAATATCTGTAGCCCAGAAGCCCAGAAGTATGCAGTATACAATATGTTAGTGATTTTACTTCTTTCTACTAACACAATCTTCCTGCTGCAGATGGAGTTCTCTTACAAAAAAAAGGTAGAAATAATTTGAGAGCAATGACACTAAACATCTAATCTTAATAGTCTTACTTTTAACCCACTGAAATGGCAATCATCATTTTTAGGTTTGTTTTGTGTTATTATTTGAATTTATTAATGTGTGTGGTTGAGGAGCAGACAGGCAGTTTGGAGCATGGTTAAATTTGGAAGTCTGGTCTTTAAAAAAAAAAAAGGTAAAACAGCAATACAGCCTACTACTCTCATCTGTGATATGTGTCCAAAATAATCTGTGTAACCATACCATTTCTTCTCACTGGCTTCTTTTAACGTCCTGGATGTTTAAACGCTGAATAGACCAAATTTCCTTATTTTGTTTGTAAATCATCAGCGTGACTGTTAAGGCAAATTTCATTCTCCGCCATCTTCCAGTTGCATAAACACACATTACTGAGTTGACTATTATGACTCCCGTTTTCTCTGCCTGACAAATACTTGCCAGTTGATATGGAAAATATTTTGAAGTCTTGTCAGCGTGTGCGTGGGTGTTATTTTTCACTCTGTTTCATCCAGCTCTGGGTTTCTGGCTGTATCCAAGGAAACCCAGCCATGCTGTGACCTCCCACCACCCCCACCCCTAATAAAGCCTTATTAAAGTGAAATTTAGTAATTTAATAAAATAGAATAGCTGTAATTGGATTTGTCTACCATTATAGTGATCATGCTTATCTTCACAGCTCCCCTATAAATTTCTTAAATGTTCTGCTCATTGCTGAATTTTATAAGACTGCTTTAGTCACTGCCAGAGCAAATGCGAATTCACACAGCAGATATATGCAATTACTGATATCTGTTATGGTGACATTTTTTTATTGTTCATGAAGATTCAGTTATTCATTGCAAAAAAAATCACAAACAAACTTTAGTGCAACATTTTGAATTGCTACAAGGCTCCCTCTTTGGCATGTCCCCTTGGCTTATTCCAGCTGCCTGCTTAAAGCATTAAGGAGATTTGGAGGGCCTGGGAAAATGTTACAGATGAGTTAACATTGGACTGTGTAGGACAACATATGGCTGAGATACAGAGAAATGCTCTGGACAGGGAGGCTTAAGGATGTTCTCTGCTTCATTATGTCCTAGACAAGCTTTTGGACTTGCAAGCCAAAGTATATTTTCTGCCCACTGCCCACGCATATTATAAGGAATAGAGATAGAGGGCTGGGTTGTCCAGGTGTGAAGCAAGCATGCTGCAAAATGTGAATAGGCTGAACTCCGATAAACTGGGTGTCAACTTAGCTACTCCTTAAAGAAATGGAAAAAGTTCAGGTGCTTCTAAATACAAAGCCATGCTCCATCATTCATGAATCAGCTATAGCTTTACAACTTCTGAAAGGGCAGGGAAACTATTTGATTTGGACCAAACTGCAATGACTAGAGGAAATCATCTCTATCATGATAGTTTTGTATGGGATTTGTCCAGACTCCAGTTGTTAGAACTTGGTAAAGGAACATTGTTCAATCAAAGTGGTGACAGTCAAAGAGACCCAGCACTTATTGAATACATACTAGAACAGGGGTCTGCTACCTTTGCCCCTCAAAGAGCAATTTTTGTCCTCAGCCCAGGTAAAAAGGCTAGACACAAAAATATTACATGTGCTTTTGAAATAAAGACATCTAATGATTTGATTTATTTTTTTGACCAAAAAATTATTAAATAAGAATATGTTACATAAAATAAGTGATTGAATAAGGCCCAGTTGGCGTTACCATTCTCACAATGAGTGGAAATGAGGTCAGCTGAGGGCAGTGACTGTGTCTCAAGTGTAATATATAGAGGTCTGTGTCTGGAAGGTCTATTCAATGGTTATTCGGTATTTTTGCCAACAATTACAGCATGAAGAACACAAAGAACACTCAAAGTAAAAGAGAAAAAAGGTATTGAATAGTATAAGTTATGGGATGGAAACAAAACAATTTCTAAGGCCCTGAACATCCCCTGGAGTTAATTTAAACCCATCATCAAGAATTGTGAGGAATACAGACCATATGTTAAAGCTGCTATATTGATTTTTTTTAAGCTATCTTAAAACATAAACACAGTCGCAGAAAGCTTTTATTTTTTTATTTTTTATCTAAAGTTGAAGATATAGCAGCCAGCCGTTTCTCCATCCCTGACATTATTGAGTGGATGACCTCTCTTACCAGTGGTGCTTTGTTGCAAAATGTGGCACCTTGTAATGAGTGGAGGAGCAGCGTAAATGCGGAAGTGTGCTTGTCCTGTCCTGTGTGTGTCCTCAGACAACCAGATGGTCCAATTGTTGGATGGTAAGACTGACCATGTTATTTGGCAGAACAACTTAAATCATTCATTTTTCTTTTTAATCTCCAAAAAATATTTATAGCTATGCTTTGTTAAAAGATTGTTAAGCTGCATGAATTTTTTTTTGAGCTAGCTTGTTTTGAAAATTCAGTATAACAGCTTTAAAGGAGCATGGGGCAGGATGGAAAAACAAAACTCATGAGCAACACGGCCGGCGCTGGAAGTAACTACAGCAACCATCACGGGAGCGAGCACAAACTCTTAGAAAAAACAATAAAAATACAGCAGCATACTGCCAAATCACTGCGTACATACCAGTATTATGCAAACAAGCACCATTTCGAGCAAAACGCCTCTACAGATATTTTGGGAACTCATATATTTCGAAGGGTGAACAGACATTCCAATGCGGAACCGAATCAGATATATATCTAGATGTCTGTCTGACTTTTATCATATTTTGCTTTTGACTCGTGAGAAGCTGCCAATAAAAGCTTCTTAGGGCCACTTTTAGCCTGCTTTGAGTCATGTTTGGTTGTTTGCCGGTTGCGGGAGAATCCATTCCCACAGCTGATTGAGCCGCAAGTCGCGATCTTCTTCCAGTCGAAGCTGCAGGGAAAGCATTAGCAGGGTCGACTTACTTCACACCCTTAGGTCAGCGCGGGAAATTCGGGATTCGAATTGCAGCACATTTTGCTGCAAATGGCCTACTTAAGAAAATATAGTACACTACAGTTCGCCAGAAGTCGGCTCCATAGTCAAGTGCAACAAAGTTATTTAATCCAACAAGAATTAGATTGTGCTTTTTCGCAATCACACAAGACACCATGTTTGGGAGACACTGTTAAGTACAGTAATAAAAAATAATTAAATAGGCAAGTGTGGAAAAATACTTTAAAAAAATTATTATTTCAGAAATATAAATATTGTTTTTCTTGATCAATTTACAAAATCCAAAGAGAGCAAACAAAAGAAAAATCTAAATCAAATCAATATTTGGTGTTACTACCTTATTGGTGCACTTATACAGTGTCATTGATTTTGTAGGTCTTTAGTCAAGTGTATGATCAACCAGCACCAAACAGGTGCTAATGATCATCAATATCACATCTAGATTGAAACACAGTCATTGATTGAAACAGAAACAGCTACAGACGTGGACAAAATTGTTGGTACCCTTCATTAAATCAAAGAAAAACTCATAATGGTCACAGAAATAAATTTAATCTGACAAAAGTAATAATAAATAAAAATTATATAAATGTTGACCAATGAAAGTCAGACATTGCTTTTCATCCATGCTTCAACGGAATTATTAAAAAAATAAATGCATGAAACAGGCCTGGACAAAAATGATGGTACCCCTAGAAAAGAATGAAAATAATGTGAAAGTAATGTGCTTAAAAATGTGTGTTTACCAGCCAAACTCTGCTAGCAAGGTGAGGTTGTTGAAAATAGTTTCATGTCATGGCAAGATTGAGCACAGCAACAAGAGATAAGATAGTTATACTGCATCAGCAAGGTCTCTCCCAGACAAAGATTTCAAAGCAAACTGGTGTTTTCAGGATGTGCTGTTCAAACTCTTAGAAGAACAAAGAAACAGGCAACGTTGAGGATCGTAGGCGCAGTGGTTGGCCAAGGAAACTTAATGCAGCAGATGAAAGACACATCAAGCTTATTACTTTTCAAAATTGATAGATGTACTGCAGTGCCTTCAGCTCAGAACTGGCAGACACTATTGGGAACCAGATACACCCATCTACTCTCCGCAGAAGTCTAGCCAGAAGTAGTCTTCATGGAAAAGTTGCAGCCAGAAAGCCATACCTGTGATGTGGAACAAGGCCTAGAATGAAGCACAAAAACATAGGAACTAGGGTGCAGAAAATTGGCAATACCAATGAGTCAAAATTTTTAATATTTAGTTATGGCAGATTGCAGTTTGCTCATCTGAAAACTAGAGAGCGATACAATATTGAGTCTCTTCAGGTACCATTGAAGCATGGTGTAAGTTCCTTGAATGTTTGGAGCTGTTTCTGAAAATGGAGTTGGAGATTTTGGTCAGGATTAATGGATTTCTTAATGCTGAGAAACACGGGCAGACACTTATCAATCATGCAATACGATCAGGGAGGTGTATTTTTGGCCCAAATTTATTCTGCAGTAGGACAGCAACCCCAAAAATATAGCCAAATGAACTATCTTCACTGTAAATAACAAGAAGTAGTCCTGGATGTGTTGGTATGGCCCCCACAGAGCCCTGATCTCAACACCATCAAGTGTGTCTGGAATTACATGAAGAGACAGAAAGATGTGAGGAAGACTACATCCGCAGAAGATCTGTGGTTAGTTCTCCAGGATGTTTGGAACAACCTACCAGCCAAATTCCTCCAAAATCTGTGTGTAAGTGTATCTAGAAGAATTGAGGCTGATGCTTGTAAAGTTATGAGGTAAAATTAATTCAGCAAAAATTGAGAAATTGTTGAGGACAATTTGCTTCCATGTGCAAGAAAACTGCAGTTTCAGAGAATATTTTTTTTTCCAGCAAGACTACGACCAGGTAAAACTATACAAACATAGTTTAAAGAGAACAAGATTGAGGTTCTGGAGTGTCCCACACAAAGGCAAGACAATCCGATAGAGAATTTGTAACTGGACTTGAAAAGAACTGTTTACAGCTGAACCCCATGCAACATGACAGAGCTTGAAGCATTTTACATGGAACAAAAGAGCAAAATTGCAGAGGTAAGATGTGCAAGCCTGATTGAGACCAATCCGCACAGGCTGTTTTTGATTGCTTTATTTAACACGGTAAAAAAAGGATTAAGATATCAAATCTCATTTCCAAGAGTGACCCGATCCAAGACAGCAGGACAAGAACTATACAGAGAATTACACACATACAGTATGTTGCAATAAAAGCACAATGGCAAAGACAAAAGTTACAAAATCTTTAAAACATAAATTGGGATAATTCAGCGTGTAAAGCAGATACATTTAGCCAATGAGTCATTTTCTAAATTGACTTACAGATCTCAAATTTGTAATATTTTAAGGTTGAATATGGAATAATTTTATAAAAAGCTACATTAATATAAATATACCTCCACGTGGCATTAAGAGGGGGGCAGAATGAAAGTACATTTCCTTAAAAGATATATTTGAATTGAAATATAGTAAAATGTTAATTTCAGTTCAATTTTGTTTTATTTATATAGCGCCAATTCACAACAAATAATAGTAATCTCAAGGCATTTTACAAAAAAAGTAATTTCAATACAATTACACAAACATTCCAATCATTTAAAAGTTTTCTATGTATGGGAATCCCAGTAGATTGGGATGAGTCATCGATATGAGAACCTGGCTCAGTACAAGCGGTCATCTGCCACGACCGTCTGGGGGTTTCAACAGGCATGACAGTGTCGTTATGCTCACATCTACCAGCCAGTAGCGATCACCATTGCGGGTTGACAGAAACACTCTCTATATTCCAAAAATATGGTTGGCTTAGCTCAGCTAGCACCGGGAAAGATGGCATAGTAGGCAAGTCAATTATTACTAGTCAATTATTATCCATCTCAGAAGAGGAGTGACCGGAGAAGAGCAGAAACTAGAGTAAATTTAGGTAAAGCCTACACTAGATGGACCCTCATAAAACATTTCCATGGCATCAAACACACGTGGAGACTGTGACTATTCTCCTTGATCATTAAGCTAACTCACTTTCTAGCTTGGCAAATATTAAAAATACATTCCTTACTAGACACAGTTCAGGCTGGTCACTGGGCATAACCAGGCAACACAACAGCTGGTATATCTATGTTTAAGAAACATTAGTTGTCTTGTTATCATCTTTAGCTTAAAGTATTAGAGTTATTGTGGAAATTCAAAGGAGCCACGGGTTGCAGACTCCTGCTCTAGGGAATACAATATTTATCAAGAGAAATTAAAACTCAAAGCTCTACAATAAGCAGAGATCAGAAGTACACCAGTAAAACATTATGATTGTTGCAGCCCTAGATTTATAAAAAAATGAACCATTTGTCCCCCTGCAGTCCATAAAAAAATCTGCTAATTTTCTGTAATGTTTGTCTGTAAGAGCGAATTGTAGTGCACCAAGTTCACCAATATATGTGAATATAATCATTAAATATTCATGGGTTCTGTGTCCCACAGTAAGAATGCAATTGAATTAAATTAGTTCCAGTTTATGAAGTCAAAATGTTTGCTCCTTGCTCTTAAAGCTCTTCTGGGACCAGCAACAAAATTATGCATGTGCCCACCTTCTCACTCACGATTAAAATTTAAACAATCCCACATCTTTAATAATTTAATAGAGTTAGACTTTAATAGTATTTTAGAGGACAAATCCGTAAATTTTAATACACTGGAATTTCCTTTTTTTTTTCTTACACAATTACATGCTTCCACTCAGTGTAATTTCCTATTGTTTTGCATTCAGTAACTACTAACATAAAATAGTGCAACAGTTGTAAAAAGAGCTAAACATTTCTCATGGCCTGACTAATAGTTAGCCAAGGGCTTTTATAAAGCTGCTGTTCATGTAGCTTTGCAGGGTGGAATCATAAAAGGTTTCATGCAAAATCCAAATGCACTCTCAAAAATTAATGAACTCTGCGAAATAGGGTGGTATCTATAACAAGCAATTTCCATCTGTGTTTGTGTATTTGCAGAAGTGTTATTGATACTGTTGCAGTGATGGAGCTATGATTGGCTTCCTCCTGAGCTCAATTCTCGAATGTCACCAGACTCTTCATCTTAAGAATTTAAATGTACATCTTACTGAGAGAAGCTGTAGGAATTACAGCATCACTGACCGATCTCTGTGGCATTTGAGTCAAACACCTCAGAAAGGTGAGAGGTCTAAAAGAAAGGTTTTACCACATAAAACAACAAACAAAATAATTTCCAAAAATCCAACAAGATTCATGCAAGCGGTTGAGATACATAACACTCAGGATACTGCTATCTCTAAATGCCAAATGACTTTGTCCATAAAGTAGAAAATTAGACATAAAATGTATTTTTAGAATATAGCAGTACCAATACTCTGTATATACACTATACAACTAAACCTTCTGATGAATCAGCCTCTTTCTGTAAAAGCTCAGAGAGATTCTTTATCGTCTCCCAGTGCAGATCCAAATTCTAGATAAATTTTTCTAGAGAGAATATTATATCTCTTCTGGTCTGTCAATCTACTTAAGTTTGCAGATGACACCACCATTATTGCACCCATCTAGGACTTTGATGAGTCTGCCTACAGGATGGAAGCTGAACATCGGTGTCCTGCACACTCAGAAATTAAAGTACAGGGGTTTCATCTATAAAACTTTGCGCAGAATCCTCACTAAAAAACGTACTTAAGCTCAGCAACTTTTTTTAAACTTACGCCTAGTAGGTTTCTGATCTATCAAACTTGGAGTGCGCACAGCTGGATGCAATTTCCTCTATAAATCAGACTCTTCGTAGAAATGTGCTCAGCTGTTTCTAGATCATATCTCGCCTCCTACGCACCCACTTTCTGGCATAAACGGTCAATGCAAAATGTCTAGTGAATATCCTGCATCGACTTTAGACGGCTAATATGGTACGTTTCATGGGTAACCATGGCACCCGAGAGGCAGTGAAAGACACAGGTGCAGGCATGTGGAGGCAGAGAAACAGTTTTACGTCAATCAATTAATAAATGTTGATCAATATAGAGCTTTACTCAGCCAAAGGTTTCACATAAAAAGACAAAAATATAGTTACAAAAAAACTGTGTTGGAAGACAAGAGTAAAAAATAAAATCTTTAAAAAAAATAAATAAAAGCTTTCAGCACAAGAGCTGAAACAAATAAGAACATTAAATATAAAGTTTTATTTATAGGTTATGATTATCTCTTAGCGACAGTAAGACTGGAACCAAAGCAAATTAAAACAAATAAAACTAAATCACACTAGAACATAATAAATTTAAGCACTCCTAGATATTTAAAGCCTGGGGAAAAGGTGCGCTTCAAAACTACTTTTGAAAAAAGTATCATTCATGCAAAATATTGATTTGGGGTCATAAAAATTAACGGAAGAGCTGCAGGTGACACAGCATTGATGCAGCAGCGTGCCTAACCAAAAAAAATTATTTCACACATGCACCAGTACATACAACTGCCATATAATCTGAAGACATACATATGAACATAATTTTTTAATGCGATATATATATACTCTCATTTTTATTCTCAATTCATACACAGGACGGGGGAGGGGTGTGCATGTTGGTTGTGTGTTCGTCTGTGTGTGCAATGCTCTACAAGTCTGAAAATGTTGGCTTAAATTCATAATATTTGTATCCCTCCTGCTGTGCTGTTATTGTCCTACGTGTCCAAAAAGTGCGTAAGCAAGATCCTTAGTGAGCTTAAAGTTGCACAAATTTTCCCGTGTCTTACGTACCCCGTTTTGTGGTAAACTCAACGGTTCAGTTTTTTATCCTTAACTGTAGGTACCTTTTTATACCCTATAGCCTGTAACCTTTGTAAGTGCTACCTTAACAGGCAATAATTATTGACTTGACATGATTGGCACATCACCTGACCATGATGTAGCCAACAGTCACCCATAAAAACAGTTTTTTTTCCCCGCTAGAAGGATGAGTTCATCTCGCTCTAAGTTTTTTTGCAATTTATCCAAATTTCTATGCCGCCATAGCTAAATTTATCTCATCAAAATATTATAAAGAATCTTTTCCCAATTTTAAAAGCACAAAAAGATACTTGTACAATTCTTTCTTTGAATA
The DNA here is from genome assembly GCA_028564705.1 of Apricaphanius iberus. NCBI lineage: Eukaryota > Metazoa > Chordata > Actinopteri > Cyprinodontiformes > Aphaniidae > Apricaphanius > Apricaphanius iberus. The sequence goes on along the minus strand of JAPXFQ010002398.1, from coordinate 438,127 downwards.
AAAATGTGTATAAAAATGTGTTAACAAAAAAATTAAGGCCATTTACATAAATCTAGGTTAGCCTATGTATTTCTTATATAAAAATATAATCAGCAGAAGTTGTACCCTATCCAAGAACTTGTACAAAAACGTAAGTTTTAGTACTCAAAAATATGTATGTCCCTTTGAGGCAATGGAAAAACGTGCTGCTTAAATCTCATTAATTTCAAAAAATTCTTAAACAGACAAACACACCTCATCAGAACATATATTACTGAGATGTAAAAAACAATAAAAAAATCTCAGTAAAAAACAATTTACTGAGATGTACCTATATGTGTTAATGTGAGTATGGTACAACATAACCTTGCAGCAGTCTTTCTTGGTAAAAACTCTGTTTTTTGCAACAGTAAACTATCCACACAAAGATTTTTGTTTTTCAAAAAAGATGATGAGAACATTTGATGCCATGTGGAACACAATACGTGTGCTGTAATCAAGAAGAAGCTGAAATGGCCTCTTGCCGAGAAGGCAGCCACTGGCGAGTGAGAATGGCCAGAATGTTGTGTGCTTAGAGACGTTAACTGGGCCTTGTTTAATACTGATCTGAATGAAATAAGTACATCACTCCATTTTCCTGCTAATCCTCATCCCCTAAATAAAAGGATGGATTATTTACGGCTGCCATTGCACATGTCAGTGTACATTTACAAGTATTTTTTTGTGACTCGTTTAACATCACTGTCTCCTGAAACCAGACTGACATGGTTGTGGGTTGGCAGCTAACATCCTTATGTGCAGTGGGTCAGCTAATTACCTACATCTGGATCTCCTGGAGCTTAGGCACATCACAAAGATAAATGTTAAAATATGAGAAAAGATCACATATTTGCACTAACACCAAGGATAAGAACCTAACATCTCACTCAAACATTCAAACATTTGTGGTTTTAACTGTCAGTAAAATCGCAGAATAATGATAATTACACATAAGGATGTATGGGGTATAAGTAAACCAGTAGGTCTAGGGAACAGAGTTTGTGTGCTATTTTATTGGTCTGCTAGGGTTGATGAAACATGCAGAGTTTTTCCATCATTTTCATTTTGTGCTCAGATCAAAACAACCACATAGGCAAAAGCTAATTGAAAGATCAGAAAAGCAAGATTTCTGTGTATGACCTTGAGGGCCAAGATAAGAGCTTTCTGCTGTTAAATAATCAATCTTTTATACAATATCTGCAGACGAAATGTTTAAACACACAAACCAAATGTATAATTCTTTGGGGTCTCTAAGTGCATCACTGAATTCTACATTTAGTTTGATCCTCCAGTAGCTCATCAATGCTATATATATATATAAATATATATATATATATATATATATATATATATATATATATTTTGTTCAAGCTAGACCAGTGTTAACGATACATCAGCCTGGTCAACACCGCCACTGGTTCTTTTAGGCTAGATTGCAGTGATTCACATGAGTGAGCCATTAGGAAATGGATGTTTTCATGACCCTGTGAAAAGAGGAGTGAGTGGGTAGAAAGAGACAGGCACTCTAATACTCCATATAACATCTCTACACCTGAGAGGCAGAAATGCTTCACAGGTAAGTTGAAAGCTGTGTATTTTTAATTGCCTAAAGTATATGATTAAGTGCAGATTTACCGCACAATGTAAAAGTATGCAAAACCCTTACATTTTGTCATAATAAAGCTTCAATGTAATGTATGTTGTCCAATAATTTTTCATTTATACTCTTACATAAACTAGTGTATAGTTTTTAAGTAGAAAGAAAAAATGCATAACTTTCCATTTTCTTATGCTGGGTCTAACACAGCCATTAGGTAGCGCTATTCTGCATTCTAGCTCCACAGGAGAAGAATAAAACCCAACTCTTACAGGGAAGGGGGGAGATTATAGATATATATACGTAGACGCCTAATGGAGCGAATTTGGCCACCACTACGATACGTCAGCGTCGCCGCCATATTGGATGTGGCAAAGCTGCGCTGTAAACTAATACAAGTAAATCGACTTAATTATATAAAGCGCCTTTCTACAATGACATTTATTTTAATGCCTCTGATTTATTTCTTCACACATGCACTACTACACTTGAGAAACAGTTAGGGACCAAAATTGATGTATTTAATCTTTTCATATGTCTAAAATAAGAACTTTATTGATCACCACAGTGTTGCTGTTAGAGCTCCACAATGACTCCCTCAGTTAGCCACTCTCCGCCCGTTGTCATTTTTAATCTATATTTATTATGCACATTTTAACATATCTCTACGTTTATTCAAAATACATTTATTTCTTAACTATTTTATTATTATCTTTAGATTCTAATTAATAAGTGTACAGTACAAAAAGGAGTGTTGTATTCCTCCCCCTTTGTGTAACTGTTGTTTCCTAATTCTAATTAATATTATGATTTATGAGAAACTGGGTATGGTATTTATTGTTTTTTATTTTGAAAAATATATGTTGAGCTGCTAAGGAAGCTACACCTTAATTGTAGACTCAAACCAGCTGTGTTAACAACACACAGCATGGATGAAGTCCTGGCAAGCAGGTTAAAGAGTGTTGGAAACCTTTCTGAAAAAAACTGAAGGAAAAGCCTATGTGAAAGGATTGAAGATGGAAAACAGATTCCCTTTTTTAAAGCATACAGCCAACGAGGTATTCATTTCTTCATTTAGTTTTAAATTATTGTATTTTATTGTTCTAACTGTAAGATCATTTGTATTCAGTTTCACGGTTTGGAAGAGGTCTTTGTAAGGTCTGAAAACAAGATTGAGGATGAAAGACTTTCAATAAACCCGTAAAAGGAATCACTTGCGTCTGTTTTGCTTAGAGGGAGCCGCACTGTGGATGCGCATCCACATGTGACGAATATCTCTGATACACACACTCATTTTACAGTACCATAACAACTTTACTTATAAAGCACTAAAACAAACACAACTGGAATAAAGCAATGCACACAACTAAAATAATTAATATGAAGAAAAACAAAAATAGAAATATGAAAAAAAAACAACTAAAATTCAACACAATAAAACCAATTAAATAAAATAAGATCAAATAACGAGTCTTGCTGAGGTTGAATGCCAAAAAATAAAGATATTCTATCTTAAGCAGAATAAATAAGAAACCAATGAAGAGACAAGAATATAAACGTGAAGTGTTTTCCACAATATCGGCAAATTATGTTCTCAAAACTATGTTAAAATGGCCAATTAATGCCGTCTATGAGCCAAGTACTATCAAAGGTAATTGTTACCTGTGAAAAAATATTCCCTCATATTTTGTTTGGTGCAAATATATGAAGCACAAGAATGCAGCACTTTTTATCCGACCGGCTCCAACTGCCGATGCTTGCCACAACCAATATGGCGGCGATGTTGACGTACAGCTCAACCCTGAATGAGGCGTCTACGTATATATGTCCATGGGAGATAGGACCAGAGGTTATATAAGGGCCCCTGCAGCCACAAGAGAGCCTCTCCCAGCTAGCCTTTGACTGAGGCTTGCTCAAAGGTTAGAAACTGCTACCAGAAACTGCTGCCAGAGAGGACAATGGCGATGTCCCATTCAAAGCTTCTTGCGCTACTAGCCACTTAACAACCGTGAGTCTGCTAGGCCATGTTAGCCAATTGTTAGCCTGCCCCCCTCCACGGAAAAACCTGGATAACTTTACTTAAAATGACAGTGTGTAGTTTTTGCAGTATATCTTTGAAAATAGCCATCAAAATATTATGTAATAATAATTACGTAAAGCACATTAATTGCAAAATATTGGCGATATTGTAAAATATGACTTTAAAAATCAGTTCTAAAATACATAAGCGCGGGTCCTCTTTTCAGGGGAAAGTCATATTAAATGACGTCTTTACTTCTACAAGAGCCTGGACGGACAAAGCGCACGGTACACGCCCGCTATAAAAACATTGATTTCCCCTCAAAATGCAAAAAAGTTTTGCCATAAATACATTTTTACCTCTTCGCTAGTTCCAAACGATGAAAGAGAGACTGATGTACTCGTCATGATGCTGTAAATAGATCATTTTCAGGGAATTGAGCATTTGAAAACAGCACTAGTTGGACCTCCGTTGTTGAGTTTCTTACTCTAAGACACAGATACCGCATGCTTGTGATAATTTAGGTATGCACTGCCCCGTACTGGCTGAAGATTACACACTGTGCCTTTAAGCATGCATTGACGTATCTGCTGTTTTGGGGCAAGATGGTGAGTTTATGCTACTTATGAACGTGATTTTTACCCTCCCATTCTATATGCACCCTTTTCAGTTATACAAGCTAAAATAAATCGGCCTTGAAGTTTTAATAATTAAACTAGAAAGAACTTACCAAAATAAATACTGATTCATGCTCTCTCTGTGACAGCTGCTTCCCTGCTGCTACACGCCTCATACGCCCCTAGTGGAAAGAGCCAAGCAGCAGTGCTGCTGCTGTAACGTGTTGCTTACGCTTCCAGTGGAAAGCCTGGGTAAGCCTTGGTTTTTAGCATCCAGATTCCTACAGAACTGAGACATCAAGAATTATGGTTTCGATTCCTTTTTTAAAGTAGTTATTCATTTCTCAGTAGCATGTGTTCCTTCTTTTGTAAATAAATTCTTGTATTTTGGAAAGTCGTTGTTTGTCCATTTATTCCACATAATAAGTAAGTAAATAATGTGCTGTTCAATGAATGTCTCGAGCTCACTCCTTCACCTTGTTTATCTACCTCCGCCTTAACCAGGAAATTGTTAAACTATATCAGAGAATGAAATATTTGACTATTAATATAGTTCCTGACCTGTCAGGTGGTGCCCTGTATATTATAATTTCCCATAAATTATTCATCTTATTGATTGCAATAAATAATCCTCCATAACTATTCATAGCCAAATAATTGCATCCGTCTGAAATATACAACACTTATAAAACAAATCTGTAGTGTGTACATCTGTATTCATCCATGTGAGAATCCACATTCTGCTAAAATCCCAGCTGCAGGTTGGTGTATGCCTTTATCAGCTTTGTACATTTACTAAAAATCTTGCTCATTCTTTTTTGCAACATTTCTTCATTTCAGTCACATCGGGTGGAAAGTGTCTGTAAACAACATTTTTATTTTTGAGTGGGCCAATCAAACCAACACATAATCATGCTTGGAGTTATATCACTACATGGCTCTGGCAGCACGTTTATGGTTTTTTTGTGGGAATAGGCCTCTGCTACATTTAGCTCCATCCATCTTTCCATGAATTCCGATTATCCTTCCTGCATAATACCATCATGTTTCACACAATCTGTTCCAGGGGTTGGAGTATTAGTTTGATTCCCCCCCCCCCTTCCAGACATAGTGATTTGTAGACAGAAACGGCTCAATTTTGTTTAAATCTAACCAGAGGGTTTCTCTCCACATTTCTGATGTTCTGTGCATGGCTTGGGACAAACTGTAAATTAGGCTTCTAATTGCATTTTGTCATCAGGGGTTTTCTGTGTGGCACTCCTTCATACTGGCCAAAATTAGACATGTATTGATCAATAGTTGTTCTACCTGGTTGGTCTGCAGCACCTCAAGAGTTACCATACATTCATTGGTTGGTCACAGAATAATGTTGCTCAACCTGTCATCTTAGGTGGGCGGCCACCTTTTGGTAAATTGGCAGCAGTCCTGACCTAACCAAACAGTGCCCTGTGAAAACGTTTTGGATGTTGCTTTATGACCCTGCCTATAACTCTGCTTTTATACTTCACAACATCTTAAGCCTGTGAATATTTTCATTCATCCAGGTCATGGTTATCATCCAGGTCATGGTTATCAACCCTACTATATATATATATATATATATATATATATATATATATATATATTGTCCCTAGGTGTGAGTGTGTGCTTGCATAGTTGTTTCTCCTGTCAGTCTGTGTTGCCCTGCGATAGACTGGCGACCTGTCCAGGGTGTACCCTGCCTCTCGCTCATTAACAGCTGGAGAGATGGGCACCAGCCCCCCGCGACCCTTTGAGGATTAAGCGGTTTAGAAAATGGATGGATGGATATATATGTAGTGCTCTGCATAAATGAGTACACCCCCTTTAAAAAGTATTAATTTAATCAGTAGCTCAATGAACAAAAGAAAAATTTCCAAACTTTCCACAAGGCCGAGTTTTATTGAACACTTATTTAACTCCATAACATGAAATTAAGGTTAATAACCTAATTTAGATCACAAAATCTTCAGTTTTACTCAAATTGGTTGAAGCAAAAATAAATACACCGTGCAACAGAAACTACAACATCTAGTATTTTGTATGAGCACCATGATTTTTAAGGACAGCAAGTCTTTTAGGCATGGTCTAGGCAATCTACAGTAGGCAACATCTATCTCTTTCCATTCTTCAAGAATAACCTATTTTAGAGCCTGGATGCTGGATGGAGAGGGATTCTCAACTTGTCGCTTCAGAATTCCCCACAGGTGTTCGATTGGGTTCAGATCAAGAGACAAACTTGGCCATTCAATCACCTTCATCGTGTTCTGCTTCAGAAATGCAACAGTAGCTTTAGATGTGTGTTTTTGGATCATTGTCGTGTTGGAAAAGTGCATGACGAGAAGTGTACGGAGTGATTGCAGCATATTCTCTTTCGGTATAGAGCAGTACATTGTTGAGTTCATGATACCATCAATGAAATGCAGCTCCCCAACACCAGCAGCACTCATGCAGCCCCACACTAGGACACTGCAACCACCATGTTTCACTGTAGGCGCCAAGCATTTTTCTTTGAAATCCTCACCTTTACGACGGCATACAGTTTATAAACCATTACCTCCAAAAACAGTGATCTTGGTCTCATCACTCCAGAGTATAGAGTCCCAGTAGTCTTCATTTTTTCAGCATGGGCCCTAGCAAATTCTAGGTGTGCTTTTTTGTGCATGCGCTTTAGGAGAGGCTTCCTTCATGGACGATACCCATGCATGCCATTCCTCTGCAGTGTGCGCCGTATGCTGTCCTGGAAAACGGTCACTCCAGTTTGGCTTCTAGTGCTTTAGCTAACTGCAGTGAACTTGCATGGCAATTTTCTTCAACCCTTCTCATCAGAAGACGCTCCTGTCGAGATGTTAACTTTGGTGGACGGTCTGGACAGTCTTGTAAGATGGTTGCGCTTCCATCTTTCTCTAATTTTTTGATCACTTTTGCTACAGTATTTTGACTGATATGTAAAGCTTTGCTGATCTTCTTGTAGCTCTCACCTTTTTTGTGTAAAGAAACAATTTCCTTTCTCAGATTTCTCTTCCATGGGGTGCCATGATCAGCATGAAATGGGAAGGGCTTTTCTTTGTAAAGTAATGCCCTTTTCTTGCCAACTGTCTGCTGGACACCTCTTAAACGAATCATTAGACTCAACTGTGGTTGAATGCCTGTTAATTAGAAGTTTGTAGTCCTAAGTGTGGCTTTTCTCCTTGGACTATAATTGGGGTGTACTCATTTTTGCAACATGGGCTTGAATGCATTTGTTAGGCAAATCCCTTTTTTGTGTGTGCAAATGAACAAATCTTTTTTGTAATCAATGGCCCACATTTGTGGGAGTATTTTGTAGTATAGTATATCATACAAAATGTCGATTCTGAAAGGAAGCTAAAGGTTTTCTGACAAACGTAGTGGGGTGTACTCATTTATGCAGAGCACTGTAAGTATTCCTTTCTTGCCCACTGGGGGCAGTTTCTCTTCCATTCCAAGGCCTGGGTGCTTGAGGGTCCTGCGCAGTATCTTTGCTGTTCCAAGTACTGCGCTTTTCTGGACTGAGATGTCTGAGGTTCTTCCAGGGATATGCTGAAGCCATTATTCCAGTTTGGGGATGGCTGTCCTCTGCCCTGAGTTTGGAATGGGAAAAACCGCCCACAGTGGGCGAGAGGGGTATATATATATATATATATATATATATATATATATATATATATATATATATATATATAATTTCCATCTTTCAAATATGTTCTAACTTCTGACTTTGTATTACAAAAAGTACCATTACAAAACATCGTTTGTGGTTGCAACATGGCAAAATAAAAAAGTGAACTGTTTGCTAAATCTATATCATTGGTGTTCTTATAAAGCAGAATATATTTATTATAAATAATATAGATATATAAACTATATATTAATATAATAACAAATAATGTGGTGTTTCTTTCTGTTTCTTTGATAGATAAGCCTTCTGACAACGTTTCTCTCGTTTGGACACTCACTCTACACGTTTGGCATGGTAAAAGCTCTGAAAAAAAACATGTGAAACACTTAGTCCTTCCAAAGAAATATCTGTTGTGTACAAAACGCCAGAGCTCTTAAGGATGATGGCTGTGTGTGTGTGTGTTTTCCTCCCTTTGACTTACTCAAAGCTTTGGAGTAAAAGGTTCTGCAAGCTGAGAGCAACACTCAGATATTCTCCATTTGAATGCGTAGAAGGGCATCTTTAGCTTGGTGTGTTTAATTCATTACATTCTCTCTTTTGGTCAGGCTTGAACAGTGTTTCGTACTTCTTTCTTCTGCTGCCCTGAGTAGCTGCTGGGCTTACAGCCACAACTTACCCAATGAATTCAGAGTTAGTACCACATCTCAGGGCAGATATCCGTCCCGTTGAGAGCTGAGGTTTGCCACAAGGATGACACATCAGACCCTCTTAAAGCATCACCGGGGCAAAATGGTTTATTGAGACACTCGGGAGATACCCTGAGGGGAAGTTAGCCGGGGTTTTTTTCTCCTCCTGTACTCTTATACCTGCTGCCCTTCACCCCTCTCCCTCCGCTGTACAATACTGTAAAGGCGTGGCTGGCTCCCCCCCAGGGAACTATTTACCTTTCATAAAGCCTATTGCTATGGAAATTGTGTGTAATTTCAGGGCCCATTAACGGTGAGAGTGCAGGCGTGCATATAGAGCACTTTTATCATCACTGTGGAGTCTACGATCACCCAGGGCTGAATCTCATATTCGTTGCTCCTTTGCTAGTCTGCCCCCCATAACAAATCATGCTCCAGACACTAGCAGAATAAGGAAGTGACAGGCTGAGGAGTGGGCAGCTGGCAAGAAGCAATGTGAGTTGGACAGAGTAAGTGGGAAATTTGAAGAGGAGACAGCTGTTCTGAGCGTCACAAGAACAGGGAAGGGGAGACTGGAATGCTATATGTGAAAGATGGAAGCAGCAGCAAAAGAGAGGGAAAGGGATAGTGGAAGAGGATCCAAGGAGAATCAATATTTATACTGCGAGGCGAGACAATTCTGAGGCAGTAATTAAATTGGTGTGTCATATTTCATTCCATTACTAGGCCACGCTTGCATGCAAATGTTCTAAAAGGCCTTCTTTTCAAGTGGATTTCCTTTCTTTTATGACAGTGAGTTGAACTGAGCCAGGCAGAGAAAAATAAAGAACCATTCCAGTATTCATGAGCCTATTGTTAGGAACTCGGGGGGGGATGGGGGGGGTCATTCAACTGCAGTTCTGCCTCTACTTTAAAAAGATTTTAACACTAAAACTTGAGATACAGGGTAAAGAGGCAAATCCATCCCGCCTGAATGATGATTAGTAAAATGAGGCAATGCTGCTGCGTATCTGAATTACTTTCTGATTCCTGGCATCACCTCCCTCCTTCCCTTCTCCAGAGTCAAGAAAAAATGAATAAAACATATCAAAGTAAATTTTACATTGGAACACTGCCTGCACAGACATTTTGGGTCAGATATAGCCTGCTTTAAACATTTAGTAGCTACACATCCCCAGTTATTTACAAAGATTCTGAATAATAGCTCTGGTATTCCACTGGTTACTTTGCCTTCTAAGGAAATTGCATGGCTGACTCTGGAAGGTGACCGCCCTTCTGTAAACCCTGCCACTGGTGTTTGCTGTAAGCATTAGTTGCAGGTGCTTGCCTCCCTATTCCATTGTTATGCAATCCTGACAAATGGAATTTGAGTGGGGCAAAACAAAAGACAGCTGTACTCAGAGTAGCCAATTAAAAGTTTCCCTTCAGTCTCTTTGCTTCTCAGAATCAGCTGTTTTTGTCCTCAGCTTCAACTCCGCTGCACAAGACACGAGATCAAAAGACACTGAAATTTTCACCATAGTGCATAAGTGACTAACTTTTTAACTAAATCTGCTTTGTTCTACCTTTCTTAGTTCTAGCTTACTTTATTTGATATTTGAGGAAGGATGAAATGACCCTAAACTGAAAGTGCAGGCAAGAAGCTTTTTGTGGTAGAGGCTGTACTTTCTGTGAAGCAGTACTACGCTCACAGCCCAGGTTCTGCTAGTGGCATCTAAAGTGCTGCTAGTGGGAAACACAACATTAGGGGCTACAGTGGCAGAAAAAACAACAGCTGCACATGTTTTGCATTCTCATGTTGGCAGCCGGGGGGAATTGTGGTTGTCACATAAGATGACTTCCTGTGCAAGTTCCACGATTTTTTCCTGGTTCGTTATCCAAACCTGAATTTCTAGAAAAGTAAGAACAATTTCTAAATTGAGTTTAAGTATGTAATTTGTTAAATAACACGGAGCTTTAATTAACATAGGCTTTACCAATGTCTAGCAGTCATGGGTTTAAGGCATTCCCCCAAACACTTCATGGAACAGAGAAAAAGTAGTTTCTAATACAAATCTTGACCATGGCTGGAATATTCAGCCTTAAGAGATGCAGCTTATTGCTCCGCCTGCAGACATTTCATTCTATTAAGTATAGTGTAGGGTTTTCATGTCAAAAGCACTCCAAGTAGGATTCTAGGATGTTTGGCTGGAAAGGTGAGCAAGGGCAGTTTTCCACTCTACCTAGACCCTCTGCCACTCCCCACCCCCCAGGTAAACCTTTTTAGATCTGCCACTAAGGCTACGTCCACACTAAGCAGATAAGGTTATACGGGGAGTTAGACGGCTAATGTTATCCACTCAACACGAGCATTTACGTCCCCTTTAAGATCCGTTTAAGGTCCCATGATTGCGCAATCCCATACCGACCTGTGCAAATACTGTGCATGCGCGAAAAGACACACGAAACATGCGTATAATCTATGTGATGCCAGCGCCTACATAATATATGCAAGACGCTCTACAGCACAGTAAATATCTGCTTGTCCCGTTAACCGAAGAGAACAATAGCTGCTCAGAAGAAGAGAGAGTTTTTGGTGTGGACGGACGACGAGATCGATTTATTACTCTTCGCTGTTGTCTTTGTCTGTAGTGTCGTATTGTTATTGACGCAGCATTCATTGACGCCACTTCCTTTCATTATCCGGGGAAGCTGTCCACACTAGCTCGTTTAGCCGTTGAATAAAGATTTACACGGCTCTCTTACTCGGCTAATAGTTATCCAGCCACAAACCTTAAACGACGCCGGGTTAGTGTGGACGATAGGGGGGTGTAGACTAAATACATGCATGCATGCATGACTAAATGCATGTATTTGCTTTAGAGCTATCTGAGTACTGGCAATCAGTTGTCAGCTAAGTTTGCAGCTTAGCTTGCTTTAGAGAATAATTTACAAAGATTACATATGTTGAAACTGAATGTGTAAAAGCCATCTTCTGTGATTGAAAGGTTTGGTAAGTGGGAATTGTGTGTGCATGAATAAACTAAAACTAGGAAGCATTGCGTCTTCAGAAAGTTGCAGCATAACTTGAGCAAGATAGGACAATTAGTGGAAACATCAAAAAGGGGGAATTGTAGAGATTCACAATTGGTTTTCCTGATTTTATGTGGTATATTGTGGGAAAATGATTAGTCGTTCTGAGTGACAGATCAGGCAAAAAACAGACAGATATAATTTATAGATAGGATGTACAGAAAGTTATTTTTATATAAAAAAATCAATAACTTTGTATCAAGAAATTTTAGTCCTGATACTGATCCCATTGCTTAAGATTAAAAACAGTAAATTTTAAGCATGGTGAAATAACACGCTAGATTTTAACAGTATTACTTTGCATACATTAGTATTGTTAGTGTCCCATTATAAAACCTCCCTATAAGAGCTCCCGGAGAAGACATCATAGTGGCAGGAAAAAACTGTAAACAAGCCACAGTATCTATCTCGCCAATCAACAGTTCTCCAGCTTCGCAAAAAAATAGTTGACTTGTGTTGTGTCCCTGGGTGCACAAACGGCCGAGGTGAAGTTAAAGACGGAGCCTTTTTCTCGCATTCCAAAAGATCCAGCTCAAAGGGAAAGATTAATTTCTGCTTGAAGAGCAATGAAGAATCCTGAGCGTTGGAACCCGTCTCTTAATGGATTTGGATTGTGTAGTGACCATTTCATTTCAGGTAACTTCGCCTGAACACATAATTTAAAGTTAACTTTTACATTAAGTTTTTCTAAGGATTGTAACCAAAATGTGACCACACTTTTAATTTTATTATGGCTTATGAACGCTGAAACGTTATCCGTGGCAGTGTAACAGAAAAGGCGAAGTAATAAACTAAACTGATATTTTGCTTTTATTGAGATCCTTAGCGTGCTTTTATTAAGATTTTTGGCAGACTTCCTATAGTTATTTTGGCATGGATCTTCTGTCATATTGCTCACGTAGCAACAATTAAATGTCACATAAAATTTTGCAGAATCATAATCTTTGTGATGTCTGCATGCTGGCTATTTACATGTCTTGTGATCACAACAAGGAACAGAAAAATGTGTAATATGTTTTATTTATTTGAAGCAATGATTGATTAAAAGTTGAATATTGAAAATCTTTCTTAAAAGCTATCCCTCTAAAAAAGTAATGCTTCAACTGGGAGTTTAGAGGTGTACAGAATGAAAGTGCACCCTTTCCTTTAAATGTTATATTTTTCCTAAAATCACTTAAAAAGGTAACTTTTTCCGACCACCACACTGTGTTTATATTTACGTGTCCAAAAGCGGCGCGGCATTCCCGGTTGCCAAATACTTTTGTAAATAACTGCCTGGAGCAACAAGGCATACTATAGAAAATGGAGCACTGGGTCAGATTGCTGCTGTTTCTGAGCCCCATAGATTTCTTTATCTTTCTCAGAAGAGGAGCAACCTTATAATATCTAAAACTAGAGTTATTTTAGGTGAAACCTACAGCAGATGGACACAAATGAAAAACTCTCATGGGATAAAAAAGTGGAGAAAGGTAAGAAAGCTTGCTAACGGCTAAAGTTAGCTATTGGTAAAACAGCTTTGCGATACTTGTGTATATGACGCTGTTCCTAGATACGCGAGACTCAATCTCCACACAGAGTAAACGGAAGAAAAGGAAGCAGTTTCCTCCTGCACCCAGTATAGGAGGCTCGCTTTCACCACTGCGGTGAGTGGCTATTATAAAGATTTTTCTAGCTAGCTTTCTGTATTAACCATAGACTGTAAAAAAGAATAGACAGCGCCTCCTCACTCCTCCCCGTTTACCAGAATGACACACTTTCATAGGGGAATTCATGGCGGATTCACAGACTCCTCCTCCCCAGCTGTGACGAAGCATGTTCCTAAAAAGGGCATAGGGGCGGGATCTTCACTGTAGACTCTGCCCTCGCGGGGCGTGTATGGGCGTGTAGTTTGGTCGTAATCATGCCCATTCTGCTCCCGCGTCGTTAGCTCTGATGCTAAACTTGGCTCGGCCCCCTCATTAATTATGCAAGATTTCAAAAAATTATCTTACGAAAACCAGCCTGGTGCCCAGGCTTTTTATGAGCCCAGCGTTATCTCAGGAAGAATATGTAGCCATAAAAAAGTTTAAAACAATGGGGCACCAGGCATTAAAGTTGTTTTTAACGTGTCTAAAGTCCAATGCTTTTCAATGGGGGCCTAGCGGCCAAATGGAGGTACTACAATGGAGGAGCGATGGCGGCCTCCATGGCATGCGTTCAAAAAGCAGAGCAGCCAGCGGCCATTGGTATTAACGCAGGTCTCCGACCATACTACTCAGTCAAATGCGCATGCTATGAAATCTGTCAGATATTTATGTAAATTCTAAAGTATAAATTATGACTTTTATAGAGGACATCACCAAGAGGAGTGGAGGATACAACTCAGCTACTGAAATAAGATGCAGAGAAGACAGGTTCAAAAACTTATTATTTTTTGTTTAGTATTTTAAACTTATTAGGACAAAAATAGTCCTCACCCTGTACAATTCGTCACTGAACATGATGCTGGCTGGTTACTGCATCAAAACTGGCATCCAGACGGTTCAAAATTAAGTTTAATTATTGCAACTACAACTACAACACACTAGATGTCGCTTTTGGTGCCCACGTTCCATATTCAGTCCATATGCAGTCCTTGGCAGGAAGATTCCAAATCTGGATCTTGATAACAAACCCAGATTTTGTCAATTTATATCCCTCCAGGCTTTTGTATACTTTACGCGATGCTCCGGAGTAGGACGAGGGAAAATTGATCAGGAAACTCTATGTCAGAGTATCTAAGGTCTGTTAAAAGTCTGCTCTGAAAGCTTCTGAAGTTTAAAAATGTATCCCAGGGGCATGGTAAGTTTTGGAGATGTTTAATAATTGTAATTTCCCGGTACATACAATATATTCTGTTTTGAAATGGGAAGTAAACTCAGATGGAGTAAAATTCCAGCTGGCAGCGTTCATTTTGTTCATTTGTTCCTGCCAACATGGCGGCTACGATCTGAGAGTCACGTGATGTCCAGAGCTCTATAAACATTCTGGATACTTCAGCCTCTCATATTCAGCTTACTTAAATGGAAACAGTTATTTGGCCATACCAGAATTTCTTCAAAACAGCTTCAATATGCAGCTCTAACACTGGGTAAACAAGGTTAACCATGGTATTCTAATGTTTTGACAACATTTTTCTAAATTTTCAGACTCTACATATGCAACCTACTTTCTTTCTGTCTCCAGGAAACACCCGTTCTAACCCTAATGATGTTTTCACACGGAGGAGTGTGCTAAAGTGCAAAGCACAAACTACCATGTTTTGATATGACTTTTTGATGTCAACATATTTCCATGCAGGTTTTGTGATCCCACTTCCATAACTCGTTTGAGGCCACAAAGATTTGAAAAGATTAATCAGAACTGGACAGTAACAGATAAGGAAAATATTGTGTACTCATGATGGTGCCTGGAGTCACCAGATGTCAAGCAAAAGAACTATATACCAAATGGTGGCCACTGAGTGCATAGTGAAATAATAAACTGCAACACTTAAATGCCATAGTCAAATAAAACTGAAATGTAATTTTTAAATCAATAAAATATGAAGAATGACTGACATACTTTACAGTAGTTACTCAATGTGAATATTATATTTTTGGAACATTTGAGAGAAAATCATGAGAATTTCTATGGGCAATATTAACTGATCTTACAGAAAGTTATATGTCCAAAAATTTCTGAAAAGTCAAGTGCCAGTGCACTGAGGTAGATTCATTCTGCTGGTGTCGACAAGCTGATATAACTTCATGCATGACTTAACACTTTGTCAGGACCAGCCAGCCGGAAGAATGACATATCTACTCATTAATGTGAAGAACATATGTGAGGGCACACAGCTGCCAGACACAGGGGACTGGTGCGTGGCTGCCCTTGGCAAGCTCCCTTACAGCTTCCCTGCTACAGCTGAGGTTTAATAAAAAGCTTGAGCACTCCATGTGACGCAGCTGAACGCAAAATGTGTCTTAATTTCTCCCTGACAAGCCATAATCATGTACAGCTGAAAATAGATATTCAGTCATTACATTTGTGTCAGAACCTCCTTTATTTCTGGGTCAGGGACAGCTGCAGCTCCACTGAGCCGATGGCAAAGAAACAGCTGATCATTGACAAATCAGTTATTCATAATCATGAAATTACTGGTTGATGGTGAATTGATCTCTAAGAATGGTGGGAGAATAATTACATGATCATACAAAACCCAAACTTTTTTCTGTCTTAAAAACTACAATACCCTATGTATCACAATTATAACGGTACCATTTTATCACCTTTTCTGCTAGCCACCTCTAGATGGCACTGGAGACCCAGTGGAATATTTTCCCTGGTGTGTAAATCAACGTAGTATGTGTTGTGCGTTTTTGTATGAGAGTGTGTGCGCATGCAGCCACATCTTTGCCTACAATTGCACACATGCCTCCCAGATTCAATTATTCATAATTTCGAGAACAAATATGTCTTGCATTTTCTCTTTATTTTTTTCTTCTTCTAGTTTTGTTTATTATTTATAAAGCCGAGTCTCACAATGTTTGGCTTGCATACAGAATTTGGTAGCAATATTGTCACTGTGTGGGTGCAATAATTATGTTCTTATGCAGTCAAAAAGGAAAATGTATTGCCCATGTGTCGTGGCACCCGGTGCTGCAGAGTCAGGCATATTCTTTTTCCATGTGTTTCGGGGCTGATAGCCAGCATCTTCAGACTGTGGTATTCCACCAATAACTAACAGACATGATTCTGACATACTGCAGTCTGGAATGCATATCAGCCAATAAATCATCCTACAGTTCACCATAAAATTAATTTGGAATGCTCCATTCATGTTTTTTTTCTCTAATAGATGCATTTTACATACCAATGATTATTTTGATGACACATTTATTTGAGTAGAGGCTTTCTATCTGTAGTGCCTCACAAAAGTATTATCTCTTGAATTTCAAAACATTTGTTTACATAACAACAAAATTCAATGTATGTGTATTATGTGGATTTGTGTGATAGACCAGCGCAAATTACTTCATGATTGCCCATTCAAAAAGTACTTAACCTATGATTTTACTTTTTTTTAGATATAAAAATCTGAAAACGTTGGTGTGTATGTATATCCACCCCCTTTTGTTCTGATACCCCAGAAGAAAATCCAGTTAGACCAATTGCCTGGAGAAGTCAATTAATACACTGAATTAATCTTTCAAAATTTCATTTGAGTTATAAATCAATCTGTTGTCTGAAGGCCACAGTGGTTTACTTGCAACCACTGGAAACAAAAATTATCATGAAGACAAAGGAACATACCAGAAAGGTCAAGGGAAATAGTAGTGGAAAGGTTTTAGAGCAAGGTTTGCTTTGAACATCTCATTGAGTACTCTTCAAATTAACATCCTAAAATGGAAAAAGTATTGCACTATTGCAGACAATTCTGCACAGACCCACAGCTCAGGTGTGAGATATGTCAATGGGAAAATTATTAGCAATGTACTTCACAAATCTGGCTTTTATGGAAGAGTAGCAAGTTCCACTTTTTGATCCTTGGTTCTATAATCAAAACATCATTTGTATTGGAAAACTATCTTCTGAAACACACCATCCCCACCATGGAACACAGTGATGGCAAGTTGATGGGAAGATGATTGGAGGCAAAATCCTGAAAAAAAGAAATGTCTGAAGCTGTAAACAATAGACTGTGTCAGAAGTTCACCTCCCAGTAAGTTAACAACCCTAGACATACTGCTAGGGCTACAATGAATTGGTGTAATCAAATAATTTTTCACAGTGAGTTTAGCCTTCACAAAGATCTAAGTGAGAATCTGTGACACTACTTAAAAATTGATGTTTGTGGATACTCTCCATCCTATCTGACAGAGTTTGAACTATTACTGTAATTTAAATGTGTGAAAGAGAATTCTGATCCTAAATCTGTGAAGCTGTTAGAGTCTTGCATCTGCACTTGCAGGGAAAATTGATTCTACAACCTATTGGGGAACTGAAAATAGGGGTATTCATGCTTCTGCAATCCACCATATGTGAAATTCATGAGTCATTCTACTCCCACAGTAAACACATTTATTGATTGCTTGGACTTCCCATTGATCTTTGTGGCACATGCAAAGATTTATGACACTTTCTTGATTTAACATGAAGAATGCCATGTTTTTCTCACTACTGTGACCAAGATTGGGGTTTTTAAGCAGACAGTTGTAGACATCTGAAGCATACTTGTTGCGAGATTACAAAATTATTTGGCTTTCTCATGTTTTAAGAAAGATTGTTTCAGTGAATCAGTGAAAATGAGAGGGCATCTTTTACTGACTTTTTTTCAGTCTTTTCGCTGAGTGATTGAGGCATTTCATCATGACTCCTTCTGACATTCATGAACATGCAAATGAATGCAATGCTATATACATTTGTCTGTAATGAATTTGTTAAGTGACTCTCCCTCAAATGAAAATCCATCCTCATTAAATATTTACAATGATTAAATATTTGGAAAGTTTTCAACATTGTTCAAGCCTGTATTGCAAAGGCCAGAAAGAAGCCCTATTCAATAAAAGCATGTAAAGGTGTACCATCACTGACAATAACATAATACCCATCAATACTAATTTAATGGCATACAGTTTTTATAAACCAGGTGAAACAAAGTATACAGCAAATTTAAAGTTACCACAGGGACGAAATTACAATAAATGTGCCTCCAGATCCGTTCACAGTGTTTTCCCTTCGCTCTCAGCTTCCTATAGGGATTAGAAAAAACAAAACAAAACTCATTTGTACATTCATTCTCAGTGTTAAGAGCTCTCAAGTTCAAATATAGTTTAGCTGGGATTTACAACAGCTCCTAGATGTCATGTTTAACTCAAAAAACATGTATAAAAAAGAAACGTAAGAACGTTGTATTTGCTCTTTAGGATTCTACTGTTTAATAATTCAAGCACATCAAGTCTAGTTTCCCCAACAAGTGAGAGACAGACAAACCACTGAGAATGAAGTAGCATCATAAGTAAGGCTTCTGAGGAAGATTTTCTTTAAAACATTTTAGCTTCAGTGCCTTCAGAATGATAAATTAACCAGTTAACCATATACTGGATGCCATTACCTTGGTTTTCAGTGCAAATTTGTAGAAAACACTGAAATTTTGTATTTCTTTTTATATAAGGATTACTCTTTTAAATATCATATCAGTCTTGTTTTTAAGCACTAATCCTTGACCGTAAAGGACAATTATGGAGTCATTTATTTATTTATTTTACATACACGTCCACAACTCTTGCAGTTTAGCTGAAACCAAGTTCCATTATTTTCTGCTGCCAGAGTCTTGAGATGTACCGCTAAGAGCCAGTACCTTTAATATCCCCACAACATGCCTTTGCTTTCAGAGTGGAGGGTTTCTTATGGTCTCTTTTCAACTGTGGTAGAGACAAGAGAGAAAATAAATTAAAGTTTGAGAACTATTTTCCATAACCTGCTTTTATATGATAGTAACTGAATTTGGTATACATTTCTGTAAATCTTAAGGTGATTTATTTAATATCGACATTTTATTACTATTGTTATGTTGGTGTTGTTAAAACTAATAATACCAATCAAATCATTTCTGAATCACGTTAGGAGCAGCAGCTGTACCATATATTCCCATCGGATGACTCCCTTCAGTGGCTTGGTTAAACACATGGATATGCAGTTTTTTTTAACCTGATGAAATGCCAAAAGGTTCTACGTCATGCCTAGATTATCATCATCACTAAAAGTGAAGGAGCTTTAGGTGTAAAATGATGAAAGACTGAAACTCATGCTGTTTCCCTGCTCCACGAAGAAAACTATACTTTAATGCTATATGTTTAGGAAATAACTATTCGGTATAATATACACATTTCCAAATCATAATTCAAATTTATTTAAGTCTACATGATCGATGTCAAGAAACATTTAAGAGCTTAAAGAAAATTTCTCAGTCTTAATCAACAAAGGATTTGATTTGAGCAAAGCTTTTTTATTTCATCTTTAGACATCAATGTGCAAATGTTTTAATTTACACATTTTGTTAAGGTTTCATTAAATGAAGTATTTGTTTTTTTTTCTAGAGTGTATGACTTATACAACTGGAATACAATTATAAAATCTAAGTAACATAAAATTATATGATTTGTATTATATATATATATATATATATATATATATATATATACATATACTGTTATATATATTATATATATATATATATATTATATATATATATATATATATACATATACTGTATATATATATATATATTTATTTATTTTCATTTTAGGGTCACTATTTGATTCTCGTTTTTTTTTTTTTTAAAAACAACATTTTACAGTACATAGCCCTATGTCAGTTTTAGACTAGTCTATGATCATTGGTTTTATGCATTAAATTTTGTACAGTAAATTTTATTTTAAAAGATAAATTTGATGCATTTTTTATTAGTCTTATGTAATGTATCCCATTAGGCATTAATTGTAAAATTGCAATAATTTATTTACAATAAAAGTGTAGCAGTCTTGTTTAAAGGAGGGGTGGCAGGTAAAATCCAGTTTTTACAGCTTTTCATCACTTTTTTATGTCGTTTCCTCCTTAAAGTCATGCCTACAGTCTTTCTCAGGTTACTTTATGTATGTTTGAGTAATCTTTTAAAACTCTTGCAGCTGCCATGTTGAGCTCTGAATGCCTGAGTCCTCCCAGGTACGCCCTCACCTCCCAACAACGCCCCTACATTTTAAATACCACCCTCGTCTCTCCACAGCCTGCCCTCCCCTCCACTCCCTGAGCACAAAAGCAGAACATCTTTAACAGAAATCAGCTATCACCGGCGGAAATGTACAGTAGACCACACTATTATTTTAACCCGCTTAAAATAGATCGGCCTGTCTGGTGCTGTTCACAAATGGTTCACATCCTACCTCACACACAGGACTTTTATGGTAAATTTAGATATCTGTTCCACTAAGGTCCATAAGATAACATGTGGTGTTTCCCAGTGTTCAGTTTTAGGCCCAGTGCTTTTTAACCTGTATATGCTCCCTCTTGGCAGTGTCATCAGAAGACATGGAGTTAACTTTCACACTTATGCTGATGATACACAGTTGTACATCTCCATGTCTCCTGATGACACACGGCCAATGGATGCACTTTTTAACTACATTTTAGAGATTAAATTTAACCTTTCTCCAGCTCAACCAGGACAAAACTGAAGTTTTAGTTATCCGTCCTAAGGCTCAGAGAGAGAAACTTTTACCAAAACTACAATCATTGTCTTTTAATCCTTCTTTACAAGTGAAAAATCTGGGTGTGATTTTTGACTCTGAGCTGACTTTTATTCATCACATTAAAAATATTACAAGAGTAGGTTTTTATTAGGGGTGCACCGATCCGACTTTTTCAGTCCTGATACGATACAGATGCCTGGATTTTGTTTATCTGTTGGTACCCGATACCGATCCGATACTATTGCTAAATTAATAAACTGTATAACTTCCACCTTATACATTTTTTGAAGAGACTGAAGGCACCAGACTTTACTAACTAAACATATCTAAGACCAAATAACTGATTTAAAATATAAAATTATCACAGAAATAAAATTTCAAGTGAAAAATTGATCTTTTTTGGGAAATTTATTGCAGAGTTTCTACATTTTCTGTATTGGTTCATGGTATCTGTTAAGTTTAACCCATACCGATACTTGTAAATTAGACAGTATCGGGGCTGATACCCGATACCAGTATCGGTGCATCCCTAGTTTTTATCACCTAAAAAACATCGCCAGAGTCTGCCCAATTCTGTCTCAATACGGAGACGCTAATGCATGCTTTTATCACCAGTATAATCGATTACTGTAATGCCCTGTTTAATGGTCTTCCAAAAAAGACTACCTCAAGTTTACACCTTTTACAAAATTCAGCAGCACATGTCCTGACAAAGACCATGAGGCGGGAGCACATTACACCGGTATTACCCAGGCTTTCCACTGGACATGTCAGCAGCATGTTACAGGAGCAACCTACTGACTTCTCACGGGGCCGCACAGGTAGTACTGAAGCTACTGTAAAGAAGCACCTTTGTTTTATTTTGAAAATTTGCGGATCCATATCGAAAATGTCGAAATTTACACATTTCACAGGTGTAGCGCGTAGAAAATAGGACTGCCGCATATATTAACCCTTCCTTTCCAACGGACGCGTCATTAGCATGTTACGGCAGCAGCACGTCATACGCGGCTTTTAGCCACCACTGTAATCAAAATAATCCTTTCCACAGGAGGCAAAAGCAGCATGAGTTTGCCCCGTCACAGGAGCATCATGTCGCAGCACTTTTCTAACCCGGGCTTTCCACTGGACGTTTCAGCAGCACGTTATAGGAGCAGCACATTTTACTTGAGTATTCTGCTGCCTGGCCCTTTCCACCGGTGGCGTCAGCAGCACGTAGCAGCAGGGAAGGGGGTGGCTATAGTTATGATGATTATTTATTTGGGGTTTTCGCATTAGGGTTTGTGGGGTCTTTTTAACCTGTAAAGCATTTTGAGAAGCTTGTGTAGTTGGAAAAGCGCTGTATAAATAAGGTTTGATTGATTGACTGAGTTATTTTGCCCAATTGCGCAATGCCTTCTTAGAAAAAAAGTCCAGTGCACCGAAGATGCTACAGTAGGCCTACTGTAATGTCAGTGACTGATGAATCACAGCATTAGCTTTACGGAAGAAATACTGTTAAACACCGTGGCTAATCACCCCTAGCTACATGACACCAGCTGTTCAGAGACATAGATAAAAACAATAAACATTATAAAGAGGTCAACCTATGTAGACAGGAAAGCTCTTAAGAGGTTTGCTGATGGCTCTTAAAAGAGCCGTTCTGGCTGCAAATCCCTCCGCCGCGAATTGAGCTGTGAACAGCTCCCTCACCCGGACAGCTTCTCTGGAGAAGTAAACACGACCCAGGCCCTGCAGTAGTTCACCACAGTACAGCCACTCACATATTATATTATACACTTTTACTAACCACAGACAGATGGACAGCCACTCAGCATTGTAGTTGGTGACTCGGCGATCAAAGTTTGGACTGACATGGGACACCGGCGGCTCCTCAAAAAGGGCTTGATGATGCAGCGAGCTACTAGTATTTACAGATCCCTCCGATTCCCAATTTTAGCCGTCCCGGCTCTGCCTGAGGCCAGGCCAAACACGTAATGCGATCAGCTCGGAGACCAGCAGAGCCCACCTACAGCTGCGCTTCACATGCTGGGCTTGAGATGGCGCTCTGAGAATGTTGTGATGACGTTGAAGACAGCGTATGGAAGAGGGGAATGTCCAAGGCTCTTAAAGAGACATGCAGCTAATTTCAAGGCATTCAGTTAGGACATGTTAAAATGCAATATTTCAAATAGGTAGTATATATAATTTATTGAACTTACAGATCGATTTAGGGTAATATAATTGTACTGTACCACAGAATTTCTCTGCATGCCTGACAAGAATGTGCCACCTCTCCTTTAAATAAATTATTAGAAACAGAGAGTGGCTGCCATCTAGTGACACTTTATAGTTACTGCA
Organism: Apricaphanius iberus; assembly: GCA_028564705.1. Classification (NCBI taxonomy): domain Eukaryota; kingdom Metazoa; phylum Chordata; class Actinopteri; order Cyprinodontiformes; family Aphaniidae; genus Apricaphanius; species Apricaphanius iberus. The sequence goes on along the minus strand of JAPXFQ010002398.1, from coordinate 414,871 downwards.
GGACGACTGACGCAATGCTCCAGATAGCTCATAGGACCGAGAAAATTGTAGCTGATATCACTGGTGATTAGAGAGTAGAAGAAACGGGTTTAGTTCTGCTCCTGCTGCTTCATCTATCCTGGCCGTGTTCGAGCATTAACTTAGCCAATAGCTAGTTGCTAGCGTCAGCTAATATGCTCTGTAGACGTGCGCGCTAATTCCGGGGGATGTGATACAGGCAGTTAATATGTTACCGGGTGTTGTTTTGAGTTGTATGAGTACTGGTGAGAGTTACTTGTCAGGGAAAATGCAATGTGTGGTCCTTGTGATGAGGAAATCTGAGTAAATAAACGGTAGCCTGCTAACTGTTGCAACGGAGTCCCGAGAGGGACGGCCAGTAAACAGGAGGAGGAAGTGATGGTGATCCTCTTTAGGATTTCGATGCGCAAGGTCGTAACCTAATTTCAATCGATTTTGATACAAAATCGAGATCATTCCTTAATATAGACTGTAAGTTGCATGGATATGTACTATTTTTTCAGTTTGCAATTTATATTGTCATATCTTAATTTTGTGAATTACTTAACCTAGAGCAGCAGTAAATTAGAATTTAAGTAATAATGTCAAAAAATGTGTAACATGAGCATTGCATCTGTCTGTCTTTAAGTGCACTATCACAGGATCATTTATATTTTTCAAGAAAGAGGCACCTTGGGGAAATTAAAGCTGGCTTTTGAAATATAAGCAACAAAAAGGTTTTGCAAAAACATTTCCAATTGATTAGTTTAGTTATGAATAGCAGATGGTAATGTAACACCCAAAACACTAGAGATGAATAGAAATTAAGATCCTCATTTGAAAAACACATTCTTTTTTGCAAAGTTAACTTTTATATAATTGAACAAATATATTTTAAAACAATTCCCAATGTTCCTGCTCTTCTTCAGGAACAACCACTTTAATCTCCAACCACCTGAAGCTGTTGAAAATATTAATCTAAAAGCAATATCACTTGTGATATTGTGTGTGGGATTCCTGCGCTATTTCAGTGACTTCAGTAATGTCCATTTACAGCTACAATCCTCCAAATATTCAATTCTATATACAGATTTTCTTCTCTTTTTTTTGGAAAAATCTCTATCAACTAGGATTTTGGAATTCAGATCAAAAACACTACTATACTTAAACTATTTTGGTAGGGGGCAACAATGCTGACATAGCAAACAAAGCATTTAAAAAAAAAAAGATTTTTAGTATGGCTAAAGCAGTGCCAAGCTAAGGGTTCTTATCAAACAATTGATCCCATGTGTCTTTTTACATTATGAACAAGGACACAACAATTTGATAGAAAAGATACGTCTTCACATGATACTTTCATTTATTTAGGGGAAAAAGATATCCCGACCATCTGGCTCTACGTAGCAAAATATTTTTTTCTGGACCACTCCACATGTGATTTCTGCCTGTTCTGATAAAAAAAAAATTGCCTATTGACATAAGTGGTGCTGGGAACATGTTACTTAGTGGCACGTTACTCCTAATATGACCACATTTTCAGTAATGACTAATCTAACGCATTACTATTCCCATACAGGTAATCAGATTAAAGTTACTTGTTTAAGCCACTGTGCGTTACTGTTTTCTTAATTTTCTTAAGTAATATAAAATATTTGGTACATGGCAGCAAAAGCATTAGGGAAACGAGTAACAATAGCGGTAAATATGGCCTTCCATACCAACACTGCTGCTGTCTTTTTGTGTCATAGTCCGAAACAGCTGATTATCCCCTTTACAGTTTTGGCCTGAGTCTGTGAGTCTGTTTTGTACTCTGTAACTGTCCACCAGAGGAACTCTCCAGTAGTACCTTCCCTAGACATGTCTTGTTGCTTCATAGTTGCTGGTATCAAAGCGAGGTTAAAAAGCAAGTATATTTTCAGCCTTAATGTTAAAATGCATTTCCAATTAAATGAGTATTGGCAAAACTGCTTATTGTTTCTATGTTGAGGCAGTGGGAAGTGCTACTGACAGCTGCTGAAAATAACAAATTAAGTAAATTCTAATCTAACCTTGTTACTTTAAAAAAAAAATCAGTAAAGCAACTAAGTTACTTTTGAAAGAAGTAATCAGTAGTCAGTAATCATATTACTTTTCCAAAGTAACTGCGGCAACACTGATTGACACAAAACAGTTCCTGTTTTTAGGGTAGAACCCAAACAAGCCAAGTACTGTACCAGAGAGTCTGAACACTCATTTAAATAATATATCATGATCAACAGTGTCAAATGCTGCACTGAAGTCCAAAAGTACCAGCATTGGTTCTTCCACAGTCTGTATTTATGCAGATGTGGTTGAAAACTTTGACGAGGGTAGTCTTGGTGCAGTGGTGCGGAAACCAGACTGAAGAATATCAAAACGGTTGTTCATTGTTAGATGGCAATTTAACTGCTGAAATACAACTTATTCAAAAATCTTGCGGAAGATTAGATACTGGCCTGTAATTCTGAATTAAGATGTTGTCCAGGTTGTTCTTCTTTAGTAGTGGTTTAATAACTGCTGTTTTTAAACCCTGGAGGAAAACATCTGACAGGAGGATGAGGTAACTATTCCAGTCAGATCCGACCAAACGACAGAGAAAACTTTTTAAGGAAAAATTTGGCGTAAGATATCGAAGCAGCAAGAGAAAGACTTTTGTTTTTTAATGATTTCATCAAGGTTTGATTGGTTTAGTTTTTTTAATTCAGACGTTTTCCATACATTGTTTTTAAATTGGGATGGCATTGTTAATGAGTTTGGTACTGCTGTACAGATTGACCCTCTAATTGTCAGAATATTTTTCATTAAAAAGCTGACAAATTAATTCCAAGCCCCGGTGGAATTTAGTTCAGGGACTACTGTCACTGCAGGAATAGTTAGTCTTTCCACTGTTGTCGATAAAACTGTGCAGTATTAATGTTTATATTATTTCAGAAAACAATATGAAACCCTTTCTGCTGCCTATTGAATAGCTTTTAATGTATTCATAGACTGACTCGGGAGCTGTGATGCATTGCACTGTGTTGTCCTGCACAATGCTGCGTGCAATGTTGCGACTGGTTACAAGATATAAAAGTACAGTAGTTGCTTTGCAGATAAACAAAGATTGTTCATCTGCATAGGTGGTCGGTGTTGGTAATGATGGCACTCAAAAGAACGGTATTATCTAATGCTGCTCTTTTCTCAGTCTAATTCTCTAGTCTAATTACTGATTCACTCTTTACAGCATTGTTATCATTAGTAAATGTTAAATTGAATCTGGACGTATATATATTATATATAATATATATATATAATATAATAATATATATTAATAAATATATATATATATAATATATATAATATATATATATATATATATATATATGCTCTGTGATGGACTGGCGACCTGTCCAGGGTGTACCCCACCTCTCGCCTGTTGTCAGCTAGAGATAGGCACCAGCCCCGCCGCGACCCCTTGAGGAATAAGCAGTTCAGAAAATGGATGGATGGATATATATGCTCACTCATAGACCCTAATTTTAGAAGTTTTTATATGAAAACATTTCCCCCCAGTTTTCACTTTGTTTTTTGTTCAACTGAAATGCCAGGAAAGTATGTTATAATGTTTTTAAAAAAAACACTTTTATTTTTATCTACATTCCACATTTAATTAATTTCCTTTTTAAAGAGAATTTAATTGATTCCAAATGTTAGTTTTTATTAACAACCTATTTTAGCTTCGCCAAACAACAAAAAAGTAATTCTTTGTGTAATTAAAAAAGACAACAACCTTAGTTTGAGTCTTGCAGAAAATTCCATTTTTTACCTTGCAGGTCATAGTTTCTATCTGATGACAGCATATTTAAAATATCCTGCAAGACTATACCTCAGACAGCCAAACTCAGTTCCTGCAAGTTGTTAATGTTGTCATCTTCTTGTAGTTCAGATTTTAATGTTTCACTCAAAGGTAGGTATTGTGAAAGGATCTCAGGTTAATCTTAGAACAAGAATCAAGCCTCTTGTTAGAATTACAAAACGTAAATGTTTAATGAGTGAAACATAAAAATACTTTTATTTATAAATCCTGAGAGTAAGGAACAAGAGACATTCCTTAAAAACTGTCAAAGTGAAGCAGTAACTAAGGCTTCTTTGGCACCGTATGCAGTTTTGTTTTCAAGGAATGTGACAGCATAATTCCCAGGAGCTTTGGCTCTTACAAACCCTTCTGTCTTTTATCCTTAAAACATTATTTAAAATCTAAATTTAAAACTTCATCACTTAATATATGTCTTCACTCGCAATATGCAGACATCTTCATACACTATATGTGAGTAGATCAGATATTTTTTTCATCTATCAACTCAAAGCAAACAAAGAGAGACACTTTGACTCTATTTGTTCTCCTTTCATCAACGCTCAAACTATTGGATGGCAGGTGCATGACCCCTCCGAAGCCCCCGAGAAAGGAAAGGAGAATATGGGAACCAACCAAGGAAATATAAGTCCTTACTGTGTTTTGGTCATGGTTCATACTGCTACATGCAGACTGTAGATAAGATTGGAGCCAGGATTTCTTCTTAAGACTAAAAGAGGGAAGGATTGAGGGAGAGATGGACTGGAGAGTTAGTTAGCGGAAAGGGGGAAGTGACAGAGGAAGATAAGCAAAGGACTAAAGGCAGGAAGAGAGGAAGAGAGGAAGTGAAAACATGCTTGAGCTGGAGGAAACAGGAAAATAAGCTTGGAGGGATAGATTTAGGTAAGAGAGAAGAAACTGTAGAAGGATGGATACACAGAGAGAGAGATATAGAAGCAAAGGAAATAAAAAAAATGTCTAAACCATGCTTTAAGACAAGATTTTAGAGAGAGATTTGATCTTAGTGTTTCCACTTCAAATGTTCTCTTACTTAAACCAGCACTACACATTTTTTAGCATGTTGTGAATCATTTGAATAATTCACATCTATCTCTTAGATGTACTTATGGAAAGTCTAATAAGGTATGGCTCACAGAATAAAAGTTCATACTGAAACCCAAATGTATGCTTTAATTTGTCTTAAATGCAGCTATTGTGTTTCTGTCAAAATACAATTTTTAAGAAATATTACTTCTCATTTTTTGGAAGAATTCCAACTCCCAAAACAGGAAAAAAAAGTATCACCCCTCCCAGCATAGAAGGGAGATGTATATAAAGAAAAAAAAAATTCTATACTCCCCCATTATTTTATTAGGTGCAAGTCTTCGATTGACAAACTTCACATTACATGGCAAATGTGATGAAATGACTGACTGAAGTTCAAACCAAGCATCAGATTGGACAAGTAAGGTATTTAGCGACTTCTTGGAGAAATGACAGGGTTGCTTTTACCGCAAGGGATGGTCTGATGATTTTAGAAAGTGCTGAACTTATGGAATTTTCACACACAACCTTTTCTAGGGTTTACTGATAACATTGAGAAAAAGTGTAAATAAATATGTTGAGCAGAAAATGTGAAAATTAAAATACCTTCATCATGTCAGAGGTCCTAGGAGATTGGGCAGTCTGATTAAAATTGATACAGAAGCAGCTCACATTACTGTTTGTTACAAAGTATGTAGATTACATACAGTAGAACAGAGTAATCCTTGAAGCAGAAATGCAACAGCAGGAGAAAACCACACGTGGAGCCAGTCCATTCAGCTAAGAACAGGAAACTGAGGCAACTATTCCCATAGATAAAAAAAAAATGGATTGGAAAACATTCACTGCTCCAAAAAGCCTAGCTTTTTGCTACTGCTCTCAGATAGTTGGATATAAAAATTTGAAGTAATTAAAATTAATGCATAGAAGAATTCTGATTGTATCATGGGTTCAGACTAGTTGGGGCAATGGTTGTGGTATAGATAGAAGATATTTTCTTGGCAAATTTCAGCCCCTTAGTACCAATTGTACCATTGTGAAGCGGCTCCAGTGTAAAGCCCTTTGAGTGGTCAGTATGACTAGAAAAGGGTTGTATATCTCCACTCCATTTACCATTTACATTATGCCTGAGGATTGTTGCTAAATACTTTCTTCTTACACATACCAATGAGTTTACTGTACATTACTGATCTTCAAGGTCACCAGAGCTCAATCCAACAGCACACCTTTGGTATGTGGTGAAATGGGAGATTTGTTTCATGGATGGGTAATTAACAAATATGTAAATGCTACTACTGCTACTATCATGTCACTAAGAAAGAAAACATTGTGGATTAGGGTGGGGCCATATGGTCTCAAATCTATATTGCCACATAATCTAAACCTACCCAGTTACGACATGTATTGCGGTATATTATTTTTTTCTCTATATATGCTAAAATGGCTGCAATGAACTTTCTCATGTTCCAGAAATATTGCAGCACCAAAACTTCAAAAAGGTTAAGATTGTAATTTAAAGAACATTTATTGTGCAAAATGCAATTAAAACAAAAATATTTTTCCATATTAATGAATATTCTGACAACATAAAGATGAAGATGTTTTTTAATAAAATAAAAGCTAAATATGATCACACAGTGATGTGCCGATACTAGTATCTGGCATCTGGGCCAATACCGTTCTGATGTACTTGTATAGGTAAGTTTACCAATACAATAAACCGATACTTAAGACATGAAAACTGTGCAATAATTTCATTGAAAATGTTCATTTTTCACTAATAAATGTTTGTTTTGTGTTCATTTTAGAAATGTTTTATTCACTAGCATTTGTTGTACAAAGCAGAGAATAAAATGAAGTCTGTCATTCATTTCATTGCATTTTTTGTTCGGTACTTGGTATTGGCGAGATTGTTTCAGTAGGATTTGTCCAGAAAACCTCAAAAGAGATGCATCCAAGAGCCACCCTGAAGCTGGAAAAAGCTAATTTAAATCGCTTGTGACCACCATTTTGTTTAGGTCACAATCTATATCAAGTGACCAACCGCAAGTGGAGTAGTTGTTCACTTTTTGGGTCAGATCTTTTATCATGGTGACATACTGGAGTAAAGCATGTGCTATAGCAGATTAAGCATCCATCAATCTGTAAATTTTGGACTTTATTCTATTCTACCAAGACTTGTGACCAAAACGCCAGCTTAGATGTATGTCTCTGCTTGAAGACAAAAACTGATATCAGCCTATAGGGAGCGATCCACCCTTTTCCAGTATTTTTTTTTTTTTTTAATGGCGTAGAGGAGACTTAGAGGCGTCAACTCTCATTCTGACCACTACACATTCAGCTGTGGTCTGTGCAGACTGAAGGTAATGACATGAAGAGCCCCCCAAAATAACACATCTGCAAAAAGAAGATATGAACCCCTGAGACTCCCAAATCTGACATACTTCTTTCCACAAACATGCCTTAGCATCATGTTAATGCATCACAGAAAACATCAAAGATAAAGGACAGCACTAATGAAGTCTAGCCCTCAATGAAAATAAGTTTAAAATAAATATTTGTAATACTTTAGCAGCACATTGATGGTCATTTGCCTCCTCTATATCCAGAAAACACAGGTCGACCAGACAACCAAACTCGACTGATCCTCACAGCACTTCAGGAAGAATAGATCTGGTCCACTATATTCAGAACATCATAGCGCTGATTTTGAAATAATTTTTTCCTGCCAAATTAATTTCCCAGTTTCAATCAGTGTTTCATGCTTATAAAGTTTTAGCTAAAACAACAAATTATCAAAAAAATTGTAACAGCTGAGTCATTCTCTCTTGAGAACTAGCAAGATTATGAATTTAATTGAAGACAGTATAACTAACATAATTAACTAGGAAAGATTCTAGAGAGCCTTTCTGGGTGAAGGAATTTAATTTATATTGTGATAATTAAATAATTTTTCAGGAAATATCAGCCTTTTTCTCAAAGCAACTCAACAAAAAATAGTAAATCCTTAGAGGTAGAAACACAAACCACAACTGTACTGAGATTTAAAAGATGTCATGTTGTTGCCCTAGGAGAGTTCGAATTCCATTAGTAACGGTTTCTGCCTGCCATAGTGAGAAACAAGGGGGGAAATGCATGTTCCTCCCTGTTATCATAGTTAATGGTGCAGCTCTTGGCTGTAGGTTGACATGACAATGAAGATTAGATTTTCACTGCTCTGGATCATCGTTTCACCAAAAGCCCACTTGAACTTTCCAGGGCCAAAAATGATTAACACATTTTCAGAACGCTTCTATTTCAATGAGATCTCAGCAAGAGAATAAGAAAAAAGATCTTTAAAGTCTTGTTATCTGAATGTGTAAACTATCAGCACTGATGGTTGTTAAACCTGTGAAAATACCCTAGACAGTATTTTACGACGTGTCAGACACTCATCAGTGTACTGTGAAACGACAGCATTGTTGCCAACATACCCTGCTGACACAGGGACTTCTGTTAGATTGTTAAAAGGAAGTGTACTGTACTTCCATCCATGCTGTATGGACATCCGGGCCTCATCAGCACTACAGCAAGAACACTGCAAGGTGCAAAATGTGCAGATACACCAGAGATCTTTTCCTCTTCTCACACAACAGTGAAATAAAACATAATCACTCATGGAGCTGCATTAAAATAAAAATGTTTCTTTATAACATTTACTGGTCTTAATTTGTATTTCTTGATTTTACTTGATCCAATTTAAGTTTACTTCTTCAATAATTTCACAGAAGGGACTGTTTTGTCTCACGGGTAAATGCAACTTAAATTAATGAGAAGGAAAATAATCAGAGTTATGGTTTCTTTGATTGAACTAGGCTGATGCAGCTCTGTTTTACAAATAAAGGGCTTTAATCGTATTCATTGTTTATGATGAAATAGGTAAACTTTGTTTTAGCTGATCAAACAAGATGCAGTCATTCATCTCTCAGATCTGTCATATAAAGAAAGCTAAATTTTACTTTTAAGTCTGAGACAATTAATATATTTACTTGAATATGGACAGAGGGGTTATTTATTCTAGTGAATGCTGTTTATTTTACAATGATTATTTTTATCTTATTTTTAGATATATTGTTTGTTGAATCAGAACAGAAAATCTGCAACTATGAATATTGTATATGAATAACAAATTTGTGGTGTGAGCTAAAGATTGGTGTGATATCAAGGAAGCCTTCTCACCTTAAAACATCAAGCTCAAAAGACTAAATAGTTCCAGAAAACAAGAATGAAAAATAAGAAACCCACATTTTTTTATATAAAGGAGCCTAGAGGTTTTACAGATAGCAAACAAAAAAATCTCTCTGAAAATGATTGATAGTTGCTGGATTTTATTAATATAAATGTATTAATAAATGTAGTCTTTAAACCAGGCTCCACTTTAACTCATTCATTATGTTTCGGTTACTCTGAAAAAAATACCCGTTGCATTGTCAGTTTTTTCATCCTTGATGTATTTAAAGCACACCAGTCTATCACTCAAACCCTGAGGCAAGCCTAAGCTTAATCAATCTCAATCTATCCATCTTTTCACTGGATATCTGTTATCCAACATCTTCACTCCTTTAATAATAAAACTGCAAATTGTGTTTGAAATTTATATAAATGTTAACAGTGTGATATGACAGCCCATATATTTGAAAAATAATTGCTTCAGAATGTTAACTGTATTTCAATTTAACACCCTAATACATTAACAAATTGATCATTGACTACAATTACATGCACACCCTAATAACTATTATCAACACTAGAAGCAAAGCAATGCAGATAGTGATGGTAATTATGCCGATAACATAATCCTCCATGCTGACATCTCCTTTTAATAATCAATTGTATGTGATCGAAGTACATATCTTGAGAGACACCTCCAAGAACTGTAATAAGTTCTCTTAAAAAAATCCACACTACAAAACCTACAAAAAAGATTCAGTCGACAACACTCAGATTGGTTTGCCCTGCCATTAATTGATACATAAAATTAATTACAGGAAAAAACATAGTCACAAAAGCATAACCAGTCCCTGTTGCTTTTAACAGCATTGACTTTGTACCGTCTACCTTTTCCCTATTGAAAAAATGAGAGGCTTGGCTAAAAGCTCTCACACATTAACATTTTCCAACATCTGCCATGTTAGCCACGTTACTAACATCTGCACCCTTTAATTACATTGGGCATTAATAAGCTGTAAAGCACAGGTGCCTAACTGAAGTCCTCAAGAGCTACTATCCTGCAGTTTTTAGTGCATATCTTCTCCAACACACCTAAATCAAACAGTTGAATTGTCTCATTAGCATGTCAATTAGCTCTGGAGAGGCCTGGTAACAAGCCATTCATTTAATCCAGTAGGATTGGAGATGAGATGCAAAAGTTGCAAGACAGTAGCTCTAGAGGACTGGTGTTATACACCCCTGCTGTAAAGCAATGCATATCAAAAATAAAGAGATTTTTTTTGTCTGTGAAACTTCAAAGTTGGTGTGTAGACAAAGATTAAGAGGTATTATAATAAATGAATTGAGGAAAACACAAAAGCTGTAATCCTTTTCTATCACACACCCATTTTTTCTTTTGTGTGAAATATCTATATTATCTAGGTCGACCATGGCTCAGGTGCAGGGGCGGATTTAGGACTGAAGGAGAACAGGGGCTTCGCCCAGATGGCCGATTTGCAAAATATTATAGACACACACACACATACTGTATGAAAAAGAATGAATTACTATGCTTTAAATAAGCTAAACAACATTCAATCAGCATTTTTAACTATTAACAGCATGATAGTCAGCTGTTGATTGAAGCCACCTCAGATCACTGGTCCAGGGAATACTGCTTGAATCCAATAACAGCTGACAATATAAAGGAAATGGGCTGCATTGATGTAGATTCTCAGTCATCCAGAACATGGTAGTCTTGAGAGTTTAAATTAAGGCAACTGGACTTTTTCTTCTTGTCTTTCTTCATCTCTCATCCAAGAGGCTTCTTCGGTTCCGAGAGACTGGATAGGACGAAGCGTCTCGGATGAGAGATAAACATTTTTCAAGACAAGAAGAAAAAGTCCAGTTGCCTTCATTTAAAGCCTCAAGAGCAAATGGGCTGCAAAGTTCTTATTGTCTTAGATATAAAACAGGGGCCTTATTCACAAAGAATCTTAGGGCTAAAAGTAGGTCCTAACTGCCGAATTCAGGAGTAGCTCCTAAAAAATGTGGCCGTGTCACTATTAAATTTAGTTTCTTAAGATAAAAGTAATTCACAACCACTTTTAGGCCTAAAAGTCTGGGAGTCATTAAAAGAAGTCAAGAGGACTCCTAACTCCCTAAGAACTATTCACAAAGACTCCCAAAATGGCTGCAGCAATGTGTTGGACCCTCTGGATGATTCAGAATTAACCAAACAATACCGACTAAATCGTTAAGGTATTGAACGTTTTGTAGATTTGGTGAGGGATGCAATCACGTCTCCAACTAATCATAACATCCCGATCACTCCAGAAATGAAATTTTTAGCAACACTACGATATTTAGCCACAGGGACGAATTGGGTATATCACAACCCTCCATCAGCGGATCAATCCACCAAACCCTTAAAAGTCTCTGTCGACCACACGTTATCAAACAATTCATCCGTTTCCCATTAGACATCCAGCAACTGCATTGAATCAGAGCCAATTTCATGGAGATTGCAGGTATGCCGGGGGTGGTCGGAATTGTGGATGGCACGCATTTCAAAATCATTGCGCCATCAATAGATGAGGATGTTTATGTAAATAGGAAAAGATATCACTCCATAAACACACAGATTGTTTTTGACTGTGACGACAATATATTCGACATTCTGGCTAAATGGCCTGGGTCCACCCACGACGCACGGATTTTGATGTCTAGCGGCCTGAGGCAGCTATTTGAGAGGCACATTGTGGAGCTGGATGTCACTTGTTGGGTGACAGTGGATATCCATGCAAAACGTGGCTCCTGACACCCTACCTCAACCCACAGCCAGGAGTGCAGTTAAATTACAACATGTAAGTAATAACCCAATGTATATGCCTCTCACTTGGGTGATTCACATGAGATTGGTTAAAATTAAAACCTATATTTCCTACAGAGTTACCGTGATATATTGACTACATGTTGTACTGTTGTTGTACTTCCATGTTAGAGCACACAAAAAGACAAGAAATGTGGCGGAGAGAGGAATCATGCAACTTAAATGCTGTTTCCATGTACTCCGTGGCGAGATACGTTTAAGTCCTGACAAAACCAGGTCCGTCATAATGGCTTGTTCAATCCTGCATAATCTACGCAAAATGAATAACATTCCTCAGCCAGAGGATGATGGGGACAACGCAGATGACCCTCAAGGCAACGATAATGACCCTGCAGGTGATGATGAGCAGTGCGGGCTGGCGTACCGGGATTACTTTGTGACCACACATTTTGGGTAATCACACGTGACAGAAAATCAACACACATTTGTTTAATAGATTTATTTATCTTCCTGCTGTAATTTATGCAGTTTCAGCCTGTAATAATCAGCCTTTAGCTCCAACAATTTTTGTTTCCTCTTCAGCAATTTTTTTTTGCCGTTTCAGGACGACTACTTTTTTTTTCCTCCAGGCTACCAGCTGACAGAAGAGGAGGAGCAGGGTAGGCACAAAGGGGGGTTGGTGGTGGGAGAGCAGATGTGGTTGGGAGAAGAGGGGCTGGCAGAGGAAGAGCCAGGAGAGGAAGAGCTGGGAGGAGGAGAGGAGCGCCTTCCAGAGGCTGAGATACTGAGCTCTCTGAGTCCTGGGAGGGCCTCATGCCTATATGACGGACATTGCCTACCTGTTGCAGCAGCATCCTTTTTATAAGGGGCGATCTGGAGCCGACACTGGGACCGTAGAGAATACCATCTCTTCTCACAGTCTTCTGACGTTCGAGACACCGCTGGATAGGATGCATTTATGTTTCTGCTAATTTCCACCCATGCCTCCCTTTTCTTTTTGTTTGTAATCCCGGCTCCGAATCGCCCTTTGAGCACCGTCCTCCTCTCCTGTACCAACTGTGCTAGTAGTAATAATTGGTCCTGCGACCAGTGTAGGTTTCCTTGTACGTTTCTCGCCACTCATTTTCAGTTCAGGAGGTGCTTTTCACGGTAGTCGGTGGGTCTATTTAAGATGTGGCTGATGTGCTCATTAGATAGCCTAATTGTTTACAGCCTACTGGCAATCACTCCCTTAATACGATGCATCCATTATCTATACCGCTTTCATCCAATTCAGGGTCCCCTGGAGGGGTTGGAGGGGGAGGGGTGGGTGTGCTTATCCCAGTTAGGACGCCAGTCTGTCACATAATATGATTCATTTCACGTTTTTTTAAACTTCACCCTCTCTGTAAGTAGGCTATTGTGTGTAAGTTGTATAAAGTGTGAGTCTCGTGGCCGAAACAAATATCTCATCATGCATTATTTCTGCAATTTGCGCTGTTAATAATTACGCTTTTATTGACATTGAAGTTTTCCATTTCCTGGTTTCACACGTGTCATTCAACAACCAATCACACTGCTGTCCGTCTATTTACTCATACAAAGGAAATTGTGAATACAGCCCCTGGTCTCTGCTGTTTTTCCTGCTTTGTTTTTTTTTCATACACTGTTTTTTCCGTTTGTCTTTGCTTTCTGTGCAAGTATTTATACATACATACATTCATACATAAATACAAATAGCTTTTATTATAACAAAGTATTATTTAAAAATTTCACAACCCTGACCACTTGTTTAAGAGTCACCAATATTTTCAACTTTACACACAGTACAGGAAACTACATCAATAAAAAAAAGATTCCAATGACAGCATCTGAGCATCATCCCCAATCTGAATAAGGTACTTTATGTATCCCTTTCTGGGAGCTGATAGCAGGCTAAAGAGTTACTGAAGCAACCACCGGTGCAGAAACCATTCATATGCTTTATTTTCTCCTGTTGAAGCTTGCGAGTCAGGGAATGGCTGCTTCGGAGCATGTTTACGACTTCCGATCACTTTAATTTCAGAAATGTTCGCTGATTTCAAAACTCTGCCTGGAGTGGGGCTTTAATCCCTTGCTCTAGTGGCAGCAAACCACACATTCAGCCTTCAGAGCATCATCCTAACTCCCAGGCAAAAGTCCCAAACCTTATATACCAACCTCTGCAGCAATCTCATTATTTGATTAGCTACACAAATGCAGCTGAACATTTCACATTTAACTTCATTGTTTTTACATCGGGCCACAATCAGTGGTTTTTGTCATTGTGGAGGAACTAAAAGTGACAAAAATTGATCTGCTTGATGTGTGATCTCAAGCAGATTGTTCAGATTGAGTATTAAAATAAAAAAATAAAAATAAATAGATGCTATAGACTATACTCTTTAATAGTTGAAGACTAAAGAGTAAAACATTTTTATGACCGGATTTTCTGACCCTGTTGGGTCAACCCATCCTCAATGTTTTACTATATTTATTCTTTTACTGTAATACTATATTACTCTTTTTCAGTTGTTTCTTAATAATCCAGAAAACACCTGACTTTGTGATATTTACTTATTTTTCATGGTTATCTAAGTATTTTCATATTCCTCCCATGTTTCATATGTTTCATTTTCTTTACCAAAACTTACAGTAAATTGACATTTAACAAGCCAGCACTTTGAAAATAAGATTAACAAACCTGAATCATGGTCTTTTTCTTCACAGCTGCTGTTGTCAATCTGTACTTTTATCTAAAAACATCCCTGATGTCCAAATCAGCAAGAGTCTTCTACTGCAGGTGTTTAATGACTGCGGTATCCCCTCTACTCCCATACCTTGCAGGCAGGCTGCTGAAACTGCCGAAGCAGCCACTTTCTTCTTCAGGGCTCAGGGAGGCTCTACAAAGACTACTTTACGTAGCTGCTGCCCCACTGGTGACCTCTGGTACTGCAGCTATTTCAAGAAGATTTTTTTCCTCTTTCAAAATTGAAATCCAGATTCTGGGCTTCTTAGAAAACATCCGGGGCTCAAGCCCAAGTAGCCACCCCCTAACTCCGCCCCTGCTCAGGTGGTCGGAATTTGTCCCGTAAATAGTGTTTTGCTGGTTTGAATCTCAGCTCTGTCCGTCTCGGTCATTGTCTCCTGCTGGTGATGTTCAGAGGGCCCGGTGGCGCATGTGTCCACTGGCCTCGCTTCTTTCAGAGCAGCTGTGGCTACAATGTAGTTCCACCATTAGAGTGGGACTGAATGTAGTGTAAAGTGTTTTTTGTACCTCTGGCTGAAAATATGCTACACAATTAAAGGCCATTTACCATTTAAATTTATTCAGAAGGCTTGCCCTTAGTAGCTGCTCCTACTCTTCTCCAGGAGGCATCTTCCCGGATTCTCAGAGGGCCGTCGGTCGCCATGATGTCTGTTGGTCCAGAACTACTCCTAATCCTCTCCAGGGTCAATGACCTGGCTAGCTAGCTGTAGGAGCAAACACTGTCTGCATTCAGCGGCTTTTCCGGGGTCTGCTCCTGCTGCCTAGTCAGCATGACAAAGTCCCAGTAACAGCGTCCTGATGATCTCAAGCTCTGATCCCAGCACCACGGCAATCTCAAACTCCGATCCCAGTGCCTCGCTAATCTCAAGCTCTGATCTCAGTAACTCGCCGATCTCAAGCTCCAATCCCAGTGCCTCCCGGATCTCAAACTCCAATCCCAGTGCCTCGGCGTCTCCTATGCTGAACCCATTGGAGGGAAATGGGGTGGACCTTCCTCTTCTCCCTCAGCAGGCTACTGTAGAGGAAAGCTGTGCTGGCCTATCCAAGCTGGAGATGGCTGTTGTGGCAGCAATTCTGCTGGCAGCCACAGCAGCAATTTTTCAGCCCTCTGCAAAACTTGATCGTGATTCAGCAGAGACTGATTCTAGATCAGCTGAGACTGCTCCAAGTTCCACATCTCCAGAAAGTATTTCAGTGCTCCAGTCTCCAGAGAGTGTTTCCGTGCTTCAGTTTTCAGAGAGCATTCCAGAGCCTTCTGTCTGTGTTCCTGTTACAGTGCCTCCAGTCTTCCCTCCCAAGTCCAAGTCTCCAGTCTGCGTTCCAGAGTCCAAGTCTCCAGTCTCCGATCCTGAGTCAGAGACTTCTGCCTGCAACCATGAGCCCGAGTCTCCCGTTTCCACGTTGTCAAGGTGGTACTTTGAAGTGCAGCTGGTACCAACTCACGGCCGTCCGCCCAAGCCTTTTGCCTGGTTCATACCAACCAATGTCCGCCCACCTGAACTTTCTGCCTGGTTCATACAGTCCCACGGCCGGCCTCCAGAACTTTCTCTCGGGTTCCTAAGACCCTATGGTCGGTCCCAGAGTTCCTCTTCTAGAGGTTGTTTTGTATTCTTGTTTTTTGGACTCTGTGTGTTTTTGGACTCTGCAAGTTTCCCTGATTACGCCCCTGTGTATAAATGTTCCCCTGTGCCCTCATGTCTATGCTGGTTTGTCCTTGTCTAACGACATCTCACCACGTCACTGCTCGTCATCTCCTGTGTTGTCTCGAGCCTGTGTTTTGGACTTACTATTAGATATGAGCATTCAAGTCTCCAATCAACTCCACGCTCTTTCTGTGTCTCTGCTGCCTTCTCCAAACCCCAGAGGGTCTCAGCAGATGGCCGCTTATGCTGAGCGTGGTTCTGCTGGAGGTTTCTTCCTGTTAAAAGGGAGTTTTTCATCTCCACTGTCGCTTCATGCTTACTCAGTGTGAGGGATTGCAGAGAAGGCATGACGCAATCTTCTGTGGTTCTCTAATTCCTAGATTAAACATTGTATTGTAATAACGTTTTCTTGTGAAGTGCCTTGAGATGACATCTGTTGTGAAATGGCGTTATATAAATAAACTGAATTGAATTTAATTGCATTTGGATTCTCCTTCAAACAACTCATTTTATGTTAATACTCTTCTAAGAGTAAAATAAATGAAAATACAGCAAAATCATCCAAATGTAAAATCTAGATTAATTTATTTTGACAAGATGCTTAATTTACATCTGACAACCTGTCCCGGGTGTACCCCACCTCTCGCCCATTGACAGCTGGAGATAGGCACCAGCCCCCCCGCGACCCCTTGAGGATTAAGCGGATCAGAAAATGGACGGATAGATGGATCCTCGTGTTTTTGTTTTTAAATTTCATACTCTCACATAAATTTTATTTTAGGTTTCAATTACTAAATGCATTTTTTTGTGATGATCTGTTTTAATTTTCATATTTTTATCATGTATGTGGTTTCTTTACCACTGAATCATGTAAAGTACCTTGAATTGCCTTGTGTTGAAAGTATGCTAAATAAATAAAATTGCCTTGCCTTGCCTTGCCTTGCCTAATGCCTTCTCCACATGTAGCTGGGTTTCTCAGAAAACTGAAATATTTTTCTACGGTTGGACTGTTATGCACACGTAAACGCAGATTTCAGGTACCAAAAACAAATCTTTTTAAAAACTCCGGCAATAATGGAGATCTGCATTGGACGTATGAAACCAGAGTTTTAAGTGCTGTAACGTCACAATCAACAACAAAAAAATGCTCCAACATCATCTGTGCAACCTGTGTTTACACTCAGAAACAGCATTTATGCCCTCAGAGCTGTGTTGGAATGCAATCATCACTTGTCAAAGTGCGTTTTGCTCAGTTACATTTACAAGCTCTATTACTGCTGAGTGCTGAAGTTAGAGGATAGAAATTTACTCTGAGCGGATATGGGAGTATTATTGCCCCCTTCAGGTTTGCCACGTCTATGAATGTGCTGAAAAACGCACTTCCACCATTATGTGTGGAGATTTTTCTTTTTTTAAGGATCAGAGGAAAATCTTTGTTTTTCAAAAAACCTGTTTACATGCGTACATGGCCTAACATGCCAATTTTTCTGTCTAATTCTACTTTCACATTGAATAATTACAGTAGACATAAAAAGTAATTGCAGATGCAGCAGATAAAAGATGCTCTCCTGCATCTGTGCCAGAAGCCTCTTGGACATTTTCCTTAAGAAGTTTTTTGTACATGTCATACTAGGAAGGTAACATCATGGCAGACTCGGAACTAACTAATGGATACTATTATTGCCTTGGGCTTTCCCACACTGAAATTGAGAGTGTTAGACCTTGGAGAAGTTGAGTGCAGTGGATGAATATTAGAAGCATAAGAAATAAAAATATGTATTTTTTTAAGGTTTTCCTTGCAAGAAAAAAACTATAATTGAACATTTTTAATAAAGCATAAATGTAAATTATTTTGCTGGAGGTATGCATGACCCTTAATTACTAATTTATAACTAATTCTAACAAATTTTATATATATACGATTGGGCTTTTTTTTCTTCTTTTTTTTTGCAGTTTATCAACTCATACACTCAGAATCTTTTGGATTGTCTCAAATATTTTACCCCAATGCTCATCTGATCAAGTTGATGTTTGTGTCCACTAGCTTTCTTGTTAGCACTGGTGCAACAGTGCATTGCCCCATCATGTAATTAATTGTTAGAAATCTTTTATCCCCCTTTAAATCCCCCTTTACAAGGTATTTTCTACCCTAACACTTAAAAACCAAGTTAGCCAGCTGCACACTAATTTGCTTTGTCTGGCTAGGAATATGTCTGTTGAAAAAACGTTATATAATGTTACAGGAGTTGGAAAGCTGGCATTGTTTGTGTTTGCACATCTTGCCTGGGAGTTATTGATTTGGGAGGTTTTACTGTGAATATTTTGAAGTGAGTGCAGCTGCTCCGTTGTGCTGCCTCTCTCTGTGTGCACACGGTTCAGACCTGCATATTACCCAAAATGTCAGAACAATCCCCAACATAGTCAAACAACATAATGCTAAGTGTGTCTTTCTGTGTGTGCTCTTGTGCACGTCTCACATATGTAAATTTTGCTGGCAGAGACAGGAAAATATTGTTCAAGCTGAAAATGTACTGTTCAATTAGTGCATCTGAAAAACCGAAACAAATATGAAAATGATGCATAATAAATAAAAATTCACAGACAGGTATTTATTTAGTTTTTCTGCCTTTATCTCTTTAGTCTGGCTCCAATGTGCAACCCACCTTTATTTTCTAGTGTTACGTCTGTCCTGCTCCTTTGAAGTCCCTTATTGGAACACTCAGCACCTGGTCGACACCGCCAGAGTACTGTGAGCCAGGAGGAGGTCTGGTGTCAGGGGGCCTGTCACTCCAGGCCTCTCTGACAGAGCAGAGCAGAACAGCACACAGCTGCTTCTAGGATCAGTGAATCTCTGACTGCTGGTGAGAAGTGAACAGCCAGGTGTAGGTGTAGATCCACTCTGTGTCTGGAGGTATCTCTGTCTCTCTCTTTTTTTCCCTCACTTGCCTGAGCACTAGAATGAGCTCTGTTGGCAACAGAGACAGTCAGTCCAACTGCGAGCCTGCATGTGTCTCTGTGAGCGATTGCTGATTGCTTGAATATAAATTGGATGTGCTCATTCACCTAAATCAAGGCCACATGCCCTGTCCCACAGTAAAGTGCTCTGAGCGCGATGAAGCGTTGTACAGTATCTGCCACTCAGCATTGGTCATAAATCCGACCACTTTTCCTGGCCAACATAAAGCAGTTAGGGTAACCTTCAGAGATTTTCCTGTTGATGGAAACTGACTTTTTCACTGACTTCATTCACAAAAGGTTTGGATATATTTCATGAGCGCATTTACTTCATCAGAATAAATTTTGTCATCAGAGAAACATTTGTTCTGATTTCCTTTGCAGGGTGGTGTAAATTATTTAAAATCACATCAAAAAGGTAATTTACCATCATAATTCAACTAAAAGTCTTAAATTCATTACGAATAAGATATTTAAAGTATTTATTTCTGTTATTTCTGATGACCATGAACAACAACTAATAAAAATCAATTCAATGTCCTGAAATGGATAAAAAAAGAAATGAATTGAATCAAATGTACACGGAAGACATTAAAAAAAAGATGATTTTTTTAAAACAAAAGTATTATGAAGTAGGTGGCAGATCAGCCAAGTTGCTTGCTTACAGACTGAAAAAGAAACAAGCAGAAAATACGATACATAAAATAAAAGATCCGCTAAGTGAAATAATCCAGTATGATCTAAAACACATTCAAAAATCTTTCTTAACCTTTTACAAAAACTTATACTCTCAACCTAAAGTAGAAAAACTAGAACTGGACAAGTTCTTGGGTCAAAAAGAATTGCCTAAAGTAACTGAAAAGGACAATTTGTCTTTAATTGCTCAAATCACAAATAATGAAATTAATAAAGCCATTTCAAATTTGAAATTAAATAAAGCACCAGGTCCTGATGGTTTTCCATCAGAGTGGTACAAGGAAATGAAAGATCTGGTACTACCAATATTGAAGAAAACATTTAATTTTGTCCTTAAAACAGGTGTGACACCACCCTCATGGAAAGAGGCAGTGATTTCCTTAATACCTAAAGCGGGAAAAGATAATCTAGATTGTGGAAATTACCGCCCAATAAGTGTTTTAAATCAAGACTATAAGATATTCACTCACATACTAGCAAAAAGAATGGACAATGTTCTCCCCAAAATAATAAGCTTAGATCAGACAGGATTCTTACAAGAAAGGCAAACACAAGACAACATCAAACGTACCTTACATCTGATCGACTATATAGAAGAACATAAACTTGAGGCAGTGATAATGAGCTTTGATGCGGAAAAGGCTTTTGATCGAGTCAGTTGGGAATTCCTATATAAAACATTAGATAAATTTGGCTTTCACCAGACTTTTATTACAACTATCCAAGCAATATATAATAGTTCAAAGGCAAGGGTAAAGATTAATGGGGGGGTCTCTGATTATTTCTCATTAGCGAGAGGGACAAGACAAGGTTGTCCACTAAGCCCACTACTTTTTGCTGTATATATGGAAATATTAAGTCAACGAGTCATACAGAATAGAAACATTTCAGGCATTACCATACTCGACGAAGAACACAAAATCTCGTTATTTGCAGATGATATTTTAGTCTATCTGTCACATCCTGAATGCTCGATACCTGCTCTTTTGTCCTCCTTTAAATTGTTTGGTTCTGTATCAGGTTTCAATTTGAACATTCACAAAACTCAACTCTTAAGCTATAATTATACACCCAGTACAGAACTAAGGTCAAATTTAAAAGTAAATTGGGATTCAGATCAAATTAACTATTTAGGAGTGTATATTCCTAAAATATTATCAAACTTGTACACTTTAAATTTGACGCCTTTAAGTAAAAAAATAAAGGAAGATATGCAAAGATGGAATTTAATCCCTATACTTAGTTTTGAATCAAGAATTGACTCAATAAAGATGAATATTCTGCCTAGAATATTATACCTTTTTCAGGTGCTACCAATCGAAATAAATGAAAAACAATTTAATGAATGGGATAAATTGCTGTCAAGGTTTATTTGGCAAGGGAAAAAACCTAGGCTAAAATATAAACTCCTTCAGTTACCCAAAAGTAAGGGGGGCTTTGCACTTCCCTGTTTAAAAGATTATTATAGAGCAGCTCAATTAAGAACTCTCTATTACTGGTGTAATCCCACCTACAAAGCTAAGTGGAAAGAAATTGAGCTGAACATGTCTCAAGACGCTCCAGCCCCCGCCTGTTTGGGAGATAAACGGTTGATGAGAAGTCTAATGGAAAGTGGCAATAACTGGATAAAATTACCTCTCAAAATTTGGTTAAACATCGTTACAAAAAGAAATCAACTCATGAATATAAAAATCTTAAGATGGTGCCCATATGATGTTGATTTCATCCCAAACAAGATGGATGCAGGCTTCAGAAACTGGGCCAAAAAGGGTCTATCTGCCTATTGCACTTTTTAAAAAAAAGGGATGATGTGTGACTTTGAGACGTTAAAGAATGAATATGGTTTAGACAACAGTGATTTTTACAAATTCCTACAGGTACGTCATTACATACTCAGTATTGTAAAAGAAGGCAGGTTAGAACTTGATAGCAAATTGTTGGAAATTTTTATCTCTGCCTATCAGGGTGATTCAGTGCCTAAAGTACTTTCAAGACTATACAAGAGTCTTCAATCAACTACAATAATAAGCTCATCCTATATAAGGCAAAAATGGGAGAAAGAAACTAGCAGCCTTATCCCAGAAGAAATGTGGATGAAGTACTGTGAATCCCAATGGAAAATCACAAGCTCAAATTCTTGGAGAGCTTTTGGCTGGAAGACTCTTTGTAGATTTTTCATAACTCCAGCTCAAAAATCACATTTCTCAGGATCGTCTCTTTGTTGGAGAAATTGTGGCTCACAGAATGCGAATCATTTCCATGTGTTTTGGACCTGCCCAGAAGTACAATCCTTTTGGGCACAAGTCTATACAGAATTAACTAATATATTGGCAATAAATACAAGGTTTTGTTGGGAGGAACTGTTTTTAGGAGTTCTACAATCGGCCTCTGCAAATAATAAAGATAAATATTTGTATGGCATATTAAGTATTGCAGCAAGGAAAGCAATTACAAAGAAATGGAAAAAAAACAGAAGCACCGACTATAGAAGAGTGGTATAAAATAATATATGAAATCTTTGTGATGGAAAGAATAACTTTTTCTTTGAGACTCCAGGAAGCAAAGTTCAAAGGTCTTTGGGAGAGGTGGGACATTTTTATAAAAACAAGATGTCCCTTCTTTATTTAAAAATCATTGCTGAAAATGAATTTGTATTCGATTTGTATTTTTCTAAGACAGGCATTGTTGTGTTTTTTAATTTGTTTATTTTGTCTTTTTTTTCCTTTTCCTTTTTTTTTTATTTTTTTTATTTTTATTTTTTTGTATTATTTGGTAAATGCATTTTCTTTATTTTATTGATTTTATATGTAATGTATGTATGCATGTGTGTATATATGGGTAGATATGTGTGTATGAATGTGAGTGTATATGTGCATGTGTGTATACGTGTATGTATGTGTATGTGTATATGTGTATGTGTATATGTGTATATATATATATATATATATATGTATATATATGTGTATATATATATATATATATATATATATATTTTTTTTTTCCCTATATTTTTTACTTTTTTTTTTTTTTTTTTTTTTTTTTTGCTCGTCTTTTGGGTGTTTTGTTTATCTTTTCTAATGTTTGCCTTTTTCTTCTTTTTTCTTCTTCTTTCTTCTTTTTTTTTTTGGTTCCTTAAAAATGATATGTCTTTATGACTTAATTTGTTGTAAATGATTTAAAAGCAAAAAAGAAAAAAAAACAAAAAAAAACAAAAAAAAAAAACAATGTCACGGAAAAATGTGGCTACTGATATGTATTGCCATGTGCTATACTTTTATATGCACTCTCAGTCTAGCCGGGGCTCCTTTTGAATAAATTGCTATCTCAGTTTTGCTTTACAAAGAGGCAATAAGCCTGTAGTACTGATGAGATGTTAAGAGAGCCTACAGTGAGGACAGTTCCATAGTCCTTCTTGGAAAAAAAATTATCGTCTCCATTAAGATTGTGATAAGACAGATAAAATATGGTAGTTAACGACTGTCTTTGTTGATTGTTGGATAAATAATAATAAAATATGTTGCATTTCTTGAACATCTATTTATAGGCATGCCTCATTGCTTTTTAGGTGAGGACTGCTGACTTGACAGTTGTCCAGCAGGGATTCACTGACACCTCCACAGGAGAGGTAAACCACAAACTCGTTGCTAAAGGAGTTGGTTGTTTGAAGGATGCACTTTGAAAGCTTATTAATTTAAATTTGATTGAAGGAAAAAAGTGTACCAGAAAAAGTTAAACATAAGTGTGATCGAAAAATTTATTATTATGATTAATCTCTAGAACTAGTATAGTATACTAGTATACAGTTCTTCAAGGACCACCACATAAAGATGTACCATATTTTCCGGACAATAAAGCACATCTGATTATAAGATGCAACAGCCTATTTTAGGGAAAAAAACAAACGTGTACAAATACAAGCCACACACAATTAAAAGCTGCAGCTGTTCAATTACCATATGTACGGGCTTGTGGAGAGGGGATTGTCAGGAAAGTGATTGGTTTGTGGAAGCTTCGATTTTATCAACGTTTTAGCAAGGCTGTCCTCTCTTTGTGTGTTCAGCCAATCTTCAAGAAAGACTTCAAGTTTGTGCAATCTACTTTTATTACCTCTGAAAACTTTATTTTTTGTCTTATTGCATTGAGAGAGTTTTTTACGCTGGCATCGCCAACATCTCACCAATAATTCAGTGCTCTCAACGGTACCTGAAGCGGCTGGCACTCTATTTCCTTCTTTGAAAACCAGATCGAGAACCTTTAACTTAAAAGCGGCATCATATCTATTTCTTCGTCTGTTTTCCGTAATGAGGGTTTGTGCATGAAACTTGTTTTCGCAAACTGTCTCGTAATGCATGTCTGTTCAATGTGTTAAGACACTCCTTATCTACCTATGTTAAAAAAAAAATAATGACTACATTGTTGTACAGTTGTCCAGAATTCCTCTATCCAGATGAAAGTAAACTTTACATTTCATATGGAAATTAAGGTCCCAGAGGAAGAGTGGGGAGTAAAACAAAGTTGCTTGGAGTCCAAGTGTATGTTTTCAAAGTCCTCTACCGGTTTTGGTCCACTGTTTTTTTTTATTTTTATCAAGTGCTGCCATACCAGGAAATGTTCGAGAACAGATGAAGATCTTAATTGAGATGGTAATTTTATTTTCCTGTTGCACTTGGAACCTGCTTACACTGGCAAAAGTACCAGTGCATGGTTTAATGACTATGATATTAGTGGGCCTGAATGGCCATGAAAATGACCAGACTTAAACTTTATACAGAATCTATGGAGTTTTATCAAGAGGAAGATGATAGACACCAGATGTTGGAATGTAGACAAGTTGAAGACCACGATTAAAGCAAATTGATCCTCCATCATACCTGAGCAGTGCCACATGCTGATCACCTCAATGCCACACCACCCTGATGCAGTCATTCAGGCAAAGGGTCTCAACCGTTTCACGGGTGTATTGGGAAAACAAAAAGTCTAAAAAATATCTACAAAAGCTAAGCTTAAGCAGTTTGCTCATGATTAAAAATGCATTTTGAAAAAATTAACAGAATATTACTGGCAAAAAAAGTGTTTGGGTGCGTCTGTAAAGCTGTCAGGCTTCTGCATATCAGATAATTTGAGAATTTTCTCTCACTAGCAAAGAGTTGCAGAGTTCATTTGTAGCTTTGAAATTGTACTATTGTTCAGTCTTCCACATTGGAACAACCCTTTCAGCTTAAGCACCTATTACCTCTAATGTATCTGAATAACCCCTGCTTTTCAGAGCGCAGCATCCTGCGTTTTCCCTACTGCATGGACCTTTATTGTCCCAGTTAAACATACAGGATAAAATCCTGTTATTGTTGTTATAAATGCAGCTAACAAAGTTCCTTAAGTGAAAAAAATAGATTCAATTCACTTTTATTTATATAGCACCAATTCAAAACAAATGTAATCTCAAGGGACTTTACCACAAAAGTAATTTCAATACAATTACACAAACATTCCAATCAGTTAAAAGTTTTCTATGTAAAGTGAATCCCAGTTAATTGCGATGAGTCATCGACGTGAGATTATGCCCGGATAATGCAGACTCCAGCCACAGCAATCCCTCATACTAAGCAAGCATGTAGCGACAGTGGAGAGGAAAATGTCCCCTTTAACAGGAAGAAACCTCCGGCAGAACCTGGCTCAGTACAAACGGTCATCTGCCACAACCGTCTGGGTGTCTGAGAAGACAGATAAGAGACAGCATGGAGGATGCTTGGTGACTTTGAGCATAATCTGGACCGATGTCCCCATCCAGCGGGGGCATTGTAGTTGAGCAGGGTACCAGACCACGTTGAGCTTCTATGGGGAGAAAAATACTGAGAGAAAACTCGGTTAACAATCACAATAACAGCAGAAAAAATATATCTGGTGGGTGGTAGAATAAAAAAGTAGAAGAGAGAAGAAAAGTGGTCAGTCTGTCCTCCAACAGTCTAAACCTATAGAAGCATAACTACAAAAATAGCTCAGGATAACCTAAGCCACTCTAACTATAAGCTTTATCAAAAAGGAAGGTTTTAAGCCTAGCCTTGAAAACAGAGAGTATCTGCCTCATGGACTAAAACTGGGAGCTGGTTCCACAGGAGAGGAGCCTGGTAACTGAAAGATTTTCCTCACATTCTACTTTTAGAAATCCTGGGAACTACTATTAGACCTGCATTCTGAGAACGAAGTGCTCTGTTAGGAACATATGGAACAATCAGATCTCTGATGTACAATGGAGCTTGATTATTAAGGGTTTTATAAGTATGCGCAGAGGAGGATCTTAAACTCTATTCTGGATTTAAGAGGGAGCCAGTGGAGAGAGCCAAAACAGGAGAAATGTGATCTCTCTTTTATTATTCATCAGAACTCTTGCTGCAGCATTTCGGATGAAGTGAAGGCTTTTGATTGCATTTTGTGGACTTCCTGATAATAAGGAATTACAGTAGTCCAGCCTTGAAGTAACAAATGCATGGACTAGTTTCTCTGCATCACTCCTGGACATGATGTTTCTGATTTTAGCAATATTCCCGAGGTGAAACAAAGAAATCTTAGAAGCCTGTTTAATATGGGATTTAAATATCATGTCTTGGTCAAAAATTACACAGAGGTTCTTTACATTATTACCAGATGCCAAATTAATGCAATCCAGATGAACTGATTGATTTAGTAGTTTCCTTTTTAAAGGGTCTAGTCAAAGTATCATCAGCATAACTGTGGAAATTCATTCCATGTTGTCTAATTATTTTATCAATTGGAAGCATATTATATATATATATATATATATATATATATATCATTGATATGAACAAACTGGAATCTGTCAGACAGATATGATTTAAACCAGCCTAGTGCTGTTCCCTTGATCCCTACAACATCTTCAAGCCTTTCTAAGAGAATATTATGATCGACTGTGTCAAAAGCAGCACTGAGGTCTAACAAGACCACAACAGTCACAAATCCATTATCTGAGGCCATTAGAATATCATTAGTAACTTTTTTACCAGTGCTGTTTCAGTGCTATAATGAGCTCTAAAACCTGACTGAAATTTCTCAAACAGGTTGTTGCTGTTTAGATGCTCACATACTTGATTAGCAACTATTTTCTCAAGAATTTTGGATAAGAAAGGAAGGTTAGATATAGGTCTGTAGATAGCTAAATTATCTTGATCCAGGGAGGGTTTCTTAAGTAAAGGTTTAATTACAGCAACCTTAAATTCCTGAGGCACATATCCATTTATTAAACATACATTTATCATGTCTAGAATAGGGCCAGTAACCAGAGGGAACACTTCCTTCCAGTTGAGGGTTTGGATGAAACTAATATTTGTGATAATTCCAAAAGTTCAACAGACTCAAAACGGTACAGATATAAACATGGTACTACAGTTCTCTCTGATACTGTCTCATTTACTGAATGAGAGTTAATCAAGTTTGGGAGAATGCCAATGATTTTATTTTTAATCAAATTTATTTTATTTATGAAAAATCTCATAAAGTCATCACTACTCAGAGAAGGGGGGGGTAGTTGGCTCAACAGAGCTATGACTGTGTAAGTTTGGTAACTGTACTAAAAAGAAATCTAGGATTGTTTTTATTTACCTCTATTAATTACAAGAAATATGCTGTTCTAGCTTGTCAAAGGGCGTTTTTATAAAGTAGTAGACTATTTGTCAGTAGTACTTGAAAATAAACAAAGGTACCTGTCAGTTACCTTTGCACCTGAGCCACTTTTCTACGGCTTTTTGCATATCTATTCAAAGGGCACTTGGGCCCTCTTTTTCCACAGTGTAAGTAATAAGAAAATATTTTTCGTAAATCATAAGAATAAAAGTGTGTGTATTTGCAGTTTCAGTACCTGGCTAAGCTTTGCTTTACATTTGAATATTTTGTTTTTTTTAAAGCTGAGGTATTTTAAGGTCTTTAAAAAACTTTGTCCAATGCACCTCTTATATATATATATATATATATATATATATATATATATAACATATGTTTGATTTCATGTGGAATGAACACTGAACACAAAATCTCAGAGGTGTCAGTTGTATAGCATGCCACAGTTTGTTGCTGTAGAGGTTTGAAAATGTATTTAAGACTTGGAATTATTGATCATTTCTTTAAATTTTCATTTGTTAAAAAAAAAACCCTGAGAGTTTTGGCAGGAATGATGATGAAAACTTGGCCCATCAAACCAAATTCAACTTTGATTCGCTGTAAGATTCAGGATCTGACAAGATCATGACAGACCTGTGAAGATGGTGAATGTTTAGTCCTTCCTTCTGATGTTCATAACTGACAACTTAAGGTCAGAAGCATCAAAGTGTATAACAGGAATAAGACAAAAAGATATGCTGTCTGATAAATTGTATTGAGTTTATTTTCATGTTATTTTCTAAGACCAAACATAAGTTGTGTTTCTGCAATGCCATTTGAAAATTATGTTATATATAAATTATACATTTTTTTAATAATTTGGACTTCAGTTGTAACTCCTTTCATATCTTGGGATATTTTTCTTACCCACGTGAAGAAACACACGCAGGGTGCAAAATGCAAAGGGATTAATTCAAAATGTTTACAAGGACTATGAGTACATCTAAAAAGAATTTTCTGATTCTGTGGTTCTGCAGTATATAGGAAGGACTTTAATGAGGGTGGCATACTAGCTCAGGATGGAAGGAAAGAGTAGAGGAAGGAATATTGATCTCAATGTTGGATTATGGATGGAGATATCTCTATCAGAATTTGGTTTCTAGAGGTAGTTTTGTTGGAGACAGAGTAGGTTGCGATCCAAGAAGCAGGCTAACAGGGCGTTGGAAAGCAGGCAGGTAGATGATGACTGGAGACAGCAAAGCCACAGAATGACCATGGTGTGAATGGTTTCAAAGGAGATTTGTCATCAGAAGGTCTGTCAAAGCAGTCCAGGACTGATCTGGCAACTTTGACCTGGGAGGAACTAAATAAACTACAAGGGATAAAAAATAATGAGAAAACAAGGGGGCTTCACTTTACTGACAAGTGCAGGCAGAACACAGAAATGAAGTATGGAAGAGGAACATGAAGCTTGAAGGCTGTCAGACATGACACAGAAAACCAAGTCTTGCGAAGAAACTAGTGCTGATATGATGTGTGCCGAGGCTACGAATCGTGTGTTGAGAAGTGGAGGGGTGTTTCCACAAAGCACGTATAGAGGCCTGCTTCATTTAGGGGAGGAAGTGAAAATTATAACTTCTGAAGCCCCGCTGTCAGCTTGTACCAAGTGACTGATTCGGGAAGTTGTTCGGCTTGCAGAGTGGTTTGACAGCAATATAATTCACTCAGGCTACATTCAAAATGTGGGTTATTGTAGGAGAGTTGTGTTGGAACTATTTGCCTTACTTTGAACTCTAAATTCAATAGGTCCATGAGTGTTACTTATTAGTGATGACAGGAGAGGAATCCAGTTATTTAAGTTTATTAAACAGATACAATATTCATGTTACGTAGCGTCTGAGTAGGTCACTCAGACGGTCAGCGCAAGGAGACTGAAAAAAATCAAATATGAACATCTAGTTTTATAGCTTACAATCCTGTTTAACATATCTGGGAGCCTCATTATGCCCGATGCTGCAAAAACGAAACCCAGCAAAGTACTGTTCATACAGTTAATGAGAGTGATTATGAGGAATTTTATGTGGATATTGTCAATGGATCTGACACAGAGAAAAAGGAATGGACTATGACACTGCAGATGAATGATACACATATGGCTGTAAAGTTGGATACTGGAGCTCAAGCTAATGTGATATCAGAAGCAGACTTCATAAAGATAAGACCCAGACCAAAACTACATCCAACCAAGGTGAACGTGAAAGGATATTCTGGAGCTGTAATACCAGTAAAAGGGAAATGCATTATAAAAGTGACACACGAGGGCAGAGTCCACACACTGTCATTCATTGTCGTTCCAAAAGATGTCCATGCCATATTGGGTCTAGCTGCGTGTGAGAGACTCGATCTGATAAAAAGGGTGCTCATCATTGAGAGTGAAGGCGATACAGACTATGATGACATCATTAACCAATATGATGACGTTTTTCAGGGTCTTGGCTGTCTTCCTGGAGAGCACGCAATAAAACTGGACAAAAAAGTGTGTCGCCTGTTGTTCATCCTTGCCGAAAAGTACCGTTTGCTTTGCAAAAGCCACTGAAAGAAGAGCTGGACAGAATGGAGAGGCTATAAGTGATACAATGGATTGATGAGCCGACCGAGTGGGTGAGTTCTCTGGTTGTGGTGAACAAAAAGAACAAGCCCAGAATTTGCATTGATCCCAAGGATCTTAATAGAGCAATTAAGAGAGAACACTTTAAACTTCCCACAAGAGAAGAGATAATGTCACAGTTTGCTAATGCAAAATATTTTAGCTAACTAGATGCATCATCAGGATTTTGGCAACTAAAGGTAGACGAAGAGAGTTCAAAGTTATGCACCTTTAACAGCCCATTTGGCCGTTACAGATTCCTCAGGCTACCCTTTGGCATTGCATCTGCACCCAAAGTGTATCACAAAACAATCCATATGATCTATGAAAATCTGGAAGGTGTGGACAGATCAATGGATGACATCATTGTGTGGGGGAGCACAAAAGCTGAACATGATGAAAGGCTGAAACAGGTGCTGAAGGCCACTTGAAAGGCTAACTTAAAGCGGAACAAAGAAATCAGCTTGGAGTTAAACAACTGACATTTCTTGGGGACATTCTCAGTAGTGAGGGAGTTAAACCAGATCCGGAAAAAGTGTCTGCCATTGAAAACATGCCCAGGCCACAATGTAAGAAGGATTTACAGAGGTTTAATGGAATGGTGAATTATATGGGAAAGTTCATACCCAACCTTTCTGAAAGACTTGCACCTCTGAGACATTTGACAGAAAAAAGAACTGAATGGGAGTGGGGTCATGAATATGAAAAATCATGGAATGACTTGAGAAAACTCTTGACAAAAGAACCACTTCTGTGATTCTATGATCCGACAAAACCTATCAAGATCTCATCAAATGCTTCACAGTGTGGGCTAGGAGCTGTCCTCATGCAAAGGTTTGATGAATGGCAACCGATCGCGTATGCGTCTCGCTCCACGACCGATGCAGAGACCCGGTATGCACAAATAGAGAAGGAACTCCTCAGCATAACATACGTCTGTGAAAGATTCCATCAGTTTGTATCAGGGCAAGCAGTCATCATCGAAACTGACCATAAACCACTGATTTCACTGTTCAAAAAGCCATTCAATGACTGCCCCCTGAGGATACAAAGAATGATGATTCGTCTGCAGCGCTACACTCCGTATATCATGTACACACCTGGTAAGCTGATGTTTACAGCGGACACGTTATCCAGAGCGGTTGATGCAGGATAGACATCCAGCACAAGGAACGAGGAAGTTGGGGATGCCTATGTAAACATGATTACAAGCGCGCTACCAGTCACAGATGCTAAAATGGAGCTCATTAGATCTGAAACTAACAAGGATGAGACATTTAGAGGACTCAGAAAGACCATTATGGTGGGTTGGCCTATGCCAAAACAGGATTGTTCCTCTGGCATTACGGAGTACTGGAACTGCAGAGCAGAACTGTCTGTAGTGGATGGAATCATATTCAAGGGAAGCAAAATAGTAATCCCAACCAGCCTCCGTAGAGACATGCTTCTGATAATCCACAGATAGGACATCTTGGGATCGAGAAGTGCAAGAAAAGAGCACATGAAGTGATGTATTGGCCACGAATCAACCAGGACATCGCATATGAAGAGTCAAATTATGCAACATGCCTGAAATACCAGAGCATTGGTTACAGATTACTACTCATTGTTCCCTGAAGTCTGCACACCACTTCAGCAGATGCCGTGATAACCGCTCTGAAAACTACGTTCTCCCGACATGGGGTGCCAGATTAAGTTTTTTCAGACAATGGGCCGCAGTTTTCCTGTTCAAGTTTTCGACAGTTTGCTGGTGAGAGGAACTTTGTCCACTTAACATCAAGTCCTCACTACCCACAGTCCAATGGATTAGTGGAAAAGTCAGGGCAAATACTGAAACGGCTGTTGCAAAAAGCTATGGACAGCAAAACTGACTTCTATCAGAGTCTGCTGGTGTGCTGCTCTACGCAGCTGGAGGGTGGTAAATCTCCAACACAACTTCTTA
This sequence comes from Apricaphanius iberus, assembly GCA_028564705.1. Lineage (NCBI taxonomy): Eukaryota > Metazoa > Chordata > Actinopteri > Cyprinodontiformes > Aphaniidae > Apricaphanius > Apricaphanius iberus. The sequence goes on along the minus strand of JAPXFQ010002398.1, from coordinate 382,701 downwards.
TGGGACAGAGACTTCGGTCCAATCTCCCCATTCAAGAGGATCTTCTGAGGACAAGGGAAGGTGTGGATGTGAGGAGATTCAAAGAACAGTAAAAAGCAAAACAGAAGTTCTACTATGACAGACAAACAAAAAACCTGCCTGATCTGCATGCTGGAGATCCAATGAGACTTAAAGACCAAGCAAATACATGGGCACAGCGAGCGACTGTCCTCAACGAGGTTCAACCACGATCATTCAACATTAAGACTGAGGATGGCACAGTTCTCAGACGGAACAGGAGGCATCTTCTGAAAGAACCAAGTACAGGATTTCAAGTGAATGAACCTGACGGACAATTAACAGCTGACAATCCATTAACTGAAACCTCAGAACAAGTGCAAAAACCAGTTCTGAGAACATCATCCAGACAAGTGAAAGCCCCTCAGAGACTTCATCATCATCCTTTATTTATAAAGCACATTTAAACAGCAGCAACGCCAACCAAAGTGCTTATTGAACAGATATAGAATATAACTGAATGCTACTGTTGTTTTGTTGTTTTTGTAAAATTAAAAACAAAACGGGGAAGATGTAATGATAAGAACAAATAGAGGTTTTCCTATTTGTCTGTTAATTCATGTGATGTAAGTTTTACGTCAGCCGGAAATCGGTTGTGGCCCGGCAGCAAGACGAAGGCGGTTGTAGCTGGTTGTAACCTAAGAGATGTATTAAGTTAGACATTCTCTGATAAATAAAGGTCAGTCTCTTCAAGTTAAAAGAGTGTCGTTATTTAAGAACCCACACAACGAACACAACAGCGGGCTCAGTAGGGCTCTACAGCATGCATACAACACTATACCATAATAGAAGTAGTAATCCCTGTCGTTTACAAGATGACGAAACCCGTGAGCTTAAACAAAGCAGAACTTTTTTACATAGGAGAAAAGACGAAAAAGGAGATGGTCCACTCGTCCATTAAAACACAGTTGATCAAAGTTATCTATGGGCCGAATCAAAGATTTCTGTATTTACGAAGCTCTTCCAATAGGAGCTCTTGCCAGTCCGCCTGGTTTTTCCACGCGTGACCGTCCGTGTAGTTAGAAAGTTTACTAGGTACGGTGCGGAAATTTAGGTCTCCGCGGTGGCCGCGTGGAGAGGCGTGGTTGCTGAAATAACGTAATTTGGCAGCGTGGAGCCGTGCGAAGCTCATGGATGCGTCAAGCATAAACCAAGCTTTAAATGTATTTCCTCTGGGAGACAAGACCAACGCTTGGCGCGCACGTCGAAAGACAGGATTTATTCTATTTCAGGTTTTGCACGCAACTCCCTTGAGCTTTGCCTTGCGCGCGTCACATGCATGATGTGTGGCCACGGTCAGTTCACCGCAATGAAAGCTAAGTGAAAACAGAGAGAAAAAAAAACACGTTTCACGGTCAAAACGTTTACGCATACACGTTCCCAGGAAAGAGAGATAAGGGAGCAAGCTAGGAAGAGGAGGATTTCCCCCGTGTGTGAACCTTGTGACGTAATAACTCCTAATAAGGTAACTTCAATCTAACATTATGTCAGAAAAGTTAGATTTGCTGATTGAGAGCTGTGTATTTTTTTTTACCGTTTTTATTTTATTCAAAGGTGAAGTGTTTATTGTGTTCCAAGGAGATAAGATACAATAACATCACCTCATCTATGCTGAGGCATTATCATAATTTGAGAATAAGGAGCCAAATATTAGTAGGCTGGAAAGCCCCCTAGAATATTGGTAAAAGTAAAGATTACTGTACCCCAATTTATATCGTCTTGCTGCTGTGTTTTTGTGTACACCGGCATCTTCTGTGCCTTGTGAAAGAGTGTTTTTGAAGGCTGGTGAGGTGGTGTCCAAAAAAAGGAATCCCTTAAAACCAAAACTGTTGAAAAACTGCTATTTTTGAATAAAAATGAATAAAGTTGCCTCTTGCCCGTTGACCGCTTGAGATAGGCACCAGCCCCCCCGCGACCCTTTGAGGAATAAGCGGTTCAGAAAATGGATGGATGGATAAAGTTTCCCCTGTTCTGTACATCATTGTCCAAGTTACACAATCATTTTCAGTCCACCCTTCGTAGTTCCACAAGCATTTTCACTTTCCTCCACCTGCTTTAGCCCATGCCTTTTGCCTCAAGTGGCAGAAAAACATTATTACACAACCTGCCATAACATTTTATATGACCATTTTTGGGATAATTTACAGACAGATTACATTCAAAAATATTATTATTCACTTTTGTAATATTTTATGTGGATATATCATTTTTTGGAACTCATCGTCATTCCCAAGAGCCATAGCAGACCTACAACTTTAATGCACTACACATTAAGTGGGTAAGAGCTACAGCTGCCTGTAATTATGTATCTGGCCAGTAGGGGGGGTTGTGTTCACATGGAGCCCCATGAGCAGTACCCTTTCTTGAACCGACTCGCTCAAGTGGTTCCTCTCACCCTCAATAGAAGAAGCTGAGAACTGCTCACAGGGAGATGACTGCAAGGAAACCTTAGAAAAAGTGCAGGTGAATTAAAACACAGGTAAGTTCATTGGGATAAATCTTATCAGTGAGCAAGAAAAACCAGGACCCCAGTAGCACTACAGGTAGCATGGAAGGCTAACATTCAGATGCTGAAGATCTGAGCCAGCTTCTTTATCCAGCCAGTGATGAGCTTCAATGAGCTGCAGCTGTGAAGGCTGCAGAGTACGGCTCTGTCCCCAGGTTGATGGACAGGTCCTCAGCTCACACAGGACCCCTGGTGGAACTGTCTGGAAAGTTGGAGTAAAGCAGAATGACGGACAAAGACAAAAAAACCAACACCCTAGACTCTGAGCAACTTACCTATAGAATCGGTATTCATAATTCAACTAGAGGAAAGAGGCTGGGCAAAAAGGGCACCCATCAGCAAGGTGCAATGTGAAACTCATTGTTGACCAGAAAGAAAACAAGTTTGTCTCCCATTTAGCAAATGAAAATCTGTGAACTGACAAAGTAAAAGTTTCAAAGTTTTAAAGTTGTGTGTCCTTGTTTCATGTGGCATAGATAAACACAAAATTTCGTGAACTCAAAAAAGTATAATTATTGGAACCATGAATTCCTCTCTGTTGCAAAAAGAAATCCCAAAGAAAAATAACCAGCCATCAGTTTTCAATAATGTATTTTATACTGTCATGAATGAATTTTGTAATAATGTTAACTTAAAACATGTTGCAATCCAAAAACTCAATTTAGCAAACAATTCTGCAAAGAAGAGTGGGGCAAATTTCGTTGATGACAATGTTAAAGAGTCATTGCCCGCATGGGAGGCAGAACCAGTTCTTAGATTTTAGGGAGCAATTACTTACCACCTATGCACCAGACTAGATGCATAGTTTTTCTAATTTATAAATGAAATCCTTGTTTAAAAAGGACTTTGTTTTTTCACTTATATTATCTTTTTATTATCTTGCAGTATTTGACAGAGGATATACTCCTGTTTATTAACTATACCTAACCAAAAGTCTCTCCAGAGTTGCAATCATCTCTACACCTTAACTGCTAGAAACTGTTTTAGTATGAGGGACTTAGTGTTTTGAGTAAATATAAAAAGCATTTTTTTTAATATGCCAGGTTAAAAGAGCAAAAAGTAATTTGACTAAATTTAGGTCTTAACGTAAGATTTTGTCTTTGTTGAACATTTTAGCCAGGTGCCAAGTTCCGCCAGTCCTGGATCAATGTTTTAATGATCACAGATGTTTTCTATCGAATACTAATCACAAGGTTGCTACCAAGCAAATTGAACATTTTGTGTCTGGAAACTTGGCAATAATTATCAACGACACAAATTAGAAGCAGGGAGAAAAACTAAATTACTAGTGCTAAATTGTTCCCCACCAACTTGTCAATGAAGTATTGATAAGGTATCAAGCTGGTTTCACTTCTGTGTCAAACAGAACCAGCCTCTTTAAACAGTCACAGTTGAGTAATAACATTATGGACAAATTTGGCAGTACATGATAAAATATATAAAAATATAATGCAAGGGTCATAATGTATATCTTTGCATAAAAAGTGTATTATCCTTCAGCAAAAGCAAATTATTGAAATAATTAATCTTACAATATTACTAGCTGCACTATGGCTTTTACATATTTCAGCCTTTCCTAGCATTATCAAATATTGGGCTCTGCATGCATAATATGGACACATTGTGAGGAGAAATTTTAATCATGTCTCACTGTGTTCCTACAAATAACGGCTCTCTAGCTGACAGATTATGAAGCTATTTTTCATCACATACTGAACTATTAAAACAAAAACGTCACAAAAGTTTTGTGCTTTTGATGTTTACTTTGTGCTTCACTTGGACACAGAGATGTTCTGGTTTGGGATTCCCGTGGTATAACAGCAGTTGTAAGGATAGTACTCTTCACATTTGAAAGATAAATACCCAGTTTTGTTAGCTAATTAGCAGTGTATGGCAATGTGAAGGACTGGAGGGACTACATTTCTGTTGGTTCCCTAAAATTAGAGAAAACTCCCTAAATGACTTTCTCTGTCATCTTAAGCCTGTTTCAAAAAATTATGACAGGACTTTGCCGCAAAGCAGAGGAGGCATCAGGGAGTCTGATCATTCATAAGTGGTCACCCTGTGGCTGCAATGTGGTGTAATCACCTGTTTGTGTTGGGTGGTGTCCTCACTATTGACATGCAGGGTTGTATAAACCGTGAGAGAAGGATCTGTAGTAAACAAAAGCTCCTGGATCTTAGCATCGCTCCAGTTTGTCATCTCAGCTGATACAATTAGCAAAATGCGAAATGAACTCCCCATGTTTGCTTGCATTTCAAATACCGTGACATCAGGACAACACCCTCTGTTTCACGAAGACGTGATATTTGCATTGGTGGCAGTGTTACACTGATATATGATACAACGGTGTGTCTTTTGAAACAAGCTGTAGTTAACAGGAGTTTAAAGAGTAGAAAAGGATTTAATGTAAATTGTATTCAGTTTTGAAACTAATGATTGCCATAACCCTGGGATACTTTGAGTGTTTGACATGCCCTTTGCCTACTTGGAAAACACCCCAATCTGATCTAACTTTAACTTGGCTGGTAAAGTCCCAATGACACAAATGCAGTGTCATTTTTTAAGGTCTTGGTTTTCTCATGGTTTTAGGATAAACATATTTGGCATTCTTATGAGAAGTTCTTCCATCTGTATGACCTTGGTCTCATATAAATTCTGATCCAAACAGGGGTCATGCAACAGTTTTGTTGTTGTCCATCATTTTGATCGATGGGGTCAAAAAATAAAATCTGATTCTAATTAATTTTTGCCTGACAAAAGAAAAATAACGTAAAAACTCATTCAGTAGTTTGTATTATACTCAAATGCCCCACACAGCTTTAATAAGTGGTCAGAGGTGTGAATTGCAATCTTTCAAAATGGACGGCCTGCTTCACGGTTTTAAAAAACAACAACTGTGAAATACAGAATATATTTGATTAGCGTAACTCAACAAGTGAGGTGCTTTAAATCATTTAAATGTCGTACTAATATAATGAATGTCAAAATAATCTAATGAGTTGTTTAGGCCTATGTGAAATCAGGCTTTACTCTAATGTTTAAGGTAAATAAACCTTCTTCCATTTCAACTGCCAAACTACAGGAAAAGCAAACTCTCTGGACAAAGGTCTACTTTATTGGTATATACAACCTAAACCTAACCTGACATGTTGGAATATGTCTAGTTAAATGGCTCAACATCAACCTTGGTTGAAATTTTGTAATAAAGGAACTTTTGTTCTTCCTGAGTTGTTATGTGCCTTTTATAAGTTAAATGGCATTGATCCAGCTTTTAAGCATTGTTCATTGGTTATTAAGGGGTTGAGGTTGAAATTTTCAAGAGGAATTCCCTCTAGTCAGCCTGCATTAAAATCAGTGATGTGGGAACTTCGTCCAATTTCAGCCAGCTAGCTTGTAATTTAAGATGGAGATAATTTGAAGGTAATCCTTCACATACACACTTTGTTCAATGCACAAGTACCACATGTGCTTCAAAGTTGGCCCTGTGTTCTTAGGATTGTACGCCTTACATTGACATCTCTATCATTTGACAATATATTCTTTTACTATCAGAATTTTGCTTACTCATCTGCAAATTTCTGTTGAAATGAAGGAGGATACAGTTCTGTTGGGTCACTACCCTCTAAGTCAATGGCGATGTAAAACTCATCTTACTGTACTTTTGAAATCATTGTTAATGAATGTAATCAGTTCACCATGATAACAGAAATCATTTTAATGCATGATCAAAACCCCAGTGCTCCCAAGTTAAAATGGCATTCATGCCTATGATGCCTGAACTGAAACTTTTCATCAGAACTGTTCATGCTGACATTTAAGGCTGCCTTGTTTCTTTAAAGAAAAAAGAAATAAAAAAAAAAGAAATAATTGATAAAATTTCACAACCATAACTATGCAGGATGGCTGCTATATGAGAAAATGATGGTGAAATGATGGCCACGAAGATTAAAGTAATTTATTTCTCTTTAACATATTGACAATGTTCCCCTGAGCTCTGAGTTAAAATCAAATTATGCCTGCTCTGTTTCGGCCAATAAAGTTGAAATCGTTTTTCTCATGCTCTGCTAGAGTTCACATCATTCATACAGAAAATTTGCCTTGGACCATGTTGGCTCAGGCACTCAAAGAGAGAGCTTGCCAGATAACTAGAGGGCTACCTCAGTCATGCTCATATTGCTCAGTGATCACTTAGTCTTTATTGCATCTGTGTGCAATTTGTTACCTGATGACCTTTTGATTTTTGTGTAATTTTTTTAATGATAAGTTATGCATATAAAGTGTTTAGACAATAACTGCCAGAATTAGCTCTTTGTTCTTGCTTTATCTTGGTGTAATATCAGTATACTTGCTGTCTACTGTCTAATAAACAAATGTATAATTTAAAAATAAATAAAAAATCTGAATAATACTCCTACCTTTAAATAGTTCTGTTTAAATTAATTTAGAATTTACATGTAGAAGGTTACAAACATTCTTTCTTATTACTAATGTTAAATAAAACCTGTCAAATGCAAATTAACTACATTTTTACCAAAGCAGCTGTAATTCTTTTTTGTGTATAATAGTTTGATTGATTTTCTGCTCTTATCATTGCTTCTAAGACCTGCGGTTTTAGCTGGTTAAACAAGGGCATACTGACACAAAATACATCAACAACCAGCATTCCATATTATTGTATTCATCACTGCTGTTATATCTTGTAGACTACAGAAACATGATTGTTTATTCGTGGCTGTAGAAGAACTCAAGATTTCTTTTTCATATCAGGGAGCAAGTAATATTGTCACTATCTGACACGCCATTTATTGTTCCAGAATAAAAATTAAATACAGAACTATGCAGTGCCTGCAGGTACTTTAGTATGCTGATGTCAGTCAATAATGTAGAAAAAAACCACCATCAAATATACTGTCTGATATGTAAATTTATTCCCCCCAACTTGTTATTTTTACCTCCTTTGGGGTATCAGAGCCGTATGGGATGCCAAAACACCTATTTTCCTGTTATTCGCACAGTGCATAACATTCTGCATATACTATTGCTGTAACTCTTTATAGCCTTGCTTTCTTAAGAACATGTACAGCATATTAGTTATTGCAGGGAAAAAAAACATTACTGTGAAGACCACAAGACCAATTGTGTTGCCCTCTTTTCTAAAACAACTACCCATTCCAAAAAATCATGGTATATCTTCACAACTAAATAAAAAGCTAGAACATATAAGATTTTTGTTTGTACGATTACCTTGTAAAACACTGTAAATAAATAAAATAATACTTAAAGTGACAGTGTGTATTTTCCTGACGATATTTGGGGCAGTATATAATCTGCAAGCATGCAATGTTTTTGTGTTCGAGTGACGATGGATGGCCATACAGGCTAAAAATCGCAATTGCATAATTTTCTACTAAAAGGTAGATAGTTCAACTTCCAGAGAAATATATGCAGTGTAATGAGAAGCACATCAGACTCTGTTTCATAACAGGCAGCGAGTGACGAGGTAAATGTATAAAACAACATTTTTGGAAGTTAAAAGTTTTCAGCATTTTGTAGGTTAGGGACATTATTCAGATATTTTTGTAAATGAATAAACTTTAATGTTAGATGGAATGACCTCATGGAAAAAAGGTAACATTTCAGTGTAGTTTCTCCAAGACTGGCGCTAGTTTAAAAACAAAACAAAACAGAAAACATTACTGTGAAAGTTGTTACCTGTTCAATAGAAAGTATGTTACCTCAGCTTGTTTCCTTAGATTTTGCTGTTCCTTCATGTATTTCCATGTTTATTCTAGTTTTTTGGCGGTGTTGATCGTCTCTGTGGGCTTCTGCCCCTTAATGCGGAGCTGCAGACAAGGACAAAACAGCTGATTGCGCACCTCTCCCTGAGCGGGAAGTGCGACATAGGTTGGGTGCATCTTGGATCGGGTTGGTCAGTCAGGGTTGAAGAATGTTTTTTTAGATGTTCATAGAGCTCTTCGTTTAAACTTCTAATGAGTAGGAGCGGAAAGAGGATGTAACCGCATATTCAAAAATCCGTAAAGTTTCACATTGAAAGAAACACAGCGTCCAATATGTTGGCCCTCATGCAATAGGACCTGTGCCCATGTATTTTAGACCAGCTTTTTATGATTATATGTTATGAAGCAGTCAATACTTTTCAATGTTTGGGCATGATTTTAGATGTTTATTAATTTTAAATAATATTTTGATGGAAATTTCCAGAAAGTAATGGTAAAAACTATACAATTTATCTTTAACAACCTTTGAATTAGACCATACAGCACTAACTCAGATAGTAGAGTAGAATAGTATTTAAGAGCAAGATATTAGAAGAAATGTTGGAGAAATATGAGCTTTTTATAAAATTACTGTATCTGATTAAAAAAAAGGAATCTAAGCCATTTTAAATATGTTTTTACACTTTTTTTGTCCAGGCGGGACTAACAAATAGGCCATTTGGGCACATATTGGCCCAGTTTCTACAGTTTGACTTTTCTGACATGGCTCACTGGATAAGTCATATTTTCTTGATATAACAGTGTGGTTATTCATTTAATCTAGGTTAATTTATTTTTGACATATTTTTAAGATTGACCCCTACCTCTAGACATTATTTATTCAAATAACAGAATATAATGAAAATTACGTTTCAGCACAAAGGCAGACGGTGACTGGAATTATTTTGCTACATTTCACCTCATTCTAAAGGCTTCTTAAATTCCGAACATGGTTTTGAAGTACTGTAAAAGGTGTCCGAGTTGTGGTCACATGTACAAGGTTGGATTTTCTGTAAAGCCACCTGGAGAAACTAATTAAGGCTTCACTGTAGGTGTTATAAAATATGTAACCTGAGGTCACCTATTGTGCTCAGTGCTGGTTTTATAAGTTTAACATAGAAGGTTCCTTCTCTCCTACCCCTGAACTATATGTGTTGTCCTAGATGACTGAGAATTCACAGCAGCAAATCCTACTGGAAGAAAACTCGAAACATACCATATTGTACAGTTTATTTGTTAAATCTAAAAGAAATCCTACTTCTTATAAAAAAAACTTTTATAGTAAACATCAGGAGCATTTTTCTGGAGCTGCGATATAATGTTTGACCACAAAATAAAAATTCTCAATTTTCTTTTGCTTGTTTTTGTTTTAGCAGCTCATATAGTTTTTGTCGTATGAGGATGAGAAACATATTTGTAAATCTACGCTTTCAAGTGATATTTTGGTACTGCAGTTTGCTTAAAGTGATTATGTACACAGAGGTAAACAACATAACCTCATAAAAAAATTTTGTGACTGTAATTGCTGGGCTTTGAGTTGTATTTAGTTTTGGTAGGTAGAGAGTTTCTCCTTATCATTTTGGTATGCTGAATGTATGGACTAGTGTTTCTTGCCACTGGCCTAGATCACCTCATGCAGCCCCCTGGAACATAGCTGCTAGCTATGCTGCATTACTGCTATCTTGTAAGTATAAGGAATGGAGTGGAGATTCTTTTTTGGGAGTCTTTACATTCATACACCCATCTATTGAATGTTTTCTACTTATTCAAGCTCAGATTTTAGTTAAACAATTCTGGTTCCAAAGTTTCATTTGGGGCCTACTACCTTTTATGTGATTCTGTTCCTCGATCAGAAAAAACCCCATCAGTGTCAGATGCTTTTGCTTTTTAATGGACTCACACACAGATTATATATATATATATATATATATATATAATCTTTGTGTTATTTTATTGAAAGGTCGTGGTAGGCAGAGCGACGGGATGAAAGGATGCCAGACTGACATGAATAAACCTGTAAAGAAACGACAGGGAGTGAGGGGAAGTGGAGGGTCTAAATACACAGAGGTACAAGAGGATCAGGTGTGAGTGGGATTAGACACAGGTACAGACAATGAGTAGGGCAGTGAGTGAGTCAAAACATTTTGGCAAGCAGTGATTATTAAATCAATGTATCTTAAAAAAAATTACTTGATAACAAAAATAATAATCATCAAGCCATAAAGGTTTTTCTTGTATGTATTGATCTAGAGTATTTCTCAAATATTTGTGGGAATTCAACTAATGCACTTAGGCCTCCACAGAGCCTTAAAAGTTGCAGTGGTTTGTTATCGGTTGAATCAGCCATGTCTAAGATTACAGTTCTGGGATGGAGGCCAATACATCCTTTTACCCAGCAGTACAAGTAAGAACAGGTTGTCTTCTCTATTTGTGAAAACATCTGTTATTGTTAATGTTCTCCAAAAATGTCTTGTGAAAATATGCTTTCAGCAATAATTTGATAATATATCTAACTGTTGTAGATTTTAAAACCTCCTCTAGAATTGTTTTAGTCCCAAGCTCAACTTTCAGAGTATATTATTTAAAATAACTTACACAAGTTTAATGTTCATTGTATATTGAGTAGAATAACAAATTCGTAAAAAAATTTTTCTTTCTGGTGATGAAGTAGCCAAATCTCAAAACTGTAACTGCTAAACTGCTGTTCAGTTTGGATAATCTTTGCACATGTGAGCTGATACATGAATTGTACAGAAGGAGAAGTTGGCTGTGGTGACCTGTGCTGTGGGCCAATTGCTTATAAATAGATACACTGCTGTTGTCCTTCACTAGAGAGAGTTCCTCAACTGTGTAATTCATCCAAGCTGTTCTATGATTTAGGGAGAGTCGCTTCAGTCAGGCTGGTGCCTTTATCTGTACCTTGTCTTGCTAAATGAATTCCAAATGGCACAGTGCCCGGCTGTTTGTCAGTGCATTTGTTATCACTGACAACCACAACCCGCCTTTAAACAAATATAAATCTATGGAAAACAATTGCTGAGCAAGATGCGGCGTAACCTTTTGAAATATCACACTAGCCATCAGTTTCTGGAGCAGATAATTTCCTTCCTTCACATGAAACATGAAAGTAATGACTGCTAATTCATTTTAAAGAATAGTTTACTACTCTAACTTGAAATATTACAATAAAAGTGACAAGTGTCATTACTTCACAGAAGCTACTTGGCAGGTCACTGACAAGTAAAACAGCTGTAATTGTATTAGTACATTTTATATGCTACTCCACAAGAAAGCATGACATGTAATAGAAAGAAAGGTTTGAAGTGGCAACAGTTTTGCAGAATTGCATTTTACTCAGAGGGACGATGAAAAAGATGAATAAAAATAAACAGCTTGCCTCTTTCCAAGTGATGAACAGCCCAAATGTTTGAAATCTGGCAAATGTAGTTCAAAAGAGAACAAAATTAAGAATGGAGATATGAATTTAACGGACATGCAAAAGTTAATTAATTTGCTTTCTAATATAACCCCCCTCCCAAAGATTCGTTGTCATAAAATCCATTTTTTAATGAAAAAAAAAGTAGATTTATGAATTGCATTTATATTAGGGTTATTAAATGGTATGGATCTTGAGTGGAAAAAGGCAAATTTCTCTATCCAGGATAGGAGTCACTCTTCGCCTCAAGTAAAGGAGATCAAGTAGTCTGGTTTCTTTGTAATGGTAGGATGTAGGAGGAAAAACAGATTGGGCCTAAATCAAAAAGTAAACCTCTCATCACACAGGGCTGTATACATTAAGAATGCAAGTAATGTTTATGAAATATGGATAATGACAAAAAGAACAACATCCTTAGTACAAGGTGCTAATTCAAAGTCAGCTTTATTGTCAATTTCTTCACATGTTCCAGACATACAAAGAGATCGAAATTACGTTTCTCACTATCCCACGGTGAAGACAAGACATATTTTACTAATTTAAGTCCACAGACAACATAACATTCAAGTAAACAAAAAAGTAAGTAAATAAGTAAATATGAGGGCACATATAATAATGGGGAAAAAAAATAAGAGCAGCAAAATTTTGTTGAAATTGTGCATAGACAGTCATTTAGTTCTGTTTTGACCTGAGTAATAAAGAAAGTGGCATAGTGGTGCAAGTTATGTAAGAGCAGCAGAAGTGTTGTGTTTTCAGGACAACAACACCAAGTTGTAAAGTGTACAAGTGTGCAAGTGTTCAAGTGTGCAGGTGGAGTAGTGCAGACGGCCATTGTGGGTCCAATGTCCAGGATGTTATGTAGCTGAGGGTGGAGGGGGGAGAGGAGGGAGAGAGTTCAGCATCCTTACAGCTTGGTGTATGAAGCTGTTGGTGAGTCTGGTAGTGCGGGAGCGCAGGCTTCTGTACCTCTTCCCAGATGGCAGTAGATCAAACAGATTGTGAGTGGGGTGACTTGCATCACTCACAATTTTGGTCGCCTTGCGGGTGAGGTGGGTGGTGTAAATGTCCTTCAGGGAGGGGAGTGAAGCACCAATGATCCTTCCAGCTGTGTTCACTATGCTCTGCAGGGCTTTCCTGTTGTATTTAGTGCAGCTTCCGCCCCACACAGCGATACAGCTGGAGAGGATGCTCTCAATGGTGCCTCGGTAGAATGTGGTCATGATGGCTGGTGGAGCACTTGCTCGCTTGAGTTTCCGCAGGAAGTACAGGCGGCGCTGAGCTCTCTTCGCCAGTGATGCAGTGTTGGTGGTCCAGGAGAGGTCTTCACTGATGTGCACCCCCAGGAATTTGGTGCTGCTCGCTCTCTCCACCACAGCACCGTCGATGGTCAGTGGCAGGTGTTGGGTGTGACCTCTCCGGAAGTCAACAACAACCTCTTTGGTCTTGCTGACGTTCAGCAGGAGGTTGTTGTCCCTGCACCACGTGGTCAGATGGTCGACCTCCAACCTGTATTGAGTTTCGTCGCCCTTGGTGATGAGACCCACCAGAGTTGTGTCGTCAGCAAATTTCACTATGTGATTGTTGCTGTAGGTTGCAGTGCAGTCATGCGTCAGCAGGGTGAAGAGCAGCGGACTGAGCACGCAGCCTTGGGGGGCCCCTGTGTTCAGTGTGATGCTGCTTGAGGTATTGTTGCCAACACGTACTACTTGGGGCCTCTGACAGAGGAAGTCCAGTAGCCAGTTGCAGAGGTAGGTACTGAGTCCCAGTTTGCCGAGTTTGCAGATGAGTTGTTGTGGTATTATGGTATTGAATGCAGAACTGAAGTCTATAAACAGCAATCTCACATATGAGTCTCTTTTTTCCAGGTGGGTGAGGGCTGGGTGGAGGGCAGAGCAGATTGCATCCTCTGTAGACCGCTTGGCTCGGTATGCAAACTGGAAGGGGTCCAGGGTGGGGGGGAGAGTGGCTTTGATATGTGACATGACAAGCCGCTCAAAGCACTTCATGATGATGGGTGTCAGTGCCACAGGGCGGTAGTCATTGAAGCAGGATGGAGCAGTTTTCTTCGGCACAGGTATGATGGTGGCAGCTTTGAAACATGATGGGACGATGGTTTGCTTCAGGGAAGTGTTAAAGATGTCTGTGAAGACATCCTTAAGCTCCCCTGCGCAGTCCTTCAGCGCACGACCTGGGATGTTGTCTGGACCTGTTGCCTTACGGGTGTTGATAGCAGCAAGTGTCCTCTTCACGCTGTCGGCAGAGAGGCACAGGGGCTGCTCATGTAGAGGGGGATGGGTCTTCTGTGGGCAGGTGCTGTTTTGTGCTTCAAAGCGAGCAAAGAAGCGGTTCAGGTTGTTGAGCAGAGGGATGTTGCTCTCACAGCTCTGTGGCGCGGGCTTGTAGTCCGTGAGGGCCTGAATGCCCTGCCATAGGCTTTGTGAGTTCCTGCTGTCTTTGAAGTGGGTGGTTATCTTGTGAGTGTATTCCTTTTTTGCTTCCTTGATGCCACGGGACAGGTTGGCTCTCGCTGTTTTCATGCCAGCTTCATCCCCAGCTCTGTAGGCTTTGTCTCTGGCCCTCAGCAGCCTGAGGACATCCCCTGTCAGCCATGGCTTCCAATTTGCCCGAGTGATGATGTCTTTTGTGTGGGTCACATCATCGATGCACTTGGTGATGTAAGAGGTTACAGTGTCTGTATACTCCTCTATGTCTGTCCGGTTGTTGTAGGTGGCTGCCTGCTTAAACATTTCCCAGTCTGTTGTGTCAAAGCAGTCTTGAAGAGCATCGGAGGCTCCCTCAGGCCACACTTTTACCTGCTTACGAACCGGTTTGTTCGCTTTTACCCTTTGTCTGTATGCGGGCATTAGCATAACAGTGATATGGTCTGAAAGTCCAATGTGGGGGAGGGGGGTGGCTTTGTATGCTCCTTTGTGTGTAGTGTAGACCAGGTCCAGGATGTTATCTCCTCTTGTTGGAAAATCAACATGCTGGTGTAGCTTTGGAAGTACAGTGTTTAGATCAGCATGGTTAAAATCTCCAGTGAAGATGGTGAAACCGTCTGGGTGTGCCGTCTGTTGTTCACTGACAGCCTGGTACAGTTCACTAAGAGCCGCGTTCTTATCGCTGTTGTTGTTGGTAGGCGGGATGTATACTGCGACTAGCAGAATCGCAGTAATTTCCCTTGGCAAGTAAAAAGGACGGCACTTTATGATCATAAACTCTGCCAGTGGTGAGCAGTGTTTGCATACTACAACAGTGTCCCGGCACCATTCGTCACGGATGTAAACACAGATTCCTCCTCCTCGTGATTTACCTCCCTTTACAATGGCCCTGTCTGCTCGATAGCATGCTAGCTGCTCCAGTTGTACAGCAGAGTCCGGAATGTTGTCATTTAACCAAGTCTCAGTGAAGACGAGCACACAGCAGTTGCTTACTGTCCGGTTCGTTGATCTCAGCAGTCGTATGTGATCCATTTTGTTGTCCAGTGATCGTACATTTGCCAGGAGAATGGATGGTATGGCTGGGCGAGTTGGGCTGGCCGCTAGCCTGACCCGGACGCCTCCGCGCTTGCCCCTCTTCTGCTTCCTCGCACACCGCTTCCGATGCTTTCTTTCCGGGGGAGGAGTAGCAGGCGAGTCCGGTGTTGTTGCAGGCCGGAGTAGTCCGAGTTCCTTTAGCGTCTCTGTTGCAAAGTCCAGAACGCTGCAAAACTTGCTTTTGCAGATGTCAATTAAAAACTGCCTGCTGTACTTGTAGTACGACGTAGTAAGACGAGACGAACACGTAAAACTTTCAGACAAACACTTTTTAAACGAACAAGACACCGTACGGTTGGGACAGAGAGAGGTCGCTGCGTGTGTACGCGCCGCCATCTTATTCAACCTCTGGGTTGAAAAAAAAATTGATGGATTTATGGATATTTATACCATGGTTTTGGTGAATACTCGATTCTGTACGTTAAAAAGTGATAATGTACACCTAGGAAAGGCGTCCCGTCAAATTGCCTGATGACAGTTCTAAATTATTGCACAGGCTCAAATGGTAACGGAGACTCAACGTTATTTCACAGTTGACTCATCGCTGTGGCCACGTTGCTTGGCAATGCCTGTATACGGGAAATATTAAATAGTGTGCTCGATTTATAAAAAAAAAACCTCACGATTTTAACTCTAAAACACATTAAAGTATTATAAATTGATTAAGTATTTCTTTCTTTTGTAAGTGGCCATGGTATGAGAGGGATAATGCCCTTCAAGGTGTCCATTATCCGAAAATAATGGACTTCAGGGAAGCAATGTCGAACATTTCACGCCTACTTGTATTGGTTCCTTTTGCCACACCCTTCCAGTCCCACATTTTCCCTTCGCCTTTCTCTCATAACAATAGCCGTAATAAACTGAAGTCATCAGTACACCCTGTCTAATAATGAAATATAGACAGTTGTTCTTTAGACTCCCTCTGTTTTAAGTAATCCGCTACATGCCAAGCTTCTGTTGGAAGGTTTGGATTCAGTGTTTAAAAAAATGCATAATTTTAAAACACAATTTTAGGCTGTTTATTTGCACTGAACAACTTTTGAAAAATATTCAGCTTGATCTGTTTGGATTAGAAGATGAATTATGTGTTCGTGACATTTGTTTATGTAAATCCAAAAGCACACCAGATGTTTAAAAAAAACTTTTTTTTTTTCTACCTTCATAAAATCGCCAGCTTTTAGTAGAAGGTATCCCCTTAAAGGTATTTGCTCTTTATCACATTCTCAAACTCGCTCAACAAATAATATTGTTAAAAAGTTAATTTATTCCAGTAAATCAATTTGCTAAGTGAAACCCATTATATGCAGTAGATTATTTACATGCAGACCGATGTTTCCAAGCCTTTATTTGTGTTAATTGTGGTGTTTTTCCACTTACAATTAATAATAGCACAGCATTTAAAAATAGGATATTACATCAGACCTTTTTAAATACAAAATGTGGGCCTAATGAAAAGTTTTATTTATGCTTAAAGGCTGTTATTTTTAAAAGGTTCTTTTATTCTCACAAATGTGCCTCAGTGGAATACATATTACAATTTTTGACAATGCCTATCTATAAAGACACTTAAATATAGTATGACTTTAGGGCGAATGCATTTTGAGTCATTTAAATCTTAAAAACCACATCAACACCAACAGATAGAGACAAATAGATATATTTGTAACAGATTTACCTTCTCTCTTTTAGGGAGTGAACTATAATACAAACTCAGCCCCCCCCCCTTCGACCCCTTGAGAATAAGCGGTTTAGAAAATGGATGCATGGATGGATGGATGCCACAATGAGGAAAGTAGTAAAGTACTTAATTATTCCAAATACATTTTAACACAGCTATATAATCAGAACCTGGTATATAGGAAATGCTTGTTCTGACTCAGCAAGGAAAATCATGTCTCTGGAATCTTATACAAATGCAAGTTAACTTATTTTCATATATCATTTACATTATTTTTTTATCCAATTACTGAATGAAACATTGCATACTCATTGATGAATCATTTTTAACACTTACTTTCTAAACACCATTTTGTGAAAAATCCCTACAAATTTGGAACAACAAGAATGTTCAGCAGATTACTCCCAGCAAGCTTGAGTTCAGTGAAAGGTATTAGTCTCACTTAGAAATAGCATGTCCAGCCTTTGAGAAACTTTAAAACGACGAGGGATAAAAGTATTATTTGTCATGGATCTTCCAATTTTTTCAGTTCCACTTTAGCAGCTATTTGTTGTTGATCCATCATCGACAAAGAAAACCTGGTGGAGAGTTTTGATAGGAGCACCGGCAGGATTCAATAACACAGGCTGACAGGTCAGCACACCCCGACGTTCACAAATATCTCCTGGTAAATAAAAACAGAGGCGAGATAAAGCAGCTTAAGCTCTTTAGAGGAACACTCCAGGGGGTGAGAGGAGGTGGAACTAATCTTGCGGTTATGTGGAAGAAGAAGGGGGGCTCAGTCAGAGAGAGCATCATTCACAGGCTGATAGAGATGACACTAAGATGCGTAGAGAGCAGAGGCTGTGAGAGTTTTGCAGAGATCAGTTTTGAGCCTCAACCGCATGACATTTGTTGGTGGTGGTGTTCCAATCTTTAGGCCGAAGGCTGAAACGTGGCTCTTTCGTAGTGGTTGCATCACGCCAACTCCCGGTGATGATAGTGAGTGATCCAACACAACAACATCAATCACCCCCTTATTCAAAGCTGGGACTGCCTTGATATGTTTGAGTGTAGAAGTGGCAGAATCTTATATGAGCAACAACTCCTTTCTTTCTCCTCCTACCCTCTCATCATTATCAAAGAATCACGATTCCATCTATTTAATTATGCATAAGAGACTGAAACTGCTCAGAATGATTGATGGGACCACACTGAAACAGATACAATTAGGCATAATTAAATTCCGGATATTCCATGTTGTTTGCCAATTGCTTTTTGGGAGAGGATTTTACTTGCTCAGGGGCTTTGGGTATCTTACACAAAACTCAAACAAAAAGGCATAATCCCTCTTCTTATATTGTGGCCCATTTGTATGAAATGCATCTGCGGATCAAACAGACTGCATTTACAGGAACCCAAAGGAAGGAACAAATTGACAGCTGAGCAGAAGTGATAAATAATTCAGCAAATTTCTGATAGCAGCTTATCAGTACTTTTTTTTTTTAAGGAGCCCATTCTTTGTGTGTGAACTTGAGACCTATTAGCATTATTGTTTGTTGACTTTATAAAGTTTAGGTTCCTGCACCTCTCGTGAGACAACACCTTGACCTTGCCTAATGTGCAAGATAACAGACCGGAGTGCCTGCTTTTATATAGCAAGGTGCATTGACATTCATGTATTCATCTCTGGAGGAGTTCAAATGCTGGGATTTTAGTGAAAATGACCTCATGCCACAAACAGACAAGATTGGCTGGAGCTTATTCTAATCCAAAGATACTGAACAAAAGAATGTAAACAAGCTGACAAAGGCAAAGGCAAGTCCACTAAAAAAAAAAGCATTGGTAAAGCAGAACCAGTTAGATAAACTGAGGCCCATTAGCTCAAGGTTGACTTCAAAACTCAGATTTATTTCTTCATATTGTAAAATGTGATAAAAATTAAATCTTAACTGTAGAAAGATATTTTCTTCTTGACTCTTCTGTTTTATGTTTATTTTATTGAAAGAAAAATGTACTTTATTAAGATTGAAGAAAACAAGTAAGTCAGGCCATAAACAAACATAAGTTAAATAAGCGAAAAGACCCAAGGATGGACTATAGTTAATAATGCAGTGCCTGTTTCAAATTCAAATCTTACACTCCTAAGCCCTTTAGCCAAGAATCAGATAACTATTCTCACGCCATTTCAAACTCTGCCAGATGAATGGGCTGTTATGTGTGTACAGGAAGCTAGAGCAGTGCACTCAATGTCTTAAAATGCTTTAAGAACAGTATTTTAAGTCTTCCGTGTATCATCAGAGAGCATGTAGAGGAAGGCCTTTGTATGTTCCAGTAAAACATCAGCTGCCCACACTACTAAATGGCAGCTGGACCACAGACAATGTCTCCCAGGATTTCCACTACAGCTTGACAGGGAAACTGCTTCAGCCTTCTAAAGAGCTGAATGTCTACAAAGGATAGAACAGCAACAAGGACAAGACAAAGAGCAGGTGGTTGCAAGGTAATCAGCGAGGAATTGTTGAATAAGCCTGCCCTTTATGGAGGATAAATAAATAAATAAAATAAATATGGATAGAAATATTTGAATAAATGTGGATATATATAATTAAATAAATGTAGAGATAAATGAATACACATGGAAATAAATACATATTATATTAAATATGCACTTGTTTATTTTTTATCATATTTACCCAATTATTTATTGTCATTTTGGGCAGGGATGGTTCTCCATATTGGTCTAGAGGGGGCTGAGATTATTAAATTCCTATGAACTTAAAGCCTGTTTAAAAATTTGGAGTGGCATGGATGCCATCAGCCTGTGGTTCTGCTGAGGTGTTATGGAAGACCCGGGTGCTTCAATAGCAGCCTTCAGCTCTCCTGCACTGTTCGGTCTCATGTCTCTTATCTTTGTCTTGACAATGCCTCAAAGATTCTCTAAGAGGTCCAGGTTAGGCAATTGAACACAATAATCCCAATGGTTATTGAACCAAATTTTGGCACTGTTGGCAGTGTGGGCGTGTGTCATGTCCTGTTGGAAGATGAAGTCACCATCTCCATAAAGCTTGTCTGCAGAAGAAAGCATGAAGTGCTCCTTTTGAAGGTCCTCAGGCCTTTTCCAGACAGTCCTCTCCAGGGTGCGGTAATCCCTGTTGCTTGTGCACCTTTTTTTCCAAACCTTTCCCTTCCACGTTACTTTCTATTAATGTATTTTGATAAAGCACTTTGAGAACATTCAAATTCTTTTACAATGACCTTTTGAGACTTTCCCTGCTTATGGAGGATGTCAATGATGGTTTTGTGCACAACTGACAGGTTAGCAGTCTTCCCTATGATTGTGATTCCTACTGAACCAGACAGAGAGACCACTTAAAGGCTCAGGAACTGTATTTATGTTATAAATAAATGTTGAACCTTATCACAATTTTAAAATTTAGTGATATTTTGAATTAGGGGTTTTCATAAGCTATGAGCCATAATCATCAAAATCGTAACAAATAAAGGCTGTAATTATCTCACAATGCTGTAATGACATATATTAGTTTCACCCTTTAAGTGAATTACAGAACTACATTATCTTTTGAGCAATATTCAATTTTTTATTTTCACCTATATTACATCTCAGTTAGGCTTTTAACTCTTACTTTATAAATTTTGCTGGGGACCCAATTTTTGTTTTTTGTTTGTTCTAAGAAACAATGATTGTAGGACTTATTTATAACTTGGTTTTTATCTCCCTGAAATTTAAGTCCAAGTGGCCACACAGTGAATACATACAGTACATTTAAATTTGTATCACACATCTTGTCATTTGGCTCAACACAAAATGCTCAGTTAAAATCTACAGTTACTGTTGAATTTTAAATGATTAAGATTAGATGCTTGTCTAAGAATTTAGGATGAGCTGACTTTCTCTTTAGATTGTTTTACTTTGATTCCCTATACCAAAATCACTCAATTACCGATTTCTCTTGTTTTTCAGTGATTTATGATTAATTTTTTTTGTTTTTTTATTAGAAACCATTCCAGCATTGCCTTTTGAATAATTTGATACAGTAGCACGGATAAAGGGAATTGTTAGCTAAGCCAAACTGCTATGGAGATTTTGGACATGCCAAAAACATTGAACTTGTACCCAACATATACTAGGAACATCCAAATCTGAGCTCAAATCCGAGGTTTAGGGATAGGGTTTAACAATGCGGTCATAATAAATGTAAAAGATTTATATTAGGAATCCCTGATCAAACTCAGCTCATTATAGCGTGTGTTGGTCTACCGTTTGCTGTTTTATCAGAGAGATGGACAGAAACATTTTATATAGCAATTAGCTTGTGCATGGTTGCAAAACTGCACTATAGTTTGTGGATGATATGCTGATCAAAGCATTTGACTGAATGTAGTGTAAAGTGTTTTGTGGTCCTCTGGCTGAAAAAAATCCTGCACAATTGCAGGCCATTTTACCATTTACATTGTTTACAATGATGCTCACAGACAGAAAGATAGAAAAGCTGCAGTGGCTACGTGTCTGCCAGTGTAATGTAACCATTTCTATCTATTACATTCGTCAATACACAGCCAGCTCTCAGGTGGTCGGGGCAGCAACACTTAATACACCTTAAACACAAACTTCATAACTGATACAGGAGAATTTTCATGTAAAAGTTCTCGGTGCACACAATTAATTTCAATCACTTTAAGATATATTATTAACTGAATTATCAACAAATGATGTAACAAAAAAGCTATCTTTACCTTGCTCAGTTGAAGCTTTATTGAAGAGTGTTGGTATATGAGTCGAGTTAGATATATGTTATGAAGCAAATAATAAAGGCATGACCAATTTTGGTGATGCATTGCCAGAATATTGTACTGTAGCATCTTTCCTAATCTAGTTGAAGCAACTAGATTAGGAACTGCAAACTGGTGAATCTTATAGGTGACTGAGTATATGTAGTTATGAAATCTACAGAACTATTTTTACCAAGGCTAGAGATTACAAACACATATATAAAATTGATTAAATTACCTTTGTTTGTACTGGACAGCAATATTCAAACAGATCAGCAGTATCCTAGGGAATGTAGTTAAGATTCTTCTCTGTCATATCAGGGTGGTAAAACTATCACTACTTAACACTCTAGTTCAGTATTTTTCAAACTTATTACAGTGGGTACCTCCTGAGAAAATGTCGAGCTCTCAAAGTACCACTATCATGACAAACCCAAATACAAAGTAGAGAAGGCCTACCCTTTTAAACTATAGGTGTCAGGTTTGGGTTAAAGGAGGACCCACATGCGGAGCGGCGTTTGTGTCTCTTACGGCCCATGTTTATTAGAAGTCCAAATAAAGGTGAAGAGAAGCACAGGGAAGGTAACGACGAGACATATACTGTGGGAAGGGTAATCAGAAAACAGAGAACACCTGGGAGCAGAGTAGGGAAACACAGGGAGGACTAATAGGACAACAGGTGAAACGAACTAGGACTAATTAACTCAAACAGACTGGGAGGAAACAAACAGGGAGGAATGAACAACACAGACAGGGATCATGACAGTAGGCACTTAACAAAGGAGGCTTATTTACTCCTAATAAGGATTACTTATTGATAATTGTTGCCAGCCACACACACACACTGTGTGAATGGTACATTTTTGAATTTATTTTATTTTCAAAACATATTTAGAACTTTCCTCCAAGTACCAGTAGGCAAAGCTTGTGTACCACTGGTGGTACGTGTAGCACAGTTTGATAATCAAGGCTCTAGATGAACTGAAGCAGTGAACTGTACTTTTAATTGCATCTCTAAAACAATCTGGGCAGTTGCTACCTTGTCAGAGTATGTATGAGCAAACAACAAAGAAGCTGGTTTTCTCTCTAATATAGATATTTTGGGATAAATCCAGATACTCAGGTGGTGCCCCAGTTTATCATTTGATTAATGTGATAGAATATTACTACCAGTCTCTGGAATTTACGAGTATTAACATTTAAACATTCTCTCTGATCCTTAACAGCATGAAGACAAAAAAAGTGCAATAGTGTTCCCTTTTGTATGATTTATAGTTGTAATTAGCCTTCTATTTACCAATAAATTATCTGAGTCACATGGGATTACCACACTAGATTTGCTCTTAAAATTTTAATTCTTAGACCACTAAGGACACTCCTCCCTCTCACATCCTTGAAGCAAAATATAGCAATTCTCTAAATCTCTTCTGTCAGTTAATATCACTCACTCAGAGTATTTGTGACTATTTGAATGGGTTTTTAACCTCTAGACCTGGAGAAGAACATTAATTCCAAACAAACCCTCCAAGATGTCTTTGCTGGCTCCCCCAGAAACTGCCGCCACTAATCAGGACATAAGCACTTTTTGGATAGGCACACTTCCTGTTGTGACTGTTGATGCAGTGTAAAAATGTGATATAGAGAAATGAACAAAATTTATCTGTGAACATGTCCTTGAGCGTTGGCACAAGCTGTCCCCGGGAGCACATATTTGCTTTTTCGTGGCCATGGGAAGGAAATACTGTTTATTAGCAGCTGTAAGGATTACAACAGAGACAGTCAACACTGCAGATTCTCCATATTTAAGACATGTCTGCTAATTATGCAGTTATCCCACAGGTCATATTCAATCAAACCAGCTCATTGAATTGCAAGTTAGGTCAAGACTTATTTTTCCCTTATTCAAGAATGTAATACTCACAGCATGAATTGAGAACTGTTTTTTTCCCCTCAAATGAGGCTTTAACATTCAGAGGAAGCTCATTTCAAAGCTTGTCTAGTATCTGGTTAAAAGCACAAACTATTGTGGATGCTAATTTTGTTCAGAGGAAATTAAAGCAACCCTCACTTAAATTAGAGTTGGGTGCTATTGTTGATTGCATTTTCAAATAACAAGGTCTAGGCTTTCACTTACCTTGGAGTTTTCATTAAGCCAATTTTTTTTTTCTTTTTGACAGGATAACAATTTTAAGACAAGTCTTTAACCCTTATAAAGGAGTGGGGGGGAACCCCCCCCCCCCCCCCCACAAACATGAAACATGAAAAAGTACCCATGGGACTTTAGACTGAATATCGTTAAGTTAAGTTCGCTCATTAAGAAACACTGATTGCCATATTAATGACTTCCTTCCAGTGATCAATATATTGGCATTGAGTACAGGTCACAGTGTGTCTGTCTGTTTGTGTGGGTCTAAGTATAATCGGCCATTTTGCCCAGACTCTCTTGGGAGTCAGAGTGTCAGAGTTTTCAATCCATTATCAGCCCAGATCCCTTTCATTCTCGGCCATCACACCTGTGGTTTCTCTTTCTCTGACAACACACATACGCTCCCACAGCTGGCCCCAGATTCACAGTGAGACAATGTTTTAGCAAGGCCATCAGAACGATCAACTAATTTAGCAGAAATTTCCGAACAAAAACAATTTAATACTAAACCAATTTGGGGGTCCAGCTTCGTTCCTAAAAACAAAAACAAAAATAATTTTCAGGCATCCTGCAGACCCCTGGGTACTGAGTGATGTGCAAGTTTCAGATGTAACACCACTCTGTCTGATAATTGCTGTCAGAATAGAAACAGCTTTTGGAAGGTGGTAGGAAGCCAAAAAGTGTTATATTGAGAAAGTTACAGTGCTTTCAATAATCAAAGTGTGAGTTTTCTTTATTATTTTTTGTCAGTTTCAGCAATTGTCCGTCTCGAACATTACTTCATACATAATGTTAAACTATAATATAATAGGGCTGAATATTATTCCATTATAAAATGCTAGTAATTGAAGGGATTTTTAACAATAAACAAAAAAAATTAAAAAAGCAAGACATTTGGGAATGCCTTCTAATAATGGAATATGAATCCATGTATGGTTCGTTCTTTGGTTTTCCCCATTTCAAAATAAAATCAGAAAAAAAAATCAGTTTGTTCTTTTAGTGTTTTGCTTTAAAGCCAAACGAAAAGTAGAGAAAGAAAAAAAAAAGCTTAATTTTTCCTAATTTGCAGGTTAAAACAAAAAAAAGCTTTGTCCCCTTTGGTGGAACAGGTCTTGTGTACAAAACTGGTGATACAGAACTGGGATAATATGCATGTCTTGCTATACGGTAAACCGAGCAGACTTCAACACTTTTAGGAGAAATGTACCCACACAAAGCTAAACAAGATGTCTTTCGACTGCTAAGGAAAATTGTGTCCTTGCCATCCTGTCTGACTGGTACATGAGATTAGCCTTGATGAGTAGGGTAGTGAGGAGGTTTAATTGCCAAGGCACAACTGAGATCAGGAACAATTTGTAAGTATTATCAGCCAATGTTTCACTTTCACTAGGAGTCTCCTGCTTCTGGTGTTTGCTACTGAGTGCTACGTGCTGCTCAAGGGTGTTAGCTTATTCAAATAAATATGTAGCTGAGGTAGATGATGCTCTAGTCCGGCAAAAACTTAACTACCTCCTGTAGTCTGCAGGTAACCTAATCAGAGAGTATAATGCCGTGAGCTGCATAGTCCATCATCTCTCCTGTGGGGAATTCTGTGCATAGATCTAACATTGGCTTTACACATCAGGTTTTAGAATATGGACTTTAACAGCCCTAAATTCACTATACTGCCTTGATCACTTAAGTAGAAAATAGCAAAAACAAAGGTTAAAACACAAATAGTTATTTTCTAAATGTATTCTAATTAAGATTTGCATATCTTTAATGACTGACATTTTTAATTTATTGCTTAGTCCTTTTCAGTCCTTTTACATCTGCTCATCAATTAATTTACATCTGCTTAGGTTAGGTTGGATGGGCTACAGGACCCTCATTTATTAACCATACTTACGCATAGATCCATGCATATTTTGTGTATAGGAACAATTCTACTCATTGTGTGGTATTTATCAATTTGTACTTGTGCGTATAAATGTTCCTAAATATAAGAACAGTTCCAATCGTTCGTACGCACAGCATCTATAGTTAGAATGGGGCAACTGCAACACTGAAACTGTTTTTTTTTATATACTTCTCTCAACAGTTTATCGCTTCTGCCAAGAAGCTCATGTTGCCGTCTGTCTGTATTTTAGCAAAAAATAACTTAAAGTTATGGATGAATTTGCAATAAACTCTCAGGAAATATTAGAAATTTACCACAAAATCCATAATTTAATGTTTTGGATGATCATGCATGGAGATCCTGTCACCTGTCACTCACTATCTGCGCTGTCCGTGCCAGGATCCCCCCTTCAATTGTTTAGCTGTCACATCAAGCGCTTCAGCCTAATGAGATGTTGTTACACTTATAAATAAAAGGTCTGGAAACTGTACTGTGACGACTAGATGGTCCGGTTTATAAGTGAAGCAGGTTGTCACTTTTTTCTTTCATACCTATGGCAGCCAAAACATTGTCTGTTCGTCATTAATACTTTTTTGCCCCTCTAATGTTTCGTGTCGATCCTGTTGTCATTGATATTCCTTTCTTCGCTTTCTCTGCCATTATTTTTGGGAACAACTCAAGGACCCAATGCCTGTGACAGATGATGTGGTTTTACCAAATATGGTTAATTGAGGCCGTTTCTGTATGCTAGTAACTGTGAATGGAGACGAGCAACTAGGTATGCGAATGTGTCATCTATCAACAATTGCGAAGGAACATGCATTTGAGTGGCCAGTGCATATTTCATAAATCTGACTTTTGACTTTTCGTACAAACATTCTAAATTGAATTCGTAGGATAGAATATAGGACAGTTTCTTTAAACATTTGATAAATAAGGGGCCTGGAGAAAAAAAACAACAACAACTCTTCCCTCTACTTAGGCCTTCTCCTTAGGCTTTTTTTAGGCCAGATGGGAATTTTCAATCCCTCCAGCAAGTTCCAAGTCTTCCCTGGAGTCGACTCTCAATTCTTGAAAAACCTTCAAAGGGAAATGACCAGTAGGTATCATAATTGAACCACCTCAGGTGAGGTTGTCATGTCTCTAGAGTAGCTCCCAGCCAAGCTTCAGTGGATTTTCCTTTTAAGTCTTTACATCCAGGAACCCTATTTTTTAATTAGGATCCACATCTTTTGACAGTAGGGGAGGGCTGGAATGTAAAATAAATAATTATTTGGCACGTTCTCCCGTCAGCTCAGCTCCATGTTTATAACATCAGACTTGAGCAATACCCTCATTACTGAGAACGCATTGTCAACCCACCTGGAAATCTGGATACTCAACCCTGACTGAGGAAATGCATTTCATTTGTTTCACATCACTATCCATGGTGTGAGCTTTAGAGGTATTGTCCTTTCATCCTAGCAGCTTCACATGTGAAAAATTTAGGTTCATGTTCTAATGATGAAAAGAAAGCCACACCATCTACAAGAAGAAAGTCATACCTGACTCTCAGGCACTACCAAACAAGTTTCTTTCCACAGTTTTGCCTATAGCCTAAACCCCCAAAAATACTGTTAAGTTAAGGGCACTACACATTAGGAAACTAGCCTTCCTCAAAATATTTTGTTGAACATTGACCTGCTCCAGGTGTACGGGCCACATGTTGAGTGGTCACTTTGTTGAGCCCTAAAGCAACTCTAAAGGGGTAAAGATCTTGATAACTTTTACTACACTAATGCTGACAGACGAATTGTAAAGAAAACATTAGGCTTTCTTTAAAGCTTGATATGTTGCTGTTTTTCTTTTTTGCAATTTTGTGAAAAAAGAACAGCTTCAGTTATCCAACTCCTCTCCTGTGGAACCAGCTCCCATTTTTTTGTGGATAAAGCAGACAGTAAGTTTATTTTCGAAACTAGTCCTTAATCTGACAAATAGAATCTGTGTTCAGGACCAGTTTTTTTCAGCTCTTTTGGAAAGAGTAAAAAAATTCCTTAGCCATAATGACTTGGAAAAAAACTATTCACATCTTTTTCAGTTCAGACTAGGAAAATTGCAATGCCCTCTACACTGGAATACATCAGTGCCATTTAAATCTTGTGCAAAATACACCTGCCTTACTCCTCGAGAACACCCTAGATGTGATCATATCACTCATGTACTGTAAACTTTGCAGTGGCTACCCATTAAGTTTAAAATCCTGTTTAGAATTTTACTGTTTGTCTTTTGTTCTTTTCGTGACCTTTTAATTATTTTTCTGTGTGACATGTTGACCCATCATCAGCCCAGCAGAACCTTATGCACCTCTGAACAGCACCTACTGGTGATCCCATAGTCAAGGTACAAACAGTGGGGGGACCAAAGCTTTATGGTGTGTTCACACCGAACGCAACCAAGGCGACCAGAGATTCAGGTTTACATGTAAAGTCAATGGAGGAGCGCAATGAAGCGCGACTGGGGGTCTTGCAACACATCAGAAGCAGATTTGCCTTGCAATACAACTTTTCTGCTTGAGTCGTGCAACCAAGTAGAGTAAATGATGTGTTTGAGGTGTGACTGAAAATACACGCTGCATTTTATATGGTGCATTTTGTGCATTCGCGTGTGTCGCGTCTGCCGCTCAAGTTGGAAAAATCTGACCTCAAGCTTCAAGTCGCGCATTGTCAAACAATCAGGTGATGGGGTGTAATTGATGCTGTGACTGAGTGAATGGAGTCACAGCATCAGCAGGACATGGAGGAAATACTGATTAACACCATGGCTAATCACCCCGAGCTACAGGAAACAAGCTGTTTTCTATAATGAGAAAGGAATAAAAATGAACATTATAAAGAGGTTAAACTTTTTAGACAGAAATGCTCTTAAGAGGGTTGTGGGTAGCTCTTAAAAGCGCCGTTGTGGCTGCAAAAGGCCCCGCTCTCTCCGCCAAGAAGTGAGCCTCTCTGGAGGAATAAACACAACCCAGGCCTGGTAATGTCTCCACCACAGGACGTCCTGCGCTGCTCACATATTACACTATAAACTTTTAATAACTGCAGACAGATGTATAGCCACTTGGCTTAGTACTTGGTGTGTTGGCGGGTGAAGCCAACAATCCAAGCTTCACAGCACAAATTGGGAGAGCAGGCCAGAGCAGGCTCCTCAGTCCGAGGCACTGAGGAGCCGGTGTTTATGGATCCCTCCGCCACAGCTCAAATGGGTCTTTAGCTCTCCAAACCCCCACTGCAGCAGTCCCAGCTCCGCCAGAGGCCAGGCCGAACCCACTTGAAAAATAACTTAACACTAATTTCCTGTTTGTACATTTTTATTCTTGTTTTTACTGTGGTCGAGCATTTAGAATAAAGATGGTTGTTGTAAAGCCCTTTTATAGATAGAGTTTTGATTGATTGGTTGATTGATTGATTTACATAACCCAGTGATACCTGATAATTAGCCTAACACTATCATGTTTTTTATTAAGTTGTTTTTGCTGCTTGTACATAAACATAAGCTATATTTCTTTGATAAAGTTTATTTAGAGAAGGCTTCAGTTCAGTTAGCAATATATTTGCTGGTCCATCCTCTGAGAGAGTTTTGATTAAACTGGACTTGGATACACATAAAGAATGATTAAGGCTTGCATCATATCCTTTGTAGCGGTTTGGTTACACGGTCATTAGTCTCAGAGGTTATTTGACCCTTAGTTAAAGGAAAGAACACTCTCTCCCTGAAAGAGCCCTGTCTTCACTTTACATCACAATGAACTAAGATGACAGAGCAACACAACTGACTGCTGGAGTGTTACTTCCCTCAAGCAAAGTTTGCACTGAGCTCCATTCATCCCACTTCTCTGCTTGCAGAGACCACTTGCAACAATATCTATTAGGACAGGTTAACATCATAGTCAAAACATTTTTGCAGCCCCCTGTAGTGACGCTCATTATGCCGCATTGCCTCTGAATCATGTATTCTCAATGTGTGCTAAGAAAGCCGTTACTTATTTTTGGAGCTGCACATTCCTCCAGGCAAGCTGAAAGAGTAATTTGCCAGGATCTTTACAGGATTCTACTCAGCTATCTGGGCATTCTCGGGGGAGCCAGAAGTCTTGTGAGCCTGATCTGTCTCTTTATGTCGCTGTATTTTTCTTTATTGGTGGTGACTCAGTGGATTTAAACAATACTCACGTTCATAGTGCTTGTTGTTCATCTATACGGTCACACTGATAAGCTTACTCTGGTCTTTATAAATTTAAAGAAGAAAGTTGGATCTATTATTCTCCATGAACGTAGCCAACAATAGAGTTTACAACCTAAAATTTTTAAATTGGCCACAAGTAGAAATAAAAGAAAACTAACATTAAGTACATTGACTTGCAAATCTATTCATGCCCACCAAACAATTATCAGATGTCTTAACTTACAATCATATAGAGAGATGAAAAGGAAATATTACAAATCAAAATCAGGAAAGTATGATATGCATGTATTTAACTCAGTATACTCTGATGCACCAAAATAAAAATTCAGAGTAACCAACCACCTTCAGAATTGTTCTGTGAAGGCCTGAGATTTTCTAAGAGTTAAGTCCAAGGCACAGATCAGACAAGTGAGACAAAAATGTTGCAGAG
The DNA here is from genome assembly GCA_028564705.1 of Apricaphanius iberus. Lineage (NCBI taxonomy): Eukaryota > Metazoa > Chordata > Actinopteri > Cyprinodontiformes > Aphaniidae > Apricaphanius > Apricaphanius iberus. The sequence continues at coordinate 352,265 of JAPXFQ010002398.1, read as the reverse complement.
ATGTTTAAAGCAGGGTTAGGTTTTCAAAACTATGTCCAAAGCTTTGAATATCTCCTTGAGTCATGTTTAATCCATCATCCAAAAATGGAAAGAGTATGGTACAACTGCAATTCTACCAGGATACTCTATGCAATCTGCCATGCAAACGTGAGCATTTCCAGATACAGCTCTGCTATGCCCTGAATTCCATTAATTCTCAATGATTTGCGCAATAGCAGCTTTTATGCTGTGCGTAGAAAAATGCAAGTGGGGTATACTGCCTCAGCAGGGAGGTGTCAACAATTTGGTGGAGATTGCACTGGACTCAAAATTGAAGTTAGTCAACATTCAGCGAAGCCAATAGAAACAGGATATCTATCAATCTACTCCAGGACAAGCAGAAATCATCCGGTAAATGTAAGAAAAGAGCTCCTTGCTTCTTCAAAAGCTTCATCTGACAGTCTGAGTCAGAGTTTCATTATAGTTATTTTCCATTTCTGTTCTGCTTCTTCACCAGGTTTATGTCTATTGTAGGGTTTATAGCATGGTAGAGAAAATTCCTATCTTTCCAGATAAAAATGTGCCCATTGTCAACTTGTTTAGTTAAAAGCTCCCTCTTTTTTATGCTGTAGTCTGCTGCGGATGTACAGCGCACAGAGCCATCAGTGTAGGTTTATCTTGATGGTCCAAACTAATTTCTTTTTCTCCACAAATATAACACTATTTGGGATGGAAGGACTTAAAGGGAAAGTTCTTTTTTTTCAACCTGGACCATGTTTTTTAGCAAATATTATGTTCACCAGACAACTTTGGAGCTATGCAGATGCGATCAGCCTATATCCATTTAGTGGGAGTCAACCGGGGGAGGAGTTTGCTGCCTAGGTAAGCACCTTGAATTACCTTGTGTTGAAAGTGTGCTATAGAAATAAAATTGCCTTGCCTTGCCTTGCCTATAATAAGGCATTATCTGCCCCAAAACACCTTCATTTAGCTGTCTTTGTTTATAAATAGTTAGCATCTCAGAGGTGACAAGGTATTAGCCTGTGAGGTTTTACAGGCTTTTCATGTAACCGATTCCAGTTTACACTGACCTGGGAATTCACTGACGTCGCTGTCATGGTTTCAGGGATTTTTCTGACCCATATGTAGGGCTGCCCCAAACGATTACTTTGATAATCGACTAATGACTGATCATTTTGTGGATTAGTTAACTAATCGGATCATGTTTAAAGTGCATGTTATTGCAGGACCAAACAGCTTCTCTAATATATGCGTATTACTTCGAAGTGTTATGGTGTATTTAAAATAGTGATGTTTTTAAATGATAGCTCATATAACATTAATGCACTATATAAAAAATAAAACATTAGTGTTACAGCAGCCACATGACGTGTGCTAAGCGTAGTGAAATTTGAACTCTAATAATGTTGCAGCTATCAAGTAATACAACAGCCTATTCAGTCAGGAGCGTCATCAAAACTACTGAAAATCCTCACAGAAAGATCCTTCCTGCCCACAGCCATTTAACATCTTAAGTCAGAGTAAACATTACATTTTGACAAAATAAGTATTTTAACACAATAATAAAAACAACAAGCAGTTGTGACACCTGAATTTTGATGTCTTGTAAGCAGTAGCAGCAGCTGCACTCTGTTCTTACTGAACAGATCAGAACCAGCCTCTAAGTACCAGCTCGGGCCATAGAGGATGTCATATGAGAGAATCTGGAGATTTTCAGCAATCAATGAATTCCCCGGCGATACCTATGAGAGAAGGTAAAAAGGCGACATGTCTGAGGGAAAAGAGAAAATCACTCTACTGTTTATGCTAATGTTAGCAGCTAAGAAGCTAATTAGCTCACAAACGCTACTGTCCATGTTTGTCATCAGCCACAGCAGGCTTCCCTTTAAGGAGCTCAAACAACACTGCTGTACTGCCATAAGCCGCTTCTACTTCCTGTATTTTGCAATTATACATTCTTCCTTTTTATTTAATAAAACTCTCCAGAATTTTAGAGCTATGTTGTCGGCTCAATGCTGTTACTGCTGTTAAAGCTTTCTAATGGCACATTCACAACGTCCCAAACGGCAGCGTCAGCAGCAGCAAGATTACATGTAAAGTCCATAGTTGAGGTTGTCAGAGGATGGTCACAGTGCACTTTTTGAGCGTTTGCTGCGTCAACTTTTCAAGCTTCTCCTGCGTTTGAAGCTTCAAAGCGGCAAACGCCAGCAATGCAGAAGTTCAGCTAGTTGAACTTTTGACGGTCTTAACGCTCTTGACGCAGTGCGGCAATAAATCAGAAGGTTTGATTGTTGTGTTGTTACCCGACGTCAACGCCGCCTAGCCAACCATGATTTACTAATGTTTAAAACATCCAGAAGAGAAAGGCCCACCTACAAGCTTTGCAAGCTTCAGCTTAAAAAATTATCTTTGTGTCGAACTAGTCACTTTGTAGCGTTGCGTTATGCTGACAAAGCTTGTGTTCTGAACGCATCACAGCTGCAGCTGAGCCAGATTTCCACAACTGCACATGTGCGTGAGGTGCAGAAAGGCAGACAGAGAAGAAAAAGGGACAGCAACCGTTTTAAAAGAAAAAAAAAGCATAAAAAAACAGTAACGTTGATTGCTCATTTTTTGTTGACAGTTTTATTCATCGACGTTGTTATGACAAATCAACAAATCATGGTTGCCCTACTTACATGCAGACTCAGACACAGAATTAAAAACTTAACAATAAGTTTATTTGATCCAGGGGTACTGACACAAAGTGAGCTGAAGGTTGGAGAGCAGGCAGGCCGATGAGATCCAGAATGTGGTTTGGTGTTTGGTTCTTGTTGCGGAAGTTAAACGCAGAACTCGAAGGAAGGAGGTCACTGGGAACTAGGGAAATAGGCTCCCGGAGAGATCCTGAAGAGAACACAAGGAGTGAGTGCACGAAGGGAGTCTTGGAAATTAATAAGCTTAAGCTCAGAAAGATCTAAAGGATGGCTCTCTGTTACCAGGTAGATCAACAACCATGCGTTGAATGAATGTCAGACAGCTTAAGAAGCCCTCAGGCAGGTCTGATGAACTTCAGGTGTTCCAATCAACATGCTCACACTCCAGTGAAGATCTCAGCAAAAGATGTCTCATTTGGCACAGAAAAACACAGTCTTTCAGTGTTTGGTCTTCAGCAGCGAGGGATGCTACATGTTGTTGGTTGAACTTCAGAGACTCACTCAGAGCTTGAAATTCTTTGTCAAGAACTTCAACCAGCTCTAGACGGGCATCTAGTTCTGGTTAAATTCTTATCTATTGAATCCAATACATCAGTGTAGCTTTAGTCTGGAGAGGTGGTGCAGGTGCCGACCGCAGAAAAGGAACGTTTCTGGGTTGGTGTGCTTGTTGGTATGTAAGATGTGAATTTTCGTGGCTTGCCCATATAAATGCTGTCAAAGCACTCATCCAAATAGCACTCCAGGCTGTCCAAGGTTTCCTTGTCCTGTTTGTTTAATAGAGAAATGCAATTTAATGGCTAAAGAGAGAGAACCATTTACTGTATTTGATTGGAATTTATTGCCTTGTTTTACCTGAGTTTATTTGTTTGCTTTACCAGAATACCTCCATATTACTTATGCACAGTTCTTGTGGAATCTCAGCAGTTCATCTCCTCTCCTAAAAACAAACAAACCAAAAAAACAGTTGCTCACATAACCAAACAGTTGCAAACAGAGTAGTCACGGCCACCGCCATTACAGCTGTAGTCTGTGTAGATTGTGAAAAGGGAGTCTGTGGAAGCTGAATTTAGTCCAGTTGGTCATTCACACACAAACACAAACCATATTTATGTCTGCAGTAGCAAGTTCTGTCTAACATACCAACCATAGAGCACAGAGTGAACGTACAGCTCATACTACAACTGGGATGGAACATGGCAGTGATGTCATTGCCCGATAGTGTACTGTAGTTGTATTTTTGCCTTTAAATCACTCTGAAACAGAACTAATAAGCATTTCTGAGACATTCTGAACTCGGAGGGGAGTTGTGCTTAAGATTAATAATGAATTTGGCTAAATAAAGGCATTTTGGGGCAGATAATGCCTTTTTACATACAACAAACTCCTGCATGAACGTAATATTTGCTAAAAATAATCCAGTCAGTTTATCCAGGTTGGAAAAAAAAAAACTCTCCCTTTAAACAAGTTTTTTTTAAACCCATCAACTTACTTACTTGAAAATTATAACTGTATATTTTTGTATTTCATCAAATACCCAGAAAACCCAGAAATCTGTATTATGGATAAGAAAAAACATTAATAAATTCAAGTGGTCTGGTGTGTGAGCCCATGTTAGGAAATGTTTTGATGGTTTTCATGTTTCATGGCACCAATAGGAAATTTTCAACACCATGTGTAATGCATAGACTATAAGATAAGATAAAAAATGATATAGCAGCCCTGGAGAAAGACAAGCAGCAGGGGGAAAATGAGAAAAAAAATTAAAGGAAGGTAGAGAAAGGCAGAAAAAAGGAGAAAGAACAAAGCACGAACAAACACTGACTGCAGCAAAGCTTCTCCTGAGGGAGCCACAGAGATGGGCTGGAAGACAAATCAGGGCCACAGAGGTGATTTTGCAGCTGCATTTCTTCTCTTCCTGTCCTCTCTGGATCCTCTAGCTCTCATCTACTTCTACGCTTTATTCTAGCTGTTCTGCTTGATAATGGAATTAAAACAGCCTGCTTGTTTATTCAAGGAATCACTGTTTATGACACATCTAGAACCCTGAGTGTCCTTCAACTTTATTCTTGCATAACTTAATGAAGTTCAGAACCAGTCAGTGTTGATGCATTCCTCATAGAGCTGATCGAACAATGACTCCCAGCTGAGGGGGATAAATTGGAATCCTACTGGGTCTGTGCTGGAGACCAGCGCACACATACTGTTCGGATAGAAATACACAGCCTTTCCACTAGGCTGGGATCTCATTAGGGTATGTCCATCACAAAAACCTATTCTAAGAACAACAGACTTCGTTCCTGCTAAAAACACATATTATCACCTCAGGGGAACAGTTTATGTTGTTTATGAGGCACTTTCTTCTGATATATGAAAAACAGCCTCTCTACATATGTGTCTGAAAACTAAATCTCTAAGCACTTCATTTATCTTGGTGTCAAGCAGAATTAGATTATTTCCTCACATCCATGCAGAGGAGGACAAGTGTTGAGTAAAAAAGAAGAGATGCTGGAAGAGTGGCTCTGCAAACAGACACGGAAATGGAAAACAGTTTTGAAAGGTTAGAGGCAGTGAGTGTAAGTCCTGGTAAAAATATTGCTTCTGTTGATAAAGTTATGGTGAAAAAAAAAACTATGTGCTTCCCATTATACAAAAGTGTATAGAGAAGCATCATTAGTAATTGCTTGAAGTAGTACGTTTCTGTTAGACCTTACAAGCCTCTTCACCAGTGTTCAGAAATTTTACCGATGCATAACTTCTTTTCATTGACATTGACATATCCAGATAGTTTTTTTTTATAGAGTCCCTTTTAGGTACCACCATTCCACTTAAACCTGACGGATATCTGGACTTTGACTGGGCCATTACAACAAATTCATTCTTTTCTTATTCAATCAATATTGACAAGTACCATATTTGGTTTTAAAAAAGATATGGCTCTCTGTAATTTAGCTATATATCTCCACTTTTGTTCCTTCAGATCAAATTTTGCAAACCTAAATTTTTCTGGCATATTCTTACTGTAGAAAGGAGGTTTTTTCTTGGCATCCCTTCCGCACTTGTTCTTCAGTTACTAATTCTGCTCTCAAAAACTTAGATTTAACACAGCAAATGAAGTTTGGGAATCTGAGGTGTATTTCTTTTTTTTTGTCTCAATGATTAAGAATACACCCAGACAAAGTACAGCTTACTTGGGTTATGCAGCAGGACAGTGTTCCTAAAAGGAGGCAGTTCATGCTCAAAAACTCTCCAGTGAAGCTGAGTAAAAAAAAAGAAGAAGAGTACCCTCAAATTATTTTAATTATTGTCAAGGTTGGCAAAACCAAGTATTAGGTTGGTATCGATATTTTCTTTTTTCCCTTAGTAAATTAAATTATCATTTGAAAACTTTACTTTGCTAATTTCAGTTTATTAATAGGAACATGTAAGTGATCAAAAAGGAAAAACAGAATGTGAGATGAAAAGCACAAAATGAAAACCATCAAATCAAAAAGGTTCAAAGCTAAGTATATTTGATCAGCAATACCTTACTGTTATGTTTCTCTTTAAGCATAAATATTAAGAAGGATCTCTCATGACTGTAGTGACAGTCACATAAAAACTTCCATTTTCCTGTGACACACTTCTCCGATAACATTTAAAGGATGAATCTTGGTTCGGATGTCTTTGAATCCTGAACAAAAGTTGTTTGACTGATGCCACAATCTTTATAGCAACTTCTGTCCTCCTTTTCTTGGTCTGCATGCCAATCAAGTTACAGAGCTGAGGCATCAACAACAAAGGCGACATCAAACCAAAAAGCTAAGTTGCATCATTTTGAAGCCTTTGCTTAAAACCGTTCTGATCATATGTCTTGTGCTTTGTTTTTGTTTTTTCTTCTTTTTGTTATTTTTTTTTCTTGAAAAAAATGTTAGAGGTCCTCAGCTTCCTGTGCAAGTTGAAAGGCAAGGGAGCAGGCATGGCTAAGACGGGTCCCTCATTGGTACTACAGCGGGAAGGATACTGGCCTTTAGGGAAATGCTGCACTGCTACAATGACATTTTTAGGGCAGCTGTGAGAGTTATAGATGAGCATCAGATTCTTTCCATTACTTTTAAGGAAACTATGATGAAACAAACACACAAACACACACACACACATTTACAACAAGATCAACCAGGACAAAGTGTTACAAATAAAATAAATTCAAAGGACAAACTTAATCCAGGACAATAACATTTTAAGTCTAGAAACATAGCTTGTTGCAATGCTTCTTATTTTTTTCTGAATCTGATGTGCTAAATACATTAATCTCTGAATTGTTTTAACAAGTAAACAATAAAAATAATCTTTACTCTTTTACCTTTATTTTTTATTTGCACTTCTCCTAGAATAAATAGATGTAAACTGGCAAACATCGTTCTATCATCTTGTTTAAAGATGAATATGAATGCATGGCCAGAAAGGCTCTCTTTTTCATATGGTGCACGCTCCTTCACCCTTGAAACTCTCACAGCTGCTCTGCTGCTTTTGCTGCTGTGTAACATGTGCACTAACTTTATGTTTTCTATCATGCTTTTATTTCTTCACTCAAGGATATAAAGCTTGTTTTCAAATTGTTTTACCTGCTGGGGAGTGAGCTTCACATTGCTGTTATAGTCTCTCTAAATTCAGCATTTTTCAAAAAAAGTAGAGTTGTGTCTGTGATTTTTTTGTGAGCTTCTTTAGTATTTGAGTTTAACAATCGGATATCTTGCATGAACACAGCTATGTTAATGTTAAGAAATAAAGAAGGCTTATAATCTTTCAGAATTCAGTCTCAAAGATGACTTTTGCTCTTGCCAATGAGCAATGTCTATCAGAAATGTAAAGCTCAATTGAGCAATTTCTGTTCAAGACAACATTCATTTATGATCACTCAAAAAAAATAATTTGCAAACTAGTTAATATGCTATCATATACTTATCTATAGTCAGTTGGGTAAAAATGGAAAAAATTATGCCTTTTGTCAAAATGTTACTGCTCTCTCGGGACACTAAGAAAATGGGTTTTAAGGCCCACAATATTGAGATCTAATACCTAATGTTAGTTTAAGTGGGGGGAATGGGCAAAAAAGTACAAATGCCATGATATAACAGAAGAGGGTCCACTATGGTCTAAAATTGGGATATTCCCTCATTCACATGTCCAACTGGGTCACTACAGCTTAAAGGTTCCACGAGTCTTGTCTCACAGGAAAAGAAAGGAAAATCATAGCCAAAAAAGCTGTTGCTGAGACTGAAAGGTCACTTAGAAGGAGCATCAGTTTTGAGTGAGTTGAAAGGATGTGTTGGTGTTTCCTAAAGTTGGTTTCATAACTAGGTTTTATACAAAAATTACTTATTTCTGTGTTTACCAAGGTAATTTAAAATACATTTGAAATGAGGGAAATAAACAAAACTAACTTCTCACAAAATCATATAATCAGCAAAGTGAATAGTTTAAACAAAAACATTTATTGCAAGCATAACTTAAAGAAAGACCACACGTCTTTTGTGATGCAGTTGAATAAGACTCTTGGACTGGTTTGATGGACATTCAGACCTTTTCCTTTTTGTCTTTTGCGTTGGAAATAACTCCTGTGGAGGTTATAACAACAATGCATATTTAGGAATTTCATAGAGTAAAGGCTTTTATGGTTACAGACTTTTTTGGTGGGATCAAAAATGTCTGACATGGACATTTGGAAAATGGACCAGGGACAGCAGTACTTCTAGGTGAAAGTTCGAATTTAATGTGTTTGTTTGGACACCCTTTTGCAGAAAATAAATAGTCCCTTCTACAGAGCTCTGACATTGCTGTATCCTCATGGTTTGCATGTAAAAGGATAAATTTAAAGTTTACACTTGGTGAGGGTGAAAAAATGATCTGGCTTCTTTTAATAAAAGCAACAAAATCTTTTCATCTTCCTCTGACATTTTGACTTCAATCCCTTGCTTCCTCTTTGCTATTTTACCAAGTTTTAGTAACTCTATCTAGTTGACAGCAGACTTAAACAGGCACTTTTTTCATGCATGAAGGAATATGTAAGCTTAGAGACATTCAGCTTTTCAGCATCAGGCCTTATCTCCCACAGCTCTCAGACCCCTGGTAGGTCGCCTGAAAAAGCAGGAAACGTGACCATCCAAGACGATGGACAGTTTTAATACAGCAGCACACACCCTCTGGGGAGTTGAGTGGCTACCCCTGCAGATATTATGGGCGGCAAAATGAAGGACATCTATTTCCTGGAGCCTGAAGGATGACATGTGGCAACCAGGGCTTCTGATGGGATTTGGTTGTGGCTCTGTGTGTTGCACAAAGTCTCTCTCTCTGATAAACAGTGCAAAATGAATGCTTGAATCCCTGTCCTCTCCATGCTAGCAAACAGCAAGTCCACCCTTCATCTTCACAGCTTCTCTAACTTTGATTATTTTTGCTCAAGTGCAGTAGAAAGTGCCGTACACATCCAGGTGGAGACAGTGGTGCAGTTAGACTGGAATAATTGTTGCTTTGGGAAAGATATTATGACTGCAACTGTTTATTACTGGTTAGTCCTGCATGGAAGGAAATGAAGATCTGAAATGGTAACCGATACAAATTAGTTTCTGGAACATTTCAAACATCAGTGCAGGAGCAGAAGGTTCTCTACACCATGAGCCATCAGAATAAATCTTCCCCGAAAACTGCCTTTCTGTGTCAAGGCTGAATCCTCACGATCTGAGGAAAATGTGTGAATTTGCACAAGTAACCACACAGACAGTTGCAACCAACAACGTCAATCGGAAAAGGACTGAGAACAAATTTTAGAGCTGTTTTCTTTATGTTGTTAAATACAGCCTCTTCCTGCTGTAGCTACTCTTTCCCTCAGGATCAGATAATGCATAATCAACGCCCCACTGTGGTTCACAGGCATTGCATTGTCACTGCTTATCCTGCGGCACCGGCTTTCCTGCTTCAACACTCAAGAGGGTGGGAGAACAGCACAGTAATGTAACCAATTAACACTTTCTCCGATGGTTTGCCACCTCCAAATCTGTCATGCTTCCACATCTCCTGTTTAACCTGTTCCATCTCCGAGTCCTATCTGCAGCCTGCCAACACCTCTTCCCATTCCTACTGTCCCTCAGCTGAACATTTTGGTTAACCTCCATGGATTTGAAGTAAGTGTATGAGGAAATGGTAATTTGGTGCATTTTGCTCATGAGAGCTTTAAAGATAAATACTGACAATAAATAGAGAATGTGTAGTCCCCAGAGTACTTATTTCATTATATTCAGTGTGACACTGCTATTTTTCCTATTGTTAACTGAATAAATGTATAAAAGCTCACAATATGACACACTATATTGATTGTACACTCCTTTTCTGAAGCTGTGGGCCTCTTTGAATCAATTTACATTTTCCCTGAGATTAAACATCTTTTTCAAAGCCATCTTTCTTCACGCCAGCTGTCTCCTTTAATAAGAAAAAAAATCAATATGTATCATCTCATTACTACACTTCACAAGAAAAGAGTTTCACTTTTCACAGAAAAAGTTTGTCATCACAGTTTTTCCTCTTTGGAAAAAAAAATCTCGCATCAAACTAAAAGATGGCATTTTCATCACTGAATCAGCCTCAGGTGAACACACACATTTCAGTAAGTGATGCATGGTGTGCACATACATCAAGCATCTTTTGCATCATGTTGCCTCTTGAGTGCACTGCTGCGACAGTGACTTAGGCGGTTGCAGTTACTTTACCAGCGGCAAACATTTTACATTGGAGCAGTCTTACGTAACTGTAGCAAAGGACTATGTGCTGCTTGTGCGTGATCTTGGATCACTGAGGGTGTCAGGGGAGATCTACTTAATGAAGCAGTGACAAGTTTTGTTTTGTTGCCCCTTGTTGTTAATCCATAGCTGTCTTTGAAATATGTGGAATTTAAAGTTTAAAATTTTAATGTTAAAGTTGACAGGAAAGACACTGCATTATACTTGTTTTGTTTTACAAAACTAACTTTATCTATTGTAGTAATCAGTCTACTGATGAATATAATCAAATCCTGTTTGTCTAAAGGAATTGTAAATATGCACAATGATAGAGTCAAAGGTAACAGTGAGTGAAATGTAAAGTGCTTAAGTGCAAAAGTTTTGCCTCCCTTTATCTTATCCCTTTAACTTTTTATCCTGTTACAACTACACATTCTTACTGATTTTAAGAATTTACCAGTGCAATGTAGTATATAGTTGCAAAGTGTAAGGAAAATTATACAGTTTCCAAAACCAAAAACGTCAAATTGAAAATCAAATATATAAATGTGTGGTTTAAAATTGCATCCATCCATGATCCATGGATGGATGGATGGATGGATGCAAATCACTGCCCATGTCCCCTCAGGGACTCCATACATCTGTACCAGCTGTGTACATATGAATTTTTGTCTTTACTTCTGGGTAAAATAACTCAAGATGAGTTAAATTAGATGGAAAGAGTCTGTAAACTTAAAATGAAATCCAGTCTGTGCTTACTCTCTGACAGGGGTGTCTCCAGCCTTTAAGGCGTACCAAAAAGTGATATATTTCTTTAAAGTGTTACAATTTGGGTGCACTAATACTGATACTGGTATTGGGTATCAGCCCAACATCTTTCTGTTTTTTTTTAATTGTAACTTTAGTTTTGTAGTTATTTTATTATTTTATTATGTAATTCACCATCATTTGTTGTAACAAGCCACGAACAAACTAAAAAAATATTGTTAAGTATCTAAAACACAATGTTCATTGTTACCAGTTCACATGCCTATTGATGATACTGGTGTTTCTGCTCGAGCTGTAGCTCCTCTGTTTAGGTCATCTCTCCTACCCTCTAAAAAATCAGGACATCAGAATTAAGAGTGCAAAGTATGACTTTTATAAAGTAATACCAAAGACCATTTGAATATCCACACGTAAACAACTGGGCTACATCAATTCATGATGCATCAAGAGTGTTACAACAGTGTTAAGTGTCACACAAATTTATTCAATGAAAACTAAGTGTGCAACCAACATACAGAAAACAGAACGGACCTATAATAATACAATAACGTAATAAAACAAAGAAGAGGACAATAAAACCAAATCAACAAGTTCGAGAACAAGAGAAGCATTCAGCCTTCCTGTCTAAATAAGCAGTTCTCAAATGGGGAACACTGTCTGCAGGTGGAACAGGAGTTATATAAAGCTCAGAGCTATAAAATTAATTTCATATATACATATATATATATATATATATATATATAAATATATATGATTTATTAACAGTAAAGAAAAAAACAACTTACATTTTATAGTCAACGTTCCCACATCAAGTTTGCTTTGGTTTTTTTGCTGTTTTTTGGGACTTTGCACTTTAATCAAAAAGTTATTTTGTTTCTTTGTATTAGTAATTTTTCATTCAGTTCCTAGTCAATGTTAAAGAAAATGATGCATAATAAGCCAGTGTGTGCATTTTTGAATCTCTCCATTTTAAAAGGATAAATTCTTAACCTTGGCCTCTCTCTAGAAAAAGCGAGCAACAGTGTTACAACAGTTTCTTTTTCCTAATTTTTCTGTGATCCTTTGATTTCTGTTAGTCTTAGAAATGTAGCTAATGATAATATATCTTCTGTGCATGCATTTCAACAGAGTGGCCTTGTTAGGAGAGGGGAGGGGCCAGGTGTCTACGGTAGTGACTGACTAGGCCAGCCATAGTATGGCAAGGGATTAACATACACCGTGGACGTTAATACATTAATGAAGCCTTAACATACGCCAAATTTTTGCTACTGATGACTTGCCGTAACTGGATGTAACCCATACCTGTCAAGTTTTGGATTTTGAAAATAAGGGATATTTTCTGATGCCAGCCATCCCACTATCCCAAAATCTCCCTTTTTTTTACAGCAATATTCTCACATGCTCCAAAGTTGTATATCTAATTGCATTTTTATCTCTTAACATTTGCATATTTTACACTGTGATGTTTGCAAAAACCTTTGAGTTACACCTGCCACACTGGCAAACATGTGAGTGTATCAGACAGGACACATTTAAAACATGTAGGACAACATACTCTCATGCTGCAGATCTATGTCTGTCTACAGTGCCTATATGCTAGAATGTACTGTCTTACATGTATAATCTGTTTCTAACTATACATGTTGATTCTTAGGTTTTAGCTTATTAAATTTAGTCCAAATAATTATCTTTAAATGCAGATGTACAATATTTATTACACTCTGGAGGTGCAGTGAATTATTATGTGGTCAGTAAATCAGGAAAAAAAAGTTAAATTAGTTGTCAATTGGTCATTGATTTTCATCCTGCTCTGCTTTCTGCAGCAGCATGTATCTGTTTATGTCAAACTTTGACCCCCATGTTGGGTCTGTGATTCAGTGTAGGGCCCGTCCCCTTTTAATTAAAGCCCTGCTTTTATTTTGATGGGACACCCTAAGATCATCACTGGCCCCTGTTTAGTCCCCTTTAAAGACTTTCTGGATACTCCCCTGCTCAGCAGTCTTAATTAAATATTTTTAAGCTTCAATAAACAAATTATTCAAGCATTATTATCTATCATTTTACATATGAAAGACTGAATTAAACTTACTTAAGTGTTAAAAACGCAGCTGGTCTGATGCACATTAAAAATAAATAGCCCAATATTACTTTCTGCTCTGAGATTTGCGCATTAATTTCTGCTGTTGCAGAGGGAGGAAAGCAAACTGCTGAGGCTCCTCAATGGGGAGACGCTGATAAACATAACAAAGGCATTTTTTTATTAGTAAGGTTAGAGGAGAAGCACGTCAGTCAGCATGTCTGACGTGTTTTTAGCTGGACAATTTTTATTCATGTCGGTATTATTCGAACAACGTGTTTCATACTGCCAATTGTCAACTAATTAATCACTACAATTAAGTGATCAGAATCTGCGCCTACCTTTGTTGACATTCAAATACTGTGCTCCATCCTGCTCCTCTGTAGGAAAGTAACTTGGCTGTCCTTTTTTTCTGGATATTTTCATGTCTTCTTGGTTTAGTTTAGTTTTTAGTTCTTCAGTTAGTAAGATACAGGAGATTTACGGGATAAAAATAAGAAGGGATGACGCTGGAAAGAGATGTAAAATAAGGAGTTTCCCTGCAAAACGGGAGACTTGACAGCTACGACACTGTAACCTGACACTGAGTCCAGTCAGTGGTCACGCCGATCAGAAGAGAGAACAGTCGCCCTGTTCTGAGTAATTGAGAGAGGGGAGAGTCTGTTGCTGGTGTGTGAAACAAAAGAGTTAAAACATCCGGGGCTAGACTGAAAACATTCAGGGCTGAAGCCCCGGAAAGATCGGCTGATGATGCCACTGCTCTCTGACAAAGACAAATTTAACCTGTTGGCCAGAATTTTGGTAACATCTGACCAGAGCATATTTTTACTTGTGTTTGCTGTGTACATAGCTTGTGACAACCTGTGAATTAAACTTTTATGACTTTCTTTTAATCTGTATACTGTAGTTCTTGGTCTTAGTGATCATGCTTATAATATAATATTAATATAGAATTTAAATTGCTAATAGGTGGCTTTTTGTACATTTTTTCGTTCTCTTGGTTTTCTTATAGACTAGAGTTGGTGAAAAGTACTGTATCTTCCCTGACTCCCCACAATTATGTCATATTCCCTGTATGCCTTTACTAATCACTAATCAACAAATTGAAATAAGTATGAGATAATGCCCGACGAGGTGTACATTATCAGAAAATAATGGATGATGCAGAGGCGTGAACCGTCCAACGCGGAAATGGACACCTCGAAGGGCATTATCCCGCTTATACCATGGTCACTTACGAAAGAAGGACATACTTAATCAATTAATAATAATTTCATGTGTTTTAGAGTTAAAATCGCGAGGTTTTTTATAAAAGTCGAGCGCACTATTTAATATCTCCCGTATACAGGTGTTGCCAAGCAACGTGGCCAGAGCGAGCCGACCGCAGCGATATATCATTTCAGAAGGCCAGTACACTACTTACTGCTTGTGTGTGTCCAGACGATGATGCAAATAACATTCAGACTCCGTTGCCATTTGAGCCAGAGCAATAATTTAGAACTGTCATCAGGCAATTTGACGGGACGCCTTTCCTAGGTTTACATTATCACTTTTTAATGTACGCCCTCCAGCCAATCAGAATCAAGTATTCACCCCAACCATGGTATAAACTTGAAATAATTGACACATAACAGTTTCTTGAGGGCATGAACTCAAGCTTGCACCAGAGCAGATTGTTGCTGAATGTAAAGTTGTCATGATTACACTCAGCTCCTGTCATTCCCTCATCATCACCTCCACCTGTGTTGTCCTGTTTGAACCTCCTCACCTCCTATCGTTTGCACCTGTGTTCACTTCCTATTGTTTTCACCTGTTCCTCCTTGTCTCCCCCTATTTAAGATCCAGCGAGCGCTTCATTCCGGGCTGGATCATTGTCGTATGTCGTACCTGTTTTGTGTTGTCTCACCTTATGTCGCTGCAGTCACCTGAACTCTGCTTCTGCGCCTGGGTCCTTCGTCCTCCATGCAACATCAGCCTGACAGAAGTGGCCGTAACGATACGCAGCTTCTCTAAGTATGAGGCCTTGACTCTCAACCTAAGAGAGGTGGACTGCCCTCATTGGTTTAGGGGGCAGTCTCTGCCTTGGTGTCTTGTTCATGAGTACTGGTAGGATGAAACGTGTGATGGACTGACAGATTGGGGCTTCGTCTAGAGTACTGCAGGCCCTGCTCGGTCTGTTGTAAATTAAGAAAAGCTGGGGAAAAAAGTAAAAAATGGATCATCGCCAAAACACTGAAACACTTTCAGGACTTTTGGTTATAACATATCTAAATGGTAAAAGGCTTGTACTTGTATAGGGCTTTATTTAGTCCCTACGGACCCCAAAGTGCTTCACACTACATTCAGCCATTCACCTATTCACGCACACATTCACATACAGGTGATGGCAAGCTACGTTACAGCCACAGCTGTAGTGGGGTGCACTGACAGAGGCAAGGCTGCTGGGCCCACCCGTTGCCCACCAGTAGGCAATGGGTGTCTTGCCCAAGGACACATTGAGACAGTTGGGGATGGGGCTCGACCACCAACCCTCTGATCATAAGCCATGGTCATGGCTAGAATGAATCTTCAAATAGGCTTTTACAAGTAATAAAAGTTTCCAAGCATCCAACCGAGGCCAACCTAACCAATGAACCAAAGAAGCATGAAACATACAGAACAGGCAATCAAGTGGAGATGCCAGACCCGACCCCTGCCTAGCCACCACACAGCCACCACCAAACAATGCCCAAACAACCCCTACACCCACCCCAAAAGAGGCGCTCCTGCAAACATGTGTGACTATGGGTGTGAGATAACTCGACGCTGTTTGAGCGTTCTCTGCAGTTTCACATAAGGAAGAAGATAAGTCGGTGCTCATTCAGCTGTGGGAATGGATTCTCCCGCAACCGGCAAACAACCAAACACCACTCAAAGCACATTAAAATTGACCTAAGAAGAAGAAGGTTTTATCAGCAGCAAGAGACAAAAGGAAAATACGATAAAAGTCAGACCGGGACTGCTTTAATTTCAGTTTAAAGCTCTGAAAAGGCCACACACGGTGCCCAAATACATGCACACAGTTTAATAAACTGTGCATATGGATTCCAGTTCCATTTATTAAATCAAAGGTAAAGATTCTTACACCTCAAAACTTTTCTGCCCCTGACTCTTGCCGGGCTCTGTAGAGAGCCAAAGAGAAGACTGAGTGTTTTGATTTTCCTATGCCTCTCATCGATCAAGATTGCGTTGATTTCGCAGAATCCCATTCTGCACTTTGCTGTGGAGATGGAAAGTGTAATCTACAGATATCAATTTTTGAAGAGGTTTGCCTATATTGTTTAAGTTCTTCCGCAGAAGTACAGGGTTGCAGAATTAATGTGAACGGAAATATTACTCTGTTGGACCATAGGGAGGACAAAAAAACAAATTCTCCCCAGAGATAAGAAAAGATTGACCAGAGGGGTGGACATATAAAACAGCACCCTTTGTTTGTAGAGAGACATTGGGCAGGTTTAGCAACATTTCAGCAGACCTTGTTCTTTTTCATATCAATGACGGCAGAGCTACAATGAAGCCAAACAGCAAAGATGGTGACAGCTTAGGACCAGCGATTGCTTGAGATGCCTTTGGGAACAGCTTTGGATGATTTAGACCTGGGCTTTTCTTTGACAGACAAGCAGATAGAGACACTTAAGTCCTTTGTTATGAAGGCCCCGCTCACTGATTTCTGTTGCTATGAATATGTCACAATGTTTGCTGCTCTGATTGATCTTAGCACTGTCCAGTTGTGTGTGGAGGGAGTTTCAAAGACAGCCGTAGATTTCGGCCATAGAACTGAGTGCCGTCTATGGGTTGTGGCCAGACTACATATTTATATATAGCATGACTTGCCAGACTACCTCTAAAGGCAACACAAGTACCATCAGAAGTACCTGTCCCACAAATTAAGGAACCATGTGTTGAACATTCTACACATGGTCAACATATGGACGTATCTGTTTGACACGTCCATATTTTAACATTTTTCATGCATTTGATGAATTTACGGAAAAAAATTAAAAATGATCTCTTTTTGTTCTTTCACAAATAGAATAAAGATAACAGGATTTTCAAGCTATAATCAAATTGATTTGTCTCACAGAAACCTTGCTACAGTAGGAAAATAATGTCAGTATAGATGAGTGAACTCCATCCAGTCACTTAAATTTCCACATCCCTCAAAGTACTAAATGAAAAAGGACCTCTGTGGCACACTACAAAGACATTAACAGTAGCTATATAGTTAAACAGCAGAACGGCAAAGTGATCCCATTTCCTTGGATGACTTCTTCACTCATGAAGACAAAAATAAATATCCCATTTGCAACTTTGAATGAAGCAATACATTTTTTTTACAACACATAGCCCAAAATAGAACAAAATAACTGAAAACATATGTTGGGTCACACACACAGCCACCAGGTGGCGCTACTCTGCTCTAACGGAAGTCTATAAATACAGCCCGCTTCCATCCGCTCGCTCTTCTGCGTTCTACCGGCCGGGGAGCAACAGAAGATCATGTCCAACCATCTTCCTTGGCTGGCGGAGGGAGGCCCGAGTTTCTGGCAGAAACTTACTCTAAAGGAACCCAAAGACCACTCCAGGTGAATCTTGAACATTGATAAACAAAGACGTTGTTCATCTCCAGAGCCCGACAAAACCCCTCTGAGTTTCAAGCTCCCGACCGCTGAAAAACGGGAGCCGAGCCACATGTGCCGAGAGCAAAACCAACCAGAATATGTATTTAGCCATCGAGCTGATAAGAGCTGAATGCCGAACTGGAGAGCTCCAAATAGGTACTGTTAAAAAGTTGGATGCCAATCCCCACGCAGCCAGCCAGGAGGAAACCAAAGCCGGGAGCTTCCCACCACTGCTAGCCAGATTAGCAATCCTTTGTTAGCTTGCTGGCTAACACTCCCTGGAGGTCCCCCTTTGCTGATTGACATGCAGCAACTCGGAAGACTTTAAACGTTCTATAAGGTCTGTTTGGGCAGAGGCAAATTAGTTAGGAAAACTGGCTTTAAAGGTGTTCTTTTTCTTTTTCAGTTTCATGTGCTATCTTTGGGTAAACCAGTCCTCGGCCTGAAGTTTAATCAGTCCTTTTAAAAAGCCTTTTCCCGGCAAAGAGTGTTTTAAATCCTGTAATTTGAGCTACTCAGTAAGACAGGAGTTTTCCCTTTTTTTGTTTAATGTTTAATAACTAAGATCGCTATTAATGGTTCAAACAGAACTCGGTTTAAAAATAAATTGTTTTAGAATAGAAACTGATCTCATTAGCCGTATTTGATCTCTCTGTATTTGATCAAAATATGGGAAATAGATTGTTTTACTGTCGTGATCAATGCCTGAATTAAGTAATCCTCCAAAGTTTAGTTACTCTTATCCAGATAATTTCTAAATATAACATGTCTTAATCCAAATAATGTTTTGTTTGCTTACATTGCTTATTGGTTTAGAGGTAAACCATTGGTGCTAAATTAGTTAAACTAATTACAATTAGTGAAACTAATTCAGCTTTATTCCAGCATCTGCAGATCAAGCCTTGGTCCTTAAAGGACCCTGATCCCTCCAGAATCATATCAGAATTCATGTTTAGTCAGTACTGTGTTACTTTATTACTAGTTTGAGTGTTTAAATGTTTTTCTTATTATTCCTTTTTGTGTAAATAAATTCTGGTATTTTTGGAAAGTAACTGGTGTCATTCCTTGTTCAACACACACATATTGTAAGTTGTATGGTGAATAAACTGTAAAGAAATCATTATTTCAGATTATGAGACTGACATAGACATTTGGCTGTTAAAAAAGTTCCTAAAAACAGGTGGTGCAGTCACATATATACTTCTGACCGTTGAGATTGAAACTACTCTTATTCCATTTTGTCAGTAACATGAGAAAAGACAAAATGTGCTTGAAGTATAAACTTGGGTAATATGTCAGCAAGTCAGAACCATTTAGCCTATGAAGATAGTCCTCAAATTGTTTTTGCGCAAAATTAAAGCTGTTAAGATAGTATGACTTTTTAAACATGCTCATTTGTATCTATCGCACAATATTTTGTAGTTCCATTCTTGAGTATTGACCTCCTTTTTTCTCCTTCCTCTATCATTTTTGCTTTCAATTACAACGGTTGAGATTCATGACTTGAATGAGTAAAACCAAAAAACATTGAGCTGGAGCACAAGCGTGAATTCACATGCAGCTGTTGCCCTGTCATTTTCCTTCAAGCTGGTTTTCAATTAAGAGCTGCCAATGACTCATATCAGCGGTAATCCTTTTGAAAAAACAGTTAACTGAATATGGCCAGTCAATACCATCATCCCAAGGCATTGTGACTTTTTTGAGGACCACTGAAGTCTTCTGTGTTTACCTCTCACAGAAGATTGGCCTCTGATCTTCAAATCCCTTGTTTAGCTAAAGTGCCTCCCTTGGGACCGTGACAAGCGGAGATAAAAAATAGAGTGATGGAGCAACAGGGGAGTTCAGAGAAGGAGGCAAAGTGTGGGGTTGCAAAGTTAGAAGATGATAGATAAATGAGAGAAAAAGATGGGGAGATTGAGAAAAATAGATGTGGTAAGAAAGGAAGAGAAATAGGTTGGAGGGAGTCTTTCAGAGTAAAATACATATCCCAACATTACCCCCATTTCTGCTTTCTTTGAGAATCTGATTGAACCTCCTTCATTGTGCTTATTAGGAATTCACAAAGCATATTATCCAACGCCCACTGAGCAAGTGCAATTTGTCAGGGTTTGAAAGAAAGACTTAATAGCTTTGTCCTTTTCTATATTTTTCATATTTATATTGACAGATCCTCCCATTGCAGCTTCAGAGTGGAAACTGGAAGACTGAGGGAGCGCCAGATTTTGTTGCTTGTCTAAGTGAGGGATAATCGGATTCACACCCAAGCCGTATTGGGAAACAATTGGGGTATATTTAGTCATTTTATTTCTTGAGGTTTTGGCTTTGTGCAAACAAGCATATGCAGAGTGATGTGCAGTGAGACTTTACAGGATTTTTTATTTTTTTTATTTTTTTCGCGACTAAAGGCTGAAAGTTCTTTGTATCTGCTTTACCTGCTTGTTTTTGATGATGCTAACGGTTCCCTTGAAGCATCTTTTTACTGCCACACAGCCTACCCTACCCTTAGTTAGTATCATTTGCCTTAGTTATGAATTTTGAAAGACTAAGGAGAAGCACTAAAGCATTTCTATTCTTACAAATGAAGCAATACTTGAGATGAGTATGTACAAAAACACCTCTACAAAATGAACGGGAAAGAGAGGCAAGAGAGGCAATCGATGAACTGGTAATGAGGGATCAGAACAAAGGGTTTGTGAAAGGAACTCATTTCCATTAAAGAACTGCCAAGAAAAGCAGAGAGAAGAGAAAACAGCTCAATGAAATGTTTTGCATGCATGCATCCAACCATGGACACATAATTGTTTTATTATTGAGTGATGTTTATACTGTCAACTCAGAGAAGCTACCTAGGATGTGTAGAGCAGCAAATATGAAAAAAACTACTCAATGCCTTAAGCCACAGCAACCCAAAGTCTGACATTGTGATGCAGGAAAACCCTCCTGGGTATGGTTGGGCAGTCCTTTCTATGGAGCCACATCAATCGACCTGAACATAAAAGTAAACAGTCCCCTAAATTGGCTTTTAGTTTCTTCCCTGTGAGTCCATATCATCTTTAACATCTACAAACCACTTTAAGCACTGTCTTAGATATACTTAAATTGCTAACAGTTAAAATGAAAATTATGTAATTGCATCTCCCAATTCTATAAAATAAACAGCCAACATGTTTATAGTATAGTATAGTATAGTATAGTATAGTATAGTATAGTGGGGTTTTCCCCCCCAAATAAATGGCTGGCATTGGACTGGCATTCAGTTTGTCTGCAACGGCTTGTTGGAAAGGGGGAATCAGCTAGGATGATGCTCTAAGTACAGTAACTGGCATTCAGTTTTCTGCAATGGCTTGTTGGAAGGGGGCATCAGCTAGGATGATGCTCCAAGTACAGTAACTGAACGTTCTCCCTCTCTGGTTGTCTAGTTTTTACTTTCTTTAATATAGTACTGTTACACCAGTTATTCTGTTCTGTTGTGTCTCTGATCTGCCTTCGAAACTCTCAAGTTCTGGTGGTTTCTTCCTGTAAAGTGAAAGCTTTTCCTCTCGCTACATTTATGTTAATGAGGAGTGAATGATGCAAGTCAGTGACTGCGTAATCTGCTGTTTCTTCAGACAACATTTGAACTGTCTGGATAATTAATCATAGGAATAATTGGAGAATGTGTATGACTGAATTTAAATGACTTTTCTTGTAAAGTGCCTTGAGATGACGTGTTGTGAATTTGCGCCGTCGAAATAAACTGAATTGAACTTAAATGAAACATACACTGTAATGAAACGTACAGTGTATTGCATTTATATATATATATATATATATATATATATATATATATATATATATATATATATATATATACATATATATATATACATTTATACCACTTGAAACATTTCACACCAACACAAGTTTATGCATCATTGTGAAATGGAAGGAAATCAGTTTCAAAATTCTTTAGATAAAAAACAATATGTGTGCAATGGTAATAAGATCAATATTCTATGACACACATAAATAAAATCCAATTCAATTGTATGTTTAGGGTCAGACAATTCTCCCACCTGAGTAGTGGATCTTTGCAGTTCCACCGAAAAAAAACCCTGTAAAAATCCTGAAGCAAAGAGATTATTCAAATTCACAGGCGAAAGGCGCTAGCGATTTATAACAAAACATTGGTGAAACGATAGAGTTTTGTGGTAGATAATGCCTTATTTAAAGGCTGCACTTTGGGTGCCCTATTAACTCCCATTATATGGATATACACTGATCACAAAAGGATCTGAACATCTCCTGAAAGGACTCCAAGGGGTCCCAAACTTATCTGGGTAAGTAAATGAACATAAAACATGATATAAATAAGGTCCAGGTTGCACAAAAAAATTGTACTTCGATTCAATTCAATTCACTTTTATTTATATAGCATATAGCATAGAAAAACTCCCCTTTAACAGGAAGAAACCTCCGGCAGAACCTCGCCTTGTCATGGTTCAACAGGTGAGACTCTTAAGCGGAACACAACCACGCTCGAGAAGCAGGATAAGATTTATAATACAATGTATTATCTTCGTTTCCAGGTGGAAACCGAGGAACCGGATGGGTCGGGAAATTGGCGGAGATGAAGCTGGAAGGTAAGATTGACAGGTGAGTTTGAGGAGCTTTCTGAGGAGGACAAGAGTGAGGTTATGGTGACTCACAGAAGTTGTATTGAATTTGTGATGGGAGAGGAAAGTCAGTTTCAGAACCAGCAGCGGTTTGGGAACTTGTGGTGACGGTATGGTTCTCTTTACCGTAGGGAGCTCAGAGGGCTGAGAGCTGGGCTGAGCAGTTTGCAGAACAGGAGGAGGAGCGGCCACGAACCCCAAGGGAGACGGACGCCAGGCTGATTGCCGGGTGACTGGAGCTCCGAGTGACACGGGGAGACGATCAGGCAATCCGGAACCACAGAGGCTCAGTCAGGGAACACTTCCAGAAATGGAATCCTCTGACGCCCGTCTAGTGGAGACGCTCCTCCTATATACTGCTAGGGATGATGAAATCATCAGGTTCAGGTGTGTCTGGTAGCTCTCACCACCTGTAGGGAAAGGTGGAGAAACAGACCCCTCTGCTGGATCCTGACACGCCTAGTGCAATTGGTCATCTGCCAGGACCTTCTGGAGGTCTGAGAAGACAGAGAAGAGACAGCATAGAGGATGCTCGGTCACTTTGAGCATCATCTGGACCGATGTACTGTAAAGCACTGGGCTCATGTTGCCATTTTATTTTAATTCACTTCCTTTGTGTAGCTCTAAACAAGGCATTTTGTCCTCATGTGCTAAACCATTGAGTATTGATTTATTTCCCTTGGTAGTTTATTTTAATCACTTAAGAAAATAATCAGGACAGTTTTCAAATATCATGTACCACTAACTAGGTTTTGTTCTATCAACGTTATTATAGTTCTGATCTCCATTTGGTAAGGTTATGTGGCGAATGAATACCTTTGATCAGACCATAAAGTGCAAAACCTTTATTCAAGAGACCAAACCACATTTTTCTTAATGTAGACAACAATCAGCAGTTTTCAAATCTTTACAAGGTGGTATGAATTATGGTAAAGTTGCATTAGCATTGATAACATTAGTAAGAGCTGTAATAAAGCAGATATTGATACAGTAAAGAAATTAAGCAATTTTCAAACCATCCATCAATTATCCGCTTATACTTGAGGGGAAGGGTTGGGGGGGGCGGGCTGGTGCCTGTCTGCAGTGGTCATCGGGCGAGATGCAGGATACACCCTGGACAGGTCACCTGTCCATCACAGGGCAACAATTTTCAAACCAATATGTGATAAACGCAATAGCCCCATTACAATCTTTTAAAAAATGTTTTTGATGCTATACGTTTCTGTAAAATGCCAGACATTTGAGCAATTGCATTTAAGTGTGGCATTTGCAAATTTTAGCTATTTCATACTGTCCATCACTATACATAGCTCTCAGTCTTACAATTCAGCCTCAGAAATAGGGTGAGAAGTTCAGTCATCTCAGAACAGCTAGGATTAGATCTTGTGTTCATCCACCTTGGAAAGAGTCAGCTGATCTACATCAAACAGATGAACAGAAAGCCTTCTAGTCATCTCCTTTTGAAGGTGGTAAGGGCACGTCACAGTGGGACCAGACTTGCTGGAAATACTACATACCATTTCCATGGCTTGGGAACATCTTGGAATCCTTCAGGAAGGGCTGGCATATTTTGCTATGCAAAACAAATGTCTAGGCTTCCCTCTTGGACATGTTACTTATGTTACTTAAGATTTTTATATTTTCAAGGAAAAGCAAAGGATAAACATAAAATACAAAAAAAACATTGACAAGTCTGTATTATTTTCATAGTTTGGAGTTAGTACGATTAACACAGACAGTTTAATTTATGGTGATATTGTATTTGTAATGACAGTGTCATGACAACACAGAGAATTTGGATAGGTACAATCAAAGATTAAAACTCCACTATTCAGATCTGCCTTTGAGTCCTAAATTGCATTTTCTGATCACTCTTCGAATTCTCAAAGTTTGATTTTTTTAACTGATTGTGTTTTAGCTGTTTTTAATCTACATTCTTTTGCATAAATTTGTTTCTTATACCTTACCTAAATTGCTCTGCACTTTGCTCTATTTATTACTGGATTCTCGTGTTTTATTTAATGTCATACTCTCACACAAATTTTATTAATGCTTTAATTACTAAATGTATTTCTTTTAGTGACGATCTGTTATAATTTTCATATCTTTATCATGTATTTGGTTTCTTTACCAATGAATAATGTAAAGTACCTTAAAGCGTGCATTATTTTCATATAACCGCACACGTAGTCCGGTAGTTAAATCACTGGGCTATCACTCCGCTGCGGACGTCGCCATAGCAACACGCAACAGCTGAATAAACGTTAAACGACAATTGTAATTCATTTTTTGTAATTTATTTAAATGTTTACTGTTTTGAGTGTGTAATAAAATATGAGCTTTGCATTTCTTTTAAGGCACTAGTCATTATTTTCACATCTAGGACCTACATCCCCGCTCTTAAGCGCTCCAGTGCAGCTGTTTCCATAGTAACGATAAGCAATTGAGCTACTAGCTTCAGGTTAGCTCATGCCCAGGACCGCCGCATACTACCGGTGTTTATTTCCATGTAAAAGTGCAGAAATAGTCATAATGTGTTGTGATTCTAGCAATGCAGTGTGTACTGATGTGTTTTGTTGCGCCTGACGGAGATCATGGCAGCAGTGAGAGAATGGCTCGCTCTGTTACGAGCATTCAGACAGTAGACCGACTAAAGACCCACATAAAGTAGTCCTTGTAGTGTGGGATTATTTGACGAGTTCAGTACATGAAATAAACATTTTTTTATAAAATGTTACGTTTGAGGGACCATGGTATAAGCGGATTAAACAACTCGGAGCCGTGCATTAGACGGTTATAATGCACTTCGCGGAGTAACACCACTCTGCTACGCGTCGTGGTGTTCTTGACTCCGCGTCGTGCATTGTAACCATCTAATGCACGGCTCCGAGTTGTTTAATCCTTACATATCTTTAAACTGCAAGACAATAAATGGATCTTCAAACTGCTAATTGAACCAGAGTATAGTTTTATTGTCATTCAGTAGGCAATCACCAATCTAAAGGTCTCTGTCCTTATTTGGACCCAGGTCTTAGGCACAGCTGTTGGAAGAGCTGGAGAAGGAGTTACATTCAATAGACTTTTTAGAAGTATTCACAGAAAGTGAAAGATTCATGACCTATTTAGAAAGAATTGTAAAATGTTTTTTGATATGAAGAGTTACATACAACCCAATCACTTCATCTGGATGGCATTAATTTTACTCTGGTAATAATGTAAAGAACCTTGGTGTAATTTTTGACCAAGACATGACATTTAAATCCCATATTAAAGAGGTTGCTAAGATTTCTTTCTTTCACATCCTGTCCAGGAGTGATGCAGATAAACTTGCCCATGCATTTGTTACTTCAAGGCTGGTCTGCTGTAATTCCTGATTATTTGTCCAGTAGATAAGTCCACAAGATGCAATTAAAAGCCTGCAGTTGATCCAAAATGCTGCAGTCAGAGTTCTGATGAATATTAAAAAGAGAGATCACATTTCTCCTGTTTTGGCTTCTCTCCACGGGCTCCCTGTTAAATCCAGAATAGAGTTTAAGATCCTCCTCCTTACTTATAAAGCCCTTAATAATCAAGCACCATCGTACATCAGAGATCTGATTTTTCCATATGTGCTTAACAAAGAACTTTGCTCTCAGAATGCAGGTTTACAGGTAGATCCTATGATTATCAAAATTAGACTGGTAGGCAGATCTTTTAGTTATCAGACTCCTCTTCTGTGGAACCAGCTCCCAGTTTTAGTCCGTGAGGCAGACACTGTCTATTTTCAAGACTAGGCTTAAAACCTTCCTTTTTGATAAAGCCTATAGTTAGTGGCTTATGTTATCCTGAGCTATTTTTGTAGTTATGCTGCTATAGGTTAAGACTGTTGGAGGACAGACTGACCACTTTTCTTCTCTCTTCTACTTTTCTCTTCTACCACTCTCCAGATATATTTTTTCTGCTGTTATTGCGATTGTTAACCCAGTTTTCTCTCAATATTTTTCTCCCCTTCTCAACTAGAAAGTCCACAGCTGGATGGGGAACATCGGTCCAGATGATGCTCAAAGTCACCGAGCATCCTCCATGCTGTCTCTTCTCTGTCTTCTCAGACCCCCAGACGGTACAGAGCCAGGTTCTGCCGGAAGTTTCTTCCTGTTAAAGGGGAGTTTTTCCTCTCCACTGTTGCTACATGCTTGCTCAGTATGAGGAGTCTGCATGATCCGGGCACAACCTCACGTCAATGACTCATCACAATCTGCTGGGATTCCTTACATAGAAAACTTTTAACTGATTGGAATGTATAATTGTATTGAAATGACTTTTGTTGTAACGTGCCTTGAGATGACATTTGTTGTGAATTGGCGCTATATAAACAAAAGTGAATTGAATTGAATTTCTATCAATCTCTCAGTGCTATTTTTAAAACATCCAGAGGGCACCTTATGCTGTCCCTTAGAGCAACTTGGTTCCCGGCATCGTGTTGGTGACCCCTGTTGTAGACGATGTCAGTGCTTCTTAAAGCAACTTCTCCAGCTGTAGTCACACTTTGCTAATCTACCCCTAAGGTTTTAATGTGCTGTGAACAAACACTTCCTCAAACAGTGACCTGAAATGAAGTGAAATAAGTAGTTTGCTTGTGTGATTGACTCAAAAATAGTTGAGTTGATTTTTTTATATACATCTTTTTTTATTATCTAGTCTTTTTTTTGTATTTCCAATTAGTGAAAATTGAGATGCAGGGGCTATACTTAAACTCCCATCATTATATATAGATTTTTTTTGGGGAGAAGCATATTCATCTATTACCTTGAGAAAATGGGGCTCAAGGTTCTGGAACATTAGCACTAAAGTGACAATGCAATAAGCATTAATGCTTTAAAAAATGAACACTAAGCAGAGAAAACATTTTACAAAACATTACAGTAACCTAGACCCCTCTCTCAAATATGTTCACTGAACCAGAATGAAGTGGTTCTCAGACTGCAATGAATGTTGAAAAGGTCTCTCTCATTTGCTCGTTGACCAAAACACAAGACCATAACAGCTTTCTTCACTACAACATACGTGTTGAGACAACAACTACTCATGCACAATTTCTTACTATTTAATAATTTTGTGCAGATGCCCTATCGTTAGGCTTTTCTGTGTGGTAAAGGCTTATCATTTGAATTTCTTTAGAACAATGGCAAGAAAGTAATATGAAGAAAGCCAATATAAGAAAACTGGTCTCTTTCATCTTCACAAATATATATATAAATTCTTGAACACACTGGACTTTGTGAAGATGAAGAATTTGAGCTATGTTGTCTGGGGCTTTATGCCCCTGGTAGGGTCACCCATGGCAAACTGGTCCTAGGTGAGGGATCAGACAAAGCGCAGCCCCCCTCCCTGGCTGCCACCTTATCGCGGTGGAGGGGTTTGAGTGTCCCAATGATCCTGGGAGCTATGTTGTCTGGGGCTTTATGCCCCTGGTAGGGTCACCCATGGCAAACTGGTCCTAGGTGAGGGATCAGACAAAGCGCAGCCCGACGACCCCTATGATGAACAAAATAAATGGATCTAGTGTTCCCTCGCCCGGACGCGGGTCACCGGGGCCCCACTCTGGAGCCAGGCCTGGAGGTGGGGCACGTTGGCGAGCGCCTGGTGGCCGGGCCTTTTTCCATGGGGCCCGGCCGGGCTTAGCCCGAAGAGGAAACATGGGCCCCCCTTCCCATGAGCTCACCACCTGTGGGAGGGGCCATAGGGGTCGGGTGCCGTGCAAGACGGGCGGTGGCCGAAGGCGGGGACCTTGGCGGTCCGATCCTCGGCTGCAGAAGCTGGCTCTTGGGACGTGGAACGTCACCTCTCTGGTGGGGAAGGAGCCGGAGCTGGTGTGCGAGGCTGAGAGGTTCCGACTGGACATCGTCGGCCTTGCCTCGACGCATGGCTCTGGCTCTGGAACCCGTCTCCTCGAGAGGGGTTGGACTCTCTTCCACTCTGGAGTTGCTCCCGGTGAGAGGCGCCGAGCTGGGGTGGGCATACTTGTTGCCCCCCATCTCGGCGCCTGTACGTTGGGGTTTACCCCGGTGAGTGAGAGGGTAGCCTCCCTCCGCCTACGGGTGGGGGGACGGGTGCTGACTATTGTTTGTGCTTATGCACCGAACAGTAGATCAGACTACCCACCCTTCTTGGAGTCCTTGGAGGGGGTGCTGGAGAGTGCTCCTTCTGGAGACTCCCTCATTCTCCTGGGAGACTTCAACGCTCACGTTGGCAATGACAGTGAGACCTGGAGAGGCGTGGTTGGGCGGTATGGCCCCCCCGATCTGAACCCGAGCGGTGTTTTGTTGTTGGACTTCTGTGCTCGTCATGGATTGTCCATAACGAACACCATGTTCAAGCATAAGGGTGTTCATGTGTGCACTTGGCACCAGGACACCCTAGGCCGCGGCTCGATGATCGACCTGGTTGTCGTTTCATCTGACCTGCGGCCGCATGTTTTGGACACTCGGGTGAAGAGAGGGGCGGAGCTATCCACCGACCACTACCTGGTGGTGAGTTGGCTCCGGTGGTGGGGGAGGACGCCGGACAGACCTGGTAGGCCCAAACGTGTTGTGAGGGTCTGCTGGGAACGTCTGGCGGAGTCTCCTGTCAGAAGGGGTTTCAACTCTCACCTCCGACAGGACTTCAAACACGTCCCGGGGGAGGCGGGGGACATTGAGTCCGAATGGGCCATGTTCCGTGCCTCCATTGTCGAAGCGGCTGACCGTAGTTGTGGCCGCAAGGTAGTTGGTGCCTGTCGTGGCGGCAACCCTCGAACCCGCTGGTGGACACCGGCGGTGAGGGATGCTGTCAAGCTGAAGAAGGAGTCCTATCGGGCCTTCTTGGCCTGTGGGACTCCGGAAGCAGCTGATAGGTACCGGCAGGCCAAGCGGAGTGCGGCTCGGATGGTCGCTGAGGCAAAAACTCGGGCGTGGGAGGAGTTTGGAGAGACCATGGAGAACGACTTCCGTATGGCTTCGAAGCGATTCTGGTCCACCATCCGGCGTCTCAGGGGGGGGAAGCGGTCTGCCGCCAACACTGTTTACAGTGGGGGCGGTGTGCTGCTGACCTCAACGCGGGACGTTTTGGGTCGGTGGATGGAATACTTCGAAGACCTCCTCAATCCCACCGACACGCCTTCCTGTTTGGAAGCAGAGTCTGGGGACTCTGGGACGGACTCTCCAATCTCTGGGGCTGAAGTCGCCGAGGTTGTTAAAAAGCTCCTCGGTGGTAAGGCTCCGGGGGTGGATGAGATTCGGCCGGAGTTCCTCAAGGCTCTGGATGTTGTAGGGCTGTGTTGGTTGACGCGGCTCTGCAGTATTGCGTGGACATCGGGGGCAGTTCCCTTGGATTGGCAGACCGGGGTGGTGGTCCCCCTCTTTAAAAAGGGGGACCACAGGTTCTGGAGAGGAGGGTACGACGGATAGTCGAACCTCGGATCCAGGAGGAACAATGCGGTTTTCGTCCTGGCCGTGGAACACTGGACCAGCTCTACACCCTCGGCAGGGTCCTGGAGGGTGCGTGGGAGTTCGCCCAACCAGTCTACATGTGCTTTGTGGACTTGGAGAAGGCGTTCGACCGTGTCCCTCGGGGTGTCCTGTGGGGGGTACTCCGGGAGTATGGGGTACCAGGCCCTCTGATACGGGCTGTTAGGTCCCTATATGACCGGTGTCAGAGTCTGGTTCGCATTGCCGGCAGTAAGTCGGACTCGTTTCCAGTGAGAGTTGGACTCCGCCAAGGTTGCCCTTTATCACCGATCCTGTTCATAACGTTTATGGACAGGATTTCTAGGTGCAGCCAAGGTGTTGAGGGGATCCGTTTTGGTGACCTCAGGATCGGGTCTCTGCTTTTCGCAGATGATGTGGTCTTGTTGGCTTCGTCTGAACGTGATCTACAGCTCTCGTTGGAGCGGTTCGCAGCCGAGTGTGAAGCGGCTGGGATGAGGATCAGCACCTCCAAATCCGAGACCATGGTCTTGAGTCGGAAAAGGGTAGGGTGCTCTCTTCGGGTTGGGGATGAGGTCCTTCCTCAAGTGGAGGAGTTTAGGTATCTGGGGGTCTTGTTCACGAATGAGGGAAAAATGGAGCGGGAGATCGATGGACGGATTGGTAGGGCGTCTGCAGTCATGCGGGCGCTGTACCGGTCTGTCGTGGTGAAGAGAGAGCTGAGTCGAAAGGCGAAGCTCTCGATTTACCGGTCGATCTACGTTCCTACCCTCATCTATGGTCACGAACGCTGGGTGGTGACCGAAAGAACGAGATCACGGATACAGGCGGCTGAAATGAGTTTCCTCCGTAGGGTGGCTGGGCTCTCCCTTAGAGATAGGGTGAGAAGCTCGGTCATCCGGAGGGAGCTCAGAGTAGAGCCGCTGCTCCTCCACATCGAGAGGAGCCAGTTGAGGTGGCTCGGGCATCTAGTCAGGATGCCTCCTGGACGCCTCCCTGGTGAGGTGTTCCGGGCATGTCCCACCGGGAGGAGACCCAGGGGAAGACCCAGGACCCGTTGGAGAGATTATGTCTCCCAGCTGGCCTGGGAACGCCTCGGGATTCCTCCCGAGGAGCTGGCCCAAGTGGCCGGGGAGAGGCAAGTCTGGGTCTCCTTGCTTAGGCTACTGCCCCCGCGACCCGACCCCGGATAAGCGGAGGAAGATGGATGGATGGATGGACACTGGACTTTGAAAAGGGTTTCCCTCCTCAGAGATTCCTTCTGCTATGACTTTTGTCATTTTTAAATCCGAATGATCCAAAATATTTCAGTATCAAATAATGATAACCTGGCTGAATACGTAGAACTGATTTTTGATTAACTTTTTATTTACAAACCAACTTGTTAATATGTAGAAATGCAATTTCTCCCTAATCCTAAGAAATGGTTGTGCCACCAAGCAAAAGCAACTGCTTTCTAGCACGTGTAATACCTGGCAATAAGTCTTTTACCTTGCTGTGAAGGAATTTCTGTCCACACTAGAGGGTTTTCGAGCATGAAGAACCTGTTTAAAGTTAGGACACAGTGGGCCTCATTTATCAAACTTGCGTACGACCAAATCAGGGTGTAAATGTTGCATACACAACACTTTTCGGTATTTAGTAATCTGGATGTGAGCGTACAATGCACAAAAAATATACACCAAGTCAGGAGGTGGTGTAAATTTTACACCCATTTCAACCTTCATCGCAACACGCAAAAAACATGCATAAAATTCAAGATTTAGACAACATTAAACATCCCCGTGCTGGAAAAATTATGCCTACACCTCTCACATTACAATTCAATTCAATTCAATTCAGTTTATTTATATAGCGCCATTTCACAACAGATGTCATCTCAAGGCACTTTACAAAAAGAGTTATTACAATACAATGTTTAGTGTAGAAATTACAGAACCACAGAAGATTGCGTCGTGGAATTCTCAGCAATCCCTCATACTGAGCAATTGCTGAATATATTGTACAAATTGTACAAATATACAATTTCATGAAGTTATGTTTGGGTTATGTCATGATCGTCTTTCATATCAAATAAACAAGGGGCGCCTCGCACACCACAGCGCTCGAAATTGTAGTCGATTAAAAAAGTTAGTGCCTTAATTGCTGCAGTTAGCGAGTCGTCTTTTTTCTTCCTTTCAACATTACCCATGTTTTCGGTTGTCCAATATTTTTGGAACGGATGTGCGTGCTGATCCCCTTTTTTATGATAGTCTGTCATTAAATAAGGTGCGAAATGTCAAACTCTAAAGTCTCCCACAAATTGTTGATTTCTCAATAGCAGCAGCATTCAGAAAAATTGAAGAAAAAACAACAACATTTCTCTCCCCCGTAATGTGGCTTAGATAAAAATAAAAACCTAAATAGACCTAAAGTGGCAGTGGAACAGTTACTATGTAAACTTTATGTAACATAAATGAATATAAATGAATAAAAAGTAACTAGAAATGTTCTATGTACAACATGATGTGCAATGTATGGTTACAGCTTAGATGTTTTAATAAGATGTGGGTTGTGCGCAAAATGCGCACTGCCGCGGCATCGTGTCATTCCGGTCCCACTGCAGGTGCTATCCATATTAGGTGTTCTGGCCACCAGCTGTGTAATATAACAATGAATAACTGCATATCATAACCCTCACTCCTAATACTTATGTAATAAAGGAATGGAAGAATCTGTACTGAAACAAAAAATATTAATGATAACCTCCATTTTGAAATATTCTACAAAGATTAGAATTAAACAGTCACAGGCCTGATAATTTTCCAATATCGTTATACCTTGGGGTGTGTTATGGCATAGCAAAGATTAGCGCAGGCATCCCATGTTCAGAGGACTTCACATAGTTGTCCTGAGATCAAGTCCTGTCCTTGCGGACCTTTACCACCGGTCTTCCCCCACTTCTCCCCCCTCTCTATGTTATCCCCTGTCAAAGAAAGGTCACTATGGCAACAATTTTTTTAAATAAAAAGTGCACCCTTTCATTTCTAGACCTTTATTCTTCAGGACTAGGGCTGGGACTCTAATGCGTAATTTAGATTTTCTTAACTCGAGTGAAAGTAATTTAAAAAAACAATTTATGCATTTAATCACAACATAAAATAGAAAAAAACACATACTGAATGCTATCCAAACCACTGTTTGAGAACTGATATCAATGAACCATTGAATAAACTTTGAGGGGGAAAAAAATCCACTCTACATTTTTAGATACAGGTCTTTGCACAGCAAATTTGGTTTCCAAGTTAGACTTTAAAGTTTATTTTAGTGACTCGGTGCACTGAGTGAAACACATTATTTAGTTTGTATAGATACATCATATAGATTAAGACATTCCTCAGGTATTCATTCCTCAGGGATTAGATAAACACTTTTAAATTGAACACTCTTATCATTAGATAAAATGTTTTCTTTTTGTAAGTTATTTAGCCTTCCTGTTGTTTTTTAAATTTGTATTAAAGTCTCCTGATAAGATAGACTGCAAAAAACTCATCATGCATAAAATTACCAGTGACATTTCCCTTAAATAAGATGAGAACTCACTTACACAGGTGGTCCAAAAGAATATTCAAAGCTATGACTAAACTAATGCACCAGAATACCTAAGTGACCTTCAGGGTTAGATCTAACAGAGATTTGATTGCCATTCTAATTCAAAATGTATAAATCATTCAGGAACTACAAAAACAGTAGAGTGAGTTTGATTCAAAGTGGCTATATTATGACATATTAAAACACATCCCATTGTCAACACATGGTGGGTTTACTGCCATTTTACCTATAGATTTGCATATTCAACACAACACAAAAATTAATTCAACGATCTATCCGTATTCTGTACCCATTTAATCCTGTTCAGGATTAATAAAACGCTGGAGCCTATCCCAGAAATCAACAAAAGAGAGCATGGGAACGCAGTGGACGAATAGAGTTAATGACAGCACACTTCTCTTGGAATATCTTTAAAAGAGCTACCAGTCCAAATGTACAGCTATTGCGTAGCCTTGCTTCTCAGAGAACTATGAAGATAAATGTAGCTAAGCCAAATCCTCCAAATGGTGCCAGACTGAAATAGAAGTCTGTACATTCCTCTGTAGATCAGAATTTAAATGTCACAGAATCATGTTCAAAAACTTTTCAAATAATTGTGACACACTGTTTCCAACTTTAATGGGCATATTGCTCATTTTGTTGCTTCTGGTTATGCCTCTTTTGGGTTCCTGTCAATGGACTAACATGACCAAAAGATTATGATACAAGACTCCATCTGCATGTTTGAAATTAAGGGTAAAAAAAAACCATACTTCTGCATTTAACCATTTGACTCTTTAGAGGCCTTCGGAATATTAACAATGTAATTCCTAAATTGTCATTGGATCCATTATAATAAAATAAAACAATTTAAAAAATGACATCACAGAAAAGTTCAGAACCAGAGGATGACGTTGAATTCCAAACTTTTTAAATCAAGAGTACACCTAAACTGGCTCAAATGCATCAAATACATGACAAGACTTGATTTTCCGCAAAAAAAATGATTACATTTCCTCACATTATGACCCAATAACAACACTTTTCAGAACCCACCATACATGACAAAATATCCAAATGCTAACATAATGAATCTTCTCTCTGAAACTTTGGAGAGGTTTTTGTGAATTATAAGAACTCTTTTTCAATTTACATAAAGATTTGAAGTTACATTTCTAGAACTAAATGTTTCCTTTGCTGGGCTGAAATAAAATTATTTTCATGTTTTTAATCCCACTACTAGACTTTTAAATTAATATAAACTAATGACTTTGCAATAAAATGGTGGCATTAAAAACATATTTCCTAATTTTGTTTGCTTTGGTCTGACTGTAAAGAAAAATCCAGAGCTTGTTTTTCTCAATCCATTAAGGATGCACAATAAAAAAAGTAAAAGAAAAAAAAGTAAAAAAAGTTCAACCTGTTAAGTATAAAAAATATGACCCTAAAATCCAAACATTAAAATATGTGTTCCTTAATTTCTGTTAGTTTATCAACTCAGTAATATTGTATGTCCGTTTTTTTATTTATTTATCTTATTGCTAAACACGCTCCTCATTTCAAGCTATACTCAAGAACAACCTAAACAGTGAACAGTAAAACCAAATTGATACACATAAGGAAATAATGGCAGTTTCGCTCTGTAAACAAATACTGAAATGATGCAATGTGCAATTCAAAGCACATTAAAGTTCATAAAAGCTTAGCAGGCATCTTGAAAAAGGTCACACTTGACCATGATAATCCATCATTTCGTGTGCACTACATTCATTACTCTCTTATGGTTAGCTAGGGCTGTTTTTAACATAATTATAAATTCTTCGTTACCATAGCACTGATAAATATGATGATTATTATACAATGGCTTATCTTAGGTAATGGTTTTGATTCATTTGCTTAAAAAAGAAAAATG
This sequence comes from Apricaphanius iberus, assembly GCA_028564705.1. Taxonomy (NCBI): domain Eukaryota; kingdom Metazoa; phylum Chordata; class Actinopteri; order Cyprinodontiformes; family Aphaniidae; genus Apricaphanius; species Apricaphanius iberus. Next base: position 316,736 of record JAPXFQ010002398.1, on the reverse strand, counting down.
GGAAACCAAAAGCACAACATATTTATTCATTCAGATATTGTCATGAAGCTGTTTTATCTGTTTTATAAGAGTTATGGATTCTTCTTTTTGCATATTACTCCACCGCTCTAAATGTAATTGTTTGAAATTAAAATAAAACTAATAATCTGAAGACCATTGCAGATTAAGAAAAATGATAAACATTTAATGTTTATCATACTGCTACACAAATAAGTTGTCTTTCACCTACTGATACACAATATTTACTGAATCCTTTCTCTGGTTTTGGCAGCTTGGCTTATCGACTTTTGATTCTCACCATGTTGAACCCCCAGCTGCAGCAAGATGAGTCACATCAACGCAAAGCCAATCAAACATCAAGCTTACAAATGAATGGGGGTGTCAAGAGTCAGATTCTCTATCATCAGAACAAGATCAAATTTTCTACCCTTCTCACATTTACAGGAGTTTTCTTCTCCAGTGGTTCACTAACTAGTATTCAACAGTTTATTTCACATTGACAAACGGGAGCCAGTAGGGGTTATTCAATAATAAAGTCTAAAATAGTTTGGTTGTGAATGTAGGTTTGATGGAGTGTGAAGCTGGAGGAGAATTTGTACCTTGCTATTGATCAAATTTAATGGATTGCCTATGATTGCCCTCATCAGCTGTGTGCCTTACTTTCCAGTTCAGCTGGAGCAATGGGCAACAGAAAGTACGTTTTGATTAAGCTGTAAAGATTTTTGCTAGTAGTGCAGCTCATAGAATGCTCTAAAAATGCATTTAAACAAGCAGCATTTTGTTTTGTTTTTTCTCTACACCTTGTATTCAAACTTACCAAAAGACCATATTAGATAATTGTCCTTACAAAATATTTTTCAGTTTGTCAGGGGTTTCTCTGTTGTTTCTTTGTAATTTCTGCACTTTCCTTCCCTCTGCTCCACTCTTCCTTGACTAGTAAAGCCTATTTAGTACCGGGTTTGGTTAGCATTAACTAAGATAACAAGAAAGTGGGCCCTCCCCCTGATCCTTTATCTCATCTCAGTATTACATCCACATTTTACTATTCTTTCATCCCTCATCCCATTCCTCATCCCTCCATCCCCTCCCTCACCCCATCATCCCTCTCATCCCCTCATCACTTCATTTCCTCCTTCATCCCTTCATTCCCTCATCCCTTCACCCCATCATCCCTCTCATCCCTTTCATCCCCTCATTCCCTCCCTCATCCCTTCATCTGCTCTCAACCTATTACTTACATCCCTCCATCGTCTTATCCGGTCTTTCAAGTTCCAGCACTAATATCTGTTTCTTTCAGTTCCTGAGCAGGCTCAAGAAGAAGACGGACTTCCGAAGACTGCACCCCCACACAGAGTCTTCAAGCCTCCATCAGTGCATTCTTCCAGACACACCATCTATTGAACCTTTTTGTCGATAAATGTTCTAATCTAAACAAATCTAATCTCTGTAAGCGTGGTCCATGCTAATGAAAATAAAATATTCAACTGCTTACCTGGTACTCCAATGTCCTCATATATCCAAAAAAAAGTAGGCAGAACTCAAAAAAATTGAGGCAATCAGTTGCCACATATTTTTTGAGTTCCTAAACTCAGATATTTGAGTATATCAAAGCTTAAACATTTGGAGTTTATGTTAAATATATTTTCTAATTATAATTAAATTAAATTTACTGATTAAGCCAACTCAAAATACTTCAGCACATGCAATTTTAATTTATAAGTTTCATGCACACATTTGGTATACACTACCCTTAAGTTATGAACTTATAGACAACTCACATGAATACATGATATATTTATGCTCTTAAATCCATTAATTCTCAACACAAATGATACTATTTGCTGAATTGTAATCACTGTGAATGTAGTATTACATTTATATCACTTTGAATACTGATACAACTTGTGATTGATCACAATGGGTATGTCAATACAACAGACTTCCAAGTCACTCATGGTGTCAGAAACTTGCCCTTAGCACCCTGGGGAATATGATAATAAGGTCACTCAAAATGTTTGAGTTACTTATACTCAAAACAAAGGAATATGCTGAAGTAACTCACCAAATTTGAGTTGGAATGATTTTTTTCAGAATATTGAGTTTCAGCTACTCAATGTAACTAAGTAATCTCAACGCTGGGGTTTACAGAGCAGATATCTCCGATAGCTCTCGCAGTTACAGTATCTCCTCCTGTCCTGTCTCTCCCGCCCTGCAGCTACCAACACCGGGCATTTTGTCCTCAGTCTCGCCCGCCATGACCAGCTCCAGCCGGCATCTCATTGCTGATTGATTGCCACCCCACATTTGCTGGCCCAAAGTTGGAACTTCATGCAGCTGTTCGCGACTTGCTCCGGGCCAGCTTGACGCCCACTTGCTGTGTAGGTACCATAGGCTTTGCATGTAATAAAGCTGCCATGCTGCTTGGACGTGGGGCCGGTGTGAACGCACCTTAACACAGCATTTCCACCTCATGCACAAGCTTACTATTCAGGCTGCAGTACACCTTTGGCCTGAGGGGGCACTCTGGAACAAAAACAACTTTCAAACTTCTCAAAGTTTGAAAGTTGTCCAAGTTTGAAAATGTGTCCAAATTTCTACAATAATTGGTGACACATAGAGGGAATCCTTTAATAAGGTGTTTCCCAAACCTGGTCCTCAAGGCACACTGCCCTATATGTTTTGGGTTTTTTCCTACTTTAGCACACCTGATTTCAATTGATGGCCAATTAACAGGCTTTTTCTGTAGTTCAGTAATCTGAATCAGGTGTGTTAAAGCAGGGAACAACCTAAAACATGTAGGGCAGCGTGCCTTGAGGGCCAGGGTTGGGAAACACTTGAAATTCTTACAAAAGGATACACAAAAAATAAATACATCTACAAATATTCATCTAAATGAATGAAAGAGCAGATGTTTAAGGATGCTAAACCTGATGTAGAATATACATGGTATATATATATGATAACATTATTATTAATATAATAGGAATATACAAAGGTTTATGTGCAAAAAGAATTATATATTTTGGACAGGTGCAATGGTCTTTTTTTTTAGGTTTTCTGTCTTTGGTATTTCAGCCACACCATGCTGAGAAAATGTTGCCTACATGTGCAAGGGTAGATTGACTCTACAAAGGGATATCATAAGATAGTATCCTAATTGGCAAGACCTAACTGACTTCATTAAAGCCTGGCCACATCCAGCATCAAAGTAGACAGGCCACATTGATGTAATAGTAATCTATGTTTTTATGACCTTCAAACATTTCGAAAATGTGCGTCATTGAGTGCATCTGTGTGTTGGTGGTTGGGTGGTGAGTATGTGTAGAACTCATTGCTTTTGTGTTGAGTGGGTGTATGTGAATGGGTTTGTGTCCTACATTTGCACAGTTGTTAGAGTTATACGAATGTTGGAAGGCCTACAACACACAGCACCCAAAAGTAGCAAAGGACAGGTAGTCTTGACCCAAAAAGGCCCCAGGCAGGGTACAGCCCAATGGCATTTATACAACCCGCATAGAAGTAGGTCATCAGCAATACCAAAGGAGCAGCAGCCCATAGGCTTAAGATCCACAGGGTCAGACACAGGATGCTGAGGCCCCTCCCACTTAGCTACACTGCCATATTCCGCCATGCAAGTCAAGCCCTGCACCCAGCCACCCCAGTGGCCAAAGACCCCCATCAACCCCTGGTATTAAGACAAACGAGCACCAATAAGGGGACATCAAGGTTTCATACAATGTAGTTGACAAAGTCAACCTTGCAGAATATTTAAAGTGAAAAGCCATTTATTCTAATGCAATTTAACCTATCTCGATGCAGATACATTTATATAAAATCAAAATTTTTTAGATCAATCCATGAATTGTTTAATCACTCACATTTTCCTATACAGAAGTTGTAACTCTGTGGGTATAGTGCGTGAGAAGAAATCACCCTACCTTCTTTGCATTATTATTTGGTATTTAATTAACTGATTAGTATTTTTCTGGTTAAACTAGATACAAAGGTTCCTGAGGTTATGAATTGCATAGAAGTTCTGTCAACAAACACATGCAGAAGTCTAAAATGTCCCAAACTCACCATTTTCACAGTGTATTTCTTACTTCCTTTATAGTAATAGTTGGCTAAATAAGTATAGGCAGTATAAAATAATAATTGGATGAGAGTCTAACTATTTATTGAGTCTGCGTTTACGCGGCTACTCACTTAGCAGTGTCCATAAGCGAACTACCACTTAATGTTGAGTGTAAACCATTTCTCTCCATTTCTCTCTCCATTTCTCTCTCTCTCTCTCTCTCTCTCTCTCTCTCTCTCTCTCTCTCTCTCTATCAGTATATATATATATATACAGACGTGGACAAAATTGTTGGTACCCTTCATTAAATCAAAGAAAAACTCATAATGGTCACAGAAATAACTTTAATCTGACAAAAGTAATAATAAATAAAAATTATATAAATGTTGACCAATGAAAGTCAGACATTGCTTTTCATCCATGCTTCAACGGAATTATTTAAAAAATAAATGCATGAAACAGGCCTGGACAAAAATGATGGTACCCCTAGAAAAGAATGAAAATAATGTGACCAAAGGGACATGTTAATCCAAGGTATGTCCACTAATCAGCATCCTAGGTGTCTACAATCCTGTAATCACTCAGTGGGCCTATATATAGGACTCCAGGTAGTCACTGTGTTGTTTGGTGACGTGGTGTGTACCACACTCAATATAAACCAGAGGAAGCAAAGGAAAGAGTTGTCTCAGGAGATGAGAAAGAAAATCATAGACAAGCATGTTAACTGTAAAGGCTATAAGACCATCTCCAAGCAGCTAGATGTTTCTGTGACTACAGCTGCACATGTCATTCAGTAATGTACGATCCATGGGACTGTAGCCAACCTCCCTGGACGTGGCTGCAGGAGGAATTGTGATGACAGATCAAAGAGACGGATAATCCAAATGGTAACAAAAGAGCCTAGAAAGACTTCAAAATAGATCCAAGCTGAACTTTATGCTCAAGGAACATCAGTGTCAGATCGGAACATCCTTCGCTGTTTGAGCCAGAGGACAAATCATAAAAAAAACAGACTGGAGTATGCCAAACTACATGCTGACGAGCCACAAAGCTTCTGGGAGAATGTCCTGTGGACAGATGAGACAAAAATGTAACTTTTTGCCAAGGCACATCAGCTCTATGTTCACAGACGGAAAAATGAAGCATATCTAGAAAAGAACACGGTCCCTACTGTGAAACATGGGGGAGGCTCGGTTATGTTCTGGGGCTGATTTGCTGCATCTGACACAGGGTGTCTTGAATCTGTGCAGGGTACAATGAAATCTCAAGACTATCAGGGGATTCTAGAGAGAAATGTGCTGGCCAGTGTCAGAAAGCATGGTCTCAGTCGCAGGTCACGGGTCTTACAACAGGAAAATGACCCAAAACACACAGCTAAAAACACCCAAGAAGGGCTAAGAGGAAAACACTGGCCTTCTATGAGCCCTGATCTCAATCCTATTGAGCATCTTTGGAAGGAGCTGAAACGTGCTGTCTGGAAAAGGCGCCCTTCAAACCGGAAACAACTAGAACAGTTTGCTCATGAGGAGTGGGCCAAAATAACTGCTGAGAGGTGCAGAAGTCTCATTGACAGTTACAGGAATCATTTGATTGCAGTGATTGCCTCAAAAGGTTGTGCAACCAAATATTAAGTTGTGGGTACCATAATTTTTGTCCAGGCCTGTTTCATGCATTTATTTTTTAAATAATTCCGTTGAAGCATGGATGAAAAGCAATGTCTGACTTTCATTGGTCAACATTTATATAATTTTTATTTATTATTACTTTTGTCAGATTAAAGTTATTTCTGTGACCATTATGAGTTTTTCTTTGATTTAATGAAGGGTACCAACAATTTTGTCCACATCTGTATATATATATATATATATATATATATATATATATATATATATATACATATACACTGCCGAAGCGTGTGGTAGTTTGTGGCAAACATTTCTAGGACGACTGTTTTTCCAACTTGGCACAATACAGCAGTGGATTCGCAGATCGTCTTAACCTTCTACCACAATTAATATCAACTCTCCGTGAACCAACAAATATCCCTGTACAAGTAAGCATATTTCCTTAATAATGTCGTTCAGCTGTTAGTAGACATTGTGGCATTGTTTGAGTTGTTTGCTTTTCAATTAGCTTGATAGCTAACATTCAGAAATTGCTTCACAGCTAATACCCCAATTTGTTTATGTAGCACTGGTGCTAGTATGCTTTTATTTTGGGGAAAAAAGATTATTTATTATAGTGGATATAGCCTAGGCCCCACCCTCCGAAACCCGGTCGTTCTGTGCTAATGCTCACAGAAGGGCCACCTCGTCACACCTGCAATTCTACAACAACGCTTAATTACGGCAATCAATCCTTTGATATAGTATTAAGGTACTTAGAGTGTGGCTCAAACAGGGCCCACACATTGCGAGGAATTTCATGCCAGTTCTACTTTAAATGACTTTCAACTTGGCTTGGTTGTTAGTGCCAGACGGGCTGGTCTGAGTATTTTAGAAACTGCTGATCTACTAAGATGTTCATGCACAACCATCTCTAGGGTTTAGAGAGAATGGTCTGAAAAAGAGAGAATATCCAGTTCTGTCGGCAAAAATGGCTTGTTGATGCCAGAGGTCAGAGGAGACTGGCCATACTGGTTCAAGCTAAAATAAGGGCAACATTAACTCAAATAACCATTTGTTAAACCAAGATATGCTGAAGAGCATCTCTGAATGCTCAACGAGTCAAACCTTGAGGCAGATGGGCTACAGCAGCAGAAGAGGAACAGACCTGGTCCCACTACTGTCAGCTAGGAACATGAAACTGAGGCTACAATTCTCACAGGCTCACCAAAATTGGACAATAGAAAATTGTTGACTGGTCTGATGAGTCTTGATTTCTGCTGCAATGTTCGGAGGGAAGGGTCAGAATTTGGTGTCAACAACATGAAAGCATGGATCCATCCTGCCTGTTATCAACGGTTTACGTTGGTAGTGGTGGTGTAATGGTGCTGGGGACATTTTCCTGGCATATTTTGGGCCCCTTAGTACCAATTGATCATCTTTGCAATGCCACAGCCTACCTGAGCATTGTTTGCTGACCAAGTCCATCCCTTTATTACCACATCTTCTGATGACTACTTCCAGCAGGGTAATGTGCCTTGTCATAAAGCTTGAATAATCTCAGACTGGTTTCTTGAATGTGACAATGACTTCACTGTACTCAAATGTCCTCCACAGTCTCCAGACAACAATAGAGCACCTTTAGGATGTGGTGGAACAGAAAGATTTAGATCATGGATGTGCAGCCGACAAATCTGCAGCAACTGTGTGATGCTATCATGTCGATACGGACAAAAATCTCTGAGGAATGTTTCCAGGACCTTCTTGAGTCTGTTCCACAAAGGATTAAGGCAGTTCTGAAGGCAAAAGTGGGTCCAACCTGGTACTACAAGGTGTATCTAATAAAGTGGCCAGTGAGTGTGTGTATATGTTGTTTAGTCTGAGGCCGTTTTGTCTGAAGACTGATAAATGTTTTCCTGAGACCTGATTAGGGCTGCCACAAATGATTATTTTGATCATCAATTAATCACTGATTATAGAAATTAAAGCCCATTACATATTACAAACAATAAAAAACTATTTCACAATGACAGAAAGAATGCACAAAGATAATTAACAGACCTATATATCTCCAGTAAATATTTGGTTTCAATCTTACCTTTTAGGAAAGTCTTTTTGTGTTTCATTATACTTGGGACAGAGTTCTTATTAGGGTTATAATAGTTTTAAAATTTTCATTAGTTTTAGTTTTTATTTGGTTTTGACTTGACATTTGACATTTTATTTTAGTTTTAGTTCGTTTTTACCACATGTTAGGTAGTTTAATTTTAGTTTTTTGAAAATGCTTAGTTTTAGTTTAGTTTTTATAGTTTCAGTTTTTGTTTTGTTATAGTCTTTTCTCAGAAAAATGTATCGACATGGGTCAGATTAACAACCATACAAATTAGACAAGTATAAAAGATATGGCAGAAGTCCCTGCACATTAAAAAGCCTAACGATTGTAGGTGATACAGTTCTATAAAAACACTGACACTGAGTGGCGACACACAAAAAAAAATAATATGCCAAGCCATATTAAGTAATATTGTTCTTTTGATAATTTTGCATATATTCTAGTAGTAAGTAATGCCAAACTGGACTCTGGTGCTTTCTCTCAACCTTTGCTGACATGATGCTAGGTGGACTGCAGCAACACAGACGACTTGACTGACATGTTGGGATAATGCAGTACAGCCTGTAAAACCCACCAACAACCAGAAACTAGAGAGTGATTATTATTATTTCTCTATCAACACAGCGGATACACCCACAACCAACACCAGCTACACAGCTCCAGTGTAACACCGGCTTGTTTACAGTTTGCAGTCACAGTGTTGTTAGCAATGTCATCCTATCTGTTAGCCATAGCTCACCTGTTATGAAGTTTTTGCTTCAGACTGTTTTAATCATCGTTTCAATCACTTCTTCTAATAGCTTGCAATCCAAATATGTATTTTATTCCCTTGAAAGGGAGCGAGTCGGTGGGATTATATCCAACTTTCCAGTTCTGTTCTTTTTATCAAAGAAATTTGTGCAACTGAAAAGGTACAACACAGATGATTGCATCTGTTTCTGGTGACAATGTGAGAGCGACATAGAAATAATTCTTCTGGATTTTATTAGACAAGTTTTAGTTAGTTTTGTGCACACTCATTACAGTTTCAGTTCGTTTTCGTTTTCTTTAAATTCTCATTTTTATTTGTATTTCAGTTAATAATAACCCTGGTTCTTTTGTCTCCAGAAGGATTGCATCTGATTAAGTTAGAAGTCAATATATGTCTAAGAGAATGTACAATATTATTGCACCCTCAACAAATTGGTGGCAAAAGAAATTACATTTTGAATAATGATCCAACTTACAGAAACACATTTTAAATTATACATTATATCCTTCAGCACCACTTGACCCCAACTGGGAATAATGGGTAGAAAATGAATAAATAGGAATAAAGATTGTTGAGAGTTATGATCGGCTGTGCACGGTGGTGCAGTGGTTAGCACTGTTGCCTTGCAGCAAGAAGGTTGTGGGTTCATATCCCAGCCCAGGGCCTTTCTGCATGGAGTTTGCATGTTCTCCCCGTGCATGCATGGGTTCCCTCCGGGTACTCCGGCTTCCTCCCACAGTCCAAAAACATGAATGTCAGGTTAATTGATGTCACCAAATTGTCCTTAGGTGTGAGTGTGTGCATGGTTGTTTGTCCTGTTTGTCCTGCCCTGTGATGGACTGGTGACCTGTCCAGGGTGTACCCTGCCTCTTGCCCGTTGACAGCTGGAGATAGGCACCAGCACCCCCATTAAGGATTAAGCGGTAAAGAAAATGGATGGATGGATGGAGAGTTATGATATTTATAAGGCTGGTTTATGTAATAAGGCTGAGCCAGTAGCAATGCTCTATTCAAATTCAAGTGCAGTGTAAAGTTTTAACCTGAAGAGGGCACTCTACTGATGCTTTTGGATAGAAATCATATATTTTACGAAAATGTACCAAAAAAACAAAAAATAATGAAGAGACATGTAGACGTTACTACTAGTCACTGATTTATATAATTGACCATCAACGAAAAAGTTGATTAGGGGTTGAGATTACCTTAAATTCATACACACAGTTATTATTTTTTTGGGAAAGCCAACTTTCTTTCTTTTTTTGTTGATGTAGCTTTATTACATTTTCATAATGGCTGGCTTGAATTCCTTATCGACCATCATTATAACTTCAAACTCTTCTTCTTTGAAGTATGCTGCTTATATTTTCTCTTAAGTTTCCTTTGTGACTCATGAATTCGGTGATCCATTGGAGGGCCTCAATGTATTCAGGGTTTACAAGGAGCAGGTTGACTAAGCTGATTGTTATCAGTTGTTCTGGAACTGACCTACTTAGGCTAAGTAGGTTTTGGGTTTATTAACCATGAGTTCAGAGTTTACCACATGGTAAGTTAACCAAGCTTTCTGGAACAGGCCCCAGAACTACTTCCGAGACCCTGAAGCAGTATATGTACTCTGTTATGCACATGACTTAAGCTCGTCCTGTGCCACAAATTGAAAGCCATACCTAAAGCTCCTGTATTCAAGACCTGCTTTAATATGTATGCACTTTTTCAAGCAAATCACTGATTAACCATATCAAGTTAATAGAGCTCCAGAACCAATTTTGAGAAAAGCCATCTGAACTTGTGCAATTCTCAAACACTAGCTGGGCAAGCCAGATGGGGGAAGGGAGTAGCTTTGTCAGCATGTTTGATGTTGGAGTAAACATGGTCCAAAGTATTTTCCCCTCTCTGAGGAAATTTGAGGACCACTTTAAATCACATACCCGAATACAGAAGCAGTAACCAGGTTACTGCTCGGACTGATGCCTCGCTGGCAGAGGAACTAACCAGCTACTTTGCCTGCTTGAGGAGAACAGGCTCCCAGCAGTCCCAGCACAACCACCTCACCTCTGCACTGACACATGGTCAGTTTAGGAGCATGAAGTGAGATGCGTGCTAAAGTCAGTGAACCCCAGGAAAGCAGCCAGCCCTGATGGAGTACCTGGTAAGGTACTCACAGCCTGCGCTGACCAACTGACAGGATGCTCGTCCCGGACTTCAGCTCCTGGAGATCCTGGTCCAGAAACTTTTACATCTGGGTCTCTCTTACCCCATCTGCCTAAGGATCAAAAACTTCCTGTCAGACTGTCCACAGTCTGTCAGTCTTGGTCCACACCTCGCCAGCACTATCACGTTGAGCACTGGCTCCCCACAAGGATGTACATTGAGTTCCCTCCACTTCACTATCCCGACTCATCTCTCCAACACCATCATCAAGTTTGCGGATGATACCACCATGGCCGGGCTCATCGCAGAGGGTGATGAGTCCTCCTACAGAGATGAGGTCAACAGACTGACAGCATGGTGTTCTGTTAATAATCTCAAACTGAACACAACAAAAACCAAATAAATAATACTGGACTTCAGGAAGGGCAGAGTGGATCCAGCTCCACTGTAAATAAATGGGGACTGTGTGGAAAGGGTTCACTCCATCAGATTCCTGGGTGCAGCTATCCCATGACACCCCTGGACTGTAAACACCACGGTGTTGGTAAAGAAGGCCCAGCAGCATGTCCACTTCCTTAGGATGCTCATAAGAAACAACCTGGAAGAAAAGCTACTGGTGACCTTCTACAGGGCCACATTAGAAAGCACCCTGGCGTACTGCATACAGTGTGGTACATAGGGTGCACTGCAGCAGAGTGTTGCAGAGGGTCATTAACACAGCCCAGAAGATCACTGGCTGCTCTCTGCCCAACCTAGAAGACATCACAAGCTCTCGCTACATTGGCAGAGCTGGAAACTTCATCATGGACTCCTCCCACCCTGCTAATTATATGTTTGAACTGTTACCCGCGGGACAGGTAACACAACGTCAAGACAAACAGACTCAGGAACAGCTTTTTTCCCAGAGCTATCACTGAGGTCAATAAAGCCAAATCTGGATAATCTGCAATATCTACATCTACCCACAATCTACATATACCCAGATATATGTTTACATAGATCATATTGATCAAGTGCAATATAAATAAATAAATCCGTCCATCCATCCATCCATCCAAATATATGTATCCAATTTTGTTGTACTAATTACAATGACAATAAAAAGGCTATTCTATTCTGTTGACAGGATCCTGTCAAATTTCTGCAAGCCAAATACAATCTATTTGTTGGGGATGTTTGGCAAACGCCTCAGGATACCTGAAGCTTTTCCCCAGTACCTGCAGGGGGGAAATTTGGACAGAGACAGAGCAGTACAGTATTATATTTGCAATGTTAAATTATTTTCAGAAAGACCCTGTAGTTAAAGATCTTTTCAAAAGTACGAGTACATGTGCAGAAAATCACTCCCAGCTCCCTGTTGATTCCAGAATTGTTTTATTTTTTTTAAATATTAGGTGATTTTGGAGTGGAGCCAGCTTGTGGGGCAACATCTTGTATGACCACCCTAGATTAGTTCAGAGGCCAGCTTTTTCATCCATGCTTGCACAGGATAATACAGGAGCTTACCCATTGGTCTTTGGATGTGAGAGAAGAGGTTATGTCAGGCATTCAGGCAGGCCACCAAACCACACCAACTTTTCTGTTTGAAGATGCTCCCAAAAGCCTTGCTCACCATTACAACATTAAACTGAAGACAGAAGAAGTCTTGGTGGAAAAATGTCTTCAAAACATAGCTAGAGAAAGGGGAAAGAGCAAAATCCCTGACACAGCAACTAAAAAAAGAACAATCATTGGACAGAGCTACTGTGTTCAGGATTCTTGGCAGAGACATATTTTTCACCCTGAACGCTGTCTCTCACAGTCCCAGTTAGCATCACACTAATGTTTTACAGAATCTGCATATGTGGTTGAAAAGCACATTGGCCAAGATCAGCTAAATGGTCTGGCAATCATTTCAGTTGAAAAGGAAATAAGCTCTTACATCATAAGCTCTTACATCATAAGCTCTTACAAAATCATTGACAGGTTAGCATGATTAAAGCCACGCTGGACTAGCCTTATTTTTTCACCATAAGACAAAAAACAGGGAAGAAAAAATGGCAATTGGAGATGTACGGGAACATAGCAGTTAGAAATTAGTGCAATGAAGAAAGTGAGTGGGCAAGTCTCAGGACTGTTGTATTAACTGACACACACACACACAAACATATATATATATATATATATATATATATATATATATATATATATATATATATATATTAGGGGTGGGCCCTTATCGGCGTTAACATGATGCGTTAACGTGATACTCTTATCGGGCGATAAAAAAGATATTGCCGTTAATCTATTGTCAAAGTTATGTTGGGAGCTGGGTCTATACTATGCAAGCTTTGATGAGTTTCACCTTGAAATTTTAACCCAGATGTATGACTCGCCGAATTGCACTGTAGGGGGCGAGCCGAGAATGAGTCTTCAGACCTGCGTGTAATGCCAACTGTGAAACTGCCTCATCAAATGTGACATACTGACATGTAAGCAGCAAAGCTGACGGGTTTGCTAAAGGCAATATATTTATTTTTATGAAGCGGCAAGTCCATGACACACCAACACAGTTTATATTTTTGCACCAGGTGCTGCGAGTGGAGAACGGAGGATGAAGGGAAAAAAAGCGAGACCGACGGCAGGAGGAAGTGTAGAGGACGGGGGTGCAGAAGCTACGTTCGGTTGACTTGCTTTTCTAAGCTTTTCTAAAAGGATTGGATGAAAATTGCTTTACTGTGCTGCTGCATTGTGTTGTCAGATATGTGTACTGCACATTTAGCACAGAGCTCACATGTCCGCACAGTTTTTTTTCCGTAGAGGGCCGAGTCGTACCAACGTAAGTAGATGTTAAATTACATACTTGCTACTAGGGTATGGAACGCCAAAGTGTTCAAAATTAAATAAATAAATAAATAAAACATTATGAAATAAATATCAGCATGAATCAATATTGAGTAAATATATAATGTGACAGTGAAATAGTCAAAAAAGGAATTCTTTTAAAATGCAATGCCCAATATTTATATAATATATTTTAAATGTAGTATATATATTAGTATTATTTTATATATATTTAATTAAATATTTATTCCACTGCCATTTTTTTCATACTATAATTTATTTTGAGTATTTATTTAATATAATCAGTTTTAATTCAAAAATCTATTTTTATTTTTTTTTACAAAGTTAGCTTTTATTTCATAATAGGATTTTTTTATAATGGTGTATTTATTTCAAAATGCAGTTTAACATAATGTCTTAGCCAGCCAATCAGAATTAGCTGTTGGGACCTGTATGCTAATTGGTTGGTGCTTAAACATGTTCCTGCAGGAGGAAAATGGAGAGGACCGGCTAAAGTCGTTTAATACTGTTATTGAATTTAATGCCTTTAGGATTTTATGTATGGTTTTATAATTCTTATAATACTGGCAGAATATTTGATGACTTTTGTAATGGGGATGTCTAATCCAAACAGCCGGTGCTGCTCCAGTGTTTTAGGTGTAAAGCTGCTCAGGGTGCCATGCCCGTGATTAGATTGGGCAAAGAGACTCAGGTTGGCTGTTTGGTACAATCATTAAAACATTTCAGAAATAACACAGAACATGTTTAAATAATCTCCCTTTAAACTGACTGTAGCTAACAACCAACCAGGGCTTCCCCTCCCTTCTCCTCCTAGTTGTGCTGGACAAAACAGAAAAGATAACAGCAGAACTCCAGTGCTACTGTCAAGACAGCCGAGAGCTGAACCTGGGATCATTTCAGATTATATTATCCAGACGAATCAAGATGGGTCTCTGAAACGATTTATGATAAGTTATTCCTCTCAATATGACCTGTTAGAGCAACCAGAGCTGAACAAAGTTGCTGCAGCTCCGACCCTTTACTTAGCATGCTGCTAGCTGCTCACAGAGCCACAACAACGGCTATCCAAGAAGACTAATCTTAGTTCCAGCCAGTCAGTGTCCAGGTCTCAACCGCTGATTCTGATTGGCTGACGGACGACTTCAGTTCTCAAATGACTTTTTGAAATAAATACCATCACAAAAAAACTCATTATGAAATAAAACCTGACTTCTGGAAAAAGAGAGATTGGAATAAAAACTGATGGAATTAAATAAAAATGTCTCGAAATAATTTATATTATTATGAAGTAAATTGCAGTGAAATAAATATTTAAATGTATATATATATATATTTAAGTCTCTAGCTCCTTTGCATGCCTTCTAATACATGGTAATATTTGTTAAATCTAATCAAAAGAAGGTGCTGAAAGTACTCATCACAAAGATGGTTGACAAAGATTAGATGTCTGAAGTGGAGATGGAGTGAAGATGGTTAGGAAAACAGTGTGAATAATGTTTAAATGTACAGTCGGATCTTTTCCTCAGCCGTCCTGATTCTCTGTTGTTTTAGTTTTGAGCAACAGGAAGTGGATCTTGTTCTACCGTATCCAACTTGATTTGGTCTGTTTCATTAGTTGGCCAGAATTTTTTTTAAAACGCAATTGAAACTCAAGTTACTGACATTGTAACTAGTAATATATTGCTGCATATTTTTTTACTGAAAAAAGTAATATATTCCTGTAACTAATTACTTTTGTAATGCATTACTCCCAACACTGCCTAGGACATTCCCTGCATCCGAATCCTTAGTACTGTATGTGCTACGTGCTACATAGCAAATACTACTCGCCCGTTGATGTAGTAAATACTGCGCAGCAAATGAGCAAGTAGTAGGTATGAAATCAGACATATTGTAATACAGATTTTTGGGAAAAAAAAGAAAAGAAATCAGACGTATTGCTCCACCATTTTGCGTGTCTGTTGATCCGGATGTTTATGTTACGTTCACTTGTGGTCCTGCCTTCCACTAGCAGTTATTTTGTCTGGTATAACTTAACTTAAATGTTTAATCAGCTGTCAAAAACAATCACAGTAATCAGTAATGTCGCTACATGTACATTTATACGCCGAAATAGCGACAGTGTCAATGTTTTTATTTTATTTTTTATTTTTTTAATCTTTATTAGTGATTACTGTGGGTTCAATTTCCTGACGTCATGGACACTAAACCGAGACAAGAAGGGAGAAAGGAAGAAGGTGAAGAAAAGAAACCGGACCAGCAGAGGTGCGAACCGACTACACAAGACAGGGAGACAAACAAAGAACACAAGAAAACATCCCAGTCCTCCACCTCTGCCGGACGGCAGAGAAACAGTAATACAAAACAAAAACAACAAACTGTACAGAACCAAACCAATAGTTCGGATCTAGTAGAATAAACTAAGAATTACACATTCACTACACACAAGCATGGATTAATGAACATAATACAAATGTTTCTGGTAAGCTCCTGTGAACAACTAACTAATGATGATAACCTCAGCTTAAGATATGTCCGTCCACAACCAATGTCCCCACACCTATTGTGTGCGAGCATGCAGGTCTAAATAAGGTTTCCCCATGCAAGTGATTGATAGCTGGTGTAAGGAACCGTCAATCCGTCCTACAGGAATCGACACAGACATGGAGGAGGCAAGAGATGTATGCATCCAGGGTCCCACAGAGTACAGAGGCCACAGGCGGATCAGCGCAGGGTCGATCACCCACCAAGAGAGGAACAGATGGAAGCCCCAGGGGAACACCCACCAGCCGCTGGTGGGTGTTCCGCTGGGGCCCGAGAGATCGCAGTGACGAGCCCACGGGCTCCGCCGAAAACCGGCTACGCCAGGGCGGGCCCGGATCAGGACCCGGAGGCCACGGGGTTGGGGCACCCCGCCCAGCGGGGCCCCAACCAGGGACCAGCCGACAAGGGCTCCCCGCCGTCGCCGCAGGCAAGTGGGATCCGCAGCCAACCGACGGACAACACACGCCGCCGCCACCCCGGACCAATACCCATCGCCAACAACCCGGCCCACCCCCACACACCCACACGCCAGGGAAACACAGCAAGAGCCACAGCGGATGTACGCCCTCCCCAGGCCGCGCCCAGCCGGCACCTGGACATCCATATCTTCCAGCTCCTGGGTCCAGATCCCGCCCCACGCAGGGCGCCAAGATCAGGGGCCCAGCCAATGCCGGACAGCCCACCCCAGATGAACCGACCAGCCAGCAGAAGTCCTGGAACAGTGTCAATGGTTCGTCTGTAGCCGATTTTAGCTAAGTTGCTCTTCTACGATTTCGGGGCTTCCGCTGTATTGTGGGATAGCGTAGTGTCCAACGGCTGCTCACTGCGCTGATAATACACATCCAGGAACTTTATTCCTACTAGTCAGAGCCATACTGGAGATTCGAATCTAATACATCGCTCGCATACTGCTTTTTGCCTGCTAAGTTGTCGACGGATGCAGCCATTGTGAGTGCTGAGTGTAGTAGGTGTGGTTTTTATTTGGGCAGCTTAATGAAGCTTAACCATGCGTTTGCCCCCTGGTGGTTGGCAGACTAGTGGTTGAGGCAGTGTATGATAAAGAGGCATGCAGTGTAACTGAAGGACTGCTTTGTGCTTTGTTATAACTAGCGTAATCCTTATGTAACACACACAGGCAGACGACAGCAACAGGCAACTTGTCCAGTTGATGCTACTTTTTTTGCCCAACTGTTCCTTTGTTTTGGAATGCACTAAAAGGCTGACCAGGAAACATTCACATTGCTGGAGATCATAAAGATATGTTGCCAAGAGCTCAGAAATATGTGATCATGTATACTGGACTGTATTATTTCTTAAATAACTCTGGCCGGTTATGCTTTGAAAATTTAGAGGAGAGTAGAAAGGAGACAGTTTACTCATTCAAACTGACTCCAATTACTGTTATTAAAGAACAGAATTTAATGTTCTTTAGAAGCTTGTTTATGTAAACTCTGCAAATATTGGGATTTAGGTCTTTAGCATCCACAACCTTTGTGAGAATGGAAAACATGTTTTCTTGACATGTCAGTTTATGCTTTAAAAAATAAAATGGTTTAAAGAAAACATTATCCAAAAGTATTTCAGTTAACTTAGACCTCAATTCGAAACATGTCCACTGAATCGGACTTAAGTAATTCACAAAATTCAATAAAGGCAAAATAAAAAAAAAGGTCTCTCAATAGCTCTCGGGCATTACATAAGAACTTACTGACCTATGAAATGTATGTTAGCACAAGAACATGATTTTTATTCATAAGGAAAATAAATATTTCACTGCATATTTAGTTCTTGGCGAGAGGGTTAACACATTGAATCTTTTCCAGTGTGGTGCACTTCCGAGCCCCACCAATGAGATTTACAAACAAACATCACAAATAGTAACATCACTCGAGCCTCACTGCAGCCTAAAAAGTTACACAGTTCCCAAATATTTATATAATATTTAATATACTTTTATTTACATAATTTTCATATTCATTTATAATCAGTACGGCAGATGTAATTGTAAATTGTCCATAATAATCCACGTAACCACATATGGATATTTAACTATATATATACTGTATATATATATATATATATATATATATATATATATATATATATATATATATATATATATATATACGACGTGTAAACTCTGCAATAATTTCACAAGAAATGTTTAGTTTTCTCTCGAAATTTTTGTTTTGTGATCATTGTTATTAATATTTTACATTTTATATCTAATCCACCATCATTTGTTGTAACAAACAGGAAGAGAATAAAACCTGTCTTCCAATTCATTGCAAATTTTTTTGTGTGGTAGAAGTATTGGTATTGGTACTCGGTATCGTCAAGTACTCAAATTTAAGTATCAGTAACGTATCGATTTGAAAACCGTGGTATCATTGCATCCCCAGTAACAAGTATTTACCCTTTGTATTATTGTATTTATGATTGAATAACTAAATTTTGGCTTAGAAATGTATGTAAGTTGCAGTCAGTCATTAGCCATCTTAAAATTTGCTTGAAAAAAGTTTATTTGTTTTCAAGCCAAAATAGACAATCATAGATCAAACTGTAACTGACTGAGACATTTTCTAACTGTGGATTGGGATTTGATAATTTTCCTATAATAATTTAACTGCGAAATTATTAATAACAGCCAAAGTGAGAGAAAATATCATTTGTTTTAGGGCTGTAGCAATGCAGCAGGAGCAAGGGGGCACTGATTGTTTGTACTGTGCATAACATAATGTAAATCATTAGTTTGTCAGTCTCTATTCTCTCTATAATTTGTGTTTCTCTTTTAAGAATAATTCTCTCTAGTGTATGCTAATGCTGTGGTACATTTAAATCTTGAGCTGCTGGGAGTTTGTGATAAAGACATTTAGCTTGGTGAGGGGTGCTTGACTTATTCCGGTCTGTTGACTTACCGGAGAGTGGTTCTGTTTACTAACCTTGAGTAAATGCCTGACATTCTTTTATTCTGCTGCTCTCTCTCTTTGAGAATTAGACACCATTATGCATCTGTAAAAATGCATGCTGTGTTCCAAGCCACAGGCTTTCGATGACAACTGTCATTAAATTCCACTTGGTCTAAGAGGGTAATTCAGAGAAATTTGCTAGTTTTATTGGCAAATGGCGGTGCTGATTAAACACATTTTGTACAAGACAGGGTACTTTAAAGTCCCATTCAGTGAGCCATTTAGAATGTGAAAACAGTATATTTCTGTAACGTGTGGTGCTAAATTACATAACAGAGTCTGACTCACCAAAATGCTTCAGTGTTATATTTGTAGTATAACAATTTCGGAATGGAAACCACATTTTCTCAAAGATAAAGTGAATAGGATATAGGAAGATCTAACAATAAAATTGTAGAATGCAACACCATGAATGCCCCATTCCTCACAGAAAGGATAAACTATGGCCAGCAATAGGTTTATCTAATGCAATCTGTTTTACAACCATGTTGGTGCAGACCGTATGGAAGAGCATCCAAAAATACATATATTTATACCAGGTGATGAGGCATGAATGATCATGAGTTTATAGGATTAAGAAAAGAGAGGATTTTAAAGACACACTCTGTAAGAGATACTGTAAGTTTTACACCATAAAAGCACATGTTTTTGAAGCGTTTTAGCAACGCAACACCATTTATGATGTTTATTTCCGTAGCTGTGCTGAAAACCGCACTATAGAACCACGGACCGCTTGCCTGGAAGTTCAGAATTTCTCTTGACAGCAGTAGGCTATACTGCAGGCTACCTAATAATATTAACCAACTTTGAGACTTGAGCAACGGCAGATCCACCAAAGAAACCAAAAAAAGACACTTTGTGAAGAATTGAGTAAAAGAAACTGGGCTACTCTTGCGAGCAAATCTTGCAAACTGCATCCCAAACAGAAAGCTTCCAGAGCTGATTCACACAGGTCGCATCTGTTCTGTATCAGGGTACGGAAAGTTGCAGCATGTATAGCAGCGGAGCTAGAAGCTCATCTGGACCAGGTTGCTCCCCTTGTTAACTATGCACCTCCAGCGGTTCCTCTTGCTGCTTTAAAGTGCAGCAACTAAGGTCAGACAACATTTCCTTCCCCTCACTGCTGTGAAAGATATTATCTGTCAAATTGTTGGTCAGTTTAGGTTAGAGTAGGATTAGCTTTTAAAACCCAATGTTACACAATGTTATGAGGTCAGTTTTGTGTGTACAGCGTCTGTTTCTATTGGATTGGTAAGTAAAAAAAATCCTTGTTCCAGGGTTATTTGGGCATGATGATGTGATACAGTGCCGGGAAAACAGTTTGATGGTTTAGCAACTGACACACTGTTAGTTTGAAGCTTTTGTTGTATTAGCTGGCGATCTTGTAAAACTAGACTTCTTCAGATGAACTCCATTGAGATTTGTTTTTACAAGAGTGACGCAAGCCTTGAGAGGGTGACAGATGGCAAATATCTGCAAAGTTATTTTAGAATTCATATAATGGCGAGCACGGTGGCACAGCTGGTAGCACATTTAGAAGGTCCTGGGTTTGATTCCTGCCCGGGACGCTATGTGTGCTGAGGGTGTGTTTGTTCCTCCAAATCATCGGCACCCCCATCCTGTGTGGGGTTGGCGGAAGGGCCTTTCTGTGTGGAGTGTGCATGTACCTTGAGTAGCTAAGGTGAGCTACTCCCATAAAAACATGCACCACTTCTGGTATACTGCCTTCTCCTGGCTGACTGGGGTACCTGAAGGGTTGGGGAGGATCTGGCTGGAAGAACGTGATCCTTCCACGTGCTATGTCCAGCTGTGCATGGCCTGCTCACTCCTCAAGCAGACAGGAGGCTTGAACTTCAGTGCAGGGCCCTCCCACAGTTAGAAGAGGATCATGAGATAGAGTAGATACTAGAGATCAAAAGAAAGACATTTTGGATATACACTTGTATAGGTCATATTGGATAGGCTGAAATTAGTTTTCTCCATAGCGTGGGCGGGCTCTCGGTTAGAGAAGATCCAAACAGCCTGATGTAAAAATGGAACTCAGAAGTGCTCATGGACAGCAGTAATTGGAGGCGTTTCATCAGTCTGATGAGTATGATTCCTTGATCCCTCCCACTGGAGACTTTTATTGAGGAGGACACATCCCACAGAGGGAAAGCCCTGAGTCAGCTTTAAATAATATTTATGAATGTAGAATAGTTTTTTGGAGGTTTGACAAGTTCATATATACAGTAGTTTTCTTTTTGATTGTTCTGTGTTTTTACAAATATATTAGAGGTTTAAGAATTTCTAGCTATTTTTTAAAGAATATTTTATTAATTGAATTATCTAAATTGTGTTTTGTCATATTTAATTTTCCAGATTTTGAACTGGAGGCTCACAACCACAATATAAAGTCTGAAAACTTGTGAAATAGCTGCAGCAAGACACACATGATGTTGAGACACATGCAATTCAAAAGTAGTACAAGCTTCTTCAATGCTTTAATGCTTTTTTAAAACTTTTTGTCATTTTCCAATATGACATAAAGATGTCCAGAAAGGACTTAAACAGAAAAAGACAACCTCAAGACACACACCTGATTCGTACAGGATATGTGAAAAGCAGTCAGGCAAAAAAGAAAGAAAATGATTGCAGCAAGTAATGATCTAAAGCCCCCTCTCTCGGAACTTGATCAAAACACTGCCCTGGAACTCATGATGACATTCTCATTTGATGTCCAAACCTTCTCAATAATAGCTGATGCCAAGGGTTTTGTCTAGGATTAACTGAGATACTTCATTGGAATATGAAAATATTTTACTGAAATACAGTAAAATATTTACCTTGACAACTCACCATGATGTGCCCTTGTTTGCATTTTCATCTGATGACTCAAATAAACCTGGATACATTAAACGTACACGATCACACGTATGTGATCAAAAAGCAAAAAACTGTGATTAGAGTACCACTGCTTGCCAAACCAAAGTGAGTCCACAATAGTGCTTGTTTTTTTTCTGTAATTAGGAGGGGAAGGCAAGACAATTCTTAACCAGACTTAGGAATAATGCATAAAATAAAAAGGTGTGACTGTGACTGTCACACTTCTTTATCCAACATTTTCAAATTCACTGTTACTAAATGTGTAAAAAATAAATGTGTTAAAATGTGCTTGCACTACCTTAGAACCGAGAAGTGAGTTTTCCACAAATACAGCAGTGTTTTTTTATTTGTTTTTTTTTTTTAACCGGAAGAACTGTTTAATCAAACACTTTACTGCTATGCACACAAAATATTATAGAAATAAACCTGAACAACTCATACGCTAAAATAACACATCTAAATATTCCAATATGATAGCCAGAGTATTGCTATGATAGTGGGGTATTATTGCATGTAATAAACAAATGTTTTAAATGTTGTTAGTTCACCCTTCTGCCCTCTCAGAAGGAAGGGTGTTGATGAGGGGCATGGTACAACAGATATGCTTAGATCAGTAAATGATGCAGTGTTTTTGTTTAATTACCAGAGTTGTGTTCAAGCTACCAGAAAAAGTGTATATTAAATGTTATATATTAGAAAAAATATATGTTATTAAAAATCTTAAAATTGGATTCCCTAAAAGATGAGCTATCTGATTTTGACAACTGCACACCAAGAAAGCGTTTCTTAAAATTACATATTCTTTTTTGGTCTGCGCTGCTTCCAAAACTGTGCTATGGGCTAAGCGCATAATTTCATTAATCCAGATTGTAATTTTTTCCCTTGACAGCCAAAGTGTTTTTCATTCTTTACAGTGATGTTCACAGTTAAAGAGAGATTCCATTGGCTGCTGAATTGTCCTATCGCTCGGTACCATGTGACCTGCTGTAACTACACATTCAAATACCAACAGCTTTTGGTGTAAGATACAGCGCAGCATGGAGGACAACTAAAGCAGAAGCCAGAACATGATTTTTTTTTTTTAAATGTTGTCCACCCATGTTTATTAGCAGTTGAGCAAAGTTAGCAACCAGATATTTTAAACACAGTAACCAATCTAGTTTTCAGCAAAGTACTTCATAAAACGGCTCAGCATCAAAAGTTGTTGACGATTTAAGATTTCTGAATACTGCATGCTTTGAATCAAATGTTTTGGAACATAAAATTAAGACATTTGTTTTAGGTTGCAAAAAAATTGTAGCTGCTTTCCTAACCCAGTTAAAGCTGTGTTGGAGGACACTAAAGCTCCCTTTTAAAAACTTTTGTTAGGACAAAACAGAGATTGTGTTCTCATTTTTTTTTATTTGCAATTACTTTTTCATAAAAAGTCTGTTTGGTTTGGGAAGCTTTTTTCCCTTGACAATATTTGAAAACTACTCCGGATATCTTTGTAAGATATTGGGCAACCATGGTTCAGCAGGTTAGAGCTTGTCTTGTAACCGGAATGCTGGTTCTAGCCCCAGCTCTGTCTGTCTTGGTCATTGTGTGCATGGACATGACACTTCACCTACTTTGCCTTCTAGTGGTGGTCAGAGGGCCTGGTAGCCCTTTCCTATAGTGAAAAGGCACCCCTAACAACATTTATGATGAAACTAAGGTATGTTATGTCACAGAGACGAAGTCATTCTGTGTTTCTTTGAAGAAAACCAGTGATCTTGCTAGTTTAAAAGCATCATATTGACAAAGAGAATACATTCTCTTTTATAATGTGTGTTTCTGTTCCATGTCCTGTTCTGTTTGTGCATCTGTTTTTTTGCTGCTGTTATGACCAAATTTCACCATGTGGGAAAATTAAAGGATTATTCTATTCTATTCTACACTCTAAGCCTAATTTTTTAGAAAGAGTTCTTCAAAATTATGAGGAGTTCAACATACTTCTAAAATCCAAAATTGTTAAACATTTTCTACTTCCTCAACTTTCTTGCAACAAAGCTGACTCAACTGAGAAGCATAAAGCTGTCACAAAGTCACCAGAAAGTCAACCCTAAAGCAGACAACTGGACAGTGGAGAAGGTTAATGAGGATTTGTTCACAGTCTTGTCAGAGGCAGAATTCCAACTCAGACTTTGAGGAAAATCCAGGCAGCGATTCTCCCAAAGACTTTTTGTGAGCTGTGACAGGCAACCAGGAGGAAAGGCAGACAGGATATCTGTAGTAGAGCTGGCTGAGCAGTGGAGCAGGTCTGCAGCAAGAGAAGCACTCATTTATTAAAAGGCAAAGAAACAAAAAACAGAACTACAAGACTTAACCTAGTTGTTTTCTGACTGATGACAACATTGACCTGGCATTGCGAACCAACCAAAGCAGTAGTACTGGGTGAGAACAAAAAAATCAGCTGTGTCTTTGAATTTAACATGGATTCTGAAAATTCTGAGTTAGAATGGCTTCTTACAATAAATCAAATCTAATCTGGTTGTTTGATTATTCACTGAATTAAAACTCTGAAATATTAACATTAATTTATGACTTAGTAGAGTAAATATATGTAAAAAATACTTAACTACTCATAAGGAGATAAAAAGACATTTCTAATAATTTCAAAACATTTGGTTTAAGCATGAAGTTATTTTTTTGGGGGGGGGGGGTAAGGCTATTTGAATTTATTTATCGGTAATAGTGTACTTAATTGTGGTTGTAAGGTGCAATATCAAAGTGAGTATTTAGAATAGTGTAAAAAACCCTCAGAGCAGTTAAAGGAACAATATGTAAGAATGACATCTTATGGTCAAAATGGAGTACTGCAGTCCTTAAATAAAAACAGTTCTCTTTCAGTCACTCAACCTCTCCCCTTCCTGAGTTCCATGGAGAGCTGCCAGTTACTCTGCATTTACATGCACATCTAAATCGAGCTTTTTGGAGTAATCAGGCTAAGGGCTTCCCCCCTGTCAAGAGCCGAGTCCCAGTTTACATGTCACTCAAAAAATTAAATTATTAAATGAAGTACCTTCCACTTCCCGATAATAGATGGCGACATGCGCCAGTACGTGTTAGCCTAATAGCGGTTTGCTTCCAGTTGCATTCAGGCAGGAAACTGAGACTGAATGAAGCAGACAGAATTAAACCATGATATTCACAGTCACAATGCATTGCCGCTTCGTAACTCCAAACATGCACTGGTTGGACGCTTACGTTTGTCTTAGACGGCATATGCATCTTATAACATTACTGTTGTTACTGCTGTGTCGCATTTCCGGCTTTTATAACCTTCCAAGGGGGTGCGTGAGTGCGGGCGGGGATGGGAGGGCTGGTTGTAGAGTAGTCCGATTCAAACGCATTATATGGGTAAAATAGCCGAGCTTCTGAAACTCCAGTTTGGTTCGACTCCAGCCGGACTAAGGTAGTGATTGGAATTTCTCTTGCTGCATGTAAACATACTGACTGATCAGCAAGAGCAAATAAGATGATGAGCGAAGATACACAGTAAGTTGGTAAGTAGATGAACACATTTCACTTCAATATAAAGTGGATAGTAGTTGAAAAAGTAGCTTGAGATATTTTTAGAGCCAGCATTTTTCTTAATTTAGTGCTAACATCGTTAGCGCAACATTAGCCTGTAGCCCATCCGGTGTCAGATCGAAGACGACACCCGGACGCGGGTCAGATATTGTAAACAATGACTTTGCCCTGTAGCAGTGTTTTTAATATGTAAAAAACGTATCACCATCCAGCCGATGCAGATCTAAATCAGTTTCAATGTTGTCTTCTTTCCAAAATGATTGGGACATTAGACTGCTGTATGATTGCTGTTACTGTAAAATTCTTACATATTGCACCTGTAAAGGATAAGATTGTTTAAGTCAAATTTTGTTATTGAAAATGTCTAAAACTGATCATTTTCCAACTGTGACAGATATATAAATCCAGCTGACCGCCACCTCTTTTTGAATGAGTATTCACAGATTCACTTTTTCACAGATAAGAAATCTGCCTCTTCATGGATTTGTAGTGCAATATATGAAATGTTGGCAAAGAAATGCAGCTTTAGAACCTGGAATGCTTTATGTGCAATGAAACTTAACTCACTATGAGCTGCCACTTGCAAACCAGTCCGTCCAGGAGAAATTAATTGAATTGGCTCTGAATAAGGGGACACTGTTTACATTAACTTCTGCGTTTGTGCTGAGATAGTGCTCAGTTCACTTAGTGTATTAATGCATATTAAGGTACATATGGCATATCAACTATTAAAGGCCATCATTAGCATTGTTAGAGGTTCTCTGAAGTATTTGCGTATTGAAAGGACTCTGTTTAGTTCGAAGGTTCAGTGCTTGCGAGTGCCCCCTCCGGCCAAACATGTAACTGCAGCATGAATAATAAGTTCTTGTATGAGGCGTGCATATTGAATGAGAACTCACGAACGTACCAACAAACAGAAACGACAGCTGAATCAGTCCCGTCCTGGACAATTTACAGATTTGCAGCCATGACTTCAACTGAGGTAAGAAATTTTACTGTTGTGTAAGTTTAATTCGGGTTTGGGCAGTGTTTTGCTAAACTAAGCTAAAAGCTGCTCTCTTTTTATGCTCAGCTGATCCATCCTTCAGTTAGCTCTCGCTCCCCGATTCTTAATGATGGAGATAGTTAATGCTACACCTGCATGTGAATGCATGTGACGTCATTATGTATTAAACTGCCTCTGGAGAGCACTCTGGAAAACTGTTTGTTCGACCTGAGGACTCTCTATTTAAGTAAATATACAGGAAAAAAGAGCAACCAAGAAAAAACGCGTAAAAAGGGCAGGGCATTACTGAAGCAGTAATTATGAGGATGGCTGTGTTGGCACAAATAGCGAGTGTTTACAATAGACAGATCGATAGCAGTGACATTTTCACAAGATACTTTGTATGTCTGCTGATATTTTATTAGCTAAATAACTGTGTGATAGCACTTCTGTGACATGTACAAACATTTAATTAATTTTAGTGTGTTATTCTATTTTCTGTTTATTTTTTTAATCACTTGTCTTAAAGTATCTGTACAGATTAGTAGTTATGGCTGTCAAAAAATAATGATAGAAAAAGACTCTGAGAGCACAGACCTGCTCCTTGGCCACTCATCGCCCTATCCCCATGTTGTGATCTAATTCTTACTTTCAGTACTTTTCCAATAAAATGTCAGCTAATTAGATGTTAATGAGAAATTCGTCTTTATTTGTGCTATTGCTGTGCTGTTCCAGCAGAGAGGGGAGATTTGCGCATGCACAATTCATTTGACGTGCACATGCTTCAACTGTATCACAGCTGCTGCGTGAGCTCAGCCTTCTATGAGTTCTCTGAGATGGGAGAGAGGAGAGGAGCACCACTGGCCAGTGGGTGGATAGGCGCTTTTTGTCAAATCAACCCCAAAATTCAATCATCTGTTCCTAAACCCATTGCAGACATTTCCTAGAAAGTTTCATCGAAATTTGTTCTTACATTTTTGAGTTATCTTGCTAACAGAGAGATGGACAGGAAAGCATAGACATCCTGCCAGAGGTCAATAAAAGTCACCAAACAAAGTTTAAAATGTTTTATATCTATTGTTAAAGCATTGTATACAAACGACACATACAAACAGTAGGATATATCTCATCTGTCTTACTGTATAAGCTCCAAGCCTTCAGACTCAAAGTGTCTGTCTTCAGGAAAGTCAGGAAAGTATTGCTGATAATTTGAAATCCTTTTAAAAGCATTTAATAAAAGCTTAAATAAAAAGATGGTGCATTTGCCATGTGTTTCTCACACATCACCCCATAGAAATTACCTCCAGAGAGGAGCTGTTAAGACTTGTGATCACATGTTTTGTTTACAGTGCCCACTTTGAGAATGATTCATTTATCTGCTAATCATTTGAATTCCACTGGTGAAAGCTGCTGCCCATTCACCCACTCAGTAAAGTAACCTCTGATTGAGGATATAAATCAGCTCCTGATTACTTAATTTGCTGCTAAGAAAAATAACCTCAACGTTTTTCTCATGCTGTATGAAACATCAGAAAGGCTTTTTAGTCTTTTGTCTGTAGTAAAAATTATTCTTTTGAAGTATTGAGCAAGTTTTAAGGAGATAATAAAGTGACGATAATTTGCAAATAAAAGTCTTTGTAATCCTCATCTGTCTATTTGTCTTTGTCTGTCGGAACTTCTTGGTCAGGAAAGGAAACAGAGATTGTGTTTGCAGTTAATGAATATTTAGTCAGTCACCAAAGAATATTTTCTTTAAAAAGTGCATCTGTGCTTTCTGATGTTCTGTTGCAAATCTCGCTATGGATCTGATGACAAAAAAGGATGAAATGCATAAGTGTGGTTTCTGAGCTGCTCAGATGACGCTTTGTATTCTCTGCCTCAGACTTTGAGATTCCACGGAGGGGGACTTAGTGTTAAAACACAGCAGCCACATGAAGTTGTGTGGTGTTTTTTTGCTTGATACTAAAGCATTTTCTGAAACTACTGCTGTTCTCGGCAGGGGACAGAGGTAAAATAGGGTGGAGGGGGAGAAGCAGCTTTCAGTGTCATATTTTGAACTGTGAGCCCTATAAACAATTCCCAGAGCTTAAAGGATGACATGTGCATGCTGGAGAAAAAGGACAAGGCGTCTGTTATTGACCCCTTGCTGATCTCTCTCTCTGAACAAAGCAAAATAAAAAGCCATATTTGTTGTCCAAGAAGATGTTTTCTTGTTGCTTTTAGTGTACGACCGTGCACACTGATAAAATTTATTTTGGGATTGTTAATTAGTACTGTCAGGGCTGCACAGTGGGACAGCTGGTAGCACTATGGTCTACAGCAAAAAGGTCCAGGATACGAATCCTAGTCTGGGGTCTTTCTGTATGGAGTTTGCATGTTCTCCCTGTGCATACATGTGGGGCCTCCAGGTAATCAAGCTTCCTCCAACAGTCCAAAAACATGAGGTTAGGTTAATGGTCTTATAAACTGCCCTTAGGTATGAGTGTGTGCAGGCATGGTTGTCTGCCTACGGTCTACCCTGCCTCTCATCTGGTGATTGCTGGAGATAGCCCACCAACCCTGCATTGAATAGACCGTATAGATAATGGATGGATGGATGATCAGCAGCCATACTCAAATCTGTTTAATAGGAAAATAATTGACAGTGTTTTGCAAAAGGATCCTTACCCTTGATTTTTTTTTCAATTTTTTTTCTCCCAGCAAATACATTTTTTTCAATTTTTCATGATGGAATTTTGTGATAAACCAACCGCAGTGTTTTTGTGTAACTTATTAAGCACCCCTGAATCTATAATTTTTAAAACTACCTTTTGCTTAAAACAAGTTATTTGCCGTTTGTCTCGGTTTGAACATCTTGACCAGCTTTATTTAAACCATTATTTTGTACCTCTAGCTGTATGTTTAGGGTTTTACTCATCCTACATGACAAACCCCCAGCTTTGTCCGGATTCCCTTTCCCTGCTAAACAAAAACATATCCACAGCAAGATGTTCTTATCACCATTTTTTCTGTCAGATGTTGTGCTCAAGGTAATGGTAGCAGTTCTACGGCAAATAGTGTTTTGCATGTAGGACAAACAAAGGTAATTTTCGTGTCATCTCACCACAGTACTGTCTTCACTTTGTCTGCTTAATGGCTTGTAGGACCCTAAAAATTGAAATTATTAGGTATTTTGTCAACTTCTTTGTTCTTACTACTCTTACATAAAGTCCAGACTTGTAAGTGCATACCTAACAATTGTTCCATCAACATATTCTCCAATTCAAGCTATGGATCTCTACAGCTCCTCCAGAGTAACCATGGGAAGCTTCTCCGCTTCATGATGTTTGTTCACGTCACAATATAGTAGGGGGATTCTGTCGACAAAATACCGTATTTTCCAGACTATAAGTAGTACTTTTTTAAAGTTTGGCTGGTTCTGCGACATAAACCGAAGCATGTAATTTCACATGTTTATCATTTTACAACTTACAACCAATAGAGGGCGGTCAAGCCTCACGTACCGGTATTTTCTACACCTGTACTATTGAAAATTCAACGTTTAAAAAGTAGTTTACAACCGAGAAAGACTGAACCAAAATGCCCCCCAAAAGAAAATCATATTCTGCAGAAATCCAGCAGAAAACTATGGATTTTAGCTTAGAAACTT
The DNA here is from genome assembly GCA_028564705.1 of Apricaphanius iberus. Lineage (NCBI taxonomy): Eukaryota > Metazoa > Chordata > Actinopteri > Cyprinodontiformes > Aphaniidae > Apricaphanius > Apricaphanius iberus. Next base: position 286,634 of record JAPXFQ010002398.1, on the reverse strand, counting down.
GTGAGGGACTGGCGGAAAGCGGAGGTTACTCTTACTGAAATGAAATAAACACATAAAAGCTAATTGTGGGCTAAAAGCTAGATGGCCACAGCTAGAGGAAAGAGTTCACAAAAGAGTGTCAATATAGTGACAACTGGTCATGAGAAATCACACTTCACTGTGGTGCTCGCATGTTGTGGAGATGGATCAAAATTACCACCAATGGTCATTTTCAAACAAAAAACCTTGACAAAAATCGGACAACCGGGAGGATGCACCATGCAACTTTCCTGCGAGTCATTGGTTGGATCAACAAAGCATGCACCTCTGTGACAACCGAAACTCTGCTGTCAGGGTTCTGGAAGGCTGCAATAATTGGAACTAAAACTGATGTGGAGTTGGAGTCTGACGAAAGCCCAACAGAAGAGGAAGCAGCACTTCGTTGTCCTTGGAGTTGGTAGAGTTGCTCAAAAGGATGATGAAGCCTCTTGGATAAGAGGTGAAACATCTTCCAAGACAAATTACCAAGTCCAGTTGCGTTCGATTGAAATTTCCTTGAGATAAGATTTTAATGGATTTTAGAGGTTCGGAGTGAGATCCAGTTTAGTAAAGTTGTTATTTTTTTATTTTATAGTTATCCGAATAACTGTTATTATGTTACATTACCATACAAACAACCTATTCAGTGTTTTTTTTTTATATGTATGTGTAGCCCAGGCCTCAACAAATCTGTGTTCTCCCAGTCACTTTCCCTTTGCCTAATCCCACTGTGCATTGATTCGCCCTGCCACTAGTGGCGCTCTAATAAAATCATCATGCCTTTACGGCACTTCCTGTTTTCACCTCCGATGCTCCAGCTGTGGACTGTGTTTTAGGTGATTACAAGACCCACAAAACTCAAACAACAACTTTGTGGAATTAAAACAGAAACGTATCAGACTCGACGGTGAGTTTCTAACACTTAGTACTTTTCACATCCTTTAGTGTGAGCGGCATCATTTGTGTTTAAGTGAGGTTATTTGTCGGAATTGCTACTTCCGGGTTCGCAATGTCCTATAGTCTCAATGTTAATTCTCCCGAGGAGGACCACTGTTGAGTATTGATTTAAAGAGCTTGAGAACTCAAACTTGAATGTTATTATCTGCCTCTGGTGTGCTGTTTAAACTGTTCTCACAATGACTTGTGTATGGAAATTCCTTTTCGTTCTATAGTAATGAGTGATTGTTTGAGTGCTAACATGTGCTAACGTCAGTGCTACATAAAGCCATTGAAATACATGGAGAATTGCTACCGCGCTAATGCTAGTGCCAATCAGAGCCGTTTTTTTGGTGATGAACTTTGTGATGTGTTGCGCAACTGTAAAAGAACTAAGAAACCGAGAAAGTATTTCTAATTATGATTGAAATGGTTATTTACTGTAAAATGAAATGTATTAATGGGATTTACTCCGGAAATGTTACTAGTAACTGAACTTTATTATTTGTGATTATTTTGATATGTGATGTATTGATGGTGTGTTTTCCTTTGACCTTGTTTAGGTCAGGTTTTTTTGACTACCCCCACTGAATCCTCAGCAGAGGTGGCGAGCTAACAATGGTAGGATCTTTTCTTTTAGTCTTTTCCCTTTTCTCTGGATACTAAAACTGGATCCCACAAAGACTTTTTGAACCACTAACTTCATTATGATCATATAAACTGGACTGAAAAACACGTTCTGGACTAGAACCATATAAACTGAATTGAATCTTGCTCTCTGAAGAAGGAGTGCATAAAGGACTTTTCTTTTGGTTAAGAGGCCAACAAGTGTGGCCATTGTCATTGTTGTTTGTTGTTGTTTATTGTGTTGTCTGTTTGTATTGTTTTGTGTGCGTCAGTAGAAATTTGCAAATACAATTTTATATGCATTCTAAAGTTCTGTCATTTGGTACTTTATTTCTTATTTCATTCACAACAAGCTCCTATGTGAACCGGTGACTGTCGGATGGTGTTGCTATACTGAGCCTCTCTCCTGCATTATCATTAGGAGAAACACACGTTACAAGTGGCGAGCTAGCCAGGAGTTTGTTAAGTGAATGAAATTGAAAATATTCCTCCTGATTATAAGTATTGTGATTATTCTAATTCATAATGGATTTTTTTGAGAAGTCTGGGGTGAATGTTCTGAGCAGTGTCATTGTGTCTGGTGTAACTCACACTGCAAAAGATGACGAACTCTTTGATGTTTTGAAGCAATATGGTCGTTTCAAGAAAATAATTGTTGATGATGAACACTGTCCGTTTTATAAAAACCTGGTCGTCGAATTTAAATCTCAGTCTGCTGTCATAGAGCTAGCAAAAGTTTTGCCGTACACGCATATTTCTGAGAGCGACCCTGAAATAAAGTTTTGTGTTACACTACCCCCGAGTAAAAGCACAGTCCAAGCTGGAGCTGAGTCTCCCTTCCCTGACTACATGAATGAACTGCGGCATCTTGCAAGACGAAGTGGACAAAAATTGGAAAATGTTCTCCAAGATGTGCTATGTCAAATAAATGAGCATTTGAACACAGTTGAAGTGGAGCCAAATGGTGGTCTAAAAGATGAAGGAAACCCATCAGAGTTAAGTGCGGACCAAGCAACCCTCTCGCCCGGCCAGCAGGGGGGAGCAACAGCCCAACTACCATCTCAGCCTGTATTGAGTCAACCGGGTTCTGAACATCCGAGACATACAGCTTCACTTCAAGGAAATGAAGGAGCGGGAGCTGGGAGAGTGAGCGTTGCCAACTCTGATCTGAATCCACCTGAAGTGCAGAGAGTTGTTGTGGAGCATGTTGTGAGATCTGAAGAGCTCACAACTCACTCATTACCCAAACTCCGACTTCGTCCCTTTTCTGGCAAAGTGCCTAAACCCGCAAATGAACTTGACTACGACACATGGAAGTCCCATATTGAGCTACTGTTGGCTGATGTCCATTTGCCTCCAGTCCAGATCACAAGAAGGATTGTTGAAAGTTTGCTGTCTCCTGCTGCTGATTTTGTGAAGGGCCTGAAGCCAGATACTTTACCATCAGTGTATTTACAGATCCTGGACTCTGCCTACTCCACAGTGCAAGATGGAGATGAGCTGTTTGCCCAGTTCTTGAACACACTTCAGGACCCTGGTGAAAAAGCCTCTAGTTATCTTCAGCGGTTGCTGCTCGCATTGAACACTGCTGTTAAAAGAGGAGGGATCGCAGCAGCAGAGACTAACAAACACCTTTTGAGACAGTTTTGCAGAGGGTGCTGGGACAACGGACTAATTTCCAAGCTACAGTTGGATCAAAAAAAAGAGAAACCGCCAGCATTCCCGGAGTTGCTTCTCCTGCTTCGAACGGAGGAAGACCGACAGTTGGCCAAAGAGAGCCTGATGAAAAAACATATCGGATCTTCCAAGCATCGTGCAGCTCTCCAGGCTCAAACCTGTAGCCATACCAACGCTGACACTTCATCCATCAACGAACTCAAGCAGCAAGTGATGAAACTGCAGCAGCAGATGTCAGCACTGCTGGCGCAGACAACCCGCTCCTCTGCCAAAACCACCAGTCGGACCAACCACACCCCCAAGTCTCCTAGTGGCAGGATGCAGAACACAAGACCCAGAGCTGGTTTCTGTTTTAGATGTGGAGAAGACAGCCACATTGTTGCATCCTGCAACCAATCAGAAAACCCAGCCCTGGTGAGACAAAAACGGTTGCGCCTTCAGCAACGACAGGAGCAGTGGGACAGTATGAACAACAATCTGAAATCGTCAAACTAGATCCAGCCTCTTCTGCGTGACAAGCGGAGGCTGCCACATCACAGTGTCCCAACAACATGCCTCAAAACCCCTGTTTACTCCCAAAAGGACTTATTGGCACTAAGTGCACTGCTCAAATTCTCATCACGGGAGTTCCAATTAATTGTCTCCTCGATACAGGCTCACAGGTCACCACCATTCCAGAATCCTTTTACAACACTCATCTATCAGATCTTGAACTGAAACCCTTGAATGACCTTCTTGAAGTCGAAGGAGCTAACGGCCAAGCTGTACCTTACCTTGGCTATGTTAACCTTGACATTACATTCCCTCCCGATTTCCTTGGTACTCCAGTGGATGTAGCCACCTTGGCTCTTGTGGTGCCTGACATAAAGACCCATCAGCCTTTCATCTTGGTTGGAACCAACACCCTTGATATTGTTTATGCCCTCTCCAGTAAGCATAATCTTGATGTTGACCCAGTTCCTTATGGCTATCGTGCAGTTCTGAAAATACTGCACCACCGGTACAAAATGAGCAGTGAGAATCATCATGGTGTTGTACGACTCCACAGCATGGCACCACAGACCATCCCAGCAAGACAGACTGTTTTTCTTGAAGGTACTGCAGCCTCTCAATTCCTGCGAGCAGAGAAAGCTGTTCTGGTGGAACATCCAACTTCATTTTCCATACCTGGAGGTTTGATGATACAGGCTTGTCTGGCTGATTATCCTAATCCTCACGCATTCTTGCCAGTCTTGGTCAAAAATGAGTCGGACCACGATATCATCCTCCCTCCTCGAGCCATGATTGCTGAGATCAGTGCCTTTCTGTCTGTTTATTGTGCTGCACATACCACCCCTGAGTCTGTACCATCTACTTCGCCCATGCCATTGTACAATTACAATTTTGACAATTCCCCACTTACGTCCGAGTGGAAGAACCGAATCATTGCCAAGTTAAACGACATCCCTGAAGTTTTTGCAAAACATGAATTGGACTTTGGCAGAACTGACATGGTGAAACATCAAATTAAACTCTTGGACCGACACCATTCAAACAGAGACCTCGACCCATCCATCCTCAAGACCTGGATGCAGTTAGGAACCATCTGCAAGAGTTGTTTGAGTCAGGAGTGATTCGCGAATCCAACTCACCTTTTGCCTCACCTATCGTGGTCGTGAGGAAAAAGAACGGCAACGTCAGACTCTGTATAGATTACAGAAAACTCAATCTGCAGACAATCAAAGATGCATACGCACTTCCAAAGCTTGAAGAGACATTTACAGCACTTACCGGTTCACAATGGTTTTCAGTTCTTGACCTAAAATCAGGTTACTATCAAATAGAAATGGATGAGAGTGACAAAAACAAAACAGCCTTCGTGTGCCCACTGGGATTTTGGGAGTTTAACCGAATGCCACAAGGGGTCACCAATGCACCATCCACCTTTCAACGATTAATGGAAAGATGCATGGGTGAAATGAACTTGAAAGAGGTGATTGTATTTATTGATGACCTGATTGTTTTTGCACCAACATTAGAAGAGCATGAGAGAAGACTGATGAAGGTTCTTCATCGCCTCAGAGATTTTGGTCTGAAGCTCTCTATAGAAAAATGCACCTTCTTCCAGACTTCAGTATCCTACCTGGGGCATATTGTGTCCAAGAACGGTGTGGAAACGGACCCTGCTAAAATAGAAGCCCTGAGATCTTGGCCAGTTCCTAAAAATCTGAAAGAACTCCGTTCCTTTCTTGGATTTGCCGGTTACTACCGTAGATTTGTACAGGGCTATTCTACTATTGTGAAACCCCTCCACGAACTCACATCAGGATATCCACCATCCCAAAAGAAACTGAAGCCATTGGTCAAACCAGAACACTATCTCAACCCAAAAGAACCATTCGCGGGACGTTGGACGTCCGCCTGCCAAGAAGCGTTTGAGACCATTAAGGATAGACTTACTTCTGCTCCAGTGCTTGCTTTTGCCAACCCACAGAAGCCTTACTTGTTGCACACAGACGCCAGTTCTGTGGGGCTGGGGTCTGTTTTGTACCAAGAGCAGGAAGGACTGAAGAGAGTTATTGCTTATGCCAGTAGGGGCTTGTCGCGGAGTGAATCCAGATATCCAGCACACAAACTGGAGTTTCTTGCCTTGAAGTGGGCTGTTACAGAAAAGTTCAATGATTACCTGTACGGAACAGACTTTACCATCATAACCGACAGCAATCCATTGACTTATCTCCTCACTTCTGCCAAACTGGATGCCACAAGTTACCGCTGGTTGTCAGCACTCTCTACATACTCCTTTAAGATCGTCTACCGAGCTGGCAAGCTGAATGCAGATGCAGACGGACTTTCACGCAGACCCCATGGAAATCTCTCAAACGATCTAATGTCCCAGAAGGAGAAGGAGAGAATACTCAGATTTACAGAGCAACATCTTGACAGTCCAAACACTATATGCATTGATCAACAGACAGTGAAAGCCCTCTCTGATCGCCAACTGATTTGCAGTGTCCCTGACCCATCCCCCGGCTTTGCCCTTGTTCATTCTCTTTCAATGTCCACCGACAGCCTGCCGGATAGCTATACTGCTGACGAGCAGTTTGCATCCGCAATGGTCCCCCAACTGAGTCCTACTGAGATTGCAAGCAAGCAACATGCCGACCCTGTGCTCACACATGTCATCGCACAGATAGAGACTGGCAAGTCACCACCACCCTCTTTGAGGGAGTATCTGCCAGAACTGCCACTTCTCTTACGAGAATTTAATAGATTGGAGCTCCAAAATAACATCCTTGTACGGAGAAGGCAGTTCGGGTTCCAAGTCCAATACCAGCTGGTGCTACCACAAGAATGTCGTGCTGATGTTCTGTCTAGTTTGCACGATCAAATGGGCCATATGGGAATTGAACGCACCTTAGATCTGGTCAGAAGTCGATTTTACTGGCCTCGGATGGCTAATGATGTGCAGACCAAAGTAAAGACATGTGAGAGGTGTATAAAACGCAAAACACCACCAGAAAAGGCTGCACCATTGGTCAACATCCGAACTTCTCATCCACTTGAACTTGTGTGTATGGATTTTTTATCACTAGAACCCGACAAAAGCAAAACAAAAGATATCCTGGTTATAACCGACCATTTCACAAAGTATGCAGTTGCTGTGCCAACCCCAAACCAAAAAGCAAAAACTGTGGCGCGATGTCTTTGGGAAAATTTCTTTGTTCACTATGGTATCCCTCAGAAGATCCATAGTGATCAAGGTCCAGATTTTGAATCTCGAACAGTAAAAGAACTTTGTGCGCTCACAGGAATCCAGAAGATAAGAACAACTCCATATCACCCAAGAAGCAATCCAGTTGAAAGATTCAACAGGACCCTGTTGGATATGCTTGGTACACTGTCTAACCAGAAAAAAACTCATTGGAAGGACTTCGTAAAACCTCTTGTACATGCATACAATTGCACAAGACATGACACCACTGGATTCACGCCATATGAACTTATGTTCGGTCGCCAACCCCGACTCCCGGTTGACCTCGCTTTTGGCCTCCCTGTCTCCAAACCCTGCCTGAATCACTCAGAGTATGTTCAACAGCTGAGAGAGAACCTTGAAAAGAGCTATCATCTAGCATCTGAAAATGCAGAGAAGATAATGCGGAGGAACAAAGCTTGGTTCGATCGAAACATCATTGCATCTGAACTGGAAGTTGGAGATCGTGTGCTGGTTCGCAACGTCAGGCTCAGGGGAAAACATAAGATTGCAGACAAATGGGAATCGACCATCTATGTTGTAGTTAAGAGGTTCCTAAACCTGCCCGTTTACACTCTAAGACCTGAGAACGCAGACAAACCATTAAGAACTCTACACCGAGATCTACTCCTTCCCTGTGGATACTTACCTGCTGCGTCTCAAGTTCGGCCAGTAGCTGTCAAAAAGCCAGTCCAACAAGTCTTACCCGACTCAGATCCTGAGACCGGATTGTCGTCTGATGATGAAATCTTGCCAAAGCATTGGTATGAACCATGTCCAGATGATCCTGTCCACTTCACTACCACCATGGACATTTCTAGACCCCTTCCCATGACCAGTTCTGTCCAAGATCCACCATCCGACCCATCTCAGGTGCTACTGTCCATGGCACCTGGGAGGGAACATGCAGCACCTGCTGTTGAATCTGAGCCAGAAAGAACGGAATTGGAGCCCCTGATACAGCCTGTAGATCAGGAAGCCCCACAAACCATTTCCCCTATTGAATCAATTTCAAGGTCGGACTCCCTTGCTAAGTTATCCTCCAGTTCACCTGTTTCAGAGATCAACATTTCAGCTGACTCACTTGTTCCTGAGGAAAACTCGCTTTCCGACTCTACCTTCGAAGGTGACCAGCCTCTACGACGCTCAACTCGAGCCACACGACCACCCCAACGATTCCAGTACAGCAGTCTGGGTCATCCGCTGTTGAAAAGCATGCAGTCACTCTTTGATGGACTTGGAAAAGTTTTCTCTCTCGCCACCATGGATGATGGAGAGGACTGTTCAAACTCCTCTGGCCAGTCACAGTGGTTGCCAGCCAGCCCATGAACAGGGACGTACATGAGATTAAGGGGGGGCCCTGTAGCCCAGGCCTCAACAAATCTGTGTTCTCCCAGTCACTTTCCCTTTGCCTAATCCCACTGTGCATTGATTCGCCCTGCCACTAGTGGCGCTCTAATAAAATCATCATGCCTTTACGGCACTTCCTGTTTTCACCTCCGATGCTCCAGCTGTGGACTGTGTTTTAGGTGATTACAAGACCCACAAAACTCAAACAACAACTTTGTGGAATTAAAACAGAAACGTATCAGACTCGACGGTGAGTTTCTAACACTTAGTACTTTTCACATCCTTTAGTGTGAGCGGCATCATTTGTGTTTAAGTGAGGTTATTTGTCGGAATTGCTACTTCCGGGTTCGCAATGTCCTATAGTCTCAATGTTAATTCTCCCGAGGAGGACCACTGTTGAGTATTGATTTAAAGAGCTTGAGAACTCAAACTTGAATGTTATTATTATCTGCCTCTGGTGTGCATGTTTTCTAAACCCTGTTCTCACAGATGACTTGGTGTATGGAAAATTCTTTTCGTTCTATAGTAGTAGAGTGATTGTTTGAGCCCTAAACATGTGCTACGTCAGTGCTACATAATGCCATTGAAATACTCTGGGAGAATTGCTACTGCGCTAATGCTAGTGCCAATCGGAGCCGTTTTTTTGGTGATGAACTTTGTGATATGTTGCGCAACTGTAAAAGAACTAAGAAACCGAGAAAGTATTTCTAATTATGATTGAAATGGTTATTTACTGTAAAATGAAATGTATTAATGGGATTTACTCCGGAAATGTTACTAGTAACTGAACTTTATTATTTGTGATTATTTTGATATGTGATGTATTGATGGTGTGTTTTCCTTTGACCTTGTTTAGGTCAGGTTTTTTTTGACTACCCCCACTGAATCCTCAGCAGAGGTGGCGAGCTAACAATGGTAGGATCTTTTCTTTTAGTCTTTTCCCTTTTCTCTGGATACTAAAACTGGATCCCACAAAGACTTTTTGAACCACTAACTTCATTATGATCATATAAACTGGACTGAATCACACGTTCTGGACTAGAACCATATAAACTGAATTGAATCTTGCTCTCTGAAGAAGGAGTGCATAAAGGACTTTTCTTTTGGTTAAGAGGCCAACAAGTGTGGCCAGTGTCATTGTTGTTTGTTGTTGTTTATTGTGTTGTCTGCTTTGTATTGTATTATGTCGTGCGCACAGTCAGTGCAAATTTGCAAATACAATTTTTATGCATTCTAAAGTTCTCGTCATTTGGTACTTTATTTCTTATTTCATTCACAACAAGCTCCTATGTGAACCGGTGACTGTCGGATGGTGTTGCTATACTGAGCCTCTCTCCTGCATTATCATTAGGAGAAACACACGTTACATATGGAAAATCTTTATTATTGATTACTTTGGGTTTCATTTCTTGAAGTTATGGACACAAAATGGAGATAAGAAGGCAGAAAGAAAGAAGATGAAAAAGAGAAATAGGACCAGTAGAAGAGTGAACTGATGATACAAAATAGGGAGGCAAACAAAGAACAGAAGAAAATATCCTAGTCCTCCAACTCTGTTGGACGGCAGAGAAGTGGGAAAAACAAAACAAACAAAAACCACCAATAGAACAGAAATACATAAACAAAACAAATCTAGTAATATGAACTAAGAACTACACATTCACTACACACAAAAATGGATTATTGAACACAAAACTAATGTTTATTGTAGGCTCCTGGTACCAACTATCTATTGACGATAACCTCAGCTCAAGATTATGTCCGTGCACACCAATGTCCCCACACCTATGTGTGTGTGTGTGAGCATGCAGGTGTAAATATGGTTGCCCCATTCAAGTGATTGATAGCTGGTAGGAGCCGTCAAACAGTCCTACAGGAATTGACACAGACATGAAGGAGGTCAGAGACATATATCTCCAGAGCACATGGGCCACAAGCGGACCAGTACAGGGCCACCCAAGAGAGGAACAGATGGAAGCACCAAGGAAACAACAAGAAGCCGCAATGCTGGGGCCCTCGAGTTCGCAGGGACGAGCCCACGGACCCTATCAAAAAACCGGCAACGCCAGGGCGAGCCCGGATCAGGACCCGAAGGCCACAGGGATCAGGGGTGCTCCACCCCCCAACAGGGCCCTTACCAGGGATTGGCCGACAAGGGGTCCCAGTCACCGCTGCAAGGCAGGAGGGACCAGCAGCGGGCCGACAGATGACACACGCCACCGCCACCCCGGGCCAATCCCCAGCGCAAACAACCCAGCCCCCCTCCCACTTGCCAAGGAGCCACAGTAAAAGCAGCAGCCGATGTACGCCCTCCCCAGCCTGCATCTGGACACCCGGATCTACCAGCTCCCAGGTCCAAATCCCACCCCATGCAGAGCACCTAAGACCAGGGACCCAGCCAATGCCGGACAACCTCCCCAAAATGAACCGACCAGGCAGCAGAACCCACATAACTGGCAGGAGGGCCGGGCGCCAGACGCGGTGCCCACCACCCCACCGAATGGCACCAACCTACTCTACAACCCTGGCACCCCCATGAGAGGTGCCCCAGTCAATCCAAGGAGGATATCTGCCTGAAACACCAGCCACCTGATACACCGGCCCACCCAGGTATGCATCAGGGCCAAGCCAGGCTGCATCGAGGCCTCCAGCCCCAGACATCGAGAGCCACCAATGACAGGTGGGCAGGGGCATCAGTCACCGGCAAGGAGTGACGGAGGGGCAAATATCCCCACTGGATATGGGGCTTGAGATCTGCCAGGCCAGAGGGCAGCCAAAGATCTAAGCTGACAAGTAGACATAGACAGAGACAATCATATGTACCCTCCCTCTTACGCACACACATTCTCACCAACATAGTACACCCGAAAAAGGATGCTGTACAGTCATTCATACGCCCCATATGTAGGGACAAGCAGACCAACAATGCTCCCACCATGGCAAGAGTAGCCCACCAGCCCAGGTCCCCAAACAGACAGCCTGATATACCCCCCAGACTGCAGCCCCTGATAGTCAAATGAACAGGGGCGTGGGAAGACCCCCAACCTCGCTCCCCTCGCTCAAATGTGGTGTTGTTGTTTGTTGTTCTAATGTCCACTTAAAACAGAGGTGTGGGACATTGGGAATTCTGCCAGGCACCCCCATCTCCCACACTGGGCCCTCAGTGTCTACATCCAGTTAAGCAGTGGGCACCGGCACAAGAGGCGAGGCTCCTTTAAGGGCTCCGCCTCCAGCGCTGAGGTGTATCCACTGCCAGGTCCCTACATGTGTGTGTCTCATGTAAATGTTGCGAGTGAAAGTGTCTAGGTTGTACAATTAAAATTGGGACCCTGGCAGCCCCCGGGCAGCAAAGACAGAAACTCCTCCCCACACCCCAGTGACGTGCCCACACCCTAAGGCCTTATGTGAATTATATAATGAAGGACCGGGTGGACAGAGGTGTCCGGAGATAGGGAGGAAACGACTGGGGTGACAATGCCATCCCCAGGGAGCCAGCTCCCCTGCTGACTCCAACAGGCACCCCTGTTAAGCACTATCCACCAGGGGTGGGAGGCCCCAGCACGTCAAACTCGGGGCCCACGGCCGCAGCACCACCAAGCCCCATGGGGGCCAAACCTATGGCCCCGCCCCCATCCCAGGCGGAGACCTAAATCCATCCCAACATTCAGACTACTATCAAAAGGTTGAGTTTAGCCCACTCTCCCCCCCGCGCATCCTCCTTGTTAATGATGTGTAGTTGAATAATTGTGTTGCATTACCGTACACCTAGTAACCCTGTTGCTCTTGGTGTCATTGATTTGTCTTTTCAAGACAAAATGATTGATCTTGTTCTCAGATTTTGTAAAATATGTTTCCTTAAAAAAATTTGACTTATAGTTCAGTGCGACTTATATATGTTTTTATCCTTTTCATTATGCATTTTCGGGCTGGTGAGACTTACACTCCGAAGCAACTTGTAGTCCAGAAAATATGGCAAGTGTCTTTATATTTATTCAATATTAGACTTGATTCTTGGCTTGTTGGCTCATCTGCATAGCATACAATTGTTCAGTGATTTGTTTTACAAAAAAGTGACTTTAATGTTTAAGTCATGATAAGAAACTTTAACTTCGGAGAATCTCAGTCCTGTTAATGCAGCTGTGAGTTATCAGAAGATTATCTGAGAAAAGAAGTGACACAATGTTTCATTAGCTTACCAATAAAAATCCTATGCACAGTGGATGAATGATGAGAATGATGGTCTCTAATTGTTCATGTGATGTTAAAGTTTACATCATTAACTTACTTAAAACATATTTGTTGAAAATAAAATCTTTACACAAAATACATCACTTTGTCATAAATGCAATTTAAATGCGTTTACATGGATGGAAAACATTATTTGTGTAGTCCATCAATATTTGTACGAAACAGACATGAGCTAATTAAGTTTGGTGAAAAGGGCAGTGCTTCTGGATCAAAAGAGCTTGCAAAAGAGGGCTATTAAAGTGTCTTTATGTTCACACAACTAGAACAAATACATCACTTTTCTAAATAGTGCATTTAATTTATTTCCCCGATGTGGCAAAACGTACAACGCTGCTCCCACTAGTACTTTAAATGCACAAAAACACTTTTGCACTGTGTTTCACCCCTGTGGCTTGATTGAGTCCAACAGCCTTAAAAATGGCTTTAAAGCAAGCCCCTTTCAGACTTGAAGTGACCTGCTTTGTTCCTCATCTATTCTTGAATTTCAGTTAATCCCTGGTACTGTAATTTATGATTTCACTGGTAGCTGTCCATTTGCTTGAATCAAATGAGCAGGATCAGTGGTGTTTGAAATCACATTTTTTTTTTGTCATGGTTACCTTCAACAAAGCACATGTCTTGATTGCTTTGCATCAAAAAACAATATGGATAATGATGACCCATATAGCTCAACCCTCATGAGGGTTAATCCACAAAAAGCGGTAGGCCCAGACAACATCCTGGGATGTGTTCTAAGAGACTGCGCTGGCGAACTGGCTGATGTCCTGACCGACATCTTCAAAAAACCCTCAGCCAGACCATTATCCCCAGGTGCTTCAAAATATCCATCATTGTACCTGTGGAAAAGAAACCTCTTGTATCCTGTCTGAATGACTACCTCCCCGTCACACTGAAATTAACTGTGATGAAATGTTTTGATTGGCTCACCAGACCACACAACACAGCCAGCCTCCCTGCATTACTGGACCCGTACCAATTTGCATATCGTCCCAACCGCTCTGCAGAGGATGCAATATCCATTATCTTGCACTCCGTCATCACTCAATTGGACCATAAAGACACATACGCCAGAGTCCTGTACATTGACTTCGGCTCAGCTTTCAATGTTATCGTCCCACAGAGACTAATGGAGAAAGTTCTTCTACTTGGCCTGGAAACCGCCCGATGTCTCTGGATCCTGGACTTTCTGACTAAAAGAGCACAGACAGTTCGTGTTGGTAAAAAACATCTTCAATTCCATCACACTGAACACTGGATCCCCCAAAGGCTGAGTGCTCAGCCCACTGCTGTTCACACTGCTAACACATGACTTGTACTCAGACACGAGAGAAACCAGATCTTTAAGTTAGCAGACAAGACCACAAAGGTGGGACTCATCCAAGAAAGTAAGGAAGCAATGAACAGGGATGAAGTTAAACACCTGGAGGGCTGGTACAGAGAGAACAATCTGCTGCTCAATAACGATAATATGAAGGGGATGATACATTACTTCCGGAGGTCACAAGCCGAGCACGCCCCTCTCTGCATCAGTGGACCCACACTTGAGAGAGTAGAGAAAATCAAGTTCCTCGGAGTGAAGATCACACAGGATATGACCTGGAATAAGAACACCTCTTAGATCTCGTAACAGGCAAACAAAATGTTTTTCACACACCTTTTCATTCAATGAGTTTCCTACAATTATCCTACAATTTCGTCTCTACTGTATATATATATATACAGTATATGTATATATAGGCGGTGTATTCCTTTTTACATGTCAAAGCATAGTGAGTAAAGTAAAATTGTATTAATATGGCACCTTTCTAGAAAGAATCACAAAGTAGCAAAGACAGAAAACAAGAGAAAAAAAGTTAAGCAAAAGCTATTTTAAAAAGATTAGTTTTGAGCTGCTTTTTAAAAGAAATATCTGAATCAACAATTCTCGGGCTTTAAGGGAGGGTGTTCAAGATGGAGTGTGGAGCAGCTGCAAATCCTCTGTCACTTTTTTTTCTTTTTTGTAGTGTACATCACTTTTACTATGATCTAAATTATAATCTAGTGTATGTTAAATTTGAAGTATTCAAGCCTTTCTTTGGCTATTCTCTGTTTTTGTAACCTAAATTAAATAACACAATAAAATAGAATCTGGCATGGTGTTTTGGCCATGGCTGTAAATTCTTGTTGTCACAATGTTTCACATTTTCTTTTTTTGTACTTGTTTGGTCCCTTATCTGTCTTGGCTGCATATGTTTAGAGGGATGAAACTCCCATCACTCTTCTGGCTCCACTTCAGTCAGGGAAGCACCTGTGGTTCATCTGCTCTTTTCCTGCTGGATGTCTGCTCCAGTTCACAAATCATTTTGTGCCAAATCGTCCTATCTTTTACTGCATTAGGGTTCACAAAGCTGACAGTTATTCCTTCCTTAGCTGCTCTTAGTAACTTCATTCCTTTCAACTGTCAGCTTTGGCCAGTCTCCAAGCCTTTTAATTCACTCTCTAACCCATCAACCAACAATGCTACGTTCAAGTGAATGTGTAGCACAATCCAACTAATTTATTTTTCTTTTACCAAGATTTAACTAGAGATAATGTACAACAAACCACTCTGTTTTACTTCAGGGTCATTCGTGATTTTAGTTTTTATATCTTCTAACTTGAAGTTAGTAAAATATACAACTGAGGACAGTGTCCATTTAGGGAAACAAAGATACCGCTGACAGGATGGTCAATAGATCTAATTATAAGGCAACTGTACTTCTTTTTACTTAGTGTTACGAGCTGATTTACTGTGTTATTTTAGAATTTATATCTTCATGGCAAAATAAAGTAAATTAAGTATCAAATTATTTGCTGTTCATACAGTCTGCTGTACCTTTCACCTTCAACATCCCTGGTAAAGAGTAAAAATTCTCAGAGATGCCTCAGAGTTGTTTGCTTACCTTTAGCAAGACTTATTTTAGATCTTTACCAAAAAACTGATACTGTACACACTAAGTACATTTTTTCTAATTCTAGTCATATGTCTAACTTCATGTAACTTGGTCAACTTTTAGAGATGAAAATTGTTAGGCTGTATCTGAAACCTACTGACACTTTTTCTTTTGCTCCCATTTATTTTGTTTGTTGTTGCAGTGTTTAGACTCTTTCATTCTGAGATTGCCTCTTCCCTGGGAAGCTATTCAATCACTCTTTGCACCAACCCTCAGGACAACAAAGCAGGCCATCCACTAAAGGGTGGGGAAACTAATGTGCAAATCTGCCTATTTACAATGGAGGCCATGGAAAGACAAATCTTCCCTTCAGAGACAATAAATGGACTTTTTCCCAGGTTATGGGTGCACCAATGAGTTGATTAAGTTCACAAGGACAAAATGAAACTTTTTGCTGAGCTATTTATGTGATTGGTGGCACGCCAAATGATGTGGTAGAAGGGCAATGGGTTTCAGGGCACCACTCATCTCCTCAAACGAGACTTTTGAATTAAGTCAAATTGAGAACATGCAGAAATAACTGACTACCACTTTGGGAGGCCATGTACTCATATAACTGGACTTAGAGCTTTCATTAGTAAGGCTGACAGAAAAACACGGCTGATTAGCTTTGTGTGCCTCTGCATTATATCTGAGTCATTAATAGTGGAAAGGTTTGCTGGTGATGCCACTCCTTAACTGACTGACCAAAGCTGGTGTAATGACAACTGAGGTCAAAATACTCAGCTTAACCTGCACACATTTGTATTCTGCTCTCTTACTGAAGGCCAAGCTCATGGCCAGAAAGTTGAGTTTTGCAGTTTAATATTTTTTTCAGACACAAAACTGAGCAGATGTTGGTGCAATGTGTAGCTTACTACAGGTAAGTTTGAGTGGGGATAAACATTTAAACCTTTAAGTATTATTTATTATTTATAAATATAATATTATTTATATATAATAATAATATTTATTATTATTTATTTATTTTCATTTCTTGTGGCCTTTTTAAACTTTCTTGATATTATATTAGAGCTAAAAAGGAAAACACATCAGTTTTGTAAATCTTTCAAATAATAGCTTGTTTCTATACTACGTTATATGGGGTGGTACTCCAGAACATTTGTTAATCCTCTTAAGTCCCTCCTTCCTCCCACAGACCCCTATAAAATTCACACTAATCTGTGAATTTATTTAGCTAATAGAATTCCAGTTTTCACATTGTTGGCTGTCAATCAACATCCTTGAACATCATGGCAACCTGTGGAGATGCTGCATGTCTTCCTGTTTACAGTTGCCATAATGGCAGAGAGCGGTTATGAAGAAGTCAGAGCAAACCTCTTCTAAACAGGGCTCCATCAGCTTCAGTGAGGAAAAAACTAAAAAAAACTCCAGTGACTAAACTAACTGAAAAACTCCTTAGATACTGGTGTAGGATGTACATCAGAGATGGCTGTCGACAATGGCAATAACTTCAAATCTCTAAAGGCTTCAAACGGATGCAACTTTGGCGAAATTTCTGTTGGACAGGTAAAACGGTCGTATATTCAATAAAGCAAATGAATTCAAGGCTTTATCAATAAAGTACACACTGACATGCTGTGAAATCACAGGTGATGCGCATGCCCAGTTGTAAAGGTGGTGGATGTAGACGGGGTTACCAAAATTACTTATTTTGGTAAATGCTAAAATAACAAAAGAGAGAGAGTGAGTGAGAGAGATATGTATTAGTGTCTTCAAAGTCAAATGATTACATAACTTTTTATATGTTTGGACAGCAATTAAATGACTTGGGTGAAATGTTTTGGATATCTCTCCACTTGATCTGTTCAATAGTTCGCTTTAATTCGGGCCTATTCCTCCAGACAAAGGTGTTATGACTGAGTCAGTTTTTTTAGGACCCCTCACTTATATACACCTTTTTCAGAGCTGCCAACAAATTCACCATAAGATTGAGATAAGGACTTTATGATGACCACTGCAAAACACTGACTTTCTTGTCCTTAAGCCATTTTGTAATCACTCTGGCAATATGCTTAGGGTGATTGGTCATTTGGAAGACCCATCTGTGCCCAATCTTTAACTTCCTGGCTGATGATTTTAGATTTTGCTTCAATATTTTAATGTGATGTTTGTTTTTTTCTTATGCTGCCATTGGTTTTATGAAATGCACCTGTTCATCTAGCCACAAAAAAGCCTAACAACCTGTTACAACCACTGGCATGTGTTCAGTTTTCAGGAATTTTGTTCAGCTCCTTTTTCAAAAAAACAACATAAAAAACATGGGGCTGTTGATTATCCTGCTGCAACATAATGTCTCAGGATCTCCTCACTGTATATTTTTGCATTCGAAATGCCATCAATAAGATGCACCTGAATTTTTTTTTTTGTCCATAATATAACCTTGGTCCCACCATAACTCTACCGCCACTATGTGCTACTCGATCCACAGCATTGACTTGATTTAACCATGAAGAAAATGCCTCTCAAATGTGCCGGACACCATCAAATACAGACCCCGATGAGAATGAGAAGCATGCAGATCAGCTCCCCAGTGTGACGGTTTCTGACAGTTTGTGCAACATTTTTTTGGTTATGAAAGCCGATTATTGCAGCAGCTGTCTGGACACAGACGATCATCGGGTTGAACCTGTGGGATGCAAAGGTCCTCATTCTGGATGCATTTGTGAGGCCAGTTGGATGTGCTGTCAAATTCTCTGAAATGCAATTGGTAGAGAAATTAATATTCATTTTACGGGTAACAGCTCAGATGAACATTGAAGCAGTCAGCATGCTAATTGCATGTTCCCTCAAAATTTGCAACATCTGTGGCATTATGCTGTGTGATCAAACTGCAAATTTCAGAGTTGCCTTTTATTGTGTCTAGTCTAAGACACACCTGTGCAATTTTCATGCTCTCTGATCAGCACCTTGATATGCCACACCTATGAGATTATCTTGGTAAAGGAAAACTGGTCACTAACAGAATTAGACATATTTGTGAGCAATATTTAAGACTATTGGGTATTTTGTATACATAGAAAATGTTTCAGATCTTTGGTTTCACCTCATGTAAAATGGGAGAAAAAGCCAACGACAATCTCCTGTGTCTGACTTGTTCCTTTCCCTCAAGGGTTTTTAGTTTGTCTATATGTATGTGAACCTTTTTAATTTTAATGAATGCTAGTGTACTGACTGATCTGGTGTGATGTGGCATGGTTGCATCATACTTAACTTTTCTGAGGAGTACTGCTACTCCTATCTGCTGCCCTTACGCATTGATGACTGGACGTCACCTCGCACTAGAGGGTGACAATTTTTCGGGATTCCCACGGGTCACGTGATTCTTGCAGGATTCCCGCGGGACTGGAGTCAATTTCACTGCGGGTAACGTGATCGGGATGGGACAGGAAATAATCCACGGGATCGGACGGGAAACCGGATATTATAAATTCTTTTAATTTTATTTTTACATTTATCTTGTCAGATATCAGGGAATTAGCTTTATAAAACCATACTGGGATGCGGTGCCAATGTGTGTGGTTATTAACTCTGCTGCAAAATGCAATTCAAACGGGTCTACTATACTACTACACTGCACGTACCAAAACTGAAACTGCTACGTTGGTAAGCATATGATATTTGACTGAAAATGCGTGTATCTTAATAGTTTGGTAGTCAGACGAGTCGAGTCCATTCATGACGTGGTAAGGTGGCCAAACAACAAGAATGCAGGATATGGTTAAAGACGGCGGATAAAGCTAAATAGATTATCTTTGATACTGTGCTACGCTATGGTTTAAAGGGGGGCGGGGGGAGCGAGCGCCATAGGAGGTAAATTACTAATCTACGGGATTCGGGACGGGACGGGAGTCTTTCTCTCAGGATTTTTTCGGGACAAGATTTTTTTTGGGGGGCTGTCACGTGATCGGGACGTGATGGGAGTATTTTTTGGGGGACGGGACGGGAGTGACAATTGATTCCCGTGTCACCCTCTACCTCGCACATCTCTCTGGTTCATCTTCACCTCCTCCAGGACTAGCCCCTTCAGTATCAGCTTACCAGCCATCACGGAACACAGTACAGTTAACAGACCCACAATGTTTCTCATTCCCCTTGGGAATTTCTGTCTTAATTCGCTGACTGGCTCTCTCCTGAGCTGCTTTTATGACTTTTGTTCGGTTGTTGCTTGAACCACGACAAATGGACCCTCCGCCTGCATCAAAGGGTCTTCAGTGAGAGGCTATTTCAGTTTCACTGCAACACAGACCGCTATAAGAGATCCTTTAATCAGGATGACAAATCCTATAACAAGTCCTTGAAGAATTCAATACTATGAGCTAAAACGGCACTTTATATCCTTGTGGGATTGATAAAGTTTTTTTAATTGAATTGAATATGAATTTGTCTTGATTAAAGTTTTACAAGCATATTTTAGGGACCTGGAGAAAAGTAGTTCTTTGAGGTGAAAGGTTGAATCCAAGGAAGACAGGCTTTACAAATTCTGTGTTGCAATAAAAACATTTTCAATAACGTTTTACGTTATGAAATATATTAAATGTATTATTTTAAATGTAAAAAAAAAGGTTTCCTTTAAACCTACTTTCATGTCATGCTCCTACCCCCTTTTAGTGTAGAAAAGAATAGCAAAGAAATAGGCAGGTGGACATAGTGTGAGAGGACAGATTAATCTGCCTCAGTGATTTTGGGAAAGGCTTCCTTCTCCTTCAGGGTTGGTGAACAAGGCTGAGTACCGCTTGCCTGCATACGCAAAGAGAGACAGATCCCACAGGGACAGGATAGAAAAAATGAGAGTAGAAGCAGGGTCGTGATAGTTACAGAGTAGTGCAGCGGCATGTAAACTGAGGGCTCATATGAATATCTTGGATGTAGTTGTTCCGCCATTATCCAAAACAGGCCAGTAAAATATGCTTTTCTTTGAAAAAGAAATTGTATAGTTTGCTAGCATCTTTTCTTGGTCAAAGCTGCATTAGAATAGAAATAGTGTAGTAATTAATCATGTACATTCAATTACCACTAATCTCTAAAGATTAAGTGAAATTGATTGAGATTTATTGATTGCAAACAATGCTTTTCAAACATCCTTATGTTTTATAACAGTAGAATTGCAGACACAGCTTGCTACTTTTCCTTAAATCCTGCCTGCATAAAATACATAGTATTATGAGCTTGGGGACAAACTGATACAGATGCATCATCACAGTTGGTGCTTTCATTTTGAATAAAGCACCAGTTTCTACATCTTTAAAATTACATTTTCCTTTAGCTTAGCCCAAAAAGTTCTTTTTTTAAGAGAAAACACTTTTTTCTCTGGGTTCCATGAGTTATTTAGCCACACGCTTTTAATGTTCATGCAGCAATTAGCAAAACCCTACCCTAGAGGTAGAGCTGAGTTTATGAATATGTATATGAAGTTTTACAGTATGTGGACTAAGAAATCTTAAGCAGAGTCACATTCAAAAACAGCTGTTAAACTCAATGCAAATGCATTGTTTTTATTTTAATATCTTTGTTTAAAGGGAGATGCACTTGTGATTTCATTATGTGTCATGTAGTGAGGATGAAGCTGTTCTATTCTGTTCTTCTCCATCCATCTCTACAATGTTGCTCACCATCAACAGCATATGAATGTGTGCGTGTTCATGGGTGAATGACTGAATGTAGTATCAAGGTCTTTGGAATCCTCATGACTAGATAAAGTGCTATAGAAGTACATGCCATTTGCCATTCAAGGTCTTTGAAACTCATTAAAAAATAAGTTACCCCAATGTATTTAGGTTATCCAGATTTTAACATTTTACCACACCATCTGTAAACTCATAATTTAATGTATGGCTTATAGAGTACACATATTTCTTTGCTCTCATTATTTAAATTGATTATTTTAATTTAGCATTTCTACTGTTCTTTTTTCTGGTGTGGTTTTTAAACAAAATCAGCTGCCTACATGGAAGTATCAAAAGGCTTCTGGAATATAGTTTTAAAACATAAATATTTCAAAAATGTATACATGGGTAGTAAAGCTATTTTCCCCAGAATACTTTATTCTGCCAAAAAGAATTCCACAAGCTTACTGAGACCTACAGAAAAAAAAAAAAATTGGTGGAGAAGGGACTTTATACACTACCTTTTACAAACTATTAGTAGGCGGGTCAACTTAAGATGTTTAAGGAGTAATAGACAGGAGTTATACAGCCTTTTCAAAATCTGGCCTACTACTAAAAGCATTTTTACATTATGAGTCACAATTACCCGGTAACTCACACAGGCACACACTTATCCAAGTTTTAAAAATTACAATTATTTCAGTTCATAAACAGCACCCAAAATTTGAAATCTTTCACTAGTTGTTGCAAAATGTCATACCAAGTTAATATAACACTTATACCCCTTTTCTGCTAGCATTGCTTTAGACCCGAACAGGTCAGTTGTGTTTCCATTACCATCTCATAAGAATGGCAGTGAGCGAGGAAATGGGTTGGCATAGCTTAACCAAAGCACCATCAAAAAGCAGTCACAAAGTAATCATGACAACACAGATATTCTCAAAAGTTAAGACTTTTGACTCACCTCACATCTCTTAGACATCAATCTGTTGATCCCTCCAGCTCCTGATCTGTGTTCTTCACGCCAGCACTGACCTACCCAGTTGAGAATTCGAATCTGCAGCCTTCCAGCTCGATCTAGCCTACTCCAGCTCTCTGATCACTGCTGCGACCTCCTGCTTCTCTACGGCAATACCGCCTTCTTCCTCCCTGACACCACAGGCTTGCAACAGCTTCTCTTTCCTGTCACATGCTAAGTTCGCCTACTAAATCAGCCATTTACAATTTTCTGTTAAATTTTCAGATTCTTTGAGTAGCTGCAGCCAGTATCTCATCCTCTCTCTTCCCTGTTCTTTGAGTAGCTGTGGCCAGCATCTCATCCGCTCTCTGAGGCCACCATCTCATCCTCCTTCTCCCCCTCTCTTTGAGTAGCTGCGGCCAGCCTCTTGTCTTCCCCCTCCCCCCCGCCCTTTAAGTAGCTGCGGCCAGCATTTTCTTCTCCCCCTTTCCACCGCTGTTTGATTAGCTACGGCCGGCATCTCATCCGATTCTGAAGGATTTTTTTTTATATGGAGCTACTTAAGATAAAGAAAAAGAAAACATTCTCTGAGACTCCGAATATTTAAAATTTTATGGAGAACATTTCTGATTTTGGTGCTTTTATTGTTGTTACATTCTGAGATATCACTTCAAACATACAACTTCAGACCAGTCAGCGGCAGGTAGGTAGGAGTGGGAGGGATATCATATTAGTGAACCATTCAGTCCATAGGTGGGCATGTTGGGTTGCTTCGGTACACTTGAAGAGGTTGTCCAAAGAAAGGGGTCGGCTCGGAACTGAAACAGGCAGTGGAAACAATTATAGATTGGCCTACTTTTTACTTCTACTTCTTACATTTTACAGCAATTATCAGTACTTTCTAGTCCTTACATTTTAAAAATAGTCTTGTTACTTCTGTTAAAAAAAAATTAAACGCAAAAATTCTATCCAAAAAATGCACTTAAGTGAATAGACTTTGACTGCGGTTTGAACATAATTTAAAAAATCTACCATTCTGGATACATAAAAAACTCCGCACACAATTTTCACGTTAACCAAATATTTTCTGTATTTGTCAGGTTAATTAATATAGTGGCAGAAAAATCTGAAGGCAGCTCATCATTTTTGACAGATTACAATTTACACCCCTGCCTATTTGGTGCAGACATGCTGACAGTTTAAAATGTTCTGAACCGCTTATTCCTCAAGGGGTCGCGGGGGGGCTGGTGCCTATCTCCAGCTGTCAACGGGCGAGAGGCGGGGTACACCCTGGACAGGTCGTTAGTCCATCACAGGTAACTGAATCAATAATAGTGAAAAGATTCCCATATAGACATCTGAGAATCATCTGAAACCGATTTTGGAAAAGGCTTTGGAACATGACTTTTACTGATGCGTTTGGTTAAAGACTCGCTTCATAGAGCCCGGTGTTAAAAAAGCACATCATGCCATGGCTTATTCTACTGCTGAAGCGATAGCAAGCTGGTTCGGATAAATTTTTTAGACTTATGATCAATCATTACTTCAATTGGAGTTTTTCATATATATATTAGGGCTGTCAAAATTAACGCGTTAAAGCATGGTCATTTAATTCATAGAATTAACGTGATAAATTTTTTAAAGCAAATTACACTTAAAAATAATACTGCCCTGTTGGTCTTGTAATTAAGCCCTCACCACATCCATTCTCCTTCCTAACCAGCCAAACTGCATCTGGATAGTGAAGAATTGTTGTGCAGCAGGACGTGTGTGTGCATAAATAACATCTGAGTATATTGTTATTATTGATGTATTGGCTTGAGTTGATATGATTAGTGTTCATAAGATGTCACTGGGAATTTTCCAACTATCTGGTTTGGATGTCAGCTCAGTCATAGCTCCCTCCCGGTGGGCTGTGGAAATAGTATAAATGCACCGTATTTATGATGCTTTATGCATGTTGGTTCACTGTACAGTTTCAATACCTTTCACAGTGAGTTAATGCTGAGTTGAATTGCAAAATTATTCAGTTAAAGTAATGTTTTCAGACTTAAATGACTGCTAACTAAGGGGTTAGGGAAAATAGTAAATATTGTAATTTGATTACTAATTCTATATTACATTTGATTTACGTGATGTTTAACACAGACTGTTGAAATCCAAATGTTAAGTTTATTTATATATTTTGGTTAATTCTACCTTAGGGGTTTGCATCTCCCTCCTCAATTGTTTGACAGGTATCCCTAATTTTTAAATACTAAGATTTTCATATAACATTATAGTCATTATAAGTAAAAAAATTAATGAAATAAAATAAGTCATGTTAAAAAAAAGTGTGTTTTTGGGGAGATGTGGTGCATCTTAAGCCTTTAACAGGATTTTTTTAAACTTACATTACTTTAATTTTATAGTTTATGTAGTTTTGAATCCAATACTTTTTTACTTTTACTTGAGTAGAAAACTTGACTTGATACTTCAACAGAATTGCATAGAAGTCTTTTTAAACCCTGGTATCTACTTGAGTATTGAATTTGAATACTTTTGACACCTCTATCTATACCGTCTATCGAACGGGGTTAGTATCTCTAGCAGTCGTCAGGCGAGATGATGGCACACCCTGGACACAGCTCAAAGAGTCTTCAAAGAAAACAAATCATTTCTCAGTGCGCTGCAAGCAGCAGAAGAACAGTACTAGGCCCAGCGGCATTAACACGTTCATCTAATGCACGGTGGCAGAATGCTGGCTTACGAAGGGAGATGACTACACAGAATGCTTCCTTCAATCAAACATTCCTTGAGGTGGTGGGAGAGATTCCACACACCATGACCCACAGACACCTGAAGCTGCATTTTTGCCTGTAAACTTTTTCAATACCTGTACAATAAAATTGTGAAGGCTAAATTATTTGTTTGCATTGTGATTTGTAATTTTTATCTGAACATACTCTGGTTGGTGGAATCATTAGTAAAACCTAAACATTCGCCTTCTTAATGTTAATAGCTTTTCACTGAAACAACTGGAGTGTTCTAAATTTCATAGACTAGTTAAACATCCACATATGTTGCAAGGACTTTACAGGACATTCATCTGAAAAAACAGAGAATACATATTACTTAAACCTAAATACATCATAATTTACAGTTTTATCTTGGGCTTCAGCTTATTTTCAGCACAATACAGCAGGCATAAACCTATCCTATAAGTGGTCCAGCTGGTTTCCTG
Organism: Apricaphanius iberus; assembly: GCA_028564705.1. Lineage (NCBI taxonomy): Eukaryota > Metazoa > Chordata > Actinopteri > Cyprinodontiformes > Aphaniidae > Apricaphanius > Apricaphanius iberus. Next base: position 261,286 of record JAPXFQ010002398.1, on the reverse strand, counting down.
TCTTTGACTTAATGCTGCTTTATGGCGTCCTCCAATCTCCTGCAATTCTCCAGAATATTTCTCCTTTTCGGTGTCTCTCAGTTTTGGAGTCTGACAAAAGCCACAGACTAAACATGACGTTGAAAATCACTGTTGTGTCCTCCGTTGCGTCTTATACCAACGTACAGCCTACCTACTTAAGCAGATCAGCAAACTGACTATCAGAACAATAACACAAGAATATCAAACTCTTCTCTGTTCTTGCGTTTTCTTTAATCCACATATGAAAAGTCCGGCTGCCAGTCTGTTGGGGCAGTGTGTGTGTGTAAAAAAAAAAAAAAAAAACTCTCTACACTGTGTGTGTGTGTGAATCAAAGAGAAACCCCAGGTTAGGCCACTTGCCTCAAACGGAAATACCAAAATCAAAAATAAGCTCTCGTTTTCCGTTTTTCTCATTTTCCTTTTGTGAACCAAAACGGACAATCAAATAAGGGTTCTTGATCAGTTTTTTCATTTGAAAAAAATATATTAAAAAATGAAAAACGACAGAATTTCCGTTTTTTCCATTTTTGGTTTCAAACAAAAGACGAACTGCCTGAATGTACACGGACCCAGAAGGAAACCAGATCAGGAGATGAGAAACACACAACCTTGGAAGGGGATTCCAGAAAACAGTTAAGTCTTTAGGTTTTCATGGAGGAACAGCATGGAAGCCTTCAGAAATTAACCTGGGAAACACAAGGAATATGTGTATGTCTCGAATGGAATGAGGAATCATAAAACTCTCAGAACATGGAAAGCAGGCTTTGGGACACCAGTGAGGTTAACAACCAGCCGCTGAATGGTTGCCTGCCTACTCCTAAAGAGGTTTCTGCAACTGCCTGATACAGACCTCTCTCTCCGTGCATCCGTGAGTTCCCTGAGGGTACTCCAGTTTCTTCCCACTGTCCAAAAACATGTGTGGGATCCTGTGTCTGTGTGGGTGTGTCACCTTCATTCTGCAGGTTGCATCAGGGCTGATGTGTTCCCAGCTGTGCCTGGTTGTTCCATGAAGGAGGAGCTTTATAAGGAGTGCGGTGACCTACAGCAGACGCCAGACGGTTATACGTCCTGAGTGGTAATCAGGTCTACGTCCAGCATCCCATTCAAGCTACTCTTAGTGTTGTTTCCTCACCTTTGACTTTTTCCCTTCTCGCAGTTCCGCTGAGTCCCCGCGTTTGGTCCCCAGCAAGCTGCTGTCGCTGCCTAGGTTGTCTGCGTCTCTCTGGTGCTCCGTCAGTCTCCCACGCACCAGTCTCAGGAAAGCTCCGACCTTCCCCCCTGGGTTCCTTCGGCTCTTCCCCTGCCTGCTCACCCTCTGTTTCCCTTAGAAGGAAGGGAATGTTCAGGATCTCACCCGCACAGCTCTTTTCCAACCTCCGCCACGGACCGGACCCACCAACCCCCTCCTGACAGCTGATTCCCCTTCAGCTTGCAAGTAAGAGCTCCCCTACACTCACACCCAGCAATATTCACGTTCCCAAGTTTGTCTCACTCACCAGTCCAAAACCCCATCCAGGAACGAGCTCCCCAGAGTTGCGGAACTACTCCCGGTGCCGGATCCCTTCTCTGCCAGTCACCTTTCAATAAAAGTTTGCTTAACTGTTCCTCTGTGTTTGCGTCAAGTGTGTGCGCTCTAGAGTCACTCGGCAATCATGACAGAACCGTCTGGCCCCCCTGACTCTGCTACGCACTTGCGTTCAGCTCTTTCAGAACAGGGAATACTTCTGGGTCGGCACGAAGCTGAGTTGCAAACCATGTCCCAGCAGCAGCAGACTCTGCTCCAGATTGTCAGTCGTCTCTCAGAGCTCTTTGAGGGCCTAAACGCACGTCTTCCCGCAGCTCGACCTGCTCCCGCAGCTTCCAGTCAGACCACACCGACCTCCTCGGTCTTCCGGGAAGCAGTTTCGCCTACTCCGGAGCCTTATTCTGGTGATTTAGGCAGGGCCAAGGGTTTCCTTCTTCAGTGTTCCCTCGCGTTTGAAAGATCCCCTCACTCCTTCCGAGATGATGTGAGCAAGATATCCTATATTATTGCTCTTCTTCGTGACAAGGCTCTACAGTGGGCTGAGGCAAACTATGATGTGGGTACCCTCTCCCACGTAACTTTTGCCACCTTCATGGAGAAATTCGAGCGTTCTTTCTGCCCTAAGATGGGTGAGGAAGAAGCCGCTAAGAGACTGTGGAGTCTCAAGCAAGGCAGTCGTTCTGTGGCCGAATTATCAGTGGACTTTCGCATTCTTGCAGCCGAGTCGGGTTGGAACGACGCAGCCTTAAGAGCTGCTTTCCAACACGCTTTGGGAGAAAGGTTAAAGGATGAGCTAGCTTGTCGGGACGAGCCAGGCTCCCTCGACGATCTGATTGATCTAGCCATTAAAATTGATTCACGAATCCGGGAAAGATCCAGAACTAGGCTTACCAACTCTTTCAGTCCATCTCCTCGGCGTCCTTCGGGGAGTTCTGAGCCACGCCCCCTATCGCGCCAGCCGTCACCCGAGCCGATACAGATCGGCAGGGCTCGGCTTTCTCCGGCCGAGCGGCAACGCCGTATGGAAGGCGGTTGTTGCCTATATTGCGGTTCACCAGACCATTTCATTTCCTCTTGTAAAAGACGCCCAAAAGACAGAGCCCAACAGTAAGACTGGGGGTGCTGTTGGGTGAATTTAAATTAAAGAAACTCCTCCGATTAACTTTACCTGCCATCATTCAGACGCAAGATTCCCAGTTTTCTGTTAGTGCTTTGGTCGATTCAGGCTCTGAACAGAACCTTATCAGCCCAGAGTTAGTAAGACAAAACAACATCAAAATCGAAAGACTAACTCATTCAATTCATGCTTCCGCCCTGGATGCAAGTTCCTTGGCAGCAATGACCCACCGCACTCTTCCAGTGACCCTTCTAGTTTCTGGTAACCATCAGGAACGTGTTTCTTTTTTTGTTTTTCCCTCTGAAGATTCGCCTTTAGTATTGGGGTTTCCTTGGTTACGAAAACATAACCCATCTATTAACTGGACCGGGTCCAGTATTGAATCCTGGAGTCCAGCCTGTCACCGATCATGTCTCCTTTCCGCGGTTCCTTCTTACAAGGAGACCTCCCCTGAGTCTTCTAAGCCTCCCGAAGCCCCTGATCTCTCGAGCGTTCCCCCAGTTTACCATGATCTCCATCGGGCCTTCAATAAGGCTCAAGCCCTTTCACTACCACCCCATCGTCCCTATGACTGCCCCATTGACCTCCTCCCTGGGGCCCCTCTCCCGTCCGGTCGTCTGTTCAACCTGTCCCACAAGGAACGGGAGGCCATGGCGGCCCAAATCGCCAGTTCCTTAAAGGCCGGCATCATCCGTCCTTCCACCTCACCCCTTGGAGCTGGATTCTTTTTTGTTGAAAAGAAGGATAAGACACTCAGGCCATGTATTGACTATAGAGCCTTAAATGCCATCATCATAAAGAACAAGTATTCCCTCCCACTCATCGCCTCGGCTTTTGAGGCCGTTCATGGTTCGTCCATTTTCACCAAGTTGGACCTGCGGAATGCATACCACCTGGTCAGGATCCGAGAAGGCGATGAGTGGAAACCCGTCTTTAAGACCCACATAGGCCACTACGAGTACCTTGTAATGCCATTCGGCCTGACCAATGCTCCTGCTGTCTTCCAGAACCTAGTAAACGACATCCTTCGTGATTTCCTTGATTTATTTGTCTTTGTTTATCTTGGTGATATATTAATTTTCTCCAACTCTCTCCCAGAACACAAGAGGCACATTCGTTTAGTAATCCAGCGACTCATGCAGAACAACCTGTTCATCAAGGCGGAAAAATGTGAGTTCCACAAACGTTCCATAACATTTCTTGGCTATGTTTTTGAGGGTGGGCAGGTGAAGGCGGACCCAGAGAAGATCCGTGCAGTGCAGGAGTGGCCTACCCCAACATCACGAAAGCAGGTTCAACGCTTCCTGGGCTTTGCTAATTTTTACAGGCGGTTTATCCGTAACTTCAGTGTCATTGCAGCCCCCATGACAGCTCAAACTTCCACCAAGCGAGCCTTTGTCTGGACTGAAGAGGCGGACCAGGCTTTTAAAACCCTTAAGAAAAGGTTTGTGGAGGCACCCATCCTCATCCACCCAGATGTTCGCTCACAGTTCATCCTAGAAGTTGATGCCTCTGACTCGGGGGTTGGTGCAGTCCTTTCCCAGCGATCTCCTTCTGACCAAAAGCTCCATCCCTGCGCCTACTTTTCTAAGCGTTTCTCCCCCAACGAGAGTTGCTATGATATTGGCGACCGGGAGTTGCTGGCGATTAAACTCTCCCTCGAGGAATGGAGACATTTTTTTGAAGGCACTGAACTTCCTGTCATAGTCTGGACGGACCATAAAAATCTGTCCTACCTGCAATCAGCCAGACGCCTTAACCCCCGCCAGTTTCGTTTGTCCCTTTTCTTTTCTCGGTTTAATCTCAATATAACATTTAGACCCAGAACCCGTAATGTCAAGCCTGATTCCCTGTCCCGTCAGTTCTCGTTGGACGAGTCCTGCGAGTCTCCCACACCCATTCTTCCCCCCTCCTGTTCTGTGGGCAATCTCACCTGGAACATCGAGTCTCTCATCCGTAAAGCTCTGGCTGCTGAACCCGACCCTGGAGGGGGGCCTCCCAACAGGCTTTTTGTCCCCACCGCAGTCCGTTCCCAAATTCTCCAGTGGGCCCACAACTCGAGGTTTTCCTGTCACCCCGGGGCGAGCCGCACTATAGCGCTCCTCCGCCGGTACTTTTGGTGGCCTGGTCTCAATAAGGACACAGTTGGGTTTGTCACTGCTTGCCAGGTCTGTAACCGTAACAAGAACACTCACCGTCCTCCTTCAGGATTACTTCAGCCCCTCCCCATTCCTGCTCGTCCCTGGTCCCATGTGGCCCTTGACTTTGTGTCCGGTCTTCCAGTCTCTAGAGGAAAGTCTGTTATTTTGACGGTGGTGGACCGCTTCTCCAAGGCTTGCCATCTAATTGCGCTTCCTAAATTGCCCTCTGCTACTGAGACCGCCAGGTTGCTCTTCCACCATGTGTTCAGGATCCACGGTACTCCATTGGAGATCCTCTCCGATAGGGGCCCGCAGTTCACCTCACAAGTGTGGAGGAATTTCTGCCTCATCCTCGGAGCTCGCCCCCGCCTCAATTCGAGGTTTCACCCCCAGACTAATGGCCAGTGTGAGAGGCTGAATCAGGAACTGGAGAATGCTCTCCTTTGTGTTTGTGCCACCAATCCTGCCACCTGGAGTACCCACCTTCCTTGGGTGGAGTACGCCCATAACACCCATGTTTCAGCTGCTACTGGTCTTTCGCCCTTCGAGGCCTCGTTAGGGTATCAGCCGTCCCTTCTGCCTACCTCAGTCCCTGAGTCAGTTAAGCCATCAGTCCATTCCCACATCATGGCCTGCAGGAGGATTTGGTTTCAGACCAGGGCAGCCCTCCAGAGGACGTCGGCCCAGAACAAGAGGTACGCTGATCGGCAGCGCCTTCCAGCACCCGCCTACACACCGGGCCAGAGGGTCTGGCTGTCCGCCAGAGATTTTCCCATCAAGGGCGGCTCAAGGAAGCTATCCCCCAGGTTCCTAGGGCCTTTTCCCATTGATGATGTGATCAGTCCCTCTGCATTCCGTCTCAAGCTCCCTGTTCACCTTCGGGTGCACCCGATTTTCCATGTTTCACGAATTAGACCGGTCCTCAATAGTCCTCTGTGCCCCCCGGCCGATCCCCCTCCTCCCGCCCGGGTTGTGGATGGTTTCCCAGCCTACACCGTTCGCCGTGTCCTGGACGTCCGCCGTAGGGGGCGTAGTCGCAAGTACCTAGTGAACTGGGAGGGTTACGGCCCTGAGGAGCGGTCTTGGGTACCTCGGTCGGCCATCCTTGATCCCTCGCTCATCTCAGACTTTGAAGGGTCTGCCTCCTCGTCTTCTGGTCGGACGCCTGGGGGCGTCCGTTGAGGGGGGGGGGGTCCTGTGGGATCCTGTGTCTGTGTGGGTGTGTCACCTTCATTCTGCATGTTGCATCAGGGCTGATGTGTTCCCAGCTGTGCCTGGTTGTTCCATCAAGGAGGAGCTTTATAAGGAGTGCGATGACCTATAGCAGACGCCAAACGGTTATACGTCCTGAGTGGTAATCAGGTCTACGTCCAGCATCCCATTCAAGCTACTCTTAGTGTTGTTTCCTCACCTTTGACCTTTTCCCTCTTTGCAGTTCCGCTGAGTCCCCGCGTTTGGTCCCCAGCAAGCTGCTGTCGCTGCCTAGGTTGTCTGCGTCTCTCTGGTGCTCCGTCAGTCTCCCACGCACCAGTCTCAGGAAAGCTCCGACCTTCCCCCCTGGGTTCCTTCGGCTCTTCCCCTGCCTGCTCACCCTCTGTTTCCCTTAGAAGGAAGGGAACGTTCAGGATCTCACCCGTACAGCTCTGTTCCAACCTCCGCCACGGACCGGACCCACCAACCCCCTCCTGACAGCTGATTCCCCTTCAGCTTGCAAGTAAGAGCTCCCCTACACTCACACCCAGCAATATTCACGTTCCCAAGTTTGTCTCACTCACCAGTCCAAAACCCCATCCAGGAACGAGCTCCCCAGAGTTGCGGAACTACTCCCGGTGCCGGATCCCCTCTCTGCCAGTCACCTTTCAATAAAAGTTTGCTTAACTGTTCCTCTGTGTTTGGGTCAAGTGTGTGCGCTCTAGAGTCACTCGGCAATCATGACAACATGACTGTTAGGTTAATTGGTCTCTTTAAATTGCCCTAAGTGTATGTGTACATGGTTGTTTATCCCATCTGTCTCTGTATTGCCTTGCGACAGACTGGTGACCTTTCCAGGGTGTACCCTGCCTTTGGAGATAGGCACCAGTCCCCTAAACACTTGAAGGATAAGCAGCAGTGATAATGGATGGATGGATGAATGGAAATAATAATTTGCTCGATGTGTGATGCATGATGTGATTTCTCTGTTCAGATTTTTATTATTATTTATATATTTAAAAATATTGGTTTATGTAAGTGTTTAAAAAAATGACGGGTAAAATAAGATTATGAGATTTTTTTGACCCTGTCAAAATGACCCAACAAAAAAAAAAAAAGTTGCATGCCCTCTGAATAACTCATAGAAATATGAGAGAAAAAAAAGTGCTGCAATCAGAAAAACCATTCCCTTATCTGCTTATTAGTTTGCTCAATCAGGAAATATTTCTGGGATTAATAATGCTATCATTCTTATTGAGCAGTTGGATGTATTTTGATCACAGCTGAGTGCCTTTTCTGGCTGTAATTATTTTCAGTGTTTACACTCTTTATAATAATTTAAGATTTATCCTGTTACCTGTTACTTAATCCTGTTATGTACAATTAGTTAGGCTAAGCATAAGATAATAGATTCAGTTAGTTTTCTTAACAGTAATTTCTTTTCTTTCACCCTTTTCATGGAACTTGACTGTGTATGCCTACATTGATGTTGGATTACCACAGCACCCTTACCTAGTATTCTTACCTATGCTTTGCTGTGTGTGTGTGAAGGTAGGTGTCAGTCCTTGTGTGGGCTGTGTATGTGTTCATTCATGCAGGTGCACACATGCCATCTGTTTGTGGAAGATATGCCACACGTTTCTCCTGAATGAAAAAAAAGTTGACAACACTCAACAGCATAAAAAGCAAAGGCATAACACTGAAAATATATATAAGGAACATGAGAAACTTGTGAAATAAGAGGGGCTCAAAGAAGAGCTACAGAAGGCTTGGAAGGTGACGGTGACCGTAGTAACCGTGATAATCAGAGACCTTGGGTTGTGACCCCCAAACTGGAGGAATGTCTTCTGCAGATTCCTGGAAGAACCTAAGACATCTCAGTCCAGAAAAGTGCAGTACTTGGAACAGGAAAGACACTGCCCGGTACCCTCAGGCCTCTGCTGAAAGCTTGTAATAGAGAAACCACCCGCAGAGGGTTAGAGGGGGGTTTATAATATCAATATGGAATCCTAAAAAATTAATAAATTATGATTTCAGTCTATACTAGTATTTACTTGAATACTTGAAATTAGGATTTTAAGTTTTGAAAGTGCTTTTCTGTGTTTAAGTCTCTTGAAGATGAAAGGGAATATATATTATTTGGTAGGCCAATGGATGCTGCTGAAGTCTATCCCTTGATGTGCTTCTGCAGCCTCGGATGAGATTAGGAAAAGCTCTCAGTTAATATTAAAGTGCACTACACATGTTTTTTTGTGTGGGTCCATGTGCATGTTCTCGTACAACAGTGAATAAGATTATAGTAAAACAAACAGACTCCTCTCTTCAGACACTGAATTTAGGATTTCTTTGCTCCCCCATCCGTCCCTTCCTCCTCCTCTTCAGCTGCCAGTGTCAACGTTCTGGATCAGTGAACAGGCCAGATGGCTGCAGAACACAGTCCCCTCTCTCCCTTCGTTCTTTCCTTTTCCATACTTCTCACCAGAGTTCTTTTAAAGCGGCCCCACCAACTCTTTTTCTTCTCTTTTTTATCTCTTTGTATCCCCCTATCTGCCCTCACAGACTTCTGTTTGTCTCAAGGCACAGTGGCAAAGGATTCACCATTCTGAGTAGCTCAGGGTTCTGCTGTCAAGACTTTCTCAAGCTCAACTTCACAAGCCTGGAGGTTGTGTGTCTCGTTTGTAATTCCCCTAAGAAATCACAGAAACTTATCTAATTTCTCTATTCATCGTACAGAGATTCAAACACAAAAGTCGTCACATCTGGCAGGAGAAGTAAAGAGGGGAATCAAAAAACCATCTACAAGTCAATTCTTTGAAAGCTTTACAGTATTCCACTGTTAATAAAGACATTTTAATATTTCCAGTATTTTAGACAGCTGGGGTCTTATTTATAAAGCTTGCTTACGAACAAAGCAGGGTTTATAAACCGCCACTTTCTACGCAGACCCAGTGCCAGGTCACTTTAACTGGGGGCCATGTGTTAAATATTACTGGGTCAAGACTACATTTCATCACACCCTTTCTATGTATAAATTCATATTATACATAATACAAAAGCTGAGATTCTTTCAGGGGAGGGCTGGCCAGTGAGGTTTGGGAGTTTTCTTGAACGACTGGTCTGTTCTAGATAGGGGGTTAGAAGGTTTGTTTTTGTACTCCAAAAGCTGGAGTGGTTCAGCCACTGTCATGACCCTGCTGTGTCTTCCTTTATAGAAGATCATTTAGGGGTATGTACCTGAAAAACAAATATGTGTAACAACTGAGACAGTCGGAACTGGGGCTCGAACTGGCAACCCTTCAATTAAAAGACCAACTCCCGACTCCTCAGCCACGGTTGCCCCAATAATCTTTGTAAAAATAGGAAGACTTCATGAGAAGCAGTGTGTAAAAAAAACAACAAATAGAAAAGAAAGAAACATGTCCTTCTTCTTCCATATTTAAAAGTTGTTATTTCTGTTCCTCTGGGCACCATTTTTGCACTGATCAGTGATGCTACTAGCAGCTGAAGCTGTCCTGATAGGCAGATGTCTTTACGTGATTCCTTAAAGGGCCAATATTGCATGGAGCCACAGCAGCTGAGAGGAGTGGGACAACATATCCCTTCAGAAAAAGATCAGATTAAACTTCACTGGAGTTTTGATAGTGCAAACACACCATTTGTAAGTGCAACTGATGCAGCTGCGTGTAAAATTAGTACTTCTCATTGCTGCATTTGATTTGGCTGTCAGTTTTTTCGATATGGTATGCTATCATGTCAGTACCTCTCTTCTGCTTTGAAAGAAAGCCCAGCTAACCTCCACAGTACTTCGCCTCAGTGCCAGAAAGTTTGAGATAACCTATTAAAGGGAAAGAAACGTTCTCATCCACAACCCTCCAAGCTTCTGGGCTGAATTTCAAGACCATCCTATCCCTGGTTATAATTAAAATTATATATGCTATCAATGATTTAATCATAGCATTTGTCAGATCAAAAATTAAACAGAAAGCATATACATGTTTAGCCTCACTAACAGGATTACGCAACAGTCAACCCCCACCCCATCTCTGAACTGAGAACTGAAATGAGATTCTGAATGAAAATAGGTTTTGGCTTTGAATATCTAGAGGTGCCAATAAGTATGTGTTCTGCTATAATTTAGTTTTAATTTGCTTTTAATAGTTCACACTTTGTATTTTTTTTTTCTTATCTGTTTCAACACTGGGCTGCATGGTGGCGCAGTGGTTATCACTGTTGCCTTGCAAGAAGATTGTGGGTTCATGTCCCAGGGTCTTTCTGCATGGGGTTTGCATGTTCTCCTCATGCAGACGTGGGTTCCTCCCACAGTCCAAAAACATGACTGTCAGGTTAATTTATTAATCTAAATTACGTGTGTGTGCATGATTGTTTGTCCTGTCTGTCTCTCTGTGGCCCTGCGATGGACTGGCGACCTGTCCAGGGTGTACCCTGCCTCTTGCCCATTGACAGCTGGAAATAGGCACCAGTCCCCCCACTTAAAAAACTTTAGCCTACCTGCCGAGTAGGAACTTGGCGACGGCGGAATCAATGGGGAGCCCAACCTGTGATGTCAGCACACGCCATCATTATAAAGAATCTCCTAACACTACTCCAGTCTTGGAATGGATAATGGCATAGCTACAGATAAACCTGTGAGAGTGAGCAAGCGCATGCAGACTCTCAGGATGACTGACAATTAGGAGGAGCAATAGTGTAGATGATCCACCCAGAAGAAAAGTATCCTCCACAATACCTTTAACTGATACTTCAGAATAACTGTAATTCCAACTCCTAAATCCCTTCTGTCTGTATTATCAGTTTATCATATGTGCTTGCGTTACATTTACTGGTATAGTAAAATAAAATAACTATACATTTTCTTGGAGGAAGAAACAGAAAAAAACTGTGTGTGGGTTCACAGTGGCCCTTGTTTTATTATTTAACTATTTTTAAATCAATCTAACTCACTCTAGGCATTTTGCATTATTGGGTGGTAGCCTGGGATGGTATCAAATTCCAGACCTGAATTATTTTCCCAGTCCACCCCTCAATCTGGTAGCTGTAGCTCAGTGACACAGTTGTTGGCCTGCGACACAGAAATTGTGGGTTTGATTCCTGTTTCTGCCTGCTACATGCCGTTGTGTCCCTGGGCAAGACAGATCACATACATTACCTACAAAATGGCAGCTTCACTTCTGTCAGCCTGCCTCAGGCCAGCTGTGGCTACAATCATAGTTTGGTTTCCAATTCAGTTTATTTATATAGCGCCAATTCACAAAAGATGTAATCTCAAGACACTTTACAAGAAAAGTCATTTCAATACAATCATACAAACATTCAAATCAGTTAAAAGTTTTCTATGTAAGGAATCCCAGCAAAAGGCATTGAGTCATTAACGTGATATTGTGCCCTGAACCTGCAGACTGCAACCACAACAATCCCTTAGTAATCCCTCATACTGAGCAAGCATATAACGGCGGTAGAAAGGAAAAACTCCCCTTTAACAGGAGGAAACCTCCCGCAGAACCTGGCTTATTATAAGCTTTGGAATTTCAAAATTAATGTTGTAATAATTTTGCCAGGATGTTATTTGAAAATTAAATCTTAAATTTCTTTTTTTTTCATTTTAATCAAGTTACAGAATGAGCAATGCTGAATTAGGGAAAAAAAAATATTTTGATTATTTTATTTTAATTTAATTTATGAGTCAAAAATAGCAGTTACAGTTTGAAAATGAAAAAGCATATTGTTAATCCATTTTAATTTGATTTATTTTACACGTATGCTTCCATAGGAGAAATCAGAGGAATAAAGCTAATGAGTAATACAATAAAGGTCTGTGAAAGGGTGGTGGTAGCTAGGCTTTTGTCAGAAGTGAGCATTTGTGAGTAGCAGTATGGTTTCATGCCAAGAAAGAGTACTATATTATGCAATTTATGCAGTGGTTAGAGGGAGCTGCATTGTATCTTTGTAGATGTAGAGAAAGCGTATGACAGGGTGTTGAAAGAAAAGCTGTGGTATTGCATGATATTGCCATCTGGAGTGGTAGAGAAATATGTTAGAGTGGTGTGAGATATGTATGAGAGCATTGAGACCGCAGTTAGGTGTGCTACAGGAGTGACAGAGGAGTTCAAGGTGGAGGTGAGACTGCATCAAGGATCGGCTCTGAGGCCCCGTCCACACTACTGCGTTTTCGTTTAGAAACGGAGAGTTAAAACGACAACTATCTCCGTCCACACTAGCGTTTTCCCTGCGTATTAGAATTGATCTCCATCCACATTAAAACGACTTAAAACGCGTCTCACGTGACCGTTCTTCAACACTGGGCATGCCTGCGCCGGTATAAACAGGAAACAGATTGACCATTCCTCAGCTGCTAGCAAAGACATCAAAGCCAGTAACGCTTGTAATTCGTTATCCATGTTGCAGTTTCTAACGTAATGTACTCCAGGCTGTTTTTGTATGTTATCTTCCGGGGACGGGTCATTCGAAGGGTGGCTGACGAATCAGGGAAGGATATGCCATGACCGATGACACCCAATCATAGAGCCGAGTGTGATCCGCTGTGTCATCGTTTCTAAACTTATCCGTTTTGGGTCTCCGTTTTTGCCGTTTTAGTTTGGATGGGAGGTGCAAATGTAGCAAAAGCTCTCCGTTTTTAAACAAAAACGCTGTAGTGTGGACGGGGCCTAAGCCCGTTCTTGTTTGCTTTGGTGATGGACAGGCTGAAAGGTTTGATTAGATAGGAGTCTCTGTTGGCTATGATGTTTGCAGATGACATTGTGATCAATGGTGAGAGCAGGGTGCACATGGAGGAACAAATTTGATTATGGATGTGGTGACGGAGCACATGAATTTAGCTGGTTTGAACGGAAAAGCCAAAAGAGAACAAGAAGAACACTTTTGCCTCACAAAAAGACTTAAAGAAATTCAATCAGGGTAAAAAAAGTTACATCCAAGCTATTATGCCATTGTGTAATCTTTTGTGAAAAACACTTGATCACAGCACATTGCTGACACAGGCTGAGCACTTCTGAAAGACCAAAATGCTAACTAATAGTGTGAATGCTGAAAATGATGGTGGCAATGTCTTTTACACAATATTCTAATTGTTGGAGTTTCAACTGTAGATGATCCATCAGTATAAACATCACAATAATGCTGAATCTAGTCTAAAATAAAATGTGTTTAATCTAGGTTGAGTAATGTGTCGTAGAGTCTTCCCATCACTAAAAAATTGTCTCTCTAAACTTTTTGAATCAAATGGGGCACAACAGGCCTCTCTCATGTGGGTGGACTTTTGCACAGGTTTTATCAGCCCTACTCTATAAAGAGCAATAAAAAGCAATTGCATTACTTAGACAGCCATCAATAAATATTAACTCATCATGTTTTGCATGCTGCAGCACAATTAGTTCTCACAGTAATTCTATGCCAAGCCCGAGTGATCAGTGTTATTTGTTCTTTATATTTATGTTGCATTATCTCAATTATTATGCTTGTTTATGGACACACCGACCCTGGAAAAAGGCTTTGAGTAACAACGAGAGGCAAATTGTGATTATGGTCTCAAGATAATTTAAAATCGAAATGTAATATGGGAAATGCTAAATAATTGTTAGATTGATGTAAATTAAACATATGTGAAATGGAAAGCGGTCATTTTTATCTCCATTTGACTGATTCTGTTTAAAAATTTGAGTGTGGCCAAGAAACAATCAGTGTACCATTTAGAATCATTTATCCTGAAAAAAGAGGTGTGCACCTTTGAGTCTGCTGTAAATATAAAGCCTTATTTAGTTTCTTTAATGTCTGTCTGTTGTCTGCAGTACAATAACAAATTAAGAAATGCACGTCTGCTTGCCCAAGTTAAGTGAATACAGATATTCCCAACTCTCATAAAGTTTTGGATGTATATCAGACAGCCAATTACAGTTTTACAGCTCTAACACTAGGACAGCTTTTCCGCAGTGATACTGCAAAAAAAGCTAATGTTTGTTCAGAACTGTTGTATCCAGATCAATACCTTTTTGAGGTGCAGCAGCATATGTCTGGTGCAAATGATGAAATACGTACAAATATGTGCAAGTAACAGTTCAGAGAAGTGCATCCCTGAGGCCTATCTCTCTGGAGCTAATTTCAAAATAACTATTAGGCACAAGGCCTACTAGTCTCAGCTGGAATTGGGTTTTAATTGGACTGTCCTAATTGGTTTATTGCACTTGGAGGTAGAATTGAATGTGGCAGAAAAAAATCTTGCTGTGAGGTGGCAAACTGGGATCTGAAAGGCATCAGCTAAGTGAATAAATTCGGATGTATTAGTTCAACCACAGCCTGACAGATATTTTGTATTATTAACAACTTCAGTTTGGTAGCATCCCTGTTTTGTGGTACATGGTTGCTGAGCTGTCTTTACAAACAAATCCCTGCCTTTGCTCAGAGACTTAAATTAATATATTGGACCAATGAGCCAGGCTGTAATTTGTTAAATGAAGGCTAATGTTGGGGGTGAGTTCCCTACTGACTCGGTTCACACTGAAGTTAAGTGGGTAATTTGAACAATCTTCCCAGATAGCAATGGTAACACCGAATCATAAACTTAGCTGTCCTTTCTCCAGGAGCCTTCGACCGTTTCATTATCCACAACGATTTAAGTCCTGACAGAATAACCTCTAATATCTTCTACCATGGCATAGGCATTTGACTCCACACTTTTTAGTCCCAGTATATAACTAAATAAAACAACAACTACTAATAAAAGAATAAAACGGATATAAAAGGGACATAAATTATACACAGAGGGTTGTGCAACTGCTATTTTTTAGTAGATTAATTAAAAGAAAAATTGCTGTAAAAATGTCTCATCAGATCAAAAGTAAAAAAAACAATAAAAAAAATCAGATATCAATTTCAATCAGTTATTTCCATAAGTGAAACTCTTGTTTTGTATTTTTTTAAACAATAACTGATAGTTCAACCTTTCATTGCTGTTATTTGAATGAATATGGCTTACATCAGATGAAAGCAGATGTAAGAAATTTGAATTTTATGTAAGACCGAGAAAACAGAATCATTAATATTGAAATGTAGTGGCCTGCATAGGAAATAGTGCTGACCTTATCTGGTGGTCCACCGGGGCAGTCAGAATCACATGGAGTTTAATCAGCAATGGAGATGACGATGGTCAGGAAAAGAACAGCTAACATTTTGGACTTTCTACCCTCAGGTTTGTACTAGAGAGCACCATTTGCAAAAAATCTTCCTCCACAGTAACTTTCACAATGTGACAATTTTCCCTGTTTGTGTCTTTCCCTGTGTCCTTAATTGTTCCCCTGCTGTCCTGAGTTTCCTTGATTGTCTCCCTGATTAACGTACCTATGTATTTATAACCCTCTGTGTTCTCTTTTTCTTGCTGGTTTGTCTTCATTGTCTGAGTCGTCATTTGTGATCTCCTATGTCAGATCTCTACTTCCTGAATATCCTTGCTAGGGAATCTAACCGTGAGTGCCTATTAAAAGAGTCCTTTACCATCTCCTCCTGACTGTATCTCAGTCCGTCCATATTCAAACATCACAGAAAAAACTAGCCACAAAGACTCAGCAGACTGGAAAAAAGACGAACCTTTTATGGCACCTGACTGGCGTTCTGCCCTCCTGGAGTAGGTCCACTGAGACATGAGATGTATCTGCCCTTCAATCTGTGGCCTTCCAGCTGCTGTCGTTGTAGTTGTCATTCCGATCCTACATCTCTCTAGGAGGGCAAGATCAGTGACCTACCCATGCTGCATTTACTAACATGTAATGAATCAGTTAATTCACATTACTTTGAAATATTTCCATCACAGCACATACAATGTTGTCCAATAAAGCTATATTCTAATGCAATGTCATCTTAAGATTTTTTGGGTTAGATTCATAAGAAAGAGATCCAACATACACAGACATAATCAGGACATGGGCTACTTCGGTCACATTCTCTGCATTAAAAGAGAACGTTAACCTTCCCTCTGCTGACAAGCTTTTTGGAAATGCTGACATTATCCTCCTGTATGACTGAGCAACCACATGATTTTACTGGGCCTTCCAGAGTTTAGAAGCTATAGTCATGAGGAAAATGACCCCAGATCTCACAATGTAAAAAAGATGAATGCCACCATAGAAATAGTGTCGGCATTCTGAACACCTGATTAATTGCATTAGTGCTTTACCCTGACCAACCAAGTGGTTATACTGTACAGTAAATGTACATACCTTTTGGTAGGCTGGCATTTTTTTTACTGTGATGACATTGATCTCCGCTGATTGGAAGGGTAAAAAAGAGCCCATGACAAGATGTAGTGATGTAATTTAGAACGTGTGTTAAAGTAATAAAATAGAGTCCCTTGCCCGGTAAAGTACTAAAGGTATTATGCTGTTTTAAATTTTCAGTAAAAATGAATTTTGTGCACTTAGAACAACATATATTTTGGGGTAGGCTATGTCTCTACCAGCTTTGCAAATTTAGAAACTGATGTTTCGGCCAACTCTTCTTTACAAATGTGCTTAGCGATCAGTCAAATTAGATGGAGAGTTTATTTAATCACTAAATTACATGTCTTACCACAGATGTACTGTTACATTTAAGTTTGGGCTTCAATTTGGCCATTTTAAAAATATGGTTACAGCAATTCTTTTTGATGCAAGCCATAACAATGTACCTTAGGCTGCTTATAGTCATTCCCTTACTAAAATGTGATCCTCCACAACTGTCAAATATTTTGAGGTCTCCAATAAGTTTTCTCCCAAGACTGCCTTGCGAAGCTTTCTTCATCTTTCTATCAACACTAACCACTTTTCACTACCATTTGAAGAAAAGATTCCCCATACCATGCTACCATGAGAGTGTTGTTTAGCCAATGTTGCTGAGCTGAAGGGTGCCTGGGAAAAAGTACGACCTCACCAGGGAGGCGTCCAGGAGGTATCCTGACCAGATACCGAGCCACCCAAACTAGCTCCTCTCGATATGGAAGAGCAGTGACTCTACTCCCAACCCCCCGCTGAATGAAAGAGCTTCTCATCCTATCTCTAATGCAGAACCCAGACTGCCTTAGAGCTAGGAGCCGAAGGTGTTGTGTGAGGTTGAGAGGTTCCGACTGGACATCACTTAACTCACCTCAACGCACAGCTCTTGCTCTGCAAACGTCTCCTTAGGAGAGGTTGGAATCTTTTCCGTACTGGAGTTGCCCTTGATGAGAGGCGCCGAACTGGTGTGTACAAACTTATTGCCCCCCATCTCAGTGCCTCAAAATATAATCCTTTCCATCGGAGGCGAAAGCAGCACGAGTCTGCCCTGTCACAGGAGCGTCATGTCGCAGCACTTTCCTAAATTTACGCGGCAGTCCTATTTTTTACACGCCACGCCTCTGAAACGTGTAAATTTCGACATTTTGGATAGGGGAAGACAGGAAGTCAGACGGCTCGGCATCCGGAAATTTTCAAAAAAAAAACAAAGGTGCTTATTTCCAGTAGCTTTACTTTACTACCTGTGCGACCCCATGAGAAGTCAGTAGGTCGCGGGAGGGTCTACACTACCTCGGACCGCCACTAACATTATTCTTTTGCACTTCGAGGGATTTTGTATATTCCCTGACATAACATAAACTTATTTGGCGAATGTAAAACGGACAGAACATAAAACACATACCTTTTGGAGCCATGTTGCAGTCTTTTTTTCCTGCTTGTTGTTGCATTTACTGACGAAACCACTCGTGATTTTGCTGAGTTTGCATGATTTCGGGCTCTCTCGGTGACAGCTGCTTCCCTGCTGCTACGTGCTGCTGACGCCCCCCGTGGAAAGGGCCAAGCAGCAGAATACGTGAGTAAAACGTGCTGCTCCTGTAACATGCTGCTGACACGTCCAGTGGAAAGCCCGGGTTAGGCTCTGCCCCAGCTTCCATGTGTCCTGTGTTACCTTCTTAGCTTCAGAACCAGTGGCGTCTCCTTAAAAGGGAGTTGTCCGGGCAAGTAGCTATTTAGATTGTTACTGGTAACCAATTTATTTTTGTCAGGTCCCACTCATGGCATAGCAAGGAAAAGGAGGCAGGCACACTTTTAAGAGCTTTACTCCTTATCTGCACAGCCACAGAACAGTTAGCCTCTTAACTTAGCTTTTTTTTCCCTGTTTTTAAACTCTCTCAAACACACACGCACACAAAAAGTCTTCTTCTACCTCACTACTCGGCATACTCAATTCTCTCTTCCCCCACCCCCCTCCCCTCCAACCAGGGCTAAACCTTTAACACTACCTCTACTCTGGCTAATAGTGAAACACATTTAACATTACTGCAGCACAACATTGGATTCCTGTGAATAAAATGGGTTTAGGTGAAGACCTGGAGACCTAGATGAGGTAAATAAACTGAAGGCTAATCTGAAGTCTGAAATCCTAACTAAGTGGTACCAAAGCTTAACAAAAGAACAATAGTGTTTAACACTTAACACAACTTGATACAGTAAGCTCCGTAAAGGATACTATTTCTTCTTTTTTTCTTCACCTGGACTGGGCAGCCATCCGCCTACACCCAGATTCAGGTTAAAGGTTCCATGTCCATCTGTTATGATGTTAATAGTCAATCCACTGACCAAATGAGTCAGGAGGTTGGTGGACAGCTTCGAGGTCTCACACGTGGCGTTGCTTCTCCCAGGGCAGCTTGTTCCTGAACTCCAGAAGTGCCTTCAGAGTCTGCGTCCACTGATCTGGCTTGGTTGGCCACGGAGTGCACTGGATCAGCTTCAGTAGGGGCCTCAGTCCCTGCCGAATCGTCCCAGAGGTCCAGGGTTCCATACTGAAAGGACCCCCTGGCTGTGGGCCAGTGGGTATCTTGAAAAAACCCAACTGTTGTCCAGTGGGGTCCTGGCATAACAAGGCTTAAGCTTGTCATGATGAACCAACTTAGGCTTTGACCATGGTCCCTTCTTTAGGCTGTAGACTGGGTTGTCAAATGCCGTGATGGCAAAGTAGGGGCCCTAATATGGCAGTAGAAACTTCCTCACTTTGTTCCTTCCCATTTAGGTGCCCTTGATCAGGAGCCACATGGCATCCCCCACCTTGTATTTCAGCTCATGTAAGTTCTTATAATACTGTTTCTTTGCCCTCTCTCTCTCCCCAGCCACTCCCTGGCCAAGTGATGTGAAAACTCTATTCTCGCTCTCTGTTGGTTAACGCACTGTGGAAGGTCTGACTGTCGGAAGGAAAACCAGCAACAAGGTCAAGAGGCTCGGTTATCTCTCTGTCGCTGGCACATGCACAAATAGACATCAAAGGGGGCTTGAGCACTATTGAAGAATAGTATATCTAAACATCAGGTCAGGAGTTCTGCAGCGCCCACCCCCCACCCCTGCGCAGTGCGGCGCACAACGGCGCGTATCATGTACACACACACCTGCAGGCAGCAGCAACCCCTCCCAGCAGTGTTTTACTTGGCTTGTGCTGAGGTGAGTGGAGCTGGTGATGAGCAAAAGATTAAACTACCAGTGCCTCGAATAAGGCTCGAATTTACTGCTGATTAGCCAAAGACAAATATTTAATTAACCTGTGTTTTACTAGCATGCATGCCTCATGAGCTACTAGATTAGCTAATGTGTAAGGGATAATCGCTATAAATTATCCCACTTATTACATGGCTACCTACCAAATAAATCATTATTTTTACACAAAATATTAAAAGGAAGTTTATTGATTTAAGTCTGATTGTATTGCTTCCGCTAAAGAAAATAGTACACTCCGTCTCTACGGTTAGAATCCTGTAATTCTGTAACAATCAATAATAATTCAGCCAAATAAAATGATGAATCTGGCAATGATGCTGAACATCCCCCTCCCTGACAGTGTGCAGATGTGGCACATTTTTTCCACAATTGAATTTTATCAGTCTTTTTTTTATTAATTCTTTGTCCCCCTTAATTTTCCTTTTATTGATGTTTGGGCGCTCTGAGATAGAGGTGTGGACTAGCTCGTTTTTAGTTAGGAGAGTTGTGCTACTTTCTGCTAGTAGAGTGCAGAAGCAACATGTTTGCTTAAGCAGGGGATGACTGGCGTAGTAATTACTTAGAGGAAGTGTGCCGGTCAGGTGATTAGGCTATAGGTTTTGTGTTTTTATGTGTCTTGTATTATTAATTTCCAATGGCTTGTCTTCAAACTGCATTAACTCTTAGGATTTTGCTATGTTTTAGTGTGTTTATCTGTGCGTTAGTCTGTTAGATGATGGGCATTCTGTCGGCTGTCTCTTCCTGATAAAACTAGGTAATTCTTTTCTATGGTCATCACATGCTCGCTCTGGATGAAGAATTGCTGCATTTAACACATCAATAGAATTATCTTTCCACAGTCACCACGTGCTAGATTAGGATTAGGATTGCTGCATATTCAGTGACTCACTGCAATCAGATGGGCTTCATTCAGTAAACAAATTTACTGTTTGGTGTGTAGTGGAAAAGTTATCTCAAGATTAGTTCTGTTTAGTGATTAGTAATTAACAGTAAAGGCAGCTGGGGAATATTCCATACTTCTGGAGAATCATGGACGTTTTCTCTACATAAGTGTAGCTGAAGGACTAATCATCATATAAAACATACACATACAAACGTGTCCATACCCTGCTGGAAAAAACAAACTACACTATAGTGGAGCCGGGCAATTATCCTTTTTGAAACACATTTGTTAGTAGGTCCAAACCATAATCATGAAACATAACCACAAACAACCTTAATTTTAAGCATATTTTAAAAATCCCAGTATAAACTGAAATCACACTAAACTGTATACTGGTAAAACAGGCACTTTGATAGTGCTTGTACAGTAATTGTTATTGTTTTAATTGGTAAGTAAAAGTCCAAAGCTCTATCCTTTTTACAGTGTTTCCTGAAATGTAACAGTCTTTTACACTTTGAAAAACCTATTTGTGATGATACCTGTTTACAGCAAAACATTACCTTTAAATTTCTTTCTCTATTTGCTGAGAGCAGTTAACCTTGAAATACTTTTTGAAACACTGGTGGAGAAGAGCTGCAAATTTTCTATCCACAGCATTGCGGTACGAAACATTTTCGAGGTCTATTCAAAAGCTGAGATGTAATCTCCTCTTCAGAACATTCAGACGTTTATAATAAAGCTCAAATCACCCTAAAAGCCAAAAGTATTACTTATTCAATGAATCCGGGGTGACATTTGTTTTACAATTTATGCCTTCCACCTTGTGTTACAACCCTGCTTAAAGCCGCAGTGCTGTTAATGAGTGATTCAAAATATTTTTTTTCTTACGTCTTTCCACATATCTCTTCCAGTCATTTTACATGTTGGAAACATATTTCATAAAGTTTTCTTGTTACTATGAATTTGTTTTTTGAAAATGTCTGTGAGTCACTTCAAAATGTTGTGATCCTCCTGACTTTCACAGCAACAGTCATTGTTGATTGTAGATCAATAATACACTTCATCTTGGTGTTGTGAAAATTTGTAATTTTTCATGCTTAATAAAACGGATTGATAAGTGACACAAAATAAGCAATACAGGGGCACACACAATGTTTCTCTCTTTCCTTAGGCATTAAAACATCTCACTCACTCAGTTCCCACATTCTACCTTCCCATCTTCCAACATACACTAACATACAGTCTTGTTGTTTTGTAGCTTGTCATTGAGGTATTTGCCGCAGTATTATGCCCATATGTAGAAATGCAGAGGCACACTGCAACTCATTATAATGTGCTGAAATACCCGGGGAAAGAGCTGCAGATGTTCTATAATATACAGCAGCTGCGAACCGTGTAAATAGGGTGTTGAAGCATCTTATAATTTGTAAGTAAAATTGATCTGAGGTGGATCACAGAACGGTAATTGCCTGAATTTGATGTTTAAAAAAGATGTCTAAAAACAGCATCATTTTAAAAATGCACCAGAAAGAGGAAACCAATTTCTGTTGACACTAAAGGAATAGCTAGTATTTTTATTAGATGTTTTTTTGAAACTTTGTAAATACTAATTCCTGTAGTACACACAAGGGCTACAGTCATAACTGTCATTAATGCCATAATTTTTTAGGAAGTGAAGACATGTTCAGAGTGGTGGTATGCTACCAGCTAATTAGACAGACCCATGTAGAATGATTCTAGTAAATTCCAGTTTGATTCTACTGAAATAAAATGTAATGAAATTCAGATTTTTAGCAAAATTTGGGAATGCTGCCGTCATCCATAATTAGGACCATTTTATACTTTCATATATTCATGGGTCAGACACAACACTCCCCAGTTCCGGAGAGTGTGCTTAGTCCATTCTTTGGGACTAGCACAGGGTCTGTGTCCATCATTCATGAACAGCAGTGTCTTTCTGTGGGGCATTTGTTCAAAAGTTCAGTCCATTTGCGGAATGGCAGGTGAAACAGTACATGAACGCAAACGGTTTAGTCCATTATCACAACGAAAACAAAAACAAAAAACGATATGGGTTCGATGATATGTGTCCCAGCATTCCCCCTAACTGTAAAGAGTGGAATTGCGGGGTACAGTCTTTAGAGCTACATTGGGTACATATATTCCAAATTGAACCCTATTCTGGGAGGAGCCGCCTGGGCGGAGCCTAAGTTAAATCATCCCATACAGTACATAAGAATAAATTGAGAAAACAATAGTAAAGGATTACATAATTAAGGTAATGAGCCAAAGGTAGTCGATTATGGAAAGGGGTAACATTAGGAGAGGGAGGTGTCAGATCGGCGACACTGGACTTCCATCAGGCACAGGTGTCCGTTTGCAGCCTTGGATTGGCTATGAACCGTGGTGTAATAAAGGTCATGCATCGATTCTAGCGCACGATAGTTTAACTTGCTTATAAGCTGTGTAGGCCATCACTGCTGCGATGACCCATCCATGCACCCTCCAGGACTCTGCTGAGGATGTAGAGCTGGTCCAGTGTTCCACGGCCAGGACGAAAACCACCACCCCGGTCTGCCAATCCAAGGGAACTGCCCCCGATGTCCACACAATATTGCAGAGCCGCTTTAACCAACATAGCCCTACAACATCCAGATCATATCATCATATTAGTGTTTTACACTTGATTGTTTAAAATGCTATCAGTCTTAAAATTTTTTAAATTGTTATTTAATCTTATTATCAACTGTTTATTTTAATATTTTAACTTCTTATTTTTCTTCCTTCCAGTGTTTCCTCTGTGGGAGCCCTCTGCCTTGGAAGCGGTGGTCGGCTGTGGTTGCCTGGGCACTCTTCAGATAGTGCTTGGTTGGAGGTGGGGGTCTTAGCATTTCCCTGTGCTGGGTTCCTTGGGTCAGTGCCTGATGCAGATGGCTCCCATGATGGCGTTTCCTGGCTCAGCTGTTCTCATCCCGTTTTTGCTTTGTTTACTGTTGCCCTTAAGTGTGTGCATGGGAGATGGGTCTGGGTGAGGGGTGTTATATTTGTGATATAGAGTTTTTATATTGGGTTTAACAAATGCTGATTGACTTTCATCTATCATAACCTTCAGTCCAATATTTGATCGATCAGCAAAAAATGTTCTAAAATTTTGTAATCGGTACATAATAGGGTGATAGATTTCCAATTATCCAAACATTGTAGATCTTTGTTAGGTTAAGGAATTAAAGTGATTATTCCTTGTTTCATGGTGTTGGAATGTTTACGTGTTAAAATGCATTCTAAGAATGCTTTAAACAACATAATTCTCATATCATTCCAAAAGAATCTATAAAATTCAGTATTGCCATCTAAACCAGGAGACTTCCCTGGGGACATTGTTAAAACAGCCTTATCTAATTCCTCAATCCTATTTTTTTCCATAAATTGTTTACATTTTGTATGAATGCCTTTGTTGTATTCCCTTATCTTGTTTAGAACAGATGAGTAACCTGTTTCAGAGAAATTAGATCTTTACAAATTGGAATTGGAAAGTTGTGTTTGGCTTTTACTTTCAGAAATCAACCCATTTATTTCCAATTTAGTTATTTTATTTTTTTAATTGCCCATGTTTTTTTAAAATAAAAAAATTGTGTTTTTCTCCCCTTCTTCAATCCAGTGAGCACATGAACATAAATATAAATAATACAAAGGCCCCCATAACTTTGTCTAAATATAAGTTATCTAGTTACCCTTTCAATTAATTTAGTTCAATAAATTCTTCAGATGACAGTTAAATTTTGGAGCGGGATTATTAATACAGCAGATGACATTAAAATGTTTTTGTTTTCTTAATTTAGATTTTTGTACTTGTGTCAATTGCTAGTTCTATGATCTTATTTTTTAACTCATTCCCATTTACTTACAGATGACATTCCAAGCTGTCAACTTCCACTATGAGCTGTCTGACATCACTGCAAAAAAAAAAATTCTTCAAAAGAGCGTTGTTGAATTTCCAAACACAAGTAAGACCGGGATCTAATCTTGAAAACTGTAAAGAAATTGAGAGAAATTGAGGGGTGAAGCAGAAATTTCAGATTTAATAATATAATTTATTAAGGAACAAAAACTAAACCAATAATTGAGTCTAGAGCTCAGACCATTCCCGCGCTGAACCAGAAATACCATAAAGTTCCAGGATTTCTAGTCCTCCAGTAATTAATCGAGTGTACACTGTTCATCAATTGAAAAATCAGGCCAGGAAAATTAAATCACCCCATTGTAATTTCCAAAAATTAACGACATCTTCAACAGAATGAGTTTCTTGTAAAAAAAAAAAACACAATTAGCTTTTTTGCACTTTACAACAAAGAACAACATCTTTTCGCTTCAAATAGTTTTCAAGCCCCATAGCATTTAAAGAAATAAAAAGCAATATACCTCAGATGTTCCTTGTTTTTTTATAGAAAAGACAAAATTATAAGATGTGTAGGAGTAAGAAAATGTTTCCTTAACTACAATCCAAATCTCTGCATTTTCTCTCTCGACGTTAAGCGGTTAAATTTAACATAAAAGTTTGGCATGAAGAGCTGAGATTACTTAGGGTTGATTGTTGATCAGGTGATATCCTTCTTTCAGAAAGGCTCTCTGCCCCCTCAATCTGGCATCTCGCACCAGCGGCCACAAATTTTCGAGGCTTCCATGTCTTCCTTGGAAAAATCCGCCTTAAAATGGATATGCATCTCCTGACATACCTTGGCATCCTTGGATCTTCCAAAACACCATTCTTCATTGAACTCGCCATTAATTAGATAATTATTGACCGTCGAGTGTTGTTCGATGTGGTGGGATCTCTCTTTTTTCACCCAGGTAATGCACAATGTCGACAATCTCACGAAGCCGCTCTACTGAGATAGGTATCACTCTTGTCAAAATGCCAATAACTTCACAGGTATCCTTCCAAAACTTTTCAGCCAGGCTGTTTTACCTCAGATTCCACCTCCTCTTGTAACAGGCTTGTTCTATCATGGATTGTTTCAGCCATTTGTCTCCTCTTGCAGCTTGCTTACCTTTTTTTACAGACCATCAATATGTTCCTTGTTCACAATAATAGGAGCTGTATTTTTTTAATCTGCTTTTCAAGCTTCATCAGGATTGCAGTCTGTGTATCCAATTTGACACCAGTGTATTCAACGCCTCCAGGATTGCATCACCAATAAACTTACCATAAGAGGTTTTGCTACCCTTCTTTTCCTTTTTAGAAAGATTGGATTTCATAGGGGTTTGCGCCAGATTGATTTTTCCAGCCTTTGACGTCTGCTCGGTAATTCCAGTATCGGCCATGCTATTTTCATCGTCGCTCGCACAGAGGAAAGCAGCCTGGTCATAGTAAAGGTCATCCATTTTAGCTAGCACTCAAGTTAGACAATAAAACTTTACATTAAGGTAAACAAAACTGTGCTTCGTTACTAGGGAACAAGTTAGGAGGTAATGGGTTATGAGCTAGAGACTAATGGGTAGCTAACCAGTACTTATTGGCGAAAACACCCACCGATCATACTCAGGGACTAAAGGTTAGTTATCTAAGGAACAAAAGACAAATGAATTAGGGACGAATGGGTAATTAACCAGTACTTAATGGTAAAAAAAAAAAAAACGACAGTCTTATCTTGATTAATGTTTAGGTGTCTAAGA
Organism: Apricaphanius iberus; assembly: GCA_028564705.1. NCBI lineage: Eukaryota > Metazoa > Chordata > Actinopteri > Cyprinodontiformes > Aphaniidae > Apricaphanius > Apricaphanius iberus. The sequence goes on along the minus strand of JAPXFQ010002398.1, from coordinate 235,215 downwards.
AACAGATGAGGAATGAATTGAGGATTAATGTATTGCCTGTGGACTGTCTTTTGTAAACTTCAATAAGGATGAAAGTGAAATCAAGATGATACAGCAGCACTACATCACTGTGACATGCTTTGCATCCTTATTAAAGTTTACAAGAGAGTCCACTGCAGGGATGTCAAACTGAGGGCCACATCTAGATTTTGAATGTCCTCAAAGGGCAGAAAATAAAAAAAACAAGCAATTGAAGTATTATAGGTTTGTCTGCATTCGATGAGAACTTTTCAAAATAAAATGTTCAACATCTTCCATAATGATGTAATCTGGCACTACACAAATAAAATCTGCAAGGCGAGGCAATTTTATTTGTATAGCACACTTTAAACACAAGGCAATTCAAGGTCCTTCACATGATTTTGTAACAAAGAACCCAAATATACAAAAGCATGAAAAGGAAAACACAGAGAAACAATAAAAACAATAAAAGACAACATTTAGCATTTGATTAAAACAACAATTTAGGATGAAAAAAAAACATTTAAAACTGATCTGATTTGACTGATGAAATATTATTTAACCACACAACTGTTATCTAGAAGTTCTAGTTATGTGAACCCCCTAGGGTTAAGAGGGCCACATAAATGCAAAAATGAGGGCCGAATTTTGCCTTGAGCTTGACACCTGTGGTCTACAGGCATAACATTAACCCCCATCCTTTCTGATCTCTAGATGACTGAGGTGGAATTGTCATATATATATATATATATATATATATATATATATATATAATTGCATGAACATGCATGCATATCTGGGTCGATCTTAAATTGAAAGATTGTGAGATAAAACTTGTTTTTCCATTCATGAAACTAGTCATTTATATAAATTAGAGAATTACAAATTGCATTTTTTTTTTACATTCTGCATATAAATCCATCAGTCATTTGAGCTCAGCCCCTGATTGTTGTATGATCCTAAATCCACCCTTGCCCTATGGTTTTCCTGTCAGGCAAGTTTGCTGGGCAATCAAGCAATAAACACAATGTCCACTGGGTTTTCATTATCTGTAAGTCATAGTCATCAAAATAGGCAATCCTTGACTCTGTACAAGTAAGTCCTGTCCAGCATTAGCTGATTTATATGAGGGCAAGATATTGCTAACTGCACTTGTGAATTGTGATTAGTAAAATCTTCATGAAATTGGATTTTTCTTCATATCTTCCAATGGACAGTGCTGAATCAGGAGCTGGAAAGCTAAATGGAATAAAAATCGCAAATACAAAAAGATTTAAAGATTAGTTTCTTCATCTACATGATTTTTTCACAATATCTAACAACCAGGATAAATAAAATGATCTGGAATGGTTAAAGTAATGGGTCTGAAATGGCGGTACAAGTTAGGAAAATAATGTGACCTCGAGCTGCTTGTATCACACTGCCAGGTTATCCATTTTTAAGGTGATATTTCTCCAATTTATCTCAATGCTTTTTGCTGCATTTAATAGATAAACTTCCATGGTTGCACATCAACACTTCCTGCTGGGTCACGCACAGGTGAACTAGACAGGAGTGGACCAACAAAATGGAGAGAGATTGTCCCTTACACACATACGCCTTTAAGACTACACAAACGCATATACAGAGAAAAGAAGAAAAAAAAAGTCACCAGTACAAAAATATGATCTAAGGTCAGAGTATCACATTTTAATAAGGTGGCCTTCAAGAAATAGTTATTTTACAAACAAATCAAGCGAGAGTACATCTCAAAGAAGTTGTTAGAAATAGACTGGATAATGGTACTCCACAGAGAGTTACACTTTTGGAAATCACACACGCAAAATAAATAAATATTGGATACCATTTTTTGTGGAAAAAGTATTGCATTGTGAAACGTAATTTGGAAAAACTTGCCTCTTTGCAAGCTTCCATCAGGGACGATGCTCAGCACCACCTTACTATCACTGATGGAAATGTATATTGTTTACCCCTGCCACATCCAGGTTTAACAGATATAAACTCGAAGAAAATTAGTCACTATTCTATCTATTTTAAGTGTGAAAGGGAAGAGAGCAGACTCTCAAATTTCATAATGAGAACTGTGACTGCTGACTCCACTGAGAGATCATTAGAGACTTGCTGCTCAGTGAAAGACACACTCTGTGGAGTAGAAGAGAAATGCCTGTTTAAACTCAAGAAATACCCAAAGGAATCAAATCAGCTCCAAATATAAACAGCTATGTTGCCAGCAACTGTGATACTCATCTTAATTTACCATTTCCTTGTCAGATGAGAAACAGCAGCAATTAGCTGCCGAACATAAATCATATCTTATCATCACAGCATGTGATATGTGGAAAACCCATTTCCTAAATGTCAATTTATCAAAGTCTGGTAAAACAGTAATTTAGTTATTGAAATAGTTCTCCTGTTAAAATCTATCAGTCATTTTGAATTTTCCACAAAAGACAGCATACATGCTGGATATTATTAGGATGGCAGATCCTTTAAGTGTCCGCATGTTTCTTTTCTGTACCCTCTATTTCAACAACTATAGTAAAGAGGAAGTTCATCATAAACATTTGAACCCTTTGTTCACTTTTATTGAGCTAGATTACCATGTTGCATATCTATACTTTCTATTTATCAAAAATAACCAATAACCGAAAACTGGCAGCAAATAGTTTTTGAAAACAGAGTTCTAATCTAATTGACTGTTTACTGAATAAATAAAGGTAAAATGAAGTTCTGTATATGTTTTAAAGAATACTGTTAAGGTCTGATGCTAACTTGTATGACTTTTATAGAGTTTTAAGAGTATCTTTTTTTCCAAACTCTTCATGCAAAGCTGCCATGATCTACTGCTTTCATTGAAAAGACAATATTTGAAAGGCATTCAGTTCTTGTTAGACTATTCTATCGTTGCATTATGGTGTGTTCAGACTGTAGGCTTTGTCAGCATCAGCAAAGTCAAGATTACATGTTAAATCTATGGTTGAGGCCGTTGGAGGAGTGTTGGAGGAGCGTTGCAGTTTCTGCAGGGCTTTGTGAGTGTTGGCTCCGTCAACTTTTCAAGCTTTTCCTGCGTTTCAAGCTTCAAAGTGCATAATGCCGGCAACGCAGTAGTTCAGCTAGTTGAACTTTTGACGGTCTTAGAGCTCTTGACACAGCACGGCAACCAATCAGAGCATCTCACTGTAGTAACGTTGCCTGACGTTGACGCTGCCTAGAGAACCTTGATCCGTAAGTGTTTAAAACATCCATCAGAGAAAGGCCCGCCTACAAGCTTTGCAAGCTTCAACTTAAAAATGTATCTTCTGTGTATATGCATCGAACTACTCACTTTATTAGCGTTGCTTGAAACTGACAAAGCTTGCGGTCTGAATGAACCATAAGACCACTGTTGGTGCTGAAACTTCCATCACTAGCTTTTGGAATGACAAATGGTTTCTATACCATATAATGTCCAAAATGTAATCCTGTCATAGTGAGTATAGTTTCCTTATTTTGCCTTTTGATAGAATGCAGATAGTTCAAATCTGCTGGGTTTAATAAATTTAAGACATTATGCTTTGATTGATTATTATCTGAGGGTGTGTGCACAACGTGAAAGACAGTGAGAAAGCACTTAAATATTCGGCCCGAAATAGCTTCCTTTCATGTTTATGTCATGATGTAACACATGATAAACGTTACATCTCTGTGGTGTTTTGAAATATCAAAGTATCAGTATGCATCTAATGTAATGCTTTTCCTGATGACCCCTTTGGGATTTTAGGGTTAATTGTAAGGATTATTTTTCAAATTAGCAGTAGAATTAACTGAAATTCTAACCATGTCAAGCATTTAGTAAGTGCCTGAAAAAGCAAGCATCTGTATCTCGACTCTGTCTTTTTCCCATAGAGTTGCAGCAAAAGGAGATTATTTACAAGTCATTTGGGTTTATGATAATGTGAAGCAACAAAAATGTTGATTCACATGAAAAAAAGAAGATAAACGTTCATAAGCAACACGTAGAAACCCTCCTAAAGAATCCTCTAGTGTTCTAAAAATTACACATTTGTGTAATTTAAGAAAATAGCAACCTTTTTGTCAGTGTGTTGTGTCATTAAGTATAGTAGGCCTATTGTTGTTTGAATGCAAAATATGAGCAAAAATATCTTTGTTTTCTAAATATCACCACAGCAATAAAAACAAAAACAATGCAATTATTTTAAGTAAAATTCCCACATTGACAGGATTATGAGGGGGAATATACTGACAGTTATCTTCTTTTTTTTTAAAGCTCCTTTGACAAGTTTTTGTTACATTACAAACACAGAAAAATAGATGATGACAAATCTAATCAATTTTGTTCAATTTTAAGGGTTAGAAACAAGCAACTTGCATGGAAATATTTAAAACTGTATAATTACTTTATTTTTTATTATTTGGTTTAGGTCTCATGATAAATAAGAGAGCTGTATTAAGCTTACTAATAGCATGACCAAACTGTAGCCTATTCTCTTTCCTTGTTTTCTGTATTCTGCCCCTTTCGTATCACTCACACAAACTTAACAAGGAAAATGTTGTCAAGCAGATTTCAATAGAGTTTAATTTAATTGATTTAGACACAGTCTAAGCCTTTCAGTTTTTCTACTGAAAATGTTTCCCTGGTTGTTTTACTTTTACCTGCTTTAGAGGTCTGGCCATTCACCCATTTATGTTCTCCTTAAACAATATTGTTACAGTCTCAAAGGCAATAGCTGTGCACTCATTTTACCATCTGCATGTAACTGAACTGTATATCACCTGAGGTGTAGTTCCCAGAGTAAGAGTGTTTTTATTCTATATTGCATATGTTAAATTTATGAATATGTTAAACATCAAATGTTAAAATCACAACAATAATTTACATCATTAAACTTATTAAACCTATACAATTAAAATAAATCAGATAGGGTGCAATTAGAGGAATAAACAACTGAGAAAAAAGTCTTATAGAATGAAACTAAACATGATTTTCTGACTTTATTATTTTTCATTGAAGCTTAAGAGGTTTGCCTACATTTCTAAATATGACTGAAAAAGTAAAATTTTCCGTGTAAATAAAGAACAAAACCAGAATCTAAATACACTAGCGATGTAGGGAAATTTTTATTTGAATTTCACTATAGCATTCACGCGTGTCCCTCTCAACTTATTAATCTTTTGCTAGGACAAATCAACTGGTTAACATTTTCAGAATGTAAAGCTGTCCATTTCTTATTCATTTTGGAAAACACTGACTATCCTCTTCATGCAACTATCCTAAAACTATAAAGTGTTAGTCAGAAGCTTCTTCAGTTTTGTTGCAACACAGACCACCTCCCCTAAGTCATCAGTATCTACCACTCCTTGAATAATTAAATAGTATGAGGTACAAAAACACTTAATTTCTCTTTCGGTTCAATCCAGTATTTTTGGATAGATTTTTTTCTGAATAGTAGAGGGATTACTTGTTTATCAACATCACTTTCTATGGTATGACACAGAACGTTTACAATACTCCCTGGTTCCAACTGGTATTATTTGCAGTTATCTTTCAGCTGCAGTGTTGGCAGTGTTGGACAGCTATGTTAGCTTGTTTGTTAGCCAAGGCTTACCTGATGTGAAGTGATATGCTTATTCTAATCGCTTCTTCTGATCATTTACAACCAAAGATGCTGATCTTGTTTGCCTTGAAAGGGGTGAGTTGATGGAATGCATTTTTGTTGTTTTTATCAAAGCAACCAACAGTAAAAGACATAATCGTGTCTTTTCTGCAGACAACAAATACAGCAAAACAGGGAGTGACGTAGACTGATAATCCCTGTGGTCCACAACTGGGAAAAGACTTACAGATTGAACCACAGATGCAGTTTGGGTCTGCCATGCTGTTTATGTGACAAGTGAGAACTAAAAGCAGCGTGCGTTGAATTGTGGAATAAACAGCCCTTACGGAATACTCACATGGAATCACATGTTATCATACGTGGTACATGGTAAAACTATGTATGTAGCACATATTGATTGCACAATTTGAGGCACCACACGTGTCACATGTGTTTTCCACATGTGGAACATGTGGAAAAATCTAAATCAAAGCGAGAAGAATACAAATGGATAGAAACAAAGTGCCAGGAATCAAGATCAAAGTTATGTTTTGTTAATGCAAGAAAATATTCTGGTGCTTTATATGTTAAGATTATTACTCATAAGCTTCTTAAATCTGACTTAAATATGTCATTTTAATTTTATAGAATAATTTATTTATGAAATCTTATAGAATATGGCCAGTTTTCCTGATATTTTTGTCTAATTTTATTTCCTTCCCATAGTTTCCTCTGTTGCATTTAGTGTTCACCTAGAATACGACTGACAATCCTTCCTCTAATGATGATCCTGACGTTGAGACCAAGGAAAATCAGATAGATATTAACCTAAACCTAAATATCAGGTAGATATTTAGGTTTTGCATAAATGTTCCACAAAAAGTTTCTAAATTTTTTAAAATCAATTATGTAGAGAAAATTTTTTTTATACTTCATTTTGTTTACATTTCAAATGTCTCAATGTAATTTCAGTCGTTTTTTTATTTAAAAAAAAATATCAAAACAAAATTGTGCCCTCACTACGAAGTACATTCACCTTATTCAATTTACAATAATTGTGAAAAATGTTGCTCTGTTTTTTCTAAAGTTGTGCATCAACACAGTAAGGCAATGCATGATTTCCACACCAGGATATCTGCATGTTAATGTTAAGCAAGGGTGTTACCAGAAGATCAATCACACTCATAAGGCTTGAAAGAAACCTGGGAAAAAAATATTGTATCTGTCAGATTAGACTCTTACTGTTTACACTCACTGCCTTATCATTAAAATAGGAGTTAATGTCCATTTCGCATTACATCTTAAAGCTAGTGCCTGAAAAGCAGCTGTTTCCTTTTATTGAGATATGGTTTTGACTTTATTTTTTCAAATACAATTTACCTGCACTTAATGTACAACAAAATATATTGTATTGCAGTGATAGGGATCATATCAAATCATTCAATTTTCACTTAAGCATCTTGAACATATTCAATTACGGATGCAAACTTTTGTAATGTAATTCAGTGTAAAATGCAATTTTAACATATTCAATTATGAATGTAAACTTTTGTGATGTAATTCACTGTATCAGTAATTTTTGGTAAAAATATCAATTTTACTGCCACATCTAAAAGTGACTTTAGTCAGATTTTAAAAAGAAAGTGGATTTAAGCTGTTTAGATGATCATAAAAAAATCGTTTATGAGTTAGATAAGGCCAAAAAGTCAAATTTGAATCAGTTTTGCCTGCTGTGTGAACATAGCCTTAGTTATTTTATAATATTTTATTTATGATTGCTAGTTACATAGTGGCTTTGTGCATATATTAACTGAACTATGTATAAATCTAATTTGTGATTTTGTCTTCAATCCCAAAAACAGGTAAACTGTTGGAGAATACCAGGAAGACTACCAATGCAAAGTGCACATTCCTTGAGTAATGACCTTTATAGGATCATCGACTTTTATAGGTGACAATGTCCTTGTCCATGTCGTGTAGCTAGGTATTCCAGTATCTGTATGCTAGGTTTTGGACTATCTATGATTAAAATGAGAGCTTCAGACTTAATACACACCTCTGCATCTGGGACCATAATTCAAAGCGTGACATTAATGTTCTTAAATTTACATTCTTATAAGAACAATAATCGGTAAAAATAAGTTGATTAAAAAATATATTGCTTTGCTTTTTTATACTTTTCTGACCGTAATCTAACAGGTTTTTATTTATTTTTTATTTTATGCTCCTTTCTATTTTAGGTTAATTCCCTGTATATTGTACTGATTAATTTACATAATAAATGTTGCTATTATTTGTGCAGTTCCATGGACTTCTTAAAAATGTTCCAAAATTTAATAAGGTTTTACATTACATGTAATTCCATATAAGTTTACATGGGTTTCGCATATGTTTGGCATGTATTCATATGTAATTCCACATGGGTTTCACATACTTTTCACATGGATTCACATAGGCTTCACATGAAGTTGCACATTGTTTTACATGGGTTTCACATGTTTTTCACATGTAATTGTGGGCGACTGTGGCTCAGTGGTAGAGTAGTTGGCTTGCAATTGTAGGGTTGTAGGTTCAATTCCAGCTTCCTCCAGTCACATGTCGATGTGCCCCTGGGCAAGGCACTTAACCCCCAAATTCTACATCGTCCTACCGAGCCATGTTGGGTGTCGGTGTATGAATGTGAGTGTGAATGGGTGAATGTGGCTTCCATGTAAAGCGCTTTGAGTGGTCAGTAAGACTAGAAAAGCGCTATATAAGTTCAGTCCATTTACCATTTAATTCCACATAGGTTTCAATTTTTTTTAACATGTATTCATATATAATTCCCATGTAATACCACATGAGTTTCACATATTGTTTCAAATGTAGATTTCATGTTTCACATGTGGTTTATATTTTATCGCATGGGCTTCACATGTGAATGTCCATAGGTTTAACAATTTATTGACATGAAAACGTTGATACACACTTGAAATGTGTGGAAAACATGGTGGCCACATGTTTTTCACATGTATCATGTTTTTTCAACATATTTTCACATGTAAAATTTTCACCTAACATTTTTTACATGTGATCACATGGGCTTCAAATGTAATTGTCCAGGGGTTTTACATTTTATTCACATGTTTTCACATTTAAAATCACATGTGACAAAAAAAATTCATGGGATCAGGTGATTTTGACCATGTGAAATTTTTTTTTTTTTTTCATAAGCGAGGGCAGGTTATTTTGTGCCAGCATTAATTGTGTTAAAAAATCAATTGCTTTACAAATTAATCGATCTAAATTATGTGATGAACATAACCCTGAAACAGCTAAGAAAGAACCAGACCATTAACACATTTAGGAGCCAAGAGGAAGATTTTTAAAATATTTAATAGCACACAACCAAACAGTTGAGAGACGACAGAGCAGACAAGGTACGTTCATGTTTGCATGTACCGGTTGAAAAACGAGCAGCAGCATTCTGAATGAGCTGAAGGCAGAAAAGAGAGGCTGTACTGATGTTAGGCCGATGATAATTTACAGCATAAAGTGAGTTAAAATAATCTAGTTGAGTTTTGATAAAATTATGAATTATGATCTCCAGATCATGTTTTGACAAAACTGGTTAAAGTTTGGCAACTTTGTATAGGTCATAGAATAATTGCTGCAAAACATTGCTGACCTGTTTCTAGAATTAGAAAACTTAATCCAGCGTTACACTTAGATTTGTAGCTTGTTTAACGTATGGTTCCAGATTTCCAGGGTTTGGAAGAGGTCAGTGTGAGAGACAATGTACTTAGTACTGGCTTGTTAGTGTGTATAATTGGTAACCCATAATGAAAAGCACAGCGGAAACTGCAGATTAAAACTTTTTATGACCATATTACCAACCTTTTTTCAGATGATAAAGATTGGCATAAACATGCCTTGCAGTAAATAAATCAGTTTCACTGGGAGAGTGCTTTACCCTGCTATGATTAGCTTTTTGTGGGACCAAAAGGGGTAAAAAAAACGAAAAATTATCCTCTGAGTAATTTAAGGCCTGTGTCATAGAAGTGTGAGACTGGATATATGATGTCGATTACACAAACTGAGACCCTTTTATGTGACCCTCGTACAGTCTGTGAGACACCATTTTATCACCACACAGCACACATGAGACTATTGGGCACTGCTGCCAAATTTACAGCCAATCTCAGCGAATGCCTTGCTATTTCATTAGGTTAATATATTCTACTTGCTTCGTGAGAGAAGATTCAGAGCAGGTTCTAATGCTGATATGCTTCCTCTACATAGTGCCCTGACTCATATCTTTACTCCACCTTTGTCTGATACAGTCAACTGTTTCAGTGTATCACAAAATGTCCAACCATCATGCCGTTGTGTAAAAGTGTGATGCAGGTGCGACACTGTACAAAAATATTTGCAACTTGGATTCTTTCAGAATTAACTATCAAACAGTGTGTGTCAGTTTGCACTGAGAAGACAACCTACCACCAGTACAACATTTTTCTAACTGGTAATGACTTACTGATATCTGACATCTTGTGTAACTTTCTAAATTTATCTTAAAATAGATCTGTATGTGAAAAAGCAGATTCAAAGTATCTAGGGTTGTTTAATCTTGTTTCCTTTGCCACTATCCCCTTAGTCCTGCTGTGTTCTATAACTAATAATTTATGAATCCCAATTCATAAAGTACTGTGAGGTGGCAGCATTCAGTTCAACTCCCACAGTGAATGAATGAGTGAATTGGTCTACTGCACATATTTATCACAGAGTGTTGGCCTTTTAAATTTAAGACAAAGCAGAGTAAAAATAGACAAGATTGTAGATGAATAAGGACTAATGTGGAGTATTAGTAAATATTGCAGGTACATCACAATAAATTAGAATATTGTGAAGAAGGTGCACACATATGTATGATGAAATATCAATTTTTATATCTTGTAGTGTTGATGTTTATGGCTTACAGATCCCAAGATTCAGAAAGTTAAGGACACCTCCCACAAAGAGGCAAGCAAAAGTTAATTCCTGAAGAAGCAGGTTGTTCAGAGTGTTGTATGCAAACATATTTATACAGGTGGGGGTCAACAAGTACGGCCAACTCAGCTCGGCACCTCTCAACGGGAGCAACTCCAGAGTGGAAGAGAGTCTAACCCCCCCTCGAGGAGAGGGCTAAGCCCAGCCGGGCCCCATGGGTAAAGGCCCGGCCACCAGTTGCTCGCCAACGTGCCCCACCTCCAGGCTTGGCTCCAGAGTGGGGCCCCGGTGACCCGCGTCGGGGCGAGGAAACACTGAGTCCAAAGTTTCCTCTCATCATAGGGGTGTTCTAGCTGCACTTTGTCTGATCCCTCACCTAGGACCAGTTTGCCATGGGTGACCCTACCATGGGCATAAAGCCCCCTACAACTTAGCTCCTAGGATCATTGGGATATTCAAACCCCTCCACCGCGATAAAGTGGAGGGGTTTGGTGTCTTTTTGTTGGATTAATTGTGGAGAATTTTGTTGTTTTAAAAGCCAGTAGGCTTAGGCATAGTTTATTAATCAATCAATATAAATGACAACTTAAATAAAAAATCATGGTAACTGATCAATTGTTATGCTAATAAATAGATTAAAATAAGGTTTCTGTCTGTTAAAATTTTATACTTTACAGAAATATTAAATACATTTTAAGTGAACATTGCATTACATTTCTTAGTGTGGTTTGATTGTTGTACAGACGAGCAATGCAAGTCAATTTAACTAACTATTTGTCATCCCACTCCTAAATTTGTATTTAAGTGAGCAGATAAAAAAGTGTAAAGGTGTTTAGGGTTCATGTGCAATATCCCCATACAGTCAATTTAGAAAATTAATAATATTGAAAATACATTGTTAGAAGCTCAACAAACAGACCTCATGTTGTTATCAGCATCGTCGTTTGTTAGATCACCCCCCCCCCCCGCCCGTGTTGAACTTTTGAGTAAAAAGTGGTACAGATAACCAATGGATGGATTGATGTTATTTTTTATTATCTTGATACATTTAAAATTTCTAAAGCATTATTTTATTGAATTAAATTACCATTTATAATGATACAAGACTTTGCTTAAAAAAATCACCCATAGTAACAAGTTCACAAAGAATTATTATTATTTTAATTCAACTAAATTTACTACACCTATATATTTTAGCTATATTAAAGCTGCAGTCCGGAGATATATTTTTTGTAATCCATCATACGAAGGCCTGTAGGGTTTTTTTTAGGTAAAAAAGTACCAACACTGCAGTTCTACCAGAGTCTGTATTTATGCGGATGTCATTGAACACTATAACAAGGGCAGTCTTAGTACTGTGGTGTGCATAGAAACCAGACTGAAGGAAATCAAAACGGTTAGTATTGTTAGGAAGCTATTTAACTGTTGACATACAGCTTTTTCAATAATCTTGCGGATGAAGATTACAGATTGGCCTGTAGTTCTGCGTTAACAGATTGTCGAGGATGTTATTCTTTAGTAGTGGTTTGATAACTTGGGGGTAAAACACCTAAAAGAAGAGATGACTGAACTATTTGAGTCACATCAGAACCAATGACCGGGAAAACTTTCTTAAGAAAAGATGTGGGTAAGATATCAAACCTGCAAGAGGGGGATCTTAATTTGTTTATTTCATCAAGGTTTTTGTGGTTTAATTTATGGAACACAACCTTTTTTTTTTCATTAAAAAAACAGGCAAGTTCCTGGCAGTCCCTGGTGGAATTTAGTTCAGAAGGGATTAGTTATGTCTAATTGGTGCGGTACGGATGCAGTATAGTTTCCATATGGCCTCCATATAGACTGCAATTCACACCGGCTGCTGTTTGTGTATGGAACATGTCTGGGAATTTGCTTCAACGAGATCGGTAAATCTTTGCGGTTCATGCAAGTTCACGCAATAACAACTATGTTTATATTGAAACTCTGGAACTTAAAACAGTAGTGTTGTGGCTACAAAAGTTTCCAATGCCATTTATTGAACCATCATGATTTATTTGAACTTTTATGGGGAAGTTCTTTCTTTTTTCTTGTGGCTGGATTTCTCCCAGTGACCTTGGGGCTGTATTGTTTTCTGAAGAACTGAGGACTATGAATCTGTTTATTAGTTACATTCCAGTAGCACTGTCTCTTGTTCTTGGTTGGAATCTTTTTAGTTTTCTCTTCTTCAGAGAAGGTGTAAACATGTTGATGTGCTTTAAAGCTGGCCAGTGTTAAGGCAAGTGAATAAGGCAATAGATCAGGAGAGACTGCTACTCCTTCAGCAGCCAGCAGCAGGAGAGAAACATTACCTCAGACGCTAAATGTTATGCAGAGTGCTTTAGTAGAATGTCAAATTGCCAACATTATTCTTGACTGGAAAAAAAAAAGATTCTAACATGAATATTAAAATGGGATAAAAAACTGTTTTCCAGATGTAAACAACATTTCACTTTGGGGATACTTTGCAACCAGCTACCCCATTTCTCTTAAACATAATTCCTAATGAACCTGATAAAATAGGACAGCGATTACTTAAAATAATCTTGAATGTATGTCCACATACTGTGTCACTTCCATATTCTAACCCCATAATCAATTCATTAATTCTGTGGTATTGGCAGTCATTATCCTCTATGTAAAAAAAATTCAACTGAGAATTTCTTGGGTTGAGTTTTGAAAATAGCCAGGATGTATCATGGGAATTTATGGGTATGGGTATTTTCTGGACCCACATGCAGAATGAATGGTATAGGGGTTTATTACAATATTTACTTCATAATTTCTGAATCTGCACCAGGAGAGCTATGTTTCAGTCCTATGTTTTTTTTGGTTGCCTGGTCTGTTCCTGTCCAACTTTTGTGTTGAAATCTGCTCGTACAGAGTTTTCATAATTTTTCACATACTTTGGCATATTTCTACAACAGATTTAGAGTTTTACTGTGATGCACTGGTGACCTGTCAAGGGTGTACCCCGCCTCTCGCCCGTTGACAGCTGGAGATAGGCATCAGCCCTCCCGCGACCCCTGGAAGACTAAGCGGTTCAGAAAATGAATGGATGGATGGATTTGGAGTTTTAGAACCTGCAATCGTGCAGGTGTATCTTGATCTCTCTGCATTTATTTAGCTAATTTCTGCATAATTATCTCAACAGCTGCATGTATGAATAGCCGATTGAATTTGTTTCACAGTGCTGAATTATCAAATTAATTTATTGACGTAAAAAAAATATTTTAGCATATTTATTGTTGTCAGAACATTTTATCATCTGTTGCTGTTGCTAATGATAACTTCCTACACATGCATGTTTCTAAATAAATGCAGTTTACCCGGATTTTATTTTTAATTTTTTTTGCACAACTTCCCCTTAGGACACAAGTTCAAGACTTTAAGAATTAGAACAGTTTACATATACTACTAATTCGTAATCTAGACACAAAGACAAATCTGCTCCTCAATGGTTGTACTGAAAACATTCTCTCTGTATGGTGATGCAAATTGCTCACGTTGAACAGGGCAGTTGTAACATGCCTTTGGAGGAAGGTCTGGCCATATGTATATACATTTATGCAAAAAAAAAAAAGAAGAGTTATTTGCTTGAAAGACCAGAGCTTCTTGCATTATGAATATCTAACATTAAAAATGAATGTCTGTTGAAAGCTGTTGGTACTTATTTCAAAGGAAGACCAAGGGAAATACAGAACTGCTGTGCTGCTGGCTTTATAAAACAACTCATGGACATCATTGAAAGGTAGAATTGATCGATTATTCTCCTAGTGCTAAATTACATTACATGTCTAAATTGTATTCAAAATGATTGCATCGCTTTTTTTAAAAGCAGTTTACAAATCAGCATCAATGATGGTGAGCTAGCCAGATCCTATTTCCATGTTTTGTCACCTTCTGCTCTTTACTTTACAGGTAGTATGGGTTCTGTTACTGGAGTGTCGTATTTTGTTTATGCTAAATATGTCCGTTTTCCTGGTGTCCAAATACCACAGTTTTGGACTCATGACTTTAAAGAACAATATTCCAGAAGTTCTGTTATTTGCCTGTGCTCTCAATGGCTAACTTGAGTCCGTGTTGCTTAGAGAGAAGGTTTCCGAAGCAAATATTGTGGCACTTATGGAGGCCTCAAAAGCACTTATATAAGCTCAGAGAAGAGAAATGGCAATGAGAATAAGTTGCAATGTTGATGGTAATAGTAAAAAAAAAAAAAAAAAAAGTTGGCTTACTGTTTGACACTAGATAGGCATTTTCCTAGCTTTATAACTTACTGAATTTGCAAGTCAAGCTGACACCTTCGAAGACAGCAAGGAATAGTTGTTTTTCCCTCTAAGGTTATATATTTGGTAGAGAGCATTATTTATTTAAATAGCAGAAGAAATGTACTGAATGTCTGTGCCATTTTGAGTTTTGCTGACCCATAGCTTTAAAGCCCATGATTAAAGCTTTTACAACAATTCATGTGACAACGCTGGTGTTTCTCATTTTGCAAGGACAAAACCTTGTTCATCTGCTGTGTTGCAGCCTCAAAAGAACACTGGATCCAGACAAGAAAAGGTACGTGGAACTCCATATGAAATGTTTTGTTTGCCCTGACATTTCAAGTGAATGGTCCAGTGGCAGTTGTTCTGAATGCAGGAGTATGCCAACAGTTTTGCGTTTTATAGATGGAGGAACCCACTGGGCAGTGTTTTTCTTTTTATTACCACATTATTGCGTACCCAATGTGAGGGGTATTTCATTTACAAATCAATTGCTTTCACAATTCAACATGACTTTTAAGAGGCAGCTTTGCTGCAAATAATTACAGACTATCTTGTTTTGTTGTCAAGACTGAACAGCTGTGGATATAGTAAATGTTAAGCATTACCTTTTTAAAACAGTCATGAAGACTATTTCAGTTAGTTGTTACATATGATTGCTTTAGATTTTGTTGTAAGTTCACGTGTGTTGTCATGAAGGTGAGAATGTTGGATGTTTGACGATCAGGTTAAGGCCTGTTCCTCTCAGAGGAAATGAGCAGGACAGGATGGTGCATTGTATGCAAACCTGAATATGTCTCAGCCATGCTCCCTAATTAGTCCACAGGTGTACTCTCTACGGGAACCATACATTGTTGTCCTTTTTAAAAATTACATTAAAGTGAAATACAACAAGCAAACCAAAACCATTAGGTGAGACAGTAAGTAAAATTATCTAAATTTAACAAAGCACCATTTTAGGGGATGTATGTCCAATATTGGACTAAAGCTTAGTAAAAAAGTATACATATCTAACATTAAAATACAGTGGAAAGTGTTGTAACAATTTTTTTTTTGTCACAGTCAGCATTCCACAGCTCAAATCTTAAAAAAACTCCATGACTATATTTTACGCTGTTGATTTACACTTAAAATAATATTTTTTGGCATAGTTTTTAGGTAGCATTAAACAATTAAAATTGTTATTCATCTTCTCAATTAAATCAGAAGTTATTTTATTCTGTAGATTGCTGCACTTATAGTTTAACTTAAAAATTAAGTCAAAAACATTTTCCTTTAAATAATTTACTCTAATATAGTTTAATTTACATTCTGTACTTATTATTTTATTTTATTCCGTTTTATTACTATAATTTATTTTTTTCTTCTGTCAGTGATTTGAAGTAAATGCAAATCTTAATTACATTTAACTTATTTTCTATTTGTTCATGTTTATGTTAATACGTTTTTAATTATTAGTGATTTTTTTTTTTTTTTTTTTAACGTGTCCTGTCTAGCAGTATGCTACTCAGAATTGGTGTCTGAGTACCAAGTACAAGCCCAACAGTTTTACTTTCCCAAGCAGAGTATTACAGCTTCGCTGTAGTACGCCACTTGATGTATATGTATGAAAAATCTTTATTAGTGATTACTGTGGGTTCAATTTCCTGACGTCATGGACATTAAACTGAGACAAGAAGGGAGAAAGGAAGAAGGTGAAGAAAAGAAACCGGACCAACAGAGGGGCGAACCGACGACACAAGACAGGGAGGCAAATAAAGAACACAAGAAAACATCCCAGTCCTCCACCTCTGCCGGACGGCAGAGAAACAGTAATACAAAACAAAAACAACAAACTGTACAGAACCAAACCAATAGTTCGGATCTGGTAGAATAAACAAAGAATTATTGTATTAGTGATTTAACTTTTAACACTTGCTAGGACTATAAGAATGTGATTATCATTCTACTGTGTGTTTACCATGCATTTCAATAGGTCTAAGATTTAATAAAAGCAAAGGTGTGTTTAGACTTGCGATTCTAATTTTGTATGGTAGTAATAATGGTAACATGTGCAACATATTAAACCTCTAGTTGTCACTGCAACCTCAAAAGACACACGCACACAACACACAAAAAAAGCTCCATATTCCACCTGGTTAAATGCTCTCTTAAGGTTCTCCTTCACTGAAAATCTTGAAAAACTGTGCGTATGGAAATTCTGTACAAATTCCAATCACAGAATCAGTTACATAAAGAAAAGAGACCATAAAATGCCTGAGTTTGAAAAAGCCCAACAAACATAGGTCATAATGCTAAGTTAGCATTTATAGCCTTGCCTGCCTGGCTTTCGACCGAGCAGGGGAATGTTTTTTTTTGGCAAGGTGAAAGCCAAACCGCTTGCAGCTACTAGAGACTACGGAGCTTACATCACTGGCTTTGTCTCGAGGTGAACTTAAAAGAAGGATCTGTACCGTCACAGTGATGGAACACCAGCTCCCAGCCTGTAAGTAGTGTTTTACTTGGGTTTTATCTTTTAAGTATTGTGTTTTAAAACGTGCCATGACGATAAAATTTACTACCTCAGCTAACAGCTAATATCTGTGACCACATCCACCCAGATATGTTTTTTTTTAAACTATCCTCAGATATAATCAATGTTTCAAACCACAAATTATACTGTAAGCAGCTGAATCCACTGCTGGTTAAATGTTCTGGTCCTACGTAGCCGCCATGAGACTACCCGCTGTCAGCACAGTGTGTGTGTGGATGGGTTGCGGCAGGGCTCATTCCTAACAGATTATTAGCTCAAATCAGACAAGACAACTTGCTTAGTTTAAGAGCATTGCTAAGTGGAGGACAATAAATTATCAAAGAGTAACTCAGCAGCAAAGACGGAGACCGTGGCGCCGAATACCTGTCTGCCTGCGGCGTCCTGAAGAATGTAGCTCGCGGCCGGTAGCACGTCGGAATCCAGTCTTGTTTGGCAATGCTACCAAAACTGGGTGGTAAACTCCATCTAAGCATAAATACCAACACAATTTATGTATTATGTTACTGATTTTAGTAAACAGAGACAGTGTAACAGTAGTGTTGCAGTTAGCCAATCAAAGGACAAAAACTTGCATGTCATTAATCTTACTGAGCAAGCCCCCACCTCTTGTTGAGTCTGCATATCTACTCCCACACTGAACTGGCAAAAACCGAAATGGGCTGGAAATTATTCGTTGCATTTATTATGTTTCTTTCTCTCCATTCACCATTGATTTTTCTGTGTTGCATAACAATTATCAAAGAGGACAGCAGGGGTGCTAACTTTTCATGGTGGATCTGCCTACTGCTGCAGGATAGTTTCAGAGTTTTTTTCTTCAGCTTATAAATGCATTCCCCCTCAAGGAGCAATCCATGACAAAGTAAGTCTTGATTAAGCTGTAAAGCTTTTTAATAGAAGTGCAGCTGCTAGAATGCTCTAAAATCCATGTAAACAAACACAGCAGCCTTTTTTTGTTGTTTCTCTACACCTCCTTGTGCTCAATATCACCAAAAGACCATATTAGATAAAGTATACTTTCAATATTAAGCATTTACTACCCAAACACTGCATTGACAACTGATTACATCGACAATAAAGCCTTGTTCTGGTGAAATAATCTCTGGCTGTTTCTGAACCGACCAATCACAGGCATTTGCACTCATGACTCTGTCTTTATAAAGGTGATGGAGAGGCCTTGCGTTGATGGACATTTGTGATACATCAATCATTCTCTGTCAAAACGAATAGTATAAACTAGGCTTTAACTGGCATCCATAATTAAGCATTCCACGTTATGTGCATCTTTACCTGGTGGACTGGCCAAATCTTTTGCTTTTTGCCCGAAGGCTGATCTGAGATAACAGTTCCAACAATATTTTGTTCAGCATCAAAATTTCTTTTCATGTCCATTAAAACACAAGAATCTGTCATAGTACATGAAACCAGACCTAAGTTTTAACCTGCATTTTATGAAACTTTGTGACTAATTGAGGAATTTGAGGAAAAAAGAAAAACCCTGAAAGAAGTCTAACCATGTGACAAACGACTAAAGATTCATCAAATGAATATCTAAGCACTAACCTTTTGGAAAAAGTAACACATCTCTCCAACTTGGCAAAGTTAGCTAAATAGAGAAAGCATCAACTTCAAGCATGGCTGCTGAGTCTTAATGATTTTCAGGCGCCAAGATTATCTTGCTCACCCTGATAATTGAGAGCTGTTGTTTGACTTTGTCAAAGCAAAACTAAAGCTCCATAGCTGCACAGTCTTCATTATCATCTTGTCTTCACAAGACAATTCAATCTACTGGGTCTTTGTAGAAAAAGAAAAAGAAAAAAAACTCAGCATGAAAGGCTCATCTGAGCAATGGGAGAAAATGCCACCTATGTAGAGGCACTCAAAATGTTCCATCTTTCATTGGCTTTGTCCAGTAGCATTGTGGCACCTTGCCTATTTTTTCTGTAATACTAATAATTGCTACAAGAGATTTAGTCCATTGGAGGTAGAGACCATGTGACATTACCGTATCAAGTTTAGAAGTTAATTGTCTGGGAAGTAATTTTAAGACCTCATCGTTCATTTGTCCTGGTAGGATGCGTATAGCCACAACCCCTTCCATTAACATGAAGTCCCTTGTCTCAGACTTGCCATGTACTGCCTTTTTAATAAAATATGTTGCCCACTTTATTAATCCCAAGCAATAGATTTCCTTTAAAAAACAAACAGGATACCTACACTTCCAACTTCTGTTGTTAAGAAACTTAGGTTTCTTAAAATAAAGCACATGTTTTTTTACAGACAATTGTCTGTGACCCTAGCTAGCTGTGTCAAGACACAATATAGCCTGTGCTTCTAGAAAATGGCGCTGGGAAGTTTTTATTTTAATATTACCATATGAGACCTTTCAGGTGTCTCTGAATTCAGTGTCTAGTTTTTCAAAGCTTATCTACCATAAGAAAAGAGAGATAAATAGAAACAACCTCACCAGTACCTGCAGGGACTGAAAGGGTTACTGTGTGTGGTTACTGAAAAATAAAATGATCAAAGTTAGTCATTTATGAGTGAGATTATTTGACTCCTTGAAAGTAAAAAAATATTTCAATATTAGGAGGCTTTTGGGTTACTTGACAAAATAAATCAAAAATAGATAAGTAAACATAAACATATATAAGTAGTGCCAACTCTCTTTCCAACCTATCATAACATGGGGCATTTATCCTCTTTCATCAAATGTCTGTTGTTTATCATAGCCCATGCAAGCACTACCTGGAGAGCATCCAGGCAGCTACAGCTGCCCACCGCTCCCAATGCAAAGGGCTCCCACAGAGGAAACACTGGAGGGATTATTAAAATAAGAAGTTAAAATATTAAGATAAACAGTAGATAATGAGACTAACTAGTAAAATACTGTTAAAAATGTTAAGACTGATAATATTTTAGATTATAAAGTATAAGACAATGATAAGATATGATCAAATAAAAGTGCAAAGCAGATAAATAATTAATAAATAAGAATCAGTTAACAGCTAAACTAAAAATTCAATCAAATAAAACATGCAGAGCAATTAAACAGATATTAATAAATAATAATCAGTTTAAAGCTCGGCTAAAAAGGTGAGTCTTGAGCCTGCTCTTAAAAACAGTAACATTCTCTGTGGCCCTGAGGTCCTCCCGCTGTGATTGAGCTGGAAAGCTTTCTATTATAAGTTCCGCTCATTCAATACTCAAAATATCTCTGTAAACAAACAAACAGTGGTCTGTTTTATTGTTCTCTATACTAAAATACCATATTAGATAAACTGGCATTGCAATATAAAGCGTTTAGTGTCCAAAAGCTGCATTGACTACGAATGACATCGACTACAGAGCCCCTTTCTGGTAAAATCATCTTGGGCTGATGTTGGGCCAACCAATCAGAGATGTGCGCTTTATTGTGTTCAATGTATAGTTTGGCGCTTCTCCATCCGTCCTTATGTGCCTGACAGAGAGTCTTTGTGTTGACAGATATTGGCGCTACGTGTCAAAGTATAAACAAGACTTTAGTCACCATCTTGTGGACATCATAATAAACTGGTTATATGGATATTTTAAAAGAATAATCCACTATGCACATCCCCATTCTTGCTTACTGTGCAAAAACTTACAAAACTGAATTCTACCCCATGCAGGTTTGCGGGGGGCTGGTGCCGATTCTCATTAATGAACGGGCGAGAGGTGGGGTAAACCATGGTAAGGTTGCCATCTCAGTCCATCTCAGATATTCAAAAATAAACTAAATAATTGGATATCTAAGCCTAAATATATTATTACTACAACTCATTATACTGCTTTGATATCAGGACAAGAAAGAATACTATTTTTGGTCTTCAGGACAAGTTCAAATTTGTTATGTATACATACAAACACAGTGGGGAGAACAAGTATTTGATGCACTGCTGGTCTTTGAAGTTTTCCCAATTACAAAGGATGTAAAGGATGTAATCTACAACAAAATGAAGAAAAATCGCAGTGGATGATTACAAATCCGTACCCTCGGTTTACTAAACCGCACACACGGATTAAGAATCCGTACCCTCAGTTTATTAAACCGTGTGCACGGATTCATGAATCATGTGTGACAGTGTCAGGGATCCTTTCCAATTGATAATGGGCCCTGGCTATCCATTATTAGAGTTGCTCCTTTGGTAAAGTGGTTAACACCCATGCTTGGCATCTGTGAATCGTTAGATTGAATCCTGTCCTCAGAGCCTGCTATAGTCAAAAATACTTTATTAACTTATGTATATTGTTTTGGGTCCCCGCAAGAAAGATGCTATAAACGTGTCATATTTATAAATAACAGTTTTGTAGCCACCTATGCAGCCTGGCAGGGTCCATGCACATGTGTTGCATCGCTGAAAAACGGCCTAGAAATGGGCCATAAATCATAAAGTGTATGCCCACCCTGCCCACTGGAATACAGGCACTGTCCTGCGCTATCTGCATAGATGCATGGAGAAGGTGGCGCAGCATAAACATCTTGCATTAAAGAGATAGGAGATGGTTAAATCAATTCAACTCGGTTACTTGTTTATACAGTGCCCACTTTGAATGCAATACTTTATTGGACGTAACATGAATCTCTGCTAAGAATGCTACAACATTGTCACATAAAGAAACTGTTTAAAATAGTGGAATATCAGTTTGTATACTGAATATATGAAAATAGCAATGGATGTTAGACATGCACGGTTTAAAAATTCAACACCTGGTTTTTATGTGGTGGGGACAAAACTTTAATTCATAAATAATGTCGGGGAAATGTCCCCGGTTTTTATAACAGTTATGTTCATAACCTACTTTCCTGCAGGCACCCCAGAAAATAGCTGCGTGATAAAACACAGACTGATGACTTCACCAGAAGTCGAACCACAATGTACCAGGTGCCAATCCTGTATGTTAACCACTCTGCCAAGGTAGCGCTTTAATTCCTAAAGGCAACCAGGGAATATTATCAAGCAGACAGGACCCCCCCCCCCAGACATTCATGGTTTAGTAAACCGAGGGCACGGATTCATAATCCATGCGCACGGTTGATTAAACCAAGGGAACGGATTCTTCCCTCTCAAAAATTATTTCTACACCTGATCCAAGCCGGGCTCCATAGGAATGTGTAAAAAAATGTAAGACAAAAAAAAGTGGGTCAAGATGATCGAAAAGGCCAGCAGCAGTTGTCGCTGCATAACAAAGTATCACACAATGAATATAGCTTTCAGGCGACACAACTATTGGTAGTTTTTCCTTACTTTGATATATCAGGGTTTAAAACCATTACAATTTTATTTAAAATTTTGGTCGAAGACAATGAAAGGGGCTTTTATCCAGCGAACCTGAGTTTGTTCAAAAAATAATCAAAGGCCTTTATGATATGGAAAATAATATGTGTCTTTTCTTCAGTCTGATGCTGCTGACTGACAGGCAAGGTTACATGTGGCTGAGGAGCTTCTTCTCTGTGCACAGGAACCATCAGCACTGATGCCCTCCAGGGGTGTGTTTTCTCCCCACTTCTCTTCTCCCCACACAAAAATGCCTTTACCTCAGCGACCACAACTATGAAAATCCTGAAGTTTGCAGATGACGACACTAACAGACGGACTCCAAGAAAATGACAATATCACACAATTTAATTTATGTAGCACTTTCACTACAGCCTCCAGCTGAAGAAAGTGCTGCACAGTGACAAACTTATTAAAAAACGAATTAAACGCAAATAAGTAAAGTCAAAATGAAATGAAGCATTAGAATAAAATTAAGAACACACCAAACAGACACATGAATAGAGCAGCAATAAAGGAATATTAAAAAGATCATAAAAGGTAACAAATGTCACTTATCAAAATAATACTAAAATAGTAAATCTTCAAACGTAATTTAACAACCTCAAGAGGGGTTGTCTGTCTGACTAATAAAGATAGGTCATTCTAGCGCTTCGGGGCACAATGAGTAAAGGCCTTCTCTCTCTCCATTTTACAGCATATATTAGGGATGGCTAGTTATAAATTAACAGCTGACCTTAATGCCCCCGTAGTTTGATACAGGCTGAAAAGATGAGTCTACATACATAGAGGGGGCTGAGTTGCCTGGTCCACTGGTATGGTCAGAACATTGACTGTAAAATAAAGGTGGACAGAGCCATGGTGATGCCACCCGTATGTTTCTGAAGAGCTGAACTGAAGCCAACTAAGTGGTTCCCCGCACCCTTATCTTGGCTGCGTCACTCACCTTGTCATGTTAGGAAAATACCAGAAGACTGGTAAAGAGGTGGAGCTAACAGAGGTTAGCGGGCACTTTTTGACTATAAAATTGCTGTTGAGCCACTCTGCTACCCCTCTGCCTTTGAGGCTGATTGATTCATTTTTTCAAACAAAAGCATAAAGCCTTGTTGGTCTGTAGCTTTTATTAAAACTATGTGAATTTTAATTAAAACATTGTAAAGCTAAATATGTAAAGAATAAAATTAGATAATCTCAACCCAGTTTCAGTCAAGCTGTGTCATCTTAAATGCACAACAGAGCTATAATTTTACTTTTTAAAAAAAGAATGGAGAAGAGACTTCTTCAACGGTCTGATACCACAGAAAGCCATCTTTATCCAATAAGTGCACAAATAACAATCCCAACATGAATAAATGTCACAAAAGCGAAGTGCCCTAGACTGTTAGCATGTTGGAAAGGGCAAAGGCCTTTCTTAGAGCAAGGGAAAGCAAGCTGCCAGCTACTCGCGTTAGCACTGAGGGCTCATCTGAGAAATGCCAATCAAAAGGATAAAGGTTTTATTTTTCATCATTTTAAGTTTAAATTACATCTAAACAGATCAATTATTTTAAAAAAATGCACTCCCTTCAGAGTTGTCATGATAGAAAACTTGACCTATTAAATCATTTTTTTTATCAGGCTGTAAATATGTGTCATGATTTCGCTGTTGGACTCTAGTGCGGACACGCGAACAACTCAGCAAACCAAGGAGGACTGTGTTAATGATTTATTTGTTCTCTTTGCAAGACACCAGATGACACAGGGAACCTGAACACGCTGGACTCGGGGAGCAACCTCTAAGCCAGACACTGGGAGCCAGGAATCGCCATTGGGTACCGCCGCAGATCTGCCCAGGAGGGAAGTGGGTTTGTCGTGTGGCCGACTGACTCCTGGACTCACTTATCTCCGGAGGCAGGATGAGGGTGAACAGGCAGGTGGAGATTCGACTCAGCCAAAGGACCCCATGGAGGAGGACGAAGGAGGCTGGGGAGGAGCAGACGCCGAGACTGCAGAAGCCTGGGCAGCGGATCCAGGTGGGGAGGTTCTTCCAAGCGATATGGTGTAACCATCTGGCGTCTGCTCCAGGTTGGCACTCCCCTTTTAAATGCTCCACTGCAATCAGGCTGAGCGAAACCACCTGAGGAAAACGAGGGCAGCAAGCTGCACCTGGATGGAGAGAAGGTCACACAAACCCACCCACAAACACCCTCACAATATGTTTATTTCTGCAGTAGAGTTGCCATTTTTAACATGGGAGTCAATGGGAAATTGGAGCCAGCCTAACTGCAATTTTTGGGTCAAACCCTGAACTTGAAGCCTAACCTACTCAAGACGGGTGGAGATGATGGTGGATTTATGGAGACTTCCCTCACGCTTCCTCCCCTTACCATCCTTAACAACATTAGATCTACTGTGGATCACTTTCGGTTTTTAAGAACCACCCTCAGCAAAACTTCTCACACTTTATTTAGTTATAACGAGAAAAGCACTCGCTAAGGCAGCACAGTCCCCCCAAGACGGTGATCCGTATCACCCCAAAATTAAAATCATCCAATTTCAGACATTTCCTGAAAATTTCTTTGAAATACATTTTTGAGTTATGTTATTCACTAAGTGACAGAAAAAAAACAACAACAACAAATAAAAAAATGCCAAAAAAGGAACCTCCTTGGTTGAGGTAACAATTTCTTAAAGCAATGTCCTTGCCTTTACCAAGATTTTATTTTAAACAGTGATTCCAGTCAGTGATCACATGTGGGTTTGGCACAGTTTCATTTAGAAGCAAATTGCATATTGCTTTGTTATGTCTCCCAATGGATATAGAAAAACTAATTTTGCCAAACAAGGTATCGACTGACTCATCAAAGGAGCTTCATTTTGAAAGCAGTAACACAGAACCACTATACCTCTTAAAACAACAGCATACTCCTCCACCAAGATAAAAAGACTGAAATAAGGGACACATTTTTATAACTCAGACAGAGCTCAAATAATTTTGATTTCAGGTAGCCTGTCTTTGTAGTGTTTCTATGGTATAAAAATCTATTATTGGTGTACCTTGACCTTTTACTATTGGAGATTGGTCGTTGCTTAACTCTAATCTGTACTAATTCAGCAGATATAAAAATGATGGGTTGTGGGTTATTGTAAAATAATATACAAAAAATATACACAGTATTCAATTGATATTTAATTTACTAAAATTACATAATACTTTTTCTTTCGTGTTGCTTTATTTGTTGCATTTTGACATTCCCTGAAAGTCATCCTTCTCCAAGTTCATTCCTATCTTTCTGAGTTTACTATTCCTGTTCTTGAATGTGATCAGTCAAATGACAGTAATGTACTTCAATGCAAAGTGAAGGCAAAACAATGTGTAATTCATACAAGACTAAATTTAATGAAGAAGTGAACATCACACAAACTGCTTAGTTATGCTTTCATGGGTTAAAGCAGAATAGTTGCAGTTTACCTCATTAACTAGAACAGTAAATAATCTTTCCAACACACAATTATCTCTCAAGATCACACTGTAATGGAATGGGACATCGATTTCACAAGATTTTTAACAAAATAATCAAATAACACTGACATTGTGAAATGTCAATGCTTTGCAGATGTGATTTTTAACACAATGCACCGCTTTTGACTAATGGTCTCTATTAAAATTATGACATGTAACAATTGAAACAAAGCATTAATAAAATTATAGACCTAAAAAGTACTGCAGTTGAAATGACAACAATACAAACAGTGCATTGCAGTGTACGGTATTTCTTGTTTTTATTCTTGCAACAATTTATTTTACAACATATTTATCTTCTGTTTTTTTCTTGCTATGTTATAAAAAATTGATCAATCTTTCAAACTTGGCATTGTAAATGTGTTTACATCAGAACATAAAGATTAACAATGGTTGGGAGTAATTTCAAACATGTCTAAACACTTTAGACTAGGTTGGGCTAGGAAATGTTTCCAAGTCTGCCCCCTCAAAGCCATTCTTGTTCTGCAAAACAATTGGAATATTCTAACATTTAGAAAAATGTGGTGAAAGGCTAAGAGTAAGGCTAACGGACTGGGTGAAATGGGATTTATCTAAGTCTCAAGACTCAAGTCCCCAGCTTTGGCACACAGCCACTTAGGATCCCTTTAGAATCTGCAGTTAATCTAACATACATGACTTTGGTATAAACCAGAGTAAATGGAGGGGACCGTCGCGTTGGGAGAACACAGAAAAGTCAAACACTGAGGCACCCTTGCTGAGGCAACTGTGCTCACCACCAAAACTACTATGCAACCCACTTTTGGCCATTTCAAAGTAATATATAACTTTGAAACTTTATTTAATATACATTACAACTTGTATTTTCCACATCTTAACAAAAGCAGACCTAAATCTCTAAGCATTGCTTTACCCTTCCTGGTTAGTTTTCAATCTTGCCTTGAATCACTCAAATCGAAGTATAAAAAATAATGTGTGTGTGTGTATGTCAATGGACATCCAAAAATCCTGACATCAAGGGTAAGCAAAAAGTTAACAGCATCTCTTTTTTTAAACAGTTAGCTACCTGTTGTGCAAAAGTCATTTAATGCCCCCAGATCAGAGCATCAGAGATACTCCAAAATACACCAAAAGATGAAAATCAACTTTTCAGCATAGATAAAATACTTCACTGTACAAGCATGCGTTAAGTGACCACTGAGAGTGGCAAAGAGTATATTGAGATTGGTTTGCTTTGCTTTGTAGTAAATACAATCCTCAGTATAGAGTCATAAGTAATACGAAGGGCTACCTGTACATTACACAGTTGTATGGTTCATCTTTACATATTTCATATTAATATTTATTCTTTGTTAATATGCTATGTCTGATCACATTTTAATTGCACACAAAAATGTATAATGATTCATGACAGGAAACGGATACATTTCAACATGCAGCACTTTATTCTATTAATCTCTCAGTGCATTTCAATTTTTTGCTATTTTTAAAACATGTCCAGACAGAGGGCACCTTATGCTGTCCCTGAGAGCATCTTGGGGCCCGCGGGCAACGTGTTGGTGATCCCTGGTAAAGAGCAACCATATTATGAAACATATATAATCTTAACAATATAATCTTCATACATATGGCATGGATAGGAGATACACTAACAAACTAAACTTTTTGTCATAAATACATAGAACCAGAGAGCAGTTTTGATCTTGATCAGTAGTTATGCATCTGTCCTCGTACATTAACATGCTGGCCAGGGACTTTATACAATTAACCCCGATACCTAGATTGTTCCCTCATGTCTGCTGTATATGAATTCATTTGTCATCTAAGAAGGGGGTTTAGAGCATTCCGAATGATCAAACTTGAAGTTTTACTGTTAGTATTTGTAGAAATGAATATCGCATTGTCACCCTGTATTGATATATACAGTAGTGTATCACCAGATTCTTGCCAATACATATCCCTAGATTAGAGGGTCGCTGGGCCAGAATGTCAGCACAATAATCCTCTACAATCTGTATTTTCTGACAACGATACTCCCGGCTCCCTCTCTTTCTGGCTTCTCTAATCAAAAGGTATTTTTCTTAATAGCGGTGGAAACGGATTATCACAGGGCGTGGCCTCTGTCCCTGGGCCGTTCTTGCTGCCAGTGACCGTTTTCCTCTATCAGTGTCTGGAAGAGCCTGGAGAGACTCCTTAACAAAAATCTCACATAGCATTCTAGTAACAAAAGAAGTCCTGTGCCCACCTTCAGTAGACTCAGCTAGCCCAAGGTTCGCAGGTTTAATTCGCAGGTTTCAATAAGTTTAGCTTTAAGCCTAGCATTAGCCTCGCTAATGCTGAAGCAGATTTCGTCAAGTTACTTCACACGCTGGCTTAAGTCCTCTGTAGCAAGTTTGATCAAGCTCAGTCAATGTCATTGTCCCTCCATGGCTCCCCTAACACAATGTATTTTTGTTTCCAACCTGTTAAATGAGGACTTAAAGTCGGACAAACTTTTTTTTTCCCACTGTTGCTCTGCAATGGTCACTGCTGTTGATGGTTCCTCCTTAAACCCCTGTTTTGACCTGCTTCAAGGTTTTTTTCATATTCCAACAGTGGGAGGCAAAAAAAAATACACCTATAATGCAGAATACTTATTTAGACAAGATGTTTGAACAGTACAGTAGCTAAACATCTCTGCCTGCTTTTACATCCTCCTGCAGCTGGCATTTAATAATAATGTCATCTTAATCTATTACACAAAACTGTTTGGTGACCAACACAGAGGTATTCATTTTCTTCCAAGCTTGTATTCTAGATTAGTTATTTTGCACCTATTTATTGAGATAATTGTTCTTTATACCTGATCCTCAACACTTTGACTCTGGGTCATTTCAAACCCAAGTACTAAACTACTATGTGAGAATTTATGTCTTGTTGTATTTAAGTATTTTTCATAAACAATGTGACTTTAATTTAATTCGAATAATATCTAAAATTCTGATCCCCATTTAGACCCTTCCTTCAAAATATGATAGATCACTGTTCAAACCAAAATACCTGAGTGATATCCTGCCTGTAAACATAATTTATTTCACTAATATAACTACACTTTTTTACAGGAACATATATGTAATAGAACCTTACTGTAGTTCGTCTTTTTGCCAAAGCATGTGCAAAACATCTCCATGGAGGAACATATTACTACATGGTCAGTATAGAATGTGGTTCACAATACTATATCGTACACAGGGAAGACACGTTTGATGTGACCAAAACAGTAACTGTAAGGAATAGCAGAAATGCAAAATGACAGGCACTCTATGTAGTCCCATTTCATAACCCTTCCAGCTCTGGTTCTCCGTAATGACTTTAAAACTATAGTGCAAGTCCCAGCATGTATTAATGTCTATTAAATATGAGCAAGTAAATGTTGAATTTTCTTCAAGTCCAAATAAATGTATAGTTGTTTTTTTATCAAACCAAAACAATTTTATCAGCATTAAAAAATATTTTATGTTCTTTAGCAAAGTTTATACTTACAGCTCTAATACTTATACAATGGGTGATACAAATGCTTCTTCTGATATCTACTGAATACACCATCAACCTAATAGGTTTTATTTAGCAAAATCAATTTTCCAAAATGTAAATGTATTAGTTTGTTGAATGCTGTTTCAGTTTTTTTACATGTAAGTAGACATGAAATCATATTTTATTTCTGCTCTGCATCTATTTGCTTTCTCTATATTTTTTTTGTAAATGTAAATTGTTCACTCTTTTAAATAGTTCTGTTTTTTCAAGTGGAGTAGTTTGATCATCAATTATTTAACAGGGAAATGTGGATTTATCAAATTGCAGTTTAGTTGTGCAAATGCAATTTTATATTACATTTGTTAACAAATTCAATGAAACAAGTTCATAGAAATTATGAATTAATAACTGCATTTGTGTCTGTAGCCCATATTTAAAATGGATCTTTTGAGCATGAGTTTTAAAAAAAAAATTTCTGAATAAAAAAACAACTCTTGTTGTTCATCTTAACAAAGTTAAGAGTCTTGAAAATCTGCTAAGGATAAAGGATGAGCTGCAGCTCTATTCGATTTTTAGCAAGAAAACAAACAAAGCATATGTTTGCTGAAATATATAGGATCTGATATTATTCCTAAACTCTCTTTTGCTGTGTATGAATTATTGATTAGTTAGACAATAGAACTGAGACAATCACAATTCAGTATTTAATCAAATATACAGTCTTTCTCTACTGATGAGCGGAAAAATATGTCACTATTATTATTTTATTAGAGCCAGCCTCTTCATTTGGGCTCAGGTTTATCACACTTACAGAGAAGAGACGTTTCTCGTATTTTACCTCCTTTGAATCATAGATGGGCTTTGTCCCTGGACATGTATATCCTGTTTGCCATCACACTAATGTTATGATTCTTTGTCATCTTCTATTTTCTTTTGGGACCATGGCATGCACGTATGCAATACATATTTTTCTCATATATATATATATATATATATATATATAGTTTTAAAGTATAATATGGAATGAACTGGGGATTACCTTTGAACAAATAATGATTTGACTAGGATCACAACTCATTCAAGCCATCCAAGCACAGAGGGCTTTAGGACCCCCTAAGAGAGAAAAAGCACCCCTAAAAAGAGAGATAAAGCACCCCTAAAATTGGACAGTTTTTTTATAAACTATATGTGCTTTTTTTAACAAAGTAAAAAAGAGTAAAAAAAACAGCACTTGCTTGAAAGTTAATATTTAAAAAAAACATACAGTCTATACGTTTTGTTTTTCTTAATCGATTTTTATGTTGTAATGTATACCCTCGTCACACACGTCTGGTAAATTTTTGGGGCAGTCTACTGCAGAGACCTGCATGTTCAGCAAACCAGCAGAAGGGAAATAAACTTTTTTTATCCCACAGTTTTTTCCCATTATTATCACCCCAGTGTTCCTACCTAAGTACAGTCCTGAGCATTGCCTTCCCCCTGCTGACCGCAGGAGGGCCCTGCACTGAAGCTCAAGCCTCCTTCCTGCTTGATGAGTGAGCAGGACCATTTTTTCACCCGAGGGGGTGGGGTTCCCCCAGCTGGACGTAGCGTGTGGAAGGATCACACTATTCCAGCCAGATCCTCTCCAACCCCTCAGGCGCCTCGGTCTACCAGGAGGAGGCAATATATAGCCCAGAACTGATGCAGGTTTTTGTGGGAGTAGCTCAAATTAACTACTCAAGGGAACACAGGGAGAACATGCAAACTCCACACAGAAAGGCCCTTTTACCAACCCCACCCAGGGTGTGGGTGCTGATGATATGGAGGAACAAACACACCCGCAGCACCCACAGCGTCCCCGGCAGGAATCAAACCCCATCCTCACGTAAACGGATAAGTGCATTTTTAAGCACATTCACAGACATTATAAACCTGTAGGGGGCAGTAGTTCTCCCAAATCCTATCCGCTCAGAGTAACTTTCTGCTCTTTAATGTCGACTAACAGCTGTGATAAAAACAAGTGAGCCAAAAACGCTTTGACAATTGATATGTCACACAAGTGATGTTGAAGCATTTTTTGTCGTGGACAGTAATGTTACGTCCAGGGGCGGCCTGGGACAATAATTCAGGCCAGGAATTTAATACCATGCCAGGCCACCACCCAATTTACACAAAATGCCTAGAGTGAGTTAGGTTGATTTAAAGTTGTAAAATAATAAAACAAAGGCTGCCCATGTGCCCACACAGCTTTTTCTATTTCTTTTCACAATAAAATTAGTAGTTATTTTCTGCTGAAATACCCTGTACTTAATTGCATTATTCTAGTTTATCTACTTCTATATTGGAAAATGTAAAGCCAGCTTACACATACAAAATTGATTTCGGACTGGGAATTAGAGTAATTTTGAAGTATCAGGCTGCCTGGTTTCTCCCACTAATTAATCTTTTTCTCTCCGACAGTTCTAATCTCTCCTTACCTGTGTCATCGTCCTTGCTAGTCTTAAATCTCCTCCCTAGCTCAGAATTTTTTTTTCTATTGTAACAATAAAGATATGAAAATGAGGAAAGCAACATTTTAAAAACATTATTAGTATGAGAGGCAGTGATATTACTATGATAATTAGTCATTAGATAAAAAGTCCCTTTTGTGCCAAAGGTAGTGTTTTTCCGACACTTATATTCTCTTGTCACCTGTGCAGACCCTCCCTGGCCAAGCCCATGGCTTTGTCTTTTTATACATAATTCTTCAATTTGATTTGAATATACAAAACAGTAAATTTCATCTTGCCTGGCCAGGTAACTCTCTGGGTGCTCAGCACCTGTAAACCTCTGATCCTAGCGTCGCCACTGCATACAACAAACACCAATACTTGATTGACTCACATGTAATAATGTATGCACAATTTTCTGGACATAATTCAACTTCTTAATATGAAGTACGGAAGGGGAAGGACAAACACAGCCAAAAGGAATTAGTTTGGCAGTGAAAGGATATGCATGACTGTTTTACTACAGAGAACATAGAAGCTTGCAGGTGACCTTACCCTTATTGGCCTGCAGATGTAATCTTGCCACAGCTAAGGTTGGACAGGGTCTAAAATGAATTAGCAGTGCACAAGCTGAGAGAAAAATCATTTCACAGCAGTCCATGGTTCATTGAGTAACCTTTACCATCTGTGAAACAAACAAGAACAAGATGCGAAGCAAAGTGTGGCATGTTTATTTGACAGTTTTTTTCATTGATTTATCGTGTTTTCCCTTTTGTAAATAACTTTGGCTTCTATTGATATATAATGTCTCCTGTCATTAACATTATCTGGCAGTATCCACTCAACATTTGGAAAGTACGTAAATAAGCCCAAGGTAGGATACAATTGGTTATTCCACCATAGCAGTTTAGAGAATGTTTCTTTTCTTTTCAAACCTAGTTCTGTGTAAGTAAATAAATATAACATCCTTTCTTTTTGGAGAATTCGATAGATCAAAACTTTTACTTGTGAATCTGTGTAAATCTGAATGTTTATAACTTTTTTGCGAAGAAATGTATATATTTTATTTTTCCTTTTCCTTATCATGTGCATTTTGTCAATAAATATATATATATATATATATAGTTTTTCCTTTTGCGTGCCTTTGTGTCAAGAAAAATATGTATTTTGTTTTTCCTTTTGCTTATATATACATTCCCTCGTCCTCTTTTTTACTTAACCATATGCACAGTCAGACTGAGTAATCAAGGACATTTAAACCATATCCCTTGATAAAAGATTCCATCTACTAAAACACAGATAAATCTCAAACATACTGTTCTCAATGTCAGATCATTAAAAAAACAAGTCATTTTTAGTAAATAGTTTAATTTCCTCTTATAATCTAAATTTTATGTTTTTAACTGAAACGTGGCTCAACAAAAACACTGGCAATGCAGCTTTGATTGAGTGTAGTCCATCTCACTTCAATTTTGTGTCTGAAACACGCCAAAACCAGAGGAGAGGGGGTTTTTGTGTGATTTTCAGGGACAATATATTGACCCACAAACTGTCATTTGTTTTTTTTTCATCGTTTGAGTATGTGTAATTCAAAATGGAGATTCAACAATCTTCCATACTTTATATGACAATTTACAAACCACCACACAATTGTTTTATTGAGGATTTTACTGAATTACTTACATTTGCTTGCACGGAATTTGATTGTTTTGTAATTTAAGGTGATTTTAACGTCCATGTGGATGTAAACAATGATAGGCATGCCAAAGAACTTAGTGCTGTCCTTTAAATGTTTGGTTTAACTCAACACTTGAGTGATGCGACTCACAACAAAGGCCACACTCTAGATCTAGTCATTACAAAAGGTATTAACTCTTTAGGCGCAGGGTTTTTTTCTGTAAAATACTCAATTTTGATATTACTAGTTCAAAATATTGTAGTTTTAATATGGTTATAGATAAAGGTATATTGTAAATGAGAAAAATCTTCAGCATGATCCAAAGTTTGTGATGGGAACAAATAAACACATCTCATTTGCATATTATGACATCATCAGTCATTGGCAATTTTGGTTTGCAATAATGTTACAGGCATTTATCATTTTTACATAGCTTAAAATTTACTTTATTTTGAATATTATTATTTTAATTTTCTATATAGGCCTATGTATTTTCTACATATGTATTTTTAGTATTTATTGCAATTTTTTCAAGAATAAGTGGACATATCTGTTTATTTCCTTTGTTATGAGCCTCCATTAGTCTATTCACTACATAAAACAGAATATAAATTATTGGGCTCCGAATTTTACATAGCCATCTGCAAAATAACCAACAGGCTCATCAAACGTTAGGTTACTGTTGTAACCCCGGTTCTCTGAGTACAGTAACATGAGTGAGATGTCTCACTATGGGATACGCCCCTCTGCGGATTCCTCAGAAGACCTTATCTCATTACGCCAATCCTGATTGGCTGGTGATTGTGGTGTCCACGTTACATGCCTCTATAAGAGGCATGCATGCCTACGCAGAGCCATTCAAGATAAACACCTCTTCTCGCTTCGCCCAGCAAGAAGTGTTGCCTGGTGAGACATCTCACTCATGTTACTTAGAGAACCGGTGTTACGACAGATTATTAAGTCTATATAAAATTTTACTTGTGTGATATTTCTCACAGACTGCTGATGTCCAAATGTTATGTTTATTCATATATTTGGCTTACTTCTGCCTCTATTTGTTATTATTCATATGGGACCACAAATAAATTATGAATGTGACTGTGGAGTAAAAAAAACAAAAGTTAACTGATTTCTCCTATATTTATTTTTTTAAAGAGCAACTACATCTAGATTTGTCCCTTTATTTACACAGAAAGTTCTAGTTAGTATTTGTTTCGGGTCATATTTAGCAATGGTGATTGATTCAGAGCTACTGTGATTAATTAGATTAAAGATTTTTATTGCTTGACAGACCTACTAAAAATAAAAATTAAAACTAAGAGGTTATTTGGACCATGTTTGTATATTTACAATATTTAACATTCTTCAGGCACCATTTCAAGCACTGTTTCAAAAGTACCGGTTTGGCACCGGTATCGGATAAAACCTAAACGATACCCATCCCTAGTCATAGCAGGAGCCAAGACATCCAACTTATAGAATCGTGCAAAAGCGAGCGGGGAGGTCCAGCTCGCAGCAGCACAAATCTCTTGGACCGATAGCCCCCTAAAGAGGGCCCAGGATGCAGACAGGCCCCAAGTGGAATGGGCCCTAAGCCCAACCGGTGCCTGCAGGCCCTGGCAGGAATAAGCCAACCTTATGGCATCCACAATCCAGTGTAAAAGCCGCTGCTTTGTGATGGGCTTGCCCCAACTGGGTCCGCCCAATGACACAAAGAGCTGGTCACTCCCCCTTGTCCTGTCCACATATGCCCTGAGGGCACGAACTGGACACAATTTGTGAAGCCGCTCCCCTTCAAGTGAGGGAAAAGGCTGTGGTGAGAAAGCTGTGAGAACAACAGGAGAAAAGGAGCCAACCACTTTGGGTACAAAGGCCGGGTTGGGCTTCATAGACACTGTGATGGAGAAATGTATTATTATGATTCCTCTGTTAGTAATATTAAAACTGAGAGCAGAGGGTGTGAAAAACAGGAGATGCAGATGGGCCAGAAAGCAGGTGTTGAGTTCACATGGGAACCCAGGTTACAGAAATACATACTGCCTGAGAAAATTGTTTCTTCTTGTATACTTAGTTTTGAGAGTTTATCTTGTGTTACGATTTAACCCAAGCTATTGCCATTGTTTTGTATTTTGCCAAGATTCACTTACTCCCAGCTACAGAGCCAGGTGCCTTCATCCTGAAAAATTCCCAACCTGAGAGAAGAGTTTTGTCTTCAGAAAAGATAGATGCAAGGTTGCTGATCTTAATACTTATTTTTATTTGAGCTGGGACGAGGCAGTATTCAGCATTCACTGTGATCTGTTCTGTACTCCTGTATGATGAATTGAAATATAATTAAACCTCCAAGATAAAATGAAGGAATCCATCTTACCTCTTTATTTAAAATGCGTTTTTCCCACTACAACACCCTCATATCTCCTGGTGCAAACTGCATACAGGATGGGTGCACAGAGAGCGCCTACATATCGCTGACCCGTTTGGCTGACACCAAAGCCAGAGGCAACACCACCTTAAAAGACAGAGTTTTAAGGTCAATGTCATCCATTGGTTCAAATGTAGGCCCTGAAAGGCCCGTCAGCACCACGGACAGATCCCAAGAGGGCACATGGGTCGAGACACAGGGAGAAGCCAGCGTTCTCCCTTCATAAACCAACAGGGGGTGTTGGCTTGCAGCCTTTCCCCAAAGCCCACATGGCAGGCAGAAATGGCGGCAAGGTACACCTTAATTGTGGAAAACGCCTTATTTTTGTCCAGCAGCTCTTGTAAGAAGGACAAAATGGCATCCACCGGGCACTGGAAAGACAGAATATCTCAGTTCTGGCACCAGACCTCAAACACCCTCCACTTAACAGTCATATGGGGACCTAGCTGAGGGGGCCCCAGCATTCTGAATAGTTTGAATGACCGCTTGGGGCAGCCCTGCTTCCTCTAAGCTGTGCCACTCACGGTCCAGGCCCACCGGGCCAGGCGCTCTGGATACTGGTGGAAAATTGTTCCCCCCACCTGAGACACCAGATCCCTGCGGGATGGTAATTTCCAAGGCTGACCTCTCAGGAGCTGGAAAATGTCCGCCAACCAATGCATGGCGGGCCAATGAGGAGCCACCGAAATGAGCATATGGCGCTGATCCCATATCCTGAGCAGGGTCGGGGGTATCAGGGCCACTGGGGGAAATTCATAAAACAGGCCCTGTGGCCAATCGTGCACTAGCACATCCAGGCCGAGCAGAGCCTGGTCACGTATTGAGAAGAACAGAGGGCACTGAGCGTTCTTCCTGGAGGCAAAGAGATACACCCCTGCCCGGCCAAAGCGGATCCAGATCTGCTCCACTATAGCTGGATGCAGAGTCCAGTCTCCGTACAGGGGTGTCCCCCTTGACAGCAGGTCCGCTCCCTGATTCAGGACACCCAGAAGGTGGGTGGCTTTGATCGAAAGTAAACACCTGCTGCATCACAGGATCAGTCTACGTGGCAACACGTGTAACCGGCGGGAGCGCAGCCCCCCCCCTGGCGACTTATGTAAGCCACTGTGGTGGTGTTGTTTGTTCTCACCAGAAAATGGTGGCTGGCGAGGAGCGAGAGAAAGTGCCTCAGGACTAGGAAGACCGTGAGGAGCTCCAAATAATTGATGTGTGCTCCCTGGAGCTCTCTGCTACACACACCTCTTACATAGCGGCCATCGAGGAGTCCCCACCATCCCGACAGACTCGCATCTGTTGTGATCACTCTCCTGGAAAGGACCGCCCCTAAGGGCACTCCCTGCTCCAGAAAGAACGAATGGCGCCAACGGCAGAGCGCCATAACGCACTCCACTGTAACCTTCAACCTACATGCCCCGTAGCGCATCGCAGACACTTTCAGGGCTGCCACCCAGCTCTGAAACTCCCTCATGTGCAAGCCATTAATAATATACTCACATGTCACAGGATCACAAACACATGCTGCTGTGCCAAAATCCATAGTTTGGCTGGTTAGTAAGGGGAGCTAATGTGGTGCGGGCTGAATTATAAACAGGGCGCTGTTCTGTGAACGCGTTCAATGCGTAAAAGAAACTAAAAAAAAACAGTTAATTCTAGAAATTTATCCACCTGCGTTGGTATTTCCACAGCCCTAACTTTTAAGCAGTTTTTTTGCACAAAGATACCCATGTTTACCAAATCACTCTGGACTGAGGGTTACCAGTATCCACAGTGCTTAACATGTGCGCTGCTTTTTGGTCTGGTTACTACTGTTCATTTCGGAACCGGTGCCGTGATGGCATCGTATATCGGTACCCGTCTCTACTCCCAGCTGCGTCACCCGAGGAGAAAGGAGGCTGTCAGTTTGCCCTCTTCTTCTTCCTGGCCTGCTGACTGCCTGGCCGAGCGGGTTGTCCCGCTGGGGCGGGGGCAGTTGGAGTCCCGGATCTCCGTGGCCAAGCTGGTCGTCCTACCGGACCGGGCGGGGTTGGCTGGACCGGCTGAGGCTTTGGTCGTTTCGGGATCAGGAACTGAGGCAGAGCCAGAGCGTTAGTCTGGGAGAAAGACTGGTGTGGGGCCGCCTGGAGAGGCGGATCGGTTTTCCTGGGGAGTCAGAGCTGGAGGGCTTCGGCTTCCTTCTTATTCGCCTCACCCCACAGCCGACCACTGCCTCCGATGCAGGGGCCCCCCACAGAGGAAACACTGGCAAGAAAGATTAAAATAGGTTGAAATATAATGTGTATAAAATATAAAGTGTAAAACAATAAGTGTAAAACAATGATAACATAGAATCAAGATAAAACTGGGAAGCAGATTAATAATCCACCGCGTGGATGCCAGAGCGGATCCGAAAAGGCCGTCAGGCAAAATTGCCATGTCCAGGATTTCCTCCTTCTCCCTATCGGAAAGGTTGGTGAGGTTGAGCCCCTGCGCTCGTTCCTGCAGAACCATCATTCCCATCGCTTTGATCTACGTGTCACTGACGGCAGGTGAACATGGGCCTATAGATACACTCAGTGATATGATAATTGAAAGTATTTTATCTGCACTCTTGCCTTTTATTGTAATTAATTCTTTTTTAAGTTGATGTTTTTTTTTTCTGTTTATCTGATTTCTTAATTTATGCAACTGTGAAGCACTTTGAATTCTCTTATGTATGAATTGTGCTCTACAAATAAACTTGCCTTGCCTTGCATATCTGCCTCATTATACAAATGAGGAGGGTAACCCTTCTTGGTCCAACTCCTGAGTAAGGTCTAGCTAGGGTCTATGAGCTGCAACCGCAGCCAGTACAAACCATGCCCCCAGTCGACTCAGACACAACTAAGGCAACATGGCCTCTGCTGGCGCCGGCCGGGTCTCTCCGAGCAGGAGATATCAGTCACGGCAGCTCTTCAGAGGGCTTCTCCCTCGGAATTAACCCCTGGAATCATGGTAAGTTAAGCGTGTTTCCTTATGTTTTTAGTTGCATACTTTTGGAAGTGCTAATACACTTTCATAAAGTTATTTTAGGCTTGCCTCAGTCTACGAGGGCTGCAAAGCCGCTCCTTCCCGTCTTCCCGGAGCTCCTAGAGGAGGTGAAAACCTCCCGGAGTGACCGTCCGCTCAGCGGAAAGACCCCGATACAAGGTGCCT
Source organism: Apricaphanius iberus (assembly GCA_028564705.1). Taxonomy (NCBI): domain Eukaryota; kingdom Metazoa; phylum Chordata; class Actinopteri; order Cyprinodontiformes; family Aphaniidae; genus Apricaphanius; species Apricaphanius iberus. The sequence continues at coordinate 195,807 of JAPXFQ010002398.1, read as the reverse complement.
CCTCGATGGATTTTGAAGGGATGGAGAAGGCTGGCATGTTCCGGATGCCACCCATGGAGCCGCTGGTTGCAGCGCACCTGCATCATTGTCTGTCGGTAACATCCTCCAGACCTCCCACCCTGCCTTCGAAAGCGGACCGCTTCTAGTCGGCGCTTACAGAGAAGGCTTATAAAGCGGTTGCGCTTTCTATGAGGGCTTTGAATGTCACTTCATGCTCTCTGCTTACGTAAGCGGAGCTATGTGAGGACATGGCTGCAAAGCCAGACCCTGACGTGTGGGAGGAGATCACCGTGTTTACGGGATAACGTGAGCTTACAGACTTATGTATATTCTTCATGTTTTGTTAGAAATCTAATTTGGTAAACTAAGCATGAGCTCTGCTAATGTTGAAACATGCAGATTCCCAGATCTCACAACATGCACTTTTTGCCAGGTTGTGCTGTAGAAACTAAAATCAATTAAAGATGGATAAACCTATACGTATCCAAACCAACTACTTCTTCCATGTGTAAGTCCAACTTTTTTCTACCCACCACTGTACCTAGAAACAAGGTGAATGGCCCAACCCACCTTCCTGAGACAGAGTCCGTCTTCTCTGGGGTTCTGAAACTTTTATCAACCCTTAATCCAGGACTTTAGTAATATCCCAACCCCAAAATTATAGGGTCGGTGAGTCAGACTTTATGACCATAAAAAGGGCATTAAATGAATAGGAGCACCTTTTCATCAGCGTTCAGCATCCTTTCCTGATATTGACTGATCATCAAAATCTCATGCACATCAAACAAGCCAAACAGCTAATCGCCAACAGGCCTGCTGGGATCTCTTCTTCAAACAATTACATTTATACATTAGACACTAGACCAGGATCAAAAAAGAAAAAGGCTGATTCTCTCTCTCACCAACACTCTACTACAAACCTTTCCTCAGACCGTAGTGCCCTCCTTGTTCCTTATGGGATCATGGCTACTCTTTAGTGTCAGTGTACTGCTCTGTCCACCGATCCTGCTCCACTCAAAACTCCACCCAACTGCCTTTACGTTCCACTTCACTGTCGTCAGTAGGTTCTTAGATGGGATCACTCTTCCACTGTCGCCAGCCAAGCCAGTCCTGCCAAAAACCTTTGTTCCCTATGCCGGGGATCTTTAGACCAGGGTGTCAGGGAGGTTTTTTAGTGCCTGTGCAGCCTGCACCAGGTCCAGTCCACCTATCAGAGCCCCACCAGACTTCTGGAAATTCTTCTGGTAATATATAACCCATGATTCCACATTAGCTTAGACTTCATAACCAGCTTTCCGACAGCTGAGGGCGTGATCATGATTGTCACCTTTTTGGATAGTTTTTTTTTTTCTAGAGGCATTCATCTGGATGCTCTGCTTTGTCTACCCTCTATTAAGAGCCAAACTTGTGCTTCAAAATGTGGTGCATCTCCATGGTTTCCTTGTGATGTAATATTTACTACAATGCACTAAATTGCTACAACAGAAGACAAAAGCTTCATTTAACATCTAGAGAATGACTTCTGTCAGGCTAAAAAAAGAAGAACAGAGATTTTTTTCCTCACTTGTTCTCCGATCAAGGGCCACAATTCCCCACAAAGTTTTGGAGGTGCTTCTGTTTTCTGGTCAGGGTTTCCCACAACCATTCATCATCCTTTGACAAAAAAAGCAGTCTCAGTCCAACCAAAACGTTTTGTTTTGCACTACATATGACAGCATGACTTTGACAGACGCTTTTGAAGCTTTCTGTTTTAGATAAACCATAACAAAGTTCTTCTAAACATGATCCTGAGTTTCATTTCTTTGTATGTATATATTTACAATGATGCATTCAATTTGCAATTGTAATTACCAGCTAGAAACTTCTTTCTAGGTGGAAAAGAAGAGGACGGCTATTTTTTCACAAAGCCTGTAGTTGTATCCTGCTGTTTTGAAGTTCAAAGCATTCTGTTGCTTGTTTAACCTTTAGCTTTGAGGAGCTCATATTTCAATGCAATATTGATAAAGACTTCCAACTCTGCATGTCGATTTTACTTCTGCAAAATAAACTTGTAGATCCCTTCATTTAAAATACACACAGTTAGCTCCGAGACAGATGTTGTGTATCTATAATAAATGAAATTTAGAAATGTCTCCATCCTTACTGAAAACTAAAGAAAATAGACTGGTATGCCATCTGGATCTGGCAGAGTGATACATTTGAAATTTACTCGTGAAGCAGAATGAATTCAATAAAACAACACATGGGCTGGTCTTTGATTTTGTTCTGGTTTGCTATCAGGTTTTTTTTTTCCTTGTTGACTAATGTTCAACACTTGGGCAGGTGGAAATCATGGGGCTATAATTTAGCCCTGCAGGATCCTTTAAAGTGGCTCTTTATTGCATGCTGGCAGCCCATGAACCATGGCTCAATTATGGAGAAAAAAATATATAATCACAGTTGCTTTAGTCATTTCTAAGATCTAGAAGATTTATCATGATTACTTGTTAAATTTTGAAGCACAGTACATTTATTAAAATTCGAGGACAAACCCTATGAGAGCCCTATATACAATCAATCTTTTTTTTGTTTCATATCATTTTTTAGTTCATATTTTTTCTTAATTTCATATAGCTAAGTCTTTCTTTCAAAGACAATGAAAACCAAACATTTACATATTGTTTTAAAATAAACTAACCAATCCATGAAACCATCATCCAGGTCGTTGTTAATGGATTAAAGGCATTTTTAACCTTAATGCATGTAAACTTAATATACCCTGTACATTTATTCTGAGTTGCATGGTCTACATCAATGTATTTATTGATTTCAACTGATGCATGGCCTCACTATTGAATCATAGATTTGCATCGGGTTGTGACAAATGCCACACCGGTGGATCTGATAGTAGTGTTTAGGAAAGAAAGAGGGAAAAAAAGAACCCTTGTCTGATCAGCAAATTACTGCAGTAGTACTAAAGTATAAAAGTGTTTGCAATTGCTGCAGTCATGAAAATAAATCCAGCTTTCAGTGTGCTTATGCAAATTTCTTGTCTTGTATCAGTCCACTGGAGTTATAGAGCTTCCGGTGAGTAGACTGGGGTTACCTTTGTGTTTTTTTTTAAATGGCTTGCAGAGTGTGGGTGGGGAGTGGATTTGCAAGCAATAAATAACAGCAGCCCTTAATCAGAAAAAGACAAGAGACAATACTAATTTAAGAATGAACCTGAGTTTCTTCATCTAATCTTATTTCTTATGTATATCTTTTCCTTATTTATCTCAGATTGTAATTAGTGGCCCTTGAATCACCTCATTTCAGTTTTCAATCCTTTCTTGAGTTACCACATTCATTAATCTGCTGATAAATCAATGCTCTCTTGCTCCTGTTTCAGAAGGTCGCACAGAACAGGCGTCAGGGCAATTTAACTGGGGGGCGGCACAGCTTATCTATCTATTTATTTATTAACCCCTTAGCGTTTTTACCTCCCATTGGCAGAGTGATACATATTTACTTTCTATGTACTGTACATATTAATTAATTATACATCATTTCAAAACAGACCGACTCAGGTAGGTTCTAAAGTTTTTCCCAAACGATCTCTCTGTTGTAGATTGGTGGTCAGGACATTTGTTTTTGTTCTCCAAAAGGAGCCACAATTGTTCCATGAACCTGCTGTATATCAGCTTGTGTGTATGAGTGAGCCATCTTCCTTTATAGAGGATTTTTGTCGCTCAGCAGGAGCTGTGGTTGAAGCCTAGTTTATGCTTCTGCTTTTTGACGGAGAACGATTGATGCAATGCCACTATCCGTCAACGCAAGGGCTCTCCGTCACCTACGCAAGGACGAACGGAGTAGCGTATGCATCTGATTGGTCAGTTTCAGCAACAGCCAGTGATTGCTTCACCAGAACAGGGCTCTATAGTCGCTGTACTCAGTACTTAATCAGTGTTTCGCCACTATATGCTTTAGATTGAAAGGATAATTGATCTAATCTGTTCTTTTGCCGATTTTGAACACAAGGAGTTGTAGGAAAACAACAACAAAGGCTGCTGTGTTTGTTTCCATGCATTTCTAGAGGATTCTATGAGCTGCACTTCTAGTAAAAAGCTTTTCTAGAGTATTCAATGAGCTGTACCTCTAGTAAAAAGCTTTACGGCCTAATCAAAATTTAATATCTGTCGTTCATTACTCCTTGAGGAAGAAATGTGTTCACAAGCCTAAAAAAAACGGAAAAAGACTCAAAGAAAAAGGATGTAAAGTCCAACTCACCGTGCCATCACCTCAAACAAAAACAATCATTTTACTTCCAGTGTATGTACATCAATAAAGTACTTAGCCTGCAAGTCTTCCTCAATCCAATTCACAAAAAAACTTGTGCTAAACTAAATTCCTGTCTCGCCTAAAATTCTCAGAATGTTTACATCATAACTAACAGGTAGCATGCTCTTAATGCCGCACTTTTTCTTCTTGATAAGTATTCAAATCAAATCAAACTTTATTTTTAAAGCGCTTTTCAAACAGAGTTTCTCAAAGTGCTTTACATATTTAAAATGACCCCAAAACCCCCCAAACCATTCAAAAACCAAAATAAAATCAGCGCGACTACACCCCCCTCCAAACCCAACCCAACAACCATACACACACACACACGTAAAAGCTTAAAAAAAAAATAAAGAAAAAAAGCAGGCTGAGTACAGATGAGTCAGGAAATGCCATCATGGGAGCCATCTGCATCAGCAGCAGTAGATCAGCAGCAGCAGCCAAGGCACAGACCCATGGCGCCCAGAGGAGGGAGGTCTGGTACCCCTACCTCCACCCAAGCACAACCTGGAGGGGACCCAGGCAGCCACAGCCGACCACTGCCTCCGATGCAGGGGCCCCCCACAGAGGAAACACTGGCAAGAAAGATTAAAATAGGTTGAAATATAATGTGTATAAAATATAAAGTGTAAAACAATAAGTGTAAAACAATGATAACATAGAATCAAGATAAAACTGGGAAGCAGATTAATAAATAAACAGTTAAAAGCTAAAACAAAAAATTTAAATCAGGTAAAGCATGCTCAGCATTTAAACATATATTAATAAATAATAATTAGTTAAAGGCTAAGCTAAAAAGGTGAGGCTTGAACCTGCTCTTAAAAACATTAATGTTCTCTGCGGCCCTGAGGTCCTCTAGCAGCCTGTTCCAGAGGTGAGGGCCTTAATAATGGAAGGACGCCTCACCATGAGTCAGTGTCCTGACCTTGGGAATGATAAGGAGACAGCTGCCAGAGGAGCGCAGAGACCGCGAGGGTTCATACGGTAAAAGCATTTCTGACAGATAAGAAGGCCCAAGACCATTGAGACACTTAAAAACCATTAAAAGAACCTTAAAATCGATCCTAAAACATACGAGGAGCCAATGCAGTGATTCTAAGACCGGTGTAATATGCTCCCGCCTCCTGGTCTTCATCAGGACACGAGCTGCTAAATTCTGTAAAAGCTGTAAACTTGATGTAGTCTTTTTGGGAAGACTAGAAAGCAGGGTGTTACAATAATCAATTCTACTGGTGATAAAAGCATGCATTAGCGTCTCTGTATTGGCCCGAGAGAGAATGGGGCGGACTCTGGCGATGTTCTTCAGGTGATAAAAACCTACTTTGGTAATATTTTTTATGTGTGGAATAAAAGTCAGCTCAGAGTCAAAAATCACACCCAGGTCCTTCACTTGTAAAGAAGGATTAGAAGACAATGATTGTAGTTTTGGTAAAAAGTTTCTCTCTCTGAGCCTTAGGACCCACACCTAAAACCTCAGTTTTCTCCTGGTTGAGCTGGAGAACGTTTTCTGCCATCCAGGATTTAATGTCTAAAATGCAGTTAAAAAGTGCATCCATTGGCCGTGTGTCATCAGGAGACATGGACATGTACAACTGTGTATCATCAGCATAACTATGAAAGTTAACTCCATGTCTTCTGATGACACTGCCAAGAGTGAGCATATACAGGTTAAAAAGCACTGGGCCTAAAACTGAACCCTGGGGAACACCACAAGTGATCTTATGGACCATAGAGGAACAGGTATCCAAACTTACCATAAAATTCCTGTCTGTGAGGTAGGATAAGAACCATTTGTGAACAGCACCAGAGAGGCCGATCTGTTTTAAATTGGTTAAAAGAATTGTGTGGGCCACTGTATCAAAAGCAGCGCTTAGATCCACTAGAACCAACACTGTCACCTTTTTAGCATCATAGGTTATTCTAAAATCATTTAAAATCTTTAAAGGAGCTGTCTCTGTGCTGTGGTTCATCCTAAAACCATACTGAAATTTATCTAGGACATTATGAGCATTAATACAATCATTAAGTTGAATAAAAACAAGTTTTTCTAAAACTTTGCTTAAAAATGGTAAGTTAGATACTGGTTGGTAGTTGTTTAAATCATTAAAATCTAAATAGCTCTTCTTCAGCAGGGGCCTCACTACCGCCGCTTTAAAGGCGGCAGGAAAAAACCCCGTCTGAAGGGAGCAATTCATCATGGTTAAAATCTCGTCTTTAAAAGAACCATAAAATTGCTTAAAATACAGGTGGGAATTGGGTCCAAAGCACAGGTGGTCGCACTCACTGAGGAGAAAACTTGATCAGGGGTCCCAAGTTCTACCAGGACAAAACTGTCCAGTGTTTCCTCTAGTGAAGGCAGACACTCAGATTTGTCTAAAACCATGTTAGTTTGAGAGGATAAAATATTACACCTAATGGTGTCTACCTTCCCTCTGAAGTGGTCTGCAAACTCCTCACAGAGAGTGTTTGAGGGGGTTTTCTCAAACGTATTAGATGAATGATTTAGAATATTGTCAATGGTGGAAAACATAATTTTGGGGTTATTTTTATGTTCTGAGATGATTCTGGAAAAGTATGCATTTCTGGAATGTCTTAAAGCATTATTGTATAATTTGAGATGTTCTACGTATATCTGATGATTTATTGTAATTTTATTTTTCCTCCATTTCCTTTCTGCTGCCCTGCAGCTCCTCTTTCATTTTTAAGAGCTTAATTTCTCTATGGTGCTGCAAGTTTTGAATGTATGTTTAAAACTTTAATTGGAGCCAGCAGGTCGAGAGCAGATTGAATCCTACTGTTAGAATCATTCACGATAAAATCACAGGGGGCAGATAAAGGTATAGGAGGAAACTTTTTAAAAGCTTCAAGAAAACCTGCAGCCACTTCAGCGGTTAGATGACGTTTCCTCACAGTTCTCACAGAGGTCTCTAATTGGATAAATCTGGTGATTTTGAAAAACACACAGTAGTGGTCAGAGACAGTCAAGTCAACAACAGAGGACACGACACACTGGTGGACAGGCACACATGATGACCAAGTCCAGAGTGAATCCTCTGTTGTGATTTGGCTGCATGACATGTTGGCTAAAATCCATGTAATTTAAAATATTTTAAAAATCTGTTGATAAAGGATCTAAAAGGTTATCTATATGTAGATTAAAATCACCACCTAAATTATCCTTTCATAAGAGTTGTGTAAAATTGATAAAAACTTTGATTCTGGAATAAAAAGTGCATTCTTTTTCGGAGGCCTATAAACTGTGACACATAAAACCTGAGCAGTGCTAAAAACAGAGGCTGAGTATTCAAAAGTGTTAAAATTATCAAATAAAACAGGTTTGGCTGAAAGAGTTAAGGAACTAATAAGAGCAGTTCCGCCTCGCATCTGGCTACTCCTTGTAGAATAAGAAAAGTTAAAATTAGGTGGAGAGGCCTCTGTAAGAACAGCAGGGGCTCTTCTGCACTCAGCCATGTCTCCGTTAAAAATAAACAATGAAGATTATTGTCTAAAATCAAATCATTTATTATAAAGAGGCTGGCAACGATGTTAGCAAAAAACTAATTTGTGCATTACTGCTACCAACTGGTAAGAAGTGTGGACCAGAATGTCATTTAAGGGTCACATTCTAGTATTCAACTGTGCATAATAATTGTTCCTTTTGGGAAGGTGGCAAAACACACTTCCTAAACAAAATACAACATAGAAGAACCTATAGAGCTTTGTTTGAGAAGAGTAATGATTCTGAGTTTTGACAAGTTATTTTTAGAGTTTTATGCAATTTTTATGCATTTTTGTATGCATTAAACCCTGTAGAGGGTGCATTTTCTTGAACGATATTGGAACGTATTGACCTCTAAATAGAAGAATGTGTAAAATGCTACTTTTTATCTATTATTGTCAAAAGAGGAATGGGTAACACTTCATGCTTTAATCAAATAGTGTTTTTGAGTCCACCAATCCAATATAAAGCCACTTTTAAAACATGGATTTCTAGAAAATAAACAGGCGGACATAAGCCGTAATATTTGCCCTTGTTTTCAAGATCGTATTACTGACAATATCAACTGACGATAGCCCTTAGACCAATTCTGTGAGGAAAATGTTGAGGTTTTTTTTTCCTTCCCAAAAGACTGCAGCCATGCCTCTACTTAAAATTGTTCAAAAAATGTTTAACCTTAAATACCTTTCTGAAATGTTTTGGTCAAAATTTGGACAACTTTTAAAAAGATAAGTAAATAGATACATTGTTATGTAACCTTTCACATAAAATACCCAGATTTTTTATGCTTCAATATAAATGACAAAAATCTTAGAAATAAATCAGCACTTCGTTATAATATATTATGTTTAATATATTATATTGTGTTTAAAACAAATTAACTGCAGAAACTTGAAAGTAAAATGGTCATCCTGACAATATTTATTCGAGAAGCAAGTGAGATGGGTAACTTCTGTTCAGTTTGTTGGTATAGATTAATGAAATTGAGTTTGAAAAGGCCAGAGAATTCCCGGGTCACATTTATTCCAAGATATCTAAAAGTATTTGAGATGGTAAAAGGAAAATGAGTCAATGTATCTCTCTTCAGCTTTTCTGTGGAACTAATTGGAAATTATATGCTTTTTGTTAGGTTGAGTTAGTTAGTTGAGGTTAGAGTTTGATGAGTGAGAAAAAGCATTTTGTTACCAGCCCGGTCATTCTTGTGATCTGGTAGCAATCATTTGGCTTTAGTTTAGCAGAAAATACTGTAAGTAAATGTAAACTACAAAATACTACTTGTTCTAAAGGATCTAAAGGATAGTCGAACCTCAGATTCAGGAGGAACAATGCGGTTTTTGTCCTGGCCGTGGAACACTGGACCAGCTCTACATCCTCAGCAGGGTCCTGGAGGGTGCATGGGAGTTTTCCCAACCAGTCTACATATGTTTTGTTTTAAACCCAAACAAAAATGTTAAACCTAATATAAACCTAAAAGTCATATTTTATTTTAGTGGCTCTATTTTGACTATATGCCAAATTATCTCCCAACAATGATGAGTAAAATATAAACCGTTACAATGGTGAATTTATAGTTTGAAAATGTTAGGTTCAAGGCAGCTCTCATTATCTGAACTAATAAACAAGGTAATTATGATAGATTTAGACCAGAGGTTGCGCTAGACATTTTTTTTTGTCTGCCATTTTGGCAGAGCAAAAATAATCCGGTCACAATCAACTTTTAACCGTAAATTTGTGGGAGGGTGCCTATCTCCAGCAATCGTCTGACGAGTTAATACCTACTCCATAGTATCTATTATGTCCAAGGAACTGCACATAAAGTGAAATAAAAAATGCTTGCACTATTATTAGAATAACTTATTTGGTTCCTGCACAGCATGGAATGAAATGCTCACTTTTTTTCTTCTTTTTCATAATCTAATATTCGGGTTGTTGCAGAAGTTATTTTTTCTGCCAGTTGCATCTGCAGGTAGAATCTGCGCTTCACTCCACAGAAGACTGGCGACTGCAATTACGTTATTCACTTCAGACTCAAAGTTTAACACGAGGAAGCATTTCCCCCATTTTAGCGACGATAAGTTGAAGACTCTCAGAACGAGCCGTTTCCTGACCCGTAAACTACCGGGGGGAGTGTCTGCGGTTAAAGCTGCAGCAGGCGCCGCACAATATCTGTGGCGCACATCGGCTCTATGGAGCACGTCTAACCCGGGCTTTCCACTGGACGTGTCAACAGCATGTTACAGGTGCAGCACGTTTTACTTGCGTATTCTGCTGCTTGGCACTTTCCACGGGGGGCGTCAGCAGCACGTAGCAGCAGGGAAGCAGTTATCATCGAAGGAGCCCGAAATCATACAAGATCAGCAAAATCACGCATGGTTTCGTAAGTAAACGAAACAACAAACAGGAAAAAAAACTACAATATGGCTCCAAAAGGTCTGTGTTTTATGTTCTGTCCGTTTTACATTCGCCTATAAGTTTATGTTATGTCAGGGAATATACAAAATCCCTCGAAGTGCAAAATAATAATGTTAGTGGCGATCCGAGGTAGTGTAGACCCTCCCGCGACCTACTGACTTCTCATGGGGCCGCACAGGTAAAGTAAAGCTACCGGAAAGAAGCACCTTTGTTTTATTTTGAAAATTTCTGGATGCCGGGCCGTCTGACTTCCTGTCTTCCCCTATCCAAAATGTCGAAATGTACATAATTCACAGGCGTGGCGTGTAGAAAATAGGACTTCCGCGTATACTTAGAAAAGTGCTGCGACATGACGCTCCTGTGACGGAGCAAACTCGTGCTGCTTTCTCCTGACTTGTGTGAAGGCTATTATGATCTGGCTGGCCAGGGCAGGGCCTCTGTCACTCTGTCTATTTTTCTCAACAGTGACAGCAAGCTCAGGCTGTTGAGTAGAATATACAATTTTATGCCTCCTAATTTGCGGAGCACTAACACTGACATAAAGATTGGTCCAATTCTCCCGTTTGCAGTTAACAACAACATAATTAAATAAACTGACACCAAGGGGGGCAATCAGGTCAAAATAAAAACATTAGGGAAAAACATCATGGGCCCCTCTCCCTTCTCCGGCCCTGGATAGTCAGGTTCACTATTCCCCCTGTTGGCCTGTATGAACCAGGCTCTAATGGATCCCTACCAACTTTACGAATTAAGGAGATAGTGGCTTTATACATAGTTAATGGTAAGCATCCTTTAGTTATGGACTCATTGTACATGTCTAAAAGCAGGGGTGAAATATGTTCACTAAAAGTTTTGTAAAGCTCGGCACTATACCCACCAGGGCTGGGGCTTTTAGAGCATTGCTTACTTTGAATAGCCTGACTAGTTTTACATAAACTTCTACTAAAAAACCTATGTTTTTGAAAGAATACCAAACATTTTTAACATGTCATCTCTTTTTGCACAAACCTTACACATAAATGAAAACAAGCTCTATTGAAAATCTTTATAAAGCATTAAGGAACTCCAAACAATATGGTATTTTCAACTTGATGGGAATGGTGAGGTTACATTTGCGGCATCTTTTCAGGGTCATCAGCAAAAATACCCCTGGCTGTACTGGCCTGTAACCTATAGCACCCTCTATTGGTTATCTTGTGCCAATACATTAACATGAGGCAATATGTCACGGGGGGACCTGATACGCAAACGGAGGCCCTGGGTTCCGGCCTACGGTCGCAGTTTGTCGACCTACTGAAATAGGAGGGGGGGAAACAACCGGATCACAAGTCTAAGTCATTATTTTTCATAAAATGCAAACCTCTTCCCTTTCATTGGCTTACAGAAATGCTATTCTCATACTGTTTTTAAACAAATAATGAACTTTACTTACTTTGCTTACGATGTTCCAAGACAAATTCCAACAGTTTCTTCATTGGCTCCTCGTTCTTGGGTAAAAAAAGCAACGCTGTTGTGCTATGTCACGAAATAAACCAAACCCGACCCTGTTCTGCTATGCTGTGAAGTTGCCAAAAGTTGGCTTCATTGGTAACAATTAGCTTTGGCGTCTGGTTTCTACTACTAGAGACATGCTCTGCTCTCTCCAGACTGCAAAATCAGCCTTACTGTGGGCAGTTGCAAGCTAAGGTAGGCAAGACCATGAATACTAATTTTCTGTATGACACTGAAGGCATTGGCTTTTTCTGACTCGCTTGTTTTGCTGTCTATTTTCTTTCTGTGGTTAAAGCAGGCAATGGGGTTGGAGTAATTGTTCACCTACAGCATGCATATGCAGCTCAGAGTAGCCAATTGTATTTCACAAAGAACAGGTATTACATAGTTTCTCATTGAAGGAGACCTTTAGCATGCTATCTTAAAGAAAAAAAAGACTGTAAATATTGTAAGATGGTTGCGCAAGTTGAAAATAAATCACCCATTCTTAATCTTGTGTTTACATTAAAAATTATAAGCTCATATTAACTGTGTTTTATCTCCTAATTTTGCAATGCATTTGGCTCTGTGTATATATGTTCACCCCTATCTTCCGCCTTGAGAGAGCGGGTGACATCTGCAAATTTCAAGAGCTTGACGGCTGGATCCTTGAAAATGCAGGCAATTAATATAGAGGGAGAAGAGCAGTTAGGAAATGACGCACCCTTGTATTGCACCAGTGCTGATTGTCCTTGTTCCAGATGTGACATCCTTCAGCCTTATGTGAAGGGATTGCTACAGATTGTTGCATTTTTAATAATCTGTTAATTCCAATCCTTCTTCTGATCATGTGCAAACCAAAATTTTTCTTGTTTTCCTTAAAAAGGGGTGACTACATGGAATTCTGTAGGACTTGCATTTTTTGTTGTTTTTATCAAATAGATTTTACAACAAACCAAACATCAAGACATAATTGTGTCTCTTTTTGCAGACACCATGCACAGCAGGGCAGGGAGCGACATAGACTGAAAAATCCCTATGGTCTGCAACTGAAAAGAGACGCTCCCATGAAACCATTGATGCTCTTCAAGTCTGCCATGCTGTTTGCCTGACGAGCAAGCACTTAAAGCTGCGTAGGTTGAGTTGTGAGATAACTTAATCTACCTGCTTTAAAGTATAAATTTTACATTAATTTACATTAATATACATCCATGTATACATGAAATAATCAGAGTTATTGATATCCTTGCAATTTCAAACAAACTGAGGTAAATATCTGTCATAAAGTTTAATACATTTAGATAGGTTTCTGATATGATTTCTCACCACGAATTCTGCTGTGTAATAAACACAATTTACGTTGCAAGAGCATGTTTCATTGCATGTTTCATTGCATTATGAAGATGAATATTTAAATTTAATTGACTTGCAGTATACTGCAGAGCAACATCCTCCACCTGATTTTTGAAACTTGATGTTAAAATAATTACAACTATTACATTATTGACAGCCTCACTGTCAAAAACAGCTAGGCAATTTTGTGCTTAGAGCAGATTTTTGACATGCTGGATATTAGTGTCTGATTTGTATGCAACCTTAACGCCAACCTCTTAATGTGACACCTTAAGTAAGGAATTACAGTAGTAAGAAGTTCCTCAGGCTATTCTCTCAGAACAACTTTCAAGCTACACTGCTGCTCTGGTGTGTGTCTCTGTGTGTGTGGCTCTCAGTCTTTTGATGCTAATGAGTAATGGTAATCTGAGTGAGGGTCAGCTGTACTAAATGCCAGTCATAGACATCAATCACATCCCTTGAGCCATTGGCAGGTACAGTGCTGCATTTTCAAAACTATGTGATTCCTAATTTGAATTCACTCAGCAGTCTCAGAGTCCATCAAATAACAGTGGAGGTCTGCTTGCACACAAATTGGAATTAATTTGGTTTTCTTTGCAATCTGAGTGGCACAAGTAATGACTGTGACAGAGATAAGATGCTGTTGTGTTACAAATGGAGAAAGCAAGAAATAGCATGGCCTATAGTCACAGCACAGGCTCTTTATCTACGATGATTAACTCCCCCTGCCACAAAGAACCTGTACCCAAGGATACAAGAGGTGGTATCCAGCATTGGTGTCATCCAGGATTGATCCCTTCTCCAACTGGGGCAGACTTGTGTAATTACATTGGAGAGTGCCAATGTTATATTATATTCCTTGCAAACAGCCAAAGACAGTGCAGCTGGCAGTTTAATTAGAGGACCTCTCTTTATTAGCTGTAACTTTAGGCTTTTAATTAGCATGGCATAGGTTTGGGACAGAGATGTTCTACTGTAATTTTTAGAGATGCAATGATGCCAATTTTTTCAAACCGATACGATACTTGGATCTGAGTACTTGCCGATTCCAAGAACCAATGCCAATACTTCTACCAAACAAAATAATTCAATGAATTAGAAAACAGTTTTTATTTTCTTCTCTGCTTGTTACAACAAATTATGGTAAATTACCTAAAAAAATAAAAATAAATAATTAAAATGAATAAAAACTGCAACGTGAAAACGAAACATTTTCTATTAAATTATTGCAGAGTTTCCACATTTTAAGTATCGGTTCTTTTTTATGCTGAAGATAGTCCTTAATGACTTTGACTGTATGTTTAGGGTCATTGTCCTGCTACATAATATATTTGGGGTCAATCATATGCCTCCCTTATAGTATTGCATGATGGATTATTATCCGTTTGTATTTCTAAGCATTGAGAACACCATTAATCCTGTCCAAATCTCCAACTCAGTTTGCAGAAATGTAGCCCCAAATGATCAAGGAATCTTCACCATGCTTCAATTTTGCCTCGAGACATTCATTATTGTACCGCTCTCCAGCCCACCAATGAACAAACTGCCTTCTGCTACAGCCAAATATTTCAATTTTTAACTCATCGGTCCGAAGCACCTGCTACCATTTTTCTGTACCCCAGTTCCTATGTTTTCCTGGGTCCCACTGGTTTCTGCCAGTTCTTAGCTGATAGCACTGCTGGACATCTTCAGATTTTGAAGACTAATACGTTTCATGTCGCTTTCATCTGCTTCACTTAGTTTCCTTGGCAGGCCACTGGATCAATGATCTTCAGTATTGCCCACTTCTTTGTGCTTCTCCTAAAGAGCTTGTACAGGACATCTTGAACCCCCAGTATGCCATGACTTTATTTACAGCATTTTTTTAAACCTGCCTAAAACATTTGCACTGTATTGTAAGTCTATATGTTGTGAAAGCTTGAAACAGTCCAAGTCAACTTTCATGTTTGTGCACACAATCCAGTCCAAAAAAGTAGATTCTGATTCTATATTACAGTTAAGAAATTAACAGCATCACATCAAAAGTATTCATCTATCATTACATTTCTTATACCCGCTAAACCTTGCAGATGGAGTTATTTTAAGTAAAACTCAGGTTTTATACTCATGCTAAGATAGCATGGCTTTCTAGTCTCCTGCTGCTTTTTGATCTCACAGGACTTAAACTGTAATCTCTATGATTTGGTGAACATATTCTCTGCATTGCCTCACAAAATACTGCCAGGCTTTTGCCTGGGATTAGAGTTCATTGCGCAAGATGTGCCAACTGACAGTGTCCATGGATTTGGCAAGGATGTGTATTACATGATGTCCTTTGTCGCAGCTGTATAAACCAAGCAGTGATTTGAAACATGGCTGTGTTTTTGGAGAGCAGCTTGTGAAAGCTTGATAAATCCTATAAGTATCTGATCACATCTAAAACCCAAGCAATCTATCGCCGGTCCCACAAACGAGGAAAGCAAAAATATGCAGATATTGTAGAGTATCTTGAAATGGGGGAAATTTATATGATAATAAACTGAATAGGATTTTAAATGGAGGGTAGATGCATTTAAAAGTTGTGACTGGACATCAGAATAATCATACGAGGGAGAATGTGTGACAAACATAAATGATTCCAGTTTGAGGTGGTGACACAGGACATCTCTTACTCCGGTGAATTCCACAACTACAATGTTTGAGCTATTATTTTATTGCCGAAATGTCCCAAAGCAAACCAGCATCAAGTGACTTCCTCAGTACAGAACAGAGAGTTTCAGCAAAGAATGAAACATCAAGGCCGCAGATTCTTCTGTTAGACTTTAAAGGGTTTTCAGAGAAGAGAATTGGTTTGTCAAAGTTAAAAGCGAAAGGAAATTACTCCAAAGGAGTCCACATTAAACTTTGTCAAGACTCTAGTGGACAGAACAACAATTTACAAAAAAGGCCAATGCTATTCTTCATGTCAAGCTTTGGACAATGCAAAATTATTCCAGATGGAATAAAAAAACAAAACATCAAAGGTAAAGCATTTTGCCAAAAAAACCTGATCTGATCTTCAGGCAATTTTACACTGTAAATTATATATGTAGAAGTCTTATAAAGGAAGAGGCATGTTCAAACAATAGGACTGAGACTTTTTTTTTTTAAAGGACAGACACATCACAACAGAAAGATACATACTTTATATTGTTTATTATTGTAAATAATAGGTGTTAAAAGGGTACAAAGAAACGTCCAGGTTAACAAAAAAGCATCATTCATTATGATGTTATTTATAGCATACATTGAAACAAGTTTACTATTTGGACTTGAAAAAAAAAAGATTTAAAATTTCTATTTAGAATGGTATTTCCTTATATTAGTGATTCACAGCAAAGCCAAATCTTTAAGCAACTTTATATTTTACAGTAATGGTTTGAGAAAAGAAATATGTATATTTTTTTCCTTAGCCTACTATTCCTTTTTACTCTTTATTCTTTTTTTTTACTTTCTTAACATATTTAATCAACTTTACAAGGATTTTAAGCTTTGCTCACTTTTAAACATACTGGAATTATTTTAAACAGAACAGCATATTCAGTGTCCATTATTTTTCATCCAGTTACAGTGAGATGTTACACATTATATAACCGCTGCCTTGTCACAGCAGTGAAGCCTATGCAGGGATACTGCCCTTCATATTAGCTGTGACTTTGCTCATGATTGATTGAATGTCATATTCTTGACAGACAATATTCTGCAGGAGTGCAAGACAGAACTGGTAACCTCCACTACCCACTCACAAAGTTGAAGGAACTAAAAAAAAATACCCATTCTCAAACATGAAACATGTGACTATTGATGGTAGTGGTAGGTATTAACCTTCTCAATGTCAAGCTGTATAATTTTTTAATAGCCCCATGCGGATTAGCACAATAATTGTATATTATTTTTAATTTGAAGACATGCACTTGACAGTGACTCTGGAATGTTCTGCATATATTATGTAAAACACTTTAGATATAATAGGAGAATATGACCAGCACAGCAAATAAGAAAGTTAAATAAAGATATTCAAAATGAAATTTTTGGAGCAGCAATTAGGAGACAAATTGGATTTAGATATTCCAGGACATGTGCCCCAGGAGATAAAGACAACAGCTGGTGAGAAGCATATGTCAGCAAAGAACATGTTTGAAGATGTGAGTTTGAAAATAACATGTCTATTAAGCTCCTAGAATTGTCTACACCACCAGTCCTCTCATCCAACCAATCTTGTTAGAACATGTTAACACTCCCCCGATCTGTGCCTTTTTTCTCTGGAAAATCTTTATTAAAAATAAAGATTGAAATAAATAAAAGGTGAAAGAAACAGTCAAAAAAAAAACATCTTGCAATACCTGGGAAGGGGGGTGGGGCGGCGGGATTCTAAGTGATTTTCCACAAGTAGTATGATTTATCAAACTAATGAGTATGCAAGACGGCACCGGCTATCTTAGCACCTATTTTTACCACCTCTGAAAGTCATGTCTTAAAGAGCCTACCTCATGCAAAATCAAGTTGTAGGAGTTTTCAACAGTCTGGTAGTTCAATTTTCTCATAAAAAACCTGCCATAGTGTTTTTTTTTTGTCTTAATTCACGCATGTCTTTCTAATCCTCCTTAATCCTGCTCTCTGAGCAGCTGCACCTGCCTCTTCTAGAAAACGACTGAGTGGTAACATGGTGACATTTTACGTCACCATGTTACCAGAAAGTGCTAGAGGTGTCTGCAATATAGACTGTAAAAAAGAATAGACAGCGACTCCTCACTCCTCCCCGTTTACCAGAATGACACACTTTCACGGGGGAATTCAAGGCGGATTTCACAGACTCCTCTTCCCCAGCTCTGACGAAGCATGTTCCTAAAAAGGCATAGGGGCGGATCTTCACCCTAGACTCTGCCCTTGCGGGGCGTGTAGTTCGGTCCTAATCGCACCCAATCTGCTCCCGCAGCTTTAGCTTAGATGCTAAACTTGGCTAGCTAGGCTAAAGGATAATAGCCCCATGCCTGACTGCTGCCGTATCTGCGCTCCTCCGACGGTTCTCCTATTTCTCAAACCTCAAAAGGTAAGAACTAGTAACTTGAAATAATTATTAAAATGTAGTATTACTATAATTAAAGTCCAACGAAACAGCCTGTCAATCGAAGTCCGGCCCCCTCATTAATTATGCAAGATTTCAAAAAATTATCTCACGAAAACCAGTCTGGTGCCTATGTTTTTGACGAGCCCAGCGTTATCTCAGGAAGAATATGTAGCCATAGAAAGTTTTTAAAAAATGGGCACCAGGCATTAAAGTTGTTTTTAACGTGTCTAAAGTCTAATGCTTTTCAATTGGGGGCCTAGCGGCCAAATGGAGGTACTACAGCAATGGAGGAGCAATGGCGGCCTCCATGGTATGCGGTCACAAAGCAGAGCAGCCAGCGGCCATTGGTCTGCACTGCCCCTGCAGAAAGAGCAGCCTACCTCTGGTAGCGTTGCAAACACACCTGCCCCCTTCTCAAAACTCAAACCTGTTCAAGTTTGGCAGCTGGAACAACTTTTTTTGTTGGAATTTTAATTTTTAAAATGTCTCCATGAAAATCCCCGTTTGGCTGCGTGGATTACATAAGGGATAATGGCCGACGAGGTTTCCATTATCAGAAAATAATGGACGAAGCGGAGGATGGTTGCTTCCGCGAAGTAGGGGCGAGCGATATGACGATTTAAGACTGTGAAGCGATCTACATGTCTGACGATCTGCCATTTTTCAGAGATTGCTTTCTCCTGATTCACAGTTCTGCTGCTGTATTTCCGCCTCTGTGTGCGATGAAAAGCCTCCGCTCTCTCTAAGCAAATTACCCCCTGCCCCTCCCCCTTCACTTGTGTACAACCTGTAAACCAGCATGGTGTTGCTGCGACTGAGAGCGTAAATTAGGATTTTGTTCCGGAGAGAAAGTCCTCGTCCATTGTTTGAAACTCGTTTTTTTTTTTTTAGCAGACAACAAAGAGCAAACAAACGTAATTTTCAAAGTTTGCATGGAGAGCATCAAGGCAAGTGATCCACCATAAACTTGTAAAATCACTTGAAGAGACATTGCAAAAGACACAGTGAGAGCCAGCAGGCAGCTAAAGTTATTAAACCTGACTGCAGCAGCTGTGGCTAGTGCTTCTTCTTCTTAGTTCCTCTTCTTAATTCAGCAAACGCTAGAAAATAAATTATTTTATGACTCAATGCCTATGACACAGATGGCAAAATATCCGCGCTACCAGTTGCCCAGCCGCATTTTTTTTCCAAACATCGCCATAACACGCATGTACGTAAATGAACAGAGAGTTGCAGGGAATATTAAGAATATGTTTGGATGGATGCAATAATAATTAGAACTGCTTACACTACACTCGACCTTCGTTTGTATTAGGCAGCTTTATGTGTGCCTGTTTATAACAACAGGATTCTGCAAAAACATTTGAACCAGTTAAAGCTGCATTTACCGCGTTTTATGAGGATTATTTATTGTCGTATTATAGATTGCACAACACATCTTGCACTGTATCTGCAGCTACATGTTAGTCTTTTATTTTAAAAGAGTTTATATTTTATTATATTTGCTCAATATCATATTTTTTAACTAAAGTAAGTTCATCTTTGCTTTCTGTTTTAGTAGAGAAGTCAAGGTTAAAATTTTATATAATACATTTAAATACTTTATGATTTTGCTTTATTTTCCAATTGGGTTATTTGAAAAATTAAAAATACTTTATATTTATTTCATTGAGAACTATCAGTGCATTTAAATCATCCACAAGTGTGATTTAAGTTTTGTTGGTCATCATTTAAAAAATGTTGACAAAATTGAAATCGTGATAATATAATTGAAAAATCGCGATATTCTATTTTTGCCATATCGCCCACACCTACTGCGAAGTTCATTATTTTCTGATAATGGACACCTTGAAGGGCATTATCCCACTTATACCATGGTCACTTATGAAAGAAAGAAACATTTAATCAATTAATATACTTTAATATGTTTTAGAGTTAAAATTGTGAGGCTTTTTTTTATAAGTCGAGCGCACTATTTAATATCTCCCGTATACAGGTGTTGCCAAGCAACGTGGCCACAGCAATGAGTCAACTGTGAAATAACATGGAGTCTCCGTTACCATTTGAGCCAGCGCAATAATTTAGAACATCAGGCAATTTGATGGGATGCCTTTCCTAGGTGTACATTATCACTTTTTAACGTACACCCTCCAGCGAATCAGAATCGAGTATTCACCCAGACCACGGTAAAAAGGACTTTATTCTACATTCCTAAAGAACACCAGCTGGTTCACTTCCAACAAAAAGACGCCTGATGGACAGAGAATCATGTAGCTACATGCTAATACTAATATGTGTTAGCCATTTATCAAGCTGCTTATGTGATCTTATAACAGCATTGTCTGGTTAATTAATTGATCTGTAGCATCTCAGAATATTCAGTAAACGGGTCCAAACAACACCCACAGCTTTTTTTGATATAATGGACTGGAAAGATCTGCTTGCTGGACTCAGCTGTGTTAGTTTGGGCTCTGGCTATAGCGTGGTAGATTTAACAGCTGATATAAGCTTTATTAACTGCGGTTTTAACAAAAATAACATAAATAAACCAAATGTTTGAGCCCTTAATATAATGCAGTTTCATTGTGGTACTTGGTGCACGTCAAAATCACTTTCGGACTCTGGGTCGAGTCGAGGTACGGCTCAGCGCTCCCTTTCTCAGTCAGAGCGGTGCTGCACGGGAGAAGAGAGCAGGGGAGGCAAGGTGTGTGTGGGGGGTGTTCGTGCAGGTGGCGGGATTATAGAGAAACGAGCAGTTTTACTTCATGGTCCAACATTAATACTATATAAAGACTCGGTAACGTTTTATCATGTATATGTCTATCCCAGAAGTAGAAAGCTGTAAAAAAGCGTCATATGGATCATAATTCACTATGTACTCAACGCATCTGCACTTGCTGTTTATTTATTTGGATCCCCATTAGTTTATATACATAAAATAATAATTTTGGCATTTTAATAGGTTACGAACAAACACAAAGCAATGAATGATCCATATCCAGTATGACATTTACTGCCTTATCATAGCAATTCAAGAACAACAAATGACAGAGCAACAAAGATCAGAAACACCATCCTCATGCTCATAATCATAACCACTATCAAAATAACTGCTTAACCAAGAACTAAAATCAGCCCAGTATATTATCTTACTTTAGATCAGTAGTGACCACAGCTGCCACACGACTGATTCATGACCCAATTTCTTGAGTATTTTAACAAACCTAGCTCTTATTTGACTGGCATCATGCCCTATTATTTCAGCACAAGTATCGTGCACACTTTAACGGTATTATGTTTTTTTTAGTCATTAAGGCTGGGGGCTTTCTTAAAGTTTTGCTTTTTTCCTTTTGCCTTGTAGGCTGTTCTGAAAGACATATGTGTCTTGCCTTAAATTACTATTCATTTTCTAACTTCTTATGAATTTCAACTCAACTTTGTGAGTCAAACAGACTCAATGCTTGAAAAAAGGTTCCTCTTTGATTCACTGCTGACTTCTCTGTTAATCCATGCTTCGGAGGGATGCACACCAGTTTAGAATTTGGAAAGCAGCAGACTTCTTGCATTTATACATAATGTACATCCTAACTCGTGATTTCTAGTAAAGGGCCAGGTATACTTACCTTTCTTGGTCCACTGCTTTTGTGTCCAGTAAAAGGAAATGCTTCATGTTCTAATTCAGGCATCATGCACTGTACAGTAGGTAACTCTGATGTGAGGTTTCAAAATAAAACACAAATTAAAATCCAACATCAAGTCACCTTTGTGATATTCAGGCTTTGGTTTTTCAAACACTAATTCCACATACTACTTCCACGTCAGACTAATAATACACCTCCTCCACTTGTCCCTCACCAAATAAAAGGACTGGATTTAACAAGGAATAAATGGCATAGTTGCCATTTGTGTCAAACACGGAAAAGGAACAGGGTAATATCAAGTTGCAGACAACCTTAACAGCCTGAAAAAGTCATTCTAAACTTAACTTGATATAACCTTAACATTTTTGGGTTTCATTTTGAAATCCCACATGAGTTTAGGTTGACACTTATTGAGTATCAAGTGAATGAGGTGTAGTATTATTCTAAATTGGAATTAGTCAGTGGAATCAGGTGATTTCAGAAAAAGAAAGGCCTAAATATTACCAAAGTTTTTTTTTTTTTGGGGGGGGGATGTTTTATTTTGAAATCCTACATCAGATCAGGTTAAAACTGGTGGAATATCAAGTGGAGAAGGTATAGTTGTTGGGTCCTGTGTGGCTGCAAGCATTAGTTGTGTGTGTGTTTTGTGTTCATGGCCTCCCTTTTTTCCAGTGAAGGTGCTTTGGACAGGTCCACTGCCAGCTTTCTCCACTCCGGCCAATTTGGGAGGAGCTTTAAAAGAGGAGCATTTACCTTATGTGGTAAACAGGCCGATTCTTAGACCTAGCTCTAAGTTTTCTAGTGCTTAAAAGACTTTTCCTGCGTTTTCTGCTATAGTTTTGCTGGTTTCCTGTTTCTCTAGATCTGTCCGTCCTCCTGCTGCAGTTGTCAGGAGAACGTCTGCTCCTCTCGGGGCTGTTACCATCCTGTCCCCGTCGCTCCTTGGCAATGCCCTCTGGAGGTTTGCCAGCTGGACCCGCATCTGCCTGTCCACTCACGTACACCCATCTCCCCTGGAACTCAAAAGGAAAAGGGAAATATGTTCCAGCCTCCATGCTCACACCTCTGCCAGCTGCAGCTGCCTTGCTGCATCCAACCCTCCGTTCTAGGATCAATCACTCACCTCCCAAGTAAGAGCAGCACCCACAGACATAACTCCTGGCTGATTGGGGCCTGCCCAACGCAATATATGGGCAGGCAACTACTACTACTAACTTTTGAAAATTTTCGGAAATTAATGCGGGTCATACCGTAGCATGCACCCCCACAATATATATGTTTGAACAACCGGCTCGATCACGCCAATGCTATTACTTTTATTGGCGATTGGAGTAACCATGGCGACGTAATTAGCGAAAAACCATGCCCAAAAATCCCATAGGAAATTAATGGAGCCAGAAGTCAAAAATCATGAAAATCCACTATTTTTGAGGATTTACTGTGTCACCATACAATAACCTAGCAACCCCATTTGAAATTCAGGGTGTAGCTACATCCCTGCTCTGTTCAGCAATGAAGACTGGATGTCAATAGCTGTTACGTTTCTTTCACAATTTCACTTTGTTCAACCCAAAGTTTACCCCAAATCGCCATTTCTAGAGTGGAGCAGCTCGTTTATGCTCGTTTATGCTTCCATACTCGTTAAGCAGAGTGTACAGCATTGTCATTTGTTGTCGGGCAACGGAGCACCTTTGATCAGAGGTCATCAAAGTTCATCTCACAGTCTATACATTGAAGGCCTAATAAAACCCAGTATACAGTACTAAATAGTACTACATTGTAAAATACAGTACTACACAGTCAAATAGAATACTAAAAGGCACAATACAGTACTACAAAGTACTACTTGATACAATACCTTACTACATGGTAGCTAATTTTAGCTTTTTCACTATATTTTTCTACTGATCTTGTTAATAGTAATGATAACATGTTATCTAGCAATAGCATGCTAGTTAGCATTACCATGCTAGCTGTTGTTAGCATTTTAGCTAATTTGAGCTTTTTGACTACATTTTTGTACTAATCGGGTTTGTAGCAATGCCAACATGTTAGCTAGCATTAGCATGCTAGTTAGCAATAGCATGATAGGTGTTGTTTAACATTTTATCTTATTGGCTTTATTGCTAGATCTAACTTGGGAACACTACCTCTTATTAGGGTTGGGAGAGATTACACACCACATGGCAGGCCCCTTTTAAATTTCCTAAACTGACTTGCTTTTAATTTAGGTTTTATTTTGAAATCCAATACAACCTAATTACCTGAACAATATACATCCTTAAAGCTTCTTTCAGGAGCTTCTATGATGTTTTTGCCAGGTATTCTTATTCTTGCTTTGTGTTGTATTTTAATCTTATTCCGTTTTATTTTGTTTATTATGTGCATGCGTGATTTTTTTTTGTCTCTGTTGCAGTGTCTTACACTGGGAATCTCTACAAGGTCCACCCCAACTCTCTTTTTTGACTGAAAGTTTGACATGGCCTGCAGATCCAAAATGAAGGACAAAACACAACTAATGAAATTTTGCATAGGAAACTGAGGAAGAAACAAAAGGAAATCATGCAGACAACCATAAAAATAACCTGCGATACAATACAATAAACAGAGACAAGACTGCTCTTGGTCTTATTATGTATACATTATTATTTATTTATACATTATTATTTTGTCCTTGATAATCTTACAAAGCCTTTGTAAACCAAGGGGCTTTAAAGAAGCAATAGCTTGAATCCAATCACTTACTTTCTGGCGCTTTTCCCAACCTAGTATACCCAATGCAAAATCGATTTTATGTAAAAAAATGTTTTAGAAATTAATAGATAAGAAATAAAATATATTTTAAATGACCTTATGGTACAGAATAGACCTGAGCTACAAAGCTGCCTCCTCTATATTACTCATAATCCAGTTTAATTCAGTGTTAAGAGAGACAACCTCGTCCTGACTGTATTGCTCCACTTGTCATCGACGCACCAACTACAAACATCCCACGCTACTTTATTTTTGACTCCAGCTTTGATTAAGTTCACTGCCAGGTTAAAGGAGAATCCCCTTGAGGCCAGTTGAAAACTTGACACATCTTGAATATATGAAATACCCAATTAAAAATGTTGTTGGTTAAACTTAATTTTAACTTACACTTATTTATAGATGGGGGTTATTCAATATCACTTTACCTTTTAAAACAATTTCTTATTTTGATTATAAAGGCAGTTTGGTGGCATATCAATTTTATTTATTGATTTTATGTGTAAGGCTATAATTTAGTAATTACTGTTTAATTAAAGTTTAAAATCAGCCCAACTTTCAACAAAAAAATAAATAAATTAAAATTAAACAACAAGATAATTAGCCCAAAATGATATATTTAACTTCTTAAAAGTCATGATTTATAAATTTATTTTGACATAAGTCTGAGTAAGTTATATTAACAAAAAACAGGACAAATTCTTAAAAATGATGTATTGTTGTCAATTTTTTAGACAAGTACAAATGCACCTTTTATCCATTGCACTTAAATGCTATAACATTATTAATACCTTAAGGAAAAAGGGAGAGATCTAAAACTCCAAGACACTCATTTTATTTTCTATTTAAAATCTTCGTTCATCAACATTTCCTCTGCAGTAGGGGGCAGACGAGCTGTAGCTGTCAGCATGCCACACAACATAAGAACTCTTTTCCTGATAGCAGCCTCTTTCCCAAGAGATTACAGAAATGAGCAGTGGGTGGGAAGCTTTGGCACGCTCCATTCCTGCTTTTTCTCTCCACCTCCCCCATCCACATTGCTATCTTCTCTTGCTTTCTTATATACATCCTTCCCTCTCTTCCTACATCAACTCCCTAGAGTATTTGCTCTGTGGAGGGGATAGAAATGCAAGTTCCTCTCACCCGCCCTACAGCAATTAATTTCAGTGAGAAGACTTATTGTGCGCAGTGACACCAAAGGGACGATAATCACACTAACAAGCAGTGAAGAGTGGTGGTGCTGAGATGGTGAAACCAAAACAGTGGTGGGCATTGTCATGCTACTGCAGACCCCTCAAAACCTTACAAATACAAAATATAAAGCTGGATTATTCTATTCATTTATGAGAAGAAGCTAATCCTATAGCTGTTTATTGTTGTCTCTCTCTTGTCCCTGACTCTTATTAATCATTGGAGAAAAGGCTAAATGTAGTTGCTGCTATGTCTGGCCATCCTGACAAACTGCTCATCGTACCCTTCCATCAGCTCCCCTGCTCTGCCCAAGAGGCCTTGTCCTGCGCCTAAAAAAAGACTGTGCCTTTCACTGAATTCTCTGAAAGACCTATGCCATGTGGTATGTGTTAAATGTGTAGATCTCTGTGTAAGAAAGGATAAACTTGGTACACAACACAGTAAATATTCACACACAGTGATATGAGACATTGAACAATAACTTCAACTTTTTTTTTTACCTTCCTTAAAACAAATTATTACGTGTGAAGAGTTTTGGTTGCATTACTATAGCGTTGTAAGTTTGTACATTGCCCTGTGAAGATGATGTTGGTGAGGAAAAAAAGTGGACGGGTCAGTGCATGTGTTCATTCAGAGTGATAATGGTTTGCAGAAAGAACATGTCCCGGAGTGTGTTTGTCCTGGTTCTAATGGACCTGTAACACCTGCCAGATAGCGGCAGGTCAAAAAGGTGGTAGATGGGATCAGGTCAGCTAAAAATATCTGCGTAAGTCTTACCAATGCAACAAAAGAAGGGTCTCACTATAAAATAATTTTTAAGTTCTAGAATGGCTGTGTACACAAGATTTCCTCAAATTCTGGTAGCTTTGAAGAGGTTTTGCAAGGCAGAGAAAGCAAGCATTACCAGGTCAGGATATGTCATCATGATACACCAATTTCCTAAAACGACTAAATACTATTGTTAACTGTAGATAACACAAGTTACTTTACATCAACAAAAAAGTCCGAAAACTGTTTATGATCATACTGGGTTTGTTTTTCACAAAACCTGGCATTTTCACAGGTGTGTGCACACATCTGAGATGAACTGTATAAGAGGATGCCTGAAATTAATGCACCTGTTTCCATGATGAAAATATATATGACGGTTCAAAGGATTACCATCTTGTCAAAAAAGAGCTAAGGTTATTTTTTTAAACTATTTTAAGGACATAAATAATAGACAGCCAATCTGAAGCATTTATGGTAAAACCTACACAAAAGAGCAGAGGGGACTTCAGTGAATTAAAGGTTTCCTTTTTGTGTCATGCAGTCATGCATTACCTACTAAACCAACATTACTTTTTCATTACACAAGCGTGTACAGCATATCAATGCACTCAATAAAGAATCCACTATTAGTGCACTGAACAATTTGCCGTCATTCCTTCTAAAAAAAAGACTTGGCCTTGCGACAACATTTCACAGTACAGAAAATTCCTCAATGGACACCATTGTTAAGGGAGTATATTATCTACAACATTAAGGTATAAAATCCTTGTCTGATGGAGGTGAACATACTGTAGTTGAACAGCGTTTCAATCAGTATCCAAGAAATCTGGCTACAGTAAATTTACTGTTTCCATCTGAGTTTATTACAAGCTTGGCTGCATTGCAGAGCGCATTAGGCACAAAATGGAAATCTTAGCATTGCCTGATATACTGTAGAACAACTTTCGATTGAAGAGGTGCAACAACATAAGATTGAAAATATTACTGATACCTACCTAAGGTGTATGAAGGCAAGGCCTGAATAAATCTGGACTGTGTTTGGCTTTTATCAAAGTTAACTTTTTACAAATGCTACAGGGGAGGCCGCTACATCAAAATGCCTCTGTTCTCAGGGGGGAAAGCTTCCTGAACCTCTCTTCCATCTCACCATTGGAAGTGCACTGCCATTTGAAGAGTAGCATTTATATAGTTTTTAAAAACCCAAGGCTAAGAAGATGTAAATAGCTAAGAAGGACATAGCTGCTGTCACGCTGCCCTTGGATGAGGAATATTTGTCTGAGAGACTGTGCCCTCTGGGTGAACTTGGCATTTGATGAAATTTATTTGGTCTGTAGCCTAATAGTCACTGAAGGCATTCTATATCTCTGTCAACATTCCATTGTATTATTTGTTTTATTTCATTTACCAAATATTTTGACATTCGTTTTGTTTGACTACAAACAACAGAGATGTTTGCAATTTGAAGTATTACTCTGCTTACAAATGCCATCTTGTTACAGTCATTCTGTCTATTTTGTGCCACTGCTCCAGGAAGATGTTTATGTGCAGAGATCAGTCTAGTGAACATATAGTTGCATGAGCAAACAAATATAAACAAACCACACCAGAATGCATGAATTAAAATGTTATGCAAACATATGGAAATGTTCTCTTTTCATTCGTTCATGCACTGTCTGAGTCTGTGTAATTTTTCAAAAGATTCCATGCGGGTGGAGCTTTCTCTTTACATTTAAAAATTATCCCTTTTTATTTATTATTATTTATTATTACCCTAACCCAAGTCACTCTTACTAGCTGCTGATCTTAATCATTTTTCCTGTGTCATTAGATTTATTGAAACCTGCCTCCATTCACTGCCCAAGTGATGCCTGTGGTCTCTGGTGACTTTGGGGTTTAGTGTTATAATAATCAAATCCTTGGAACTCACCTTTAGTCCTACTAATGAGGTCATTTTGCCTGCATTAATCAAATAATTTAATGTATAAAAGAAAGAAAGTAGAAAAAGGAGCTATCCACCGTAGAATGCCCTCATACTCAAATGCAACTCCACCTCCTGATCTTTAAAAATAATATGAGGTCCAGTGGTTTGAATACAGTTTACGTTCTTCGTTTGTACACAGGTTCATTGCTTGTGACTTATTAATATCAGAGCCAGCTGACAAACAGTTTTTTTCTGGTGCATTTCTTATGACAGGGCCTGATTAATCAAAAGTCCAAATAATGAGCAATAAATTGTGTGCGCCACAAAAACTCTGCGGCAGTGGGTTACCCTTCATTTGCAAGTGATCTACTAAGATTGCATGCGCAATTCATAATACAGACGTGGACAAAATTGTTGGTACCCTTCATTAAATCAAAGAAAAACTCATAATGGTCACAGAAATAACTTTAATCTGACAAAAGTAATAATAAATAAAAATTATGTAAATGTTGACCAATGAAAGTCAGACATTGCTTTTCATCCATGCTTAAACGGAATTATTTTAAAAATAAATGCATGAAACAGGCCTGGACAAAAATGATGGTACCCACAAATTAATATTTGGTTGCACAACCTTTTGAGGCAATCACTGCAATCAAATGATTCCTGTAACTGTCAATGAGACTTCTGCACCTCTCAGCAGGTATTTTGGCCCACTCCTCATGAGCATAAAGTTCAGCTTGGATCTATTTTGAAGTCTTTCTAGGCTCTTTTGTTAACATTTGGATTATCCGTCTCTTTGATCTGTCATCAATTTTCCTCCTGCAGCCACGTCCAGGGAGGTTGGCTACAGTCCCATGGATTGTACATTACTGAATGACGTGCAGCTGTAGTCACAGAAACATCTAGCTGCTTGGAGATGGTCTTATAGCCTTTACAGTTAACATGCTTGTCTATGATTTTCTTGTGAAGTGGATTTGTGATGGGTCTTTGGCAAAAAAAAGGCTGGAAAAAAAGAAATACCTGTAAAGTCTATGGCTGTTAGAGAGTTAAATACTTATAGCCCAGAATATCTGTGAAGTATATTTTTCATCTGTTATTGACAAAAAAATACAGATCAGGGTCAGAGAGGGTCTATGCAAGTGAAAAGAGAAGATTAGTACTTAAAAAAAAACAGATATGGCACAAAAAGGGACCTAGAGGCTAATTTTCACAGTAATTTCACCCTAACTTTACTTTCAAATTTTGCTTTCCACATTTCCATATCTTTATTGCCACAATGAAAAAAACAGAACCAGTGAAGAGACTTATGGCCAGAGTCTAGCAGCAAGGAAGATGACACTGCTTCACTGCTGAGATAAAGAGATCCATTGGTGGGAGACACCAAGCAGGAATCCGGACATGGTTATAACTGATGTTTTAGAATTACACGCATTCCAACTCCAAAATACCTTTTGTCTGTATTTCATTTGAAACTCAGGATTGATGTCAATCTGTTTGTTAAATTTGCAGGCTTCCCATTTGCCATTGTAGTAAAAGACGAGATAGAATTGTATATAGTGTATGCTATTTGAGTACATGTTACTGCAGTAGATCAGACATATTTATTTCTGTTCTACTGTTTCTGTTTCTTTTATCACACCTTCACTCACCTGTAGCTCTGGATGTGATGGTTGTGTTGGGTATTTATCAATTAAAATTGATAAATGTAAGTTATGGTCTTTCTGGTTATGTTAAGAATATTAACTAATAATGGTAAATTAGTAGTTTAATAATTCTTTAAATCATTTAATCAGGGCACCACTAGCCTCTGGGGTAGAAACAAGATTTTATCTGTATTCAAAGAAGATTATCAACCAATAATCTCACTTATAATTATTAATTATTAGGGATTACCAGAAATACCTTATCTGAAGAAAAATAATCCTTTGCAATAATTCACACACACATCACAAAGCGCTTACTACTGACATTCATGCGCGGCCCTACGCGTGCACACGTGGAGGCGGCGTATGGACTTGAACGCACAGCTTGCCAAAAGGGGGGGGGGGGAGTAATTGTTTTATCGCAGACAAGGCGCCGCGCGGCTTTCTTTAACAAAGAAAGACCTCGTGGTCCTTAAAAGTGGGGCAACTTTTGTTAGCAAAGGCTTTGGTTCAGAAACAGAGTACAAATAAGTATTTTGCAGGTTTACTCTCAGCATCGCGCGTTTCTTTGAAACACTCCGTGTATGCGCAACAGAACGCCTGTGTCGTTAAACACTCACTCTGGTATGCAAAAAACCAAAAGGATTTCCCACAGTCAGATAACTTTGCTTATTACTAAAGGACGAAAGGTACTACAGAAATGAAACTTACACACCAATTAGCTCACAGTTTACCCTTAAATACTAACAAAACACTGCACAGAAACTTCAAGAGCGCTCATTAGAAATGGGAACATGCATGCATCAGAACACACAGGATTCCTGACTAACTCCACCCAGGTCAAGAAATAAAATTGAACAGTCCTACTTTATAGAAGTCCCCTATGCAGGAGAAAGCACCGCATCCTTGATTGTGATGGAAAAATTTGAAAGAAAGAGGGGAAAAAGGGAAACATCCAACTCATCTGCCGTGCGGAAGAGAGAAAAAGTTGAATAAACGAAAGACAGGAGAAATTGTTTGCGCAAGGAAAATGGTCAGAACATGTGTTGAGAATGGAGTCTCTTCTTTGTAGCTTTGGGGCAAAACCACAGTATCATGGGGATGATTTCCTTGCTCATCTGTACTCAGCCCACTTTTTGTAGATTCTAAGTGTGTTTGTGTGTGAGTATGGCTGATGGGTTGGGTTGGGAGGGGGTTGTATTTGCATTGATTATTTTATTTTTGAAGGGGAGTTTGTGGTGTTATTTTAAATCTGTAAAGCACCTTGAGTAACTTTGTTTTTTTGAAAAGCACTTTATAAATAAAGTTTCATTGATTGATTGAAAGCGTGAAGAGAAAGGAGAATGGTTTTCAGCACTTTTATGTTGGGTGTGGGTGCTTCCCCCCCCTTTCCCCTTATCTGTCCAATTGGTTAGACTGGAGCGACCGAGAGGGAGGGGGCGTGTCGCCGAGTTATGGAATTCTAGGTGTGCTTGTAGAGCTCCTTTGATATCATATTCATGGCTCAGACCCAACAGTTGTGTCAGACTAACAAAGAAAATCTTGGAATTGGAGCAGAGGATCTCTACTTTACACCTGATCCAGGACCACAACCGCGATGTGGACATCATCTTCAGCCGGACTTTTGCTGCTGCCACCAGTGCCCAGCTGGCCGGCACAATCCCCTGCCAGCCCGGTGAAGCTGCAGAGGGAGAATCCATCACTGGGTCTCCTGGCGGACTCGGACAGACGAACCTCAGTGGTGATCTATGGCAGAGGAGGAGCGCTTGTTCCAGCAGGGGGCTAAGCCAAAAGCCCCGGGCCTGGTCACTGTGGGGCTGCCCGGAGTGGCTGACTTCGTTCACCTCCACCTTCGACTTTCCGTTGTCAATAAATAAGTAAATGACAAAAATCTTCAGTATGATCCAACGTTTCTGATGGGAGTAAATTCACACATCTAATTTGCATATTATGAAGTCATAAGGCATTGTCAATATTGGTTTGGAATACTTTTTTTTTAGCTTACTTTATTTTGATTTTTTATATTTTTAGTTTTCAATAAAGGCCTATGTATTTTCTACATATGTATTTTTAGTATTTATTGGCATTTTTTTCAAGAACAGGTGGACATATCTGTTTATTTTCTTTGTTATGAGGCTTCATTAGTGTATTCACCACATAAAATAACAGCAAGGAAATCATTGGGCTCAGAATTTTACAGATCTTTCCCAAAATACCTAACAGGCTCATCAATTTGCCTGAACCATTATTGATACTCTTCAAACTTTTCCTCAAACCTCCTCATAATCATCGCCATTTTCAGCGGGAAAGTGAACTTTACTGCCGTTTACCAACTTATTTGTAGTTGTTTTCTCATGTTTTATACCACGTCTGCTACTATTTCCTCTGATTTTTACATTCCTGCTTCTTCTCTCAAAATTAGCGTTGTTACAACCACCCATGCTACCCGATCTCATACCTTTCTCCCAGTGGGAGAACGTGACGAACAGCATTGCACCTTTTGCTGCTCGTGGAGCATCATGGCGAACTGGACCAGCCGTCTGCCGCAGTGCGCTGTTTGAGTTTAAGTTTCTTTCTCCGTGGACAATTTGAACATCTTTGTCAGAGGGTATATATTCCTCTTCGGAATCTGAGTCCACTTCAAAGCACAGAACTCAGACATCATGCAATCATAAGTTTAATCTTTCTAAAACTCACTGTCTTTATGCATTGACAGCAGCAGCTGCACACTTTCTCCCCCACTGGCGGAGCTGAATATAAAGCTGATTTATTCCAAAAGGTTTAATTGTAAAACACCCAAAAATGAGGCTTAGATTAAAGTAACATATTTATGCGATCTCATGACGTAAAGTAGTAATTAATTTAGTGATCATATCTGCAGCTGTGTCTTGTCGCAAAATTGTGACTTTGGCACCTAAAGAGTAAATCTTAGAAAAGTTCTTCAGGTGATAGAAGGTTGACCTTGTTATTGCCTTTATGTGACACTGGAGGTTCAAGTCTGAGTCCATTATTACACCTAGATTATGTGCCTGGTCAGTAGGTTCTAGCTGGATTAACTGAAGCTGTTTGGCAACTATTCATTGTTCCTGTTTTGGTTAAAAAACAGTTTGTTTGAACAGTTTTGTTTCTGTTCAGCGGGAGAAAGTTATGGTGCATCCGGCTATTGTTCATAAATGATTGTTAATTAAATATTGTTAATAAACATCACTATGAAGCAGTCTAATATGTTAGAGTACTGTTGGCTCCTTATGCCATGCGGCCGGCGACTCACTTTCCGGAAGGTATTTGGGGCGCCAACATCCAGAACCCCGGCGGGAAGTTTTCCAAAATAAGAGTCAGAACTGAGAGACAGAGAGAGCAATGACAAAACACACACAGAATTTCTGTTTCACACTTGGAACGCACCTGCAGGTGGGGTCAGCCAGAACTGAACCAACCTCCACAAGGCTGTCCCATTTTTATTAAGAAAGAACAAAGAACATATTCACAAGGCTTATTCTCCACCCACCAAAACCATACATTAGTCCCAAGGTTTCCTCCTGACCTAATTTATGGCCGTACCATGGAGGATGGTTTCACGGGCGTTCCTCCCTACACCGGCCTTGCATTCCTATCTAAGACATCCTGTTTTTACAGCCTGCAATAAACTTACCCAAGAGTTTTATGACTTAAAAGCTTGTCCCTGTTAAATACTGTTCAAGGATATGCTTTACAACCATGCATAATAGAAAAACAGACTTTTATCTTCTGAATGCTAACTAAAGATTATATAAATCATATTTAATACGAGACTGTTATATAAAGTAGCCCCAAAAAATATACATACCACAGTACCCAGAGATTTTATTTTATTTTTCAAATGAACTAGGTTTAAAGATTTCTTAAAGAAACATAAGGGTGTGTGGTAGGATGCCAACAACAGAGAAAATATTGGTGCACTCTACATCAAACCTAGATTTAAACATGATATTGGGAATATTAATGTATGTGAGTCATCTCTAAAGGGGGACACTTGGGAATTCACTTATAAAATGTACAAAAACTTAATCTTATGACTGAATAACAAAACCACATATGAATAGTTATTTTCCAAGCCTGACTTTGATGTGCAATCTCTATAAGGAAAGTCTAGACATAAAAAAAAAAATGTTGCTGGTTATGTAAGGGTTTTGCATTCTGGAACACGTACATATATTTGTTGGGCCGAGCGTATAGTGAAATTCACATGAGCTTTACATCACTATGCCAGACATTATGAAACAAATAAATTACAGATAATAAAAAATAAGTCATAAAAAATGTTATATTTGCATTATAGAGAATAAACGATGTTGTTGTTTTTTTTGTGAATACACCCTAAATTATTCTGGCACCATGAATAGATTGAGCAAGACAGGAGTTGCTAGTTTTAGTTGCGTATGTGTAGATATTCTTACTGCTAAAAACAATTTATGAATCAAAACACCCATTTGTGCGGGGGCCCCTTATACAGGGCCTCGCCTGTGGTGCCGGTACCCACTGTTTAAATGCATCTAGACACTGAGGGCCCGGGGAGGGAGATGGGGGTACCTGGCAGTATTCCCATGTCCCACCCCTCTGTTTTAAGTGCACATTAGAACAACACGCAACAACACCACAATTGAGCAGGGGGAGAGAGGCTGGGGGTCTTTCCACACCCCTGTTCGTTGGACCATCAGGGGTTGGAGCCCGGGTAGATTATCAGGTCGTCTCGTCGGGGACATAGGCTAGTGGGCTACTCTTGCCGGGGTGGGGGCCTTGGCGGTCTGCTTGTCCCCGTCCTGGTGGGCAAGGGGTCCGTCTCCCGGGTGCAGGGGCAGGGTGCTATATCGGGCCGTCTGTCCCTAGGCCTGGGAGTATAGAGTACGTATGGGGATTATGAATGAGTATACAGCGTCCTTTTTTCGTGTGTCCTGTATTTGTAAGAATGTGTGCGCATTAGAGGTAGGGTACGTATGAGTGTCTCTGTCTGTCTATGTCTACTTGTCAGGTTGGGTGTTTGGCTGCCATCTGGCCTGGTGCATCTTCTTCCCCTCCGTCACTCCCCGTCGGTCATGGATGGTCCTGCCCGCTGGTCGATGATGGCTCTCGATGCCTGGGGCCGGGGTTCCCGGTTGTGGCCCGGCTCGGTCCTGGTGAATGCCTAGCTGGTCCTGGGTGGGCCGGTGTGTCGGGCGGTCGCTGTTTCGGGCCGACATCCTCCTTGGATTGACTGGGGCACCTCTTATGGGGGTGCCGGGGTTGTAAGTAGGTTGGTGCCGTCCGGTGGATCGGTGGGGACCGTGCCCGGCGCCCAAGCTCCTGCCAGTTCCATGAGTTCTACTGCCTGGTCGGTTCATCTGGGGGGGCTGTCCGGTATTGGCTGGGCCCCAGATCTTGGTGCTCTGCATGGGGCGGGATCTGGACCCGGGAGCTGGAAGATCTGGATGTCCAGGGGCTGGCTGGGTGCTCCCTGAGGAGGGCGTACATCCGCTGTGGCTTTACTGTGGCTCCCTGTCGTGTGGGTGTGTGGGGGGGCCGGGTTGTTGGCGGTGGGTATTGGTCCGGGGTGGCGGCGGCGTGTATTGTCCGTCGATCGGCTGCAGGCGCCTCCTGCCCGTTGGCAGCAACGGGGGACCCCTCTCGGCAGGTCCCTGGTTGGGTCCCTGCTGGGGGGCGGGGTGCCCCTGATCCCCGTGGGCTCCTGGTCCTGTTCCGGGCCCGCCCAGGCGTAGCCGGTTTCCACCGGAGCCCGTGGGCTCATCCCTGCGATCTCTCGGGCCCAGCATTGCGGCTGCTTGGTTTTCCCTCGGGGCTTCCATCTGTTCCTCTCTTGGTGGGTGATCGGCCCTGACCTGGTCCGCCTGCGGGTCCTGCGCTCTGTGGGACTCTGGATGCATGCGTCTCCTGCCTCCTTCATGTCTGTGTCGATTCCTGTAGGACGGATTGACGGTTCCTTACACCAGCTATCAATCACTTGCATGGGGAAACCTTATTCAGACCTGCATGCTCGCACACACACATAGGTGTGGGGACATTGGTGTGGACGGACATATCTTGAGCTGAGGTTATTGTCATTAGTTAGCTTTTACCAGGAGCTTAACAGAAACATTAGTATTGTGTTTATTAATCCATGCTTGTGTGTAGTGAATGTGTAATTCTTAATTTTTATTACTGGATCTGAACTATTGGTGTGGTTCTGTTCAGTTCGTTGTTTTTGTTTGTTTTGTTTTACCGCTTCTCTGCCATCCGGCAGAGGCGGAGGACTGGGATGTTTTCTTGTGTTCTTTGTTTGCCTCCCTGTCTTGTGTCGTCAGTTCGCGCCTCTGCTGGTGCGGTTTCTCTTCTTCACCTTCTTCCTTTCTTCCTTCTTTTCTCGGTTTTGTGTCCATGACTTCAGGAAATTGAACCCTCAGTAATCACTAATAAAGATTTTTTAATACATATACATCAAGTGGAGTGAATACTCTGCTTGGGAAAGTAAATCTGTTGGGCTTGTACTTGGTACTCAGACACCAATTCTGAGTGGCAAACTGCTAGACAGGACACGTAAAAATAAAAATAAAAACACAAATAAATTCAAGAAAGATCCAGCCTAAAGAGATGGACCCAGTGGTAGCTGTCACCTAGGAGATCGCCGCCCTGCAGTGGAACCTCTGGGCTAATCTGTCCAAGATCTCCGCCTCTCCACACGCGCCTCTGCGACTCTCCGGATCTGAGGAGATCATAAAGGTGCTTCCTCATTTTTGGAGGGTGTTCTCCACCCAGGACCTTGTCGCGCTGCGGAGCGAGGCTGAGCAGATTTACCAGGAGGCGTGGGAGATGACTGCCCCTCGGATGACTTCCCGGAGCAGCAGATCGACCTTTGTGAGACACAGTCAGCGTACCGTCCTCCTGACATCGGGTCATGGAGTAACGACCTTCTCCACCATCTCGCCGCAGAGGTCGGCGCTGTCGAGGCAAGCGTGCTTCCAGGGTGGAGGAGCGTAACAGCTATTCTCTCTCCAATCTGCCCATCACCGGCTCTTCCTGCAGCAGTCAGCTCATCACTGGTTCTTCCCGCTCCGAGCTGCGCTCTGGCTCTGTCCATGTCGTCTGCTCCAGTCTGCACAGCACCGAAGTTGGCGTCTGCATCAGCCTGTTCGGCACCGAAGTTGGCGTCTGCATCAGCATGTTCAACCTTCTCCTTCTTCCAGTCCCTGCCCCCATAGCCAGCAGAGCCCCTTCAGTCTCTGATCCCAGAACAGCTGGATTTGCCGCTGCCTCTGCCAGAGCTGCCAGATTCGCCGCCAAAGCGGCAGGATTGGCAGCCGCCAGTGCACCTGTCCTCAGCCGCCGCTTCTCAGCCGCTGCTGCACCGGTCCTCAGCCGCCGCTGCACCGCCTCAAGGTTCCCAGACCTGCTCCTCGGCTCCAGGTTCCCAAACTTGCTCCTCGTCTCCAGGTTCCCAAACCTGCTCCCCACCTTCGGGCCCCTGTGCCTGCACCCCTCTTGAGTGTTCAGGCCCCGACGCCTCAGCGTCGTCTTCAGGTTCCCAAACCTGCTCCTCGGCTCCAGGTTCCCAGACTTGCTCCTCGTCTTCAGGTCCCCAAGAGAGGATCTCCGGGCAGTCCGCCCGTCCCGCGTCCCGAGAGGGGACGTTTGTCACTCTCACGTCCTGCAAAGGGATGTCCGTTCAGCCGTCCGCTGGACCTCTGGGTCCTCGGGAGAGGATTTTCAGGCCGTCCGTCGGTCCCACGTCCCGCCAAGGGATGTCCGCCAGTTTGTCGTCCGGCCAGCGGAAGCCATTAAGGCCGTCCGCCCGACTCACGTCCCTCCAGGGGACGTCTGCCAGTCTTTCGTCCGGCCAGAGGAAGCCATTCGGGCCGCCTGCCCGACTCACGTCCCTGCAGGGGACGCCCGCCAGTCTGTCGTCCGGTCAGAGGAAGCCATTCGGGCCGCCCGCCCAACTAACGTCCCTCCAGGGGACGTAGCCAGTCTGTCATCCGGCCAGAGGAAACCATTCGGGCCGCCCGCCCGACTCACGTCCCGCCAGGGGACGCCCGCCAGTCTGTCGTCCGGCCAGGGGAAGCCATTTTGGCCGTCCGCCCAACAACCCAAGCTCCAGGGGCACACCAACAAACACTCAGGCCCCCCTGCCGTAGGCCCCCCTCCACCCACCCTGGAAGGGTGCTTCTCTTTTTTGTTTTCTTTGTTTTTCTCTCCATGGCGTATGGAATCCGCCTTTAAAGGGGGGGTCCTGTCATGATTACAATCAGCTCCTGTCACTCCCTCATCATCATCTCCACCTGTGTTGTCCTGTCTGAACCTCCTCACCTCCTATCGTTTGCACCTGTGTTCACTTCCTATTGTCTTCACCTGTTATTCTTGTCTCCCCCTATTTAAGATCCAGCGAGCGCTTCATTCCTGGCTGGATCATTGTCGTAGATGTCGTATGTCGTATCTGTCGAACCCGTATGTATCGTCTCGCCTTATGTTTGCTGCACTTCAATAAATTATCGCCTTACCTGAACTCTGCTTCTGCGCCTGGGTCCTTCGTCCTCCACGCAGCATACACCAGCGCGACAATCCCCTTGATTGAAGGGTTATGCCTTCTGCTGCTGAAGGAGGAGTAGACTCTGTCTAAGCTCCTGATTTCTAACATTATCTCCTACTTTATTCCTAATTTTAAGTTCTCTTCCTTGCCTTCCTATTAACTAATATATGTGCCCAGCTTCTGAAGCTACCTGTTAGACTGGAACACTTTTTTCTGGACAACTCGTAAAGCACTTTTGAAGGACTGTGATGGACTGTGGATTAACAACATGGTTTTTTGGTAAGAAGCTCCAAAGACAGAATGCCCTGGAGAAACAGCCCCAGAGTAAGGAGCAAAATTACGTCCTCTGGAAATAAACCTTGAGATTAATGCTAGATATGAAAACCAGACAATGTTAGCCATGACACAGAAAGAACAAGAACCTGGCAGCCCCATATTCATTTGGTCCAGTCTCAGTCAGAAGGAACTGAAAAACACTATTCCATCACCCAGGCATGGAATCGATGGAAGCACAAGGATCCTCCTCCTTCCTGTTTGTTGACCAATAGAACGGCAGCCCTCCTCATTTGCATAATGAGGCAGAAATGCATATGGTAAAGTAAAAAGAGGAAATGAGGTAATGTAAAAACAAGGAATGCACATATAAGGAAAAGGAAAAACAAAATGTATATTTTTACTGACGGAAATGCATGTATAAGGAAAAGAACAAGCAAAATAGTTTTTCTTGACAAAAAAAGAAAAGGAAAAATCAAACACGTACATTTCATCACAAAAATGCCCTTATGAGTAAGAGGACAAATAAAATATATAAATTTCTTCACAAAAATGAACAAATAAGGGGAGAATATTTATAAATGTATTCATAGTTTAACCCACCCCTCTGCAGCTTTTGTACTGTTACCCACTCAATACCCCATTGAGACAATGTCTTGCCCACGGCCAAAATCAAATCGTCTAAAGGTTAACCTGACAAAGCAAACAATGAAAATCTCATAAAAACAAATACGACTCTTACCAAACAAGGAAATAGGGCAATTAGATGTGCTTTACTAAACATATGATCCCTCTCCTCAAAGACCTTTTTAATAAATTACTTGATATGTGATAATAAAATTGATCTATTTTGCCTATCAGAAACTTGGTTGCAGCTGGAGGATTTTGTAATTCTAAATGAGTTAACTCCTTTCAATTACCAAGATTTTCACATTCCTAGAATTGCTGGGCAAGGAGGAGG
The DNA here is from genome assembly GCA_028564705.1 of Apricaphanius iberus. Classification (NCBI taxonomy): domain Eukaryota; kingdom Metazoa; phylum Chordata; class Actinopteri; order Cyprinodontiformes; family Aphaniidae; genus Apricaphanius; species Apricaphanius iberus. Next base: position 156,000 of record JAPXFQ010002398.1, on the reverse strand, counting down.
AGTTGCAACCCTCTTTCATTCAGATTTGCAAATTCGCCCTCAACCAATTATTAACTACAGCTCTTTTGAACGTTGAATCCTTAGTTTTCCTCATCCAAGCTGCTAAACATTAAAAACACTTTTGTTTGTGGTTTTGTATCGTCCTCCAGGCCCTTACTCTCAATTATTGGACCAGATCTCATATATTTTTTTTTGATTTAGTTTTAAACACTGATCAGGTAATTATAAGAGGGGATTTCAATATTCACATGGACATTGAAAGTGATAGCCTAACTGCAGCTTTTGATATTATCTTAGACTCAATTGGCTTTACTCAGAACGTGAAGGGACCCACACACTCTGGTCAACTGACATATGGCATTGATTGTGATGAACTAATAGTCCTCCCATATAACCCAGTCGTATCTGACCATTTTTGATAAACTTTGAATTTACTTTACCCAACAATCCAAAATGTGAATGAAAATTACCAAAATTAGAAACATAGTGTCCAGGAGTGATGCAGAGAAACTAAACCATGCATTTGTTACTTCAAGGCTGGACTATTGTAATTCCTTATCTCAAGGAATTTTCAATCGAACGCAACGGACTTGGTAATTTGTCTTGGAAGACGTTTCACCTCTTATCCAAGGGACTTTGTCAGTTCATGCTCACCGCTGACCAGGCTGGGACTGGTCCGGCTAACTGGTGTGGAGAGCACACCAGTTAGTTGGACATCCTCCGTGCTGGCTCTTCTCTGTCTTCTCAGACCCCCAGACGGTCGTAACAGATGACCGCTTGCACTGAGCCAGGTTCTGCTGGAGGTTTCTTCCTGTTACATTGGAGTTTTTCCTCTCCACTCTCGCTACATACTTGCTCAGAATGAGGCACTGCTAAGGAATTGCTGATCGAGTACAACCTCACATTGATGACTCATCGCAGTGTGCTAGGATTCCTTAGATAGAAAACTTTTAACTGATTGAAATGTTTGTATAATTGTATTGAAATGACGTTTGTAGCAAAGTTCCTTGAGATGACATTTGATGTGAATTGGCGTTATAAAAGCACAAGTGAATTGAATTGAATTATTCACATAAAACGCACGAATAGGGAAAAAATAAGAACACAATATATGTTTTTGCTTTTATTTTTGATTATGTCAGTTTTGGTCCTCCATAAGAAACCACTCCTCCAAACTACAACTATTTAACTGAAAACAGGAACTAGAGACGAGGGGACAGGTTGAGTACAATCTTTCATAACCCATTGAACTTTAAAATGCTATGTCTGGGCACATTTGACTCATTTGAATACCTAGCTACAGAGATTAAAGAGCCAAATAAGGTCTTAGTCATAAACTTGTACATACCTCCAAAACCTAACTCAAACTTCTTTATTGACTTCAGCGACCTCCTCCATGTAGTATATATTGAATATCACCGAATAATTATTGTCGGAGACTTCAACATTCATACTGACAACCCCCAAGATAGATCAACCAAAAAATTAAGTGAAACTCTGCATAACTTTGGTCTTACCCAACATTTCAATCAACCAACACACAAACAAGGACACACTTTAGACTTAGGGCGCTTTCACATGGTACGGGAGTCCGTACTCGGGTACGGTATTTGGTCAAAATCCACTTATTTCGTACCATATGAACACAGACTTTACCGTGCCAGAATACGGCCAGAGAGACCTGCCTTGGAGGTAGTATCCGAGTCCAGGTACGAGCGGCCACGTATCATGTGAACACAACCCGTACTCTGGCCGTACTCAAGACAATAGATGCGCTCCATGCGGAAATGACGACACCGCCGGCCGATATTACAGAATCACCTCGCGACCATACAAATACCAAAACAACGCGATTCAAGCATCCCACAGCAACACAGCAGGTTACAAAACGGCGGGTTTACTACAACACTCACCCTGTAGATGGCTTCAGGTAGCAGCTGACCATTAGACCAGTTTGTTTACATTCTAGGCTGTCGCTCGTTTTATGACGTCGGTACTTCTCACTCCCTTGTTTGTTGGAGAACTAAGATTTATTTGTATGCTGCCACCTGCTGTTTATTTGTAGTAAAAGACTGGATCCCAATACGGGCAGAGATCCGTGACATGTGAACAGAAAAAATTAGCATTTTCTCTGGCCGTTTTCTGGTACGGCCACACATGTGAAAACGGCCTTAATCATTAGCAAAGGTTTCAAAATCCCCAACATCTCTGTATCTGATTTTGCATTGTATGACCATTTTTGCATTTTCTTTAAAGGCATTATACCAACTAAACTATCCAATCAAAGTGAGACTTTTCCTCTGGGACAGTTCAGCTGAAATCTTTAACCAAAGTTACTCCTCTGCCTCCCCATCCCCTCATCCTCCAACACAGTCAGTGAACAAGGTGGTAGATAACTTCTCTCTAAAGTTTCAGACATCATTGATACCATTGCTCCAACTAAAGTTAAAGTAGTCTCAGGTAGAAATAAGTCTCCATGGACGAGCGATTGTCTGGTATGTATTGAAAAAAGGAGTGTCGACGAGCTGAAAGAAAATGGAGGAAAACTCGTCTCCAGGTTCACTATGAGATCTACGAAAACAGACTGAACAAATATAACCTAACTTTGAAAGCTGCAATAGAATCCTACTTTTCTGAAATAATTAACAGAAACATTGATAATGGACATACTTTATTTGCAACAGTTGAACAACTAACTAATGCTCCGGTGACAGCAGGTCCTGAACTACACTCCACCAGGACCAGCACTGAATTTGCCAATTTTTTTACTGAAAAGATTCTGAAAATTAGCAACTCAATCTCTACAGAAGCACCAAAGCCCCCCACCAGTTTCACCCCAAAGTAAAACCAATATAGAGAAAATGTCTGAATTCAAACAACTAAACCAGTCACACCATTACAAAATTCTTAAACAACTAAGCTCCTCCTATTGCTGCCTCAATATCCTACCTACAGGTTTCCTTAAGAAGGTTCTCCCTGTCATTAAGTTCGATCTGATTCAAATAGTCAAGTTATCACTGGTGTCTTCCCCCAGGCCCTCAAAAAAGCAGCTATAAAACCCCTATTACAGAAGAAAAACCTGGGCTACACATTAATGCAGAACTACAGGCCAATCTCTAATTTCCCATTTACCAGCAAGATTATAAAAATAAAAAAAAAGTGTTTCAACAATTGAATAAATTCCTTACAGTGACTGACTGCTTTGATAATTTTCAGTCTGGTTTCCATGCTCATCACAGTACTGAGACTGACGTCGTCAAAGTTTTCAATGACATACGCATAAATACAGACTTTGGAGGAACCAAAGTTATGGTTTTGTTGGACCTCACTGCAGCATGTGACAATCTTGATCATAAAATACTGCTGGAACGACAGGAGAGACTCTCTGGTACTGCACTTCTATGACTTGAGTCCTACTTCAAGAACAGGAAATTATTTGTGTCAGTAGGCCATTTCTCATCAGAACAAATGGAAATCACATGTGGAGTCCCCCAGGAAAGTACATGTGGGGTCCCCCAGGACTCTAAGTGTCGGAGAGGAAGGACGTGTTTTTCTCCTGCTCCCCTCCCTCCACTTCCCTGCTTGCTCCAGCTTCAGTTTTATTTTCCTACTTTTATTTTCCTTTTTGTGTTCTTTTTTAATTATAGTGACTTTAGCCACACTACTGAATTTAAAATGGATGCTAGACGGATTTCCCTGGAACAGATCTACCCCTCTTTTTCTTTTCGGACTACCTCATTTAGAAAAAATAAACCAACATTATCCTCTGCTCTGACTGCACTCTTCAGGATCTGCTGAAAAAAAGAATGCATGAGATGGAAATAAAAATCTTGACGCCTTGAGGAGAATGCCGATACGATTCTACTCTTCTGGTGGAATTTGACAATCAACAGCCTGGCAGGCCGATGCCCACAACACAGAGTAAGACCCCTCCGAACACACGTCGTGTATCGGGACGACCTCCTCACTCATAATCTGAATCGTGGCCCCCACTCAGACGGGATATTCCCAAGACACCCTAAAAGAAAAAGAAAGTTGAAAGAAAAAACCCCGACAAAAACAAACAACTCTAGTTATCCCCTTAAAAAATAGATTTGTGGCTATTAGCTCCCCAGCTCCCTGAGACTGGCAGATTCACAGCAAGGCCGACGAAACATAAACAAATATAAACCAAACAACCGAAGAGAACAGAGAACAAAAACAGAAGGAAAACGCTTGCTATTATCCATGACGGAACGATCAAAGGTATTGAATAGCTATGCATCAATACACGTGTCTTTAATTATCCACAGATGACAATAAAATTAATTTCTGACAGGATTCCATCAATTGAGAACAATCCAGAGCTAGAAAAAGTTGTTGTTCATGCTGGAGCTTCTGATATCTCTCTGAAAAAATCAAAAATTCTATAAAAGACTTCTTGGACTTACTCCAGAACTTTAACAACCACAAGGTAGAGTTTCACATATCTGGACCAATTCCAGCAACGCCCTCAGACGAAGAAAATAGCAGGATCAGATTATTCAGCAGGTTTCTTAAAACTGTCTGTGCTTAAAGGACAATTCAATTTCTAAATAATTTTAGGATTTTTTGTGACAGAAGACGTTTGTTTACAAGAAACAAATGTAATATTAATAACAAAGGTCAGAGGCTCTATCTCTTGAACTTTTTGTCTCGTGTTAACTCACCATCCTGTTCTCAAAACGACTGTCAAGCTGACTTTCAAGCTGACTGTAAAACAACGCTGCCTGATGACCCCCGAAAGAAACACAGAGTTTCAGCATCTCTGTGATGAAACACATCAACTTAAACATCTGAGTTACGTCACCTCCCAACAACTCCACTTCCAGCAGCGACTACAGCGACTTCAGCTGACCATGCAGATTCGACTCTGCAGAAAATGCTTCCTGGGCAAGCACTCACACCAACTGAATCACCCAAACCAGTGATTACAACATCTCCAGCTCACCTTGATTACTCAGCTCCTTGCAGGAACATACCAGTTGACATACCAGGTCAAACAGCTGAGCCACTATGTCACCCCTCAGTGATTACAACAGATTCAACTAACACACCAGCGGACAGAAAAACCAGCAATAGATCCAACACACCCCCATTTTCAACTTCCTCCACTATCTCAATAACAGGCTCGCCATTGCGGGACTTTTCTTATGCACATCAGACTCAAGCGAACAAGGGAATCGTGCTGTTAGCGCCACACCCAACCACAAGTTATAAACAATGTGGCTCCCCCATTCAACTCACCATATCAGAGATATGATATCGACCGGACACTGTCACCAGACATGCTACCCACAAGAAAGTAGTGTTCTCATTATGAAAATAAAATCCTTGCTATTATAAAAAAAGTGATCAATAACCGTCTCTCTCTTTATTTTTATGGATGCATGCTGCTGTAAACATTACATTAATCCGATTTGTGTTTGAAGTTTACTGTGTTTTCTTAAGCTGAGCTGTGATTGTGTCCGATTTGTGTTGAATTTACTGTGTTATTCTTAATTAGTAAACAAGCAGTGTTTGATGGTGTGTGTGTTTTGCTTTGACTTGGTTTCGAGCTGAGAACTGAAGCGCTTCCTTGTGGCTCACAGAGCTGAACGTAGTCTCTGTTAACCCTTTGTTTAATCCGTGATCATTCAATTCAGAGCTCTTTTTTAGTCAAAGGCTAGTTTCATTGATAAGTGGCACACAGGCTCTTTCTTTAAAAACACCATGAGGTACCCCGCCCAGGTAATAAACCCCACAGTTCTGCATTTTCCGCGTGCGTACGTCGCCCCCACACGAGTGTGCGTGTTACGACGTACGCACATCCAGGAAGCTCCCCTTGACATGGCCTCCACAGTTTCTGGCTGGCATGTATGTTTGTAGTTTTGTGCACGTAGCAGTTAGCTTTAGCCACTTAGCTTAGCCGTTAGCAGAACCAAATTAGCTGAGAGTGATTTTCAAGTTCCTGTTTGGTGTGAAAGTTAGTTATTAAAATTGGTTAAACTGGATCAAATTTTTGTTTCTTTTATTTGATTGTGTGTTTGAATCATCACAAAGGGCTTATCCTTCAGACAAACAGTATCTGGTAAATCTTAACAATTAGCTATAAAACTGCTGCTGTTTGATAGAGTTAAAAACTGGTTTAAAACTTTTTGGTGCCCCTTAAATAAATAATATAAAGGAATAACAATTTAATAATTCATGACTTATTAATTTAATATTCCCAATAACCAGATAGACAATAACTTTCTTTATAAATAACAAAACACTAGTAAAAAGAAGTCTCAGTTGAGAAGCGATCCACTGGTATGTAATGAAAAAAGGGAGTGCCAGCGCGCATAGAGAAAATGGTGGAAACCCGACTCCAGGTTCATTTTGAAATATATAAAGAGAGACTGAACAAGAATCAAGTAACCTTAAAGGGTGCTAGGAAATCATTCTTTTCTGAGATTATTCACATAAACTACAATAATGCAAGGACATTATTTGCTACAGTGGAGAGACTAACTACTCCTCCAGTGATAGTACCCCCTGAACTAAACTCCACCGGGGCCTGTAATGAGTTTGCCAGCTTATTTACTGAAAAAAATCTTGAACATCAGAAAGTCAATCAGTACATCAGCTCCAACACCAACTATGAGCCCAATTAACACCCCTGCAGAGAAAAAGACTAATTTCCAAACAATAAATCAATTGAGCTTCAATGAAATTATTGACAAACTAAGCTCTGCCACCTGCTGCTTGGATGTCTTACAAACAGGTTTTCTAAAAGAGGTCCTCCCAGTCATCAGGGCGGATCTGATCAAAATAATTAACTCATCCCTCCTATCAGGTGTCTTCCACAAAACCTTAGAAAAGGCAGTTATCAAACCAATCCTAAAGAAGAAGAACCTAGACAGCGTCGTTAATGCAAAACTATAGACCAATCTCTAATATATTATTCATCAGTAAAATGATTGAAAAAGCTCTGTTCCAACAGTTAAATAGCTTTGTAAAAATTAGCATCCACTTTGATATTTATCAGTCTGGTTTTCGTAGGTACCACAGCACTGAGACTGCCCTTGTCAAATTTTAAATGACATCTGTACAAATACTTACCGTGGTAAAACCACAGTACTTGTACTATTAGACCTCAATGCGGCGTTTGACACTGTTGACCATAATATATTACTGGAACATCTAGAGAGCTGGGTCGGTCTCTATGATATAGTACTCGACTGGTTTAAATCTTACCTCAACAACAAGAAGTTCTCTGTGTCGATTAGCGAATGTTCATCACAAAACACAGAAATCACATGCGGGGTCCCCCAGGGCTCCATCCTAGGGCCCCTCTTATTTAACATCTACATGCTCCCACTAAGCCAAATTATATCCACCATCGCTATTAACTTATTATGCTATTAACTATAATAAAATCAGTAACAAGGTCAGTTTTCTATCTCTTGAGGAACATTTTCAGGATTAAAGGACTGATGACATAAGGAGACCTAGAAAAACTCATCCATGGATTTATCTTTAGCCGCCTTGATTACTGTAACGGTGTCTTCAAAGGTCTACATAAAAATCAGCTGCAGCTGATCCAGAATGCTGCTGCTCGTGTTCTCACTAGAACCAATTAGATGGAACGCATAACCCCAGTTCTAAGGTTACTACACTGGCTCACTGTAGCTCAGAGAATAGACTTTAAAGTACTTTTATTAGTTTATAAATCATTGAATGGGTTAGCACTGGAGTACATTAACGATCTCTTATCACGGTACAAACCATCCAGATCACTCAGGTCCTCCAACTGTAGTTTACTAAACATCCCTAGAATAAGAACCAGACACAGAGAAGCAGCTTTCAGCTGCAATGCTCCACAAATCTGGAACAAACTTCCAGATGACTGACGACCGTAAAGGTGCTGAATCCCACAATGCCATTTCCTGGCTCATCTGTACTCAGCCCGCTTTTTGTAGCTTTTAAGTGTGTGTGTATATGGCTGATGGGTTGGGTTGGGAGGGGGTTATATTTGTGTTGATTATTTTATTTTTTATTTTTGAAGGGGGGGTTGTGGGGTTATTTTAAATCTGTAAAGCACTTTGAGTAACTTTGTTTGAAAAGTGCTTTATAAATAAAGTTTGATTGATTGAATCGATAGGCTCTTTTAATTCAAAGAGTAAAACTCTACTGTTTAGAGCAGCCTTTGAGTAATGTTCCAATATAAATTTGACATACATTTTCTGTTTATGTTTTTCCTAAATTGTAGTTTTTAATCAAATGCTAAATGTTTTCTTTTATTGATTATCATGTTTTCTGTTTTTAATTTTCTTACTCTTGCTGTTTTTACTTTCCATGCTTTTATAATGTTTATGGTTTGGTTTGGTTTACCACTGAATCATAAAGCACATTGAATTACATTGTGTTGACATTGTGCTATACAAATACAATTTCCTTGCCATGCCTAAATCATTAATTATATGTGTATTCGAAAAGCCATTTCTAAGGTTTTAGGACTACAGTAAACCACAGGGAAAGCTATTAGATACAAATGTAGAAAAATGAAAAAATGGTAAACCTTCCATAAATGTTTCCTATAGAAAGAAATACAAGTGAAATAAAGGAAAGTTAGTTGCAGAATATAGAAAGCACCCGCTATCATATAGATGATCAGCCGGTGGGGGGCTCTGGAAGGACAAGGGAACAACCAGCCAACTAAACCGGGGAAATGATCAGTTGCTGGAGGGAGGATAGCGACCAGCCAACGGATGCTGGAGGGCGATCAGCTGCTGGAAGGTGGATAGCGGAGCAGTGAGTACTTCCTTAAGAGAACACTGAGTCCTAGAGCTAGAACAAGGCTTGTTACCACTCTAATGAAGCGAATGATCTGGCGTCTGCTCCAGGTAGGCGCTCCACTTTTAACCGCTACACCTTGATTACGCTGAGTGTGATCAGCTGGAGTAGGACAACAAGCCGCACCCCCCTGAGGAGGAAAGGGTAAGACAGACACAGACACACACGCACGCTCAAACAAAAACACATGAACACACCCTGACAGAAGGACCTTTCAGACTACAATCGACTTCAGTAGTCCTGTGTTAGAAACCTATTAGTATTGCCCCATGTTGGGCACCAAGAATGTAGTCGGATTTTTGAGACTCTTAATAAATGAGAGAGATTTCTTTAAGCATTTGAAGGTTTTAATTATAATTTGAATTGATTGTACAGGAGGTCAGCAACACATCACAGCAAATGTGGAATACCGACCTGTCTCGGTCTTACAAAAACAAGCTTATATTATTACTAGCAATCTTGGTCTATCTATTCTATTCGAGTTGAATTGAATATGGTCAGCTGTAGTCGCTGTAGTCGCTGCTGGAAGTGGAGTTGTTGGGAGGAAAAACTCTCAAGATGAAAATCAGAGACTTTGTGGCGCCTTTCTCTTAGATTAGAAAGCTGAGAATTTGTGTATCTTTAAGAATGCCCGGTTGAAAAACCATCTCCATGGTAACACAGGATATGGAATATCATTATCAAAAACTCTCTGTCCCTGTCCTAGGTAAAAACGTCACTTAATAAGACTCGTCATTCAAACTACAACATTAAGTAAACCAGGTCACAGTTGATTACAAAGTGCAGAAAGCAAATAACATTAAATTATTTCCACCACACATACAACATGCAAGAATGTTTTTCTAAAGCACTAATCAATATTGAAGTGGAGATACGTGCAGCTCGGTGGACCAATGTGCTGTGAGGCATTAAATATAAAAACCTGCAGTCAGTACAGATGGGATAACTATCAAACTGTTTGAGACAAAGCACAAGGCCAGTCAACATGGAAACAGACATCCTTTACAAACTCCACACTACTCTCTGGATCATACCATCTCACCCCACTTTCTATTCCTTATTGTGTCACTTTCTGTCTGTCTCACTATACCTGAGAGCATAACACTGTTGCAGATAAAACAACTATTATCCAGTTGTTTTAAAACTGCACCTCTTTTTCACATCATTGACTTCCACCACAAGCTCTGCAGCTTTTGATTTGAAATACACATTTGCCCAGTGTAGCATAACTATAAAGACAGCTCAGGATAATCTAAACCACTCTGACTGCAAGCTTTATCAAAAGGGAAAGTGTTGAACATACTTTTAAAAGTAGTTTGGTGTCTTCTTCACAGAGAAACAACTGGGAGCTGGTAACACAGGAGAAAAGCCTGATAAGTGAAATATTTGCCTCCCAGTCTACTCTTAGGAACTATAAGTAACATCAACTAATCTGCAGTCTGAGAGTACACTGATAGGAACATGCAGAATAAGTAATGAAAGTAACTGGTATTATAAGTTGGAGACATTTATATTTAAGAAGAAAACTGCAAAATTTAGCTTTAAACTTGGGAGACACTGAGCCAAAGCTAAAAAAAAAAAAATCTCCTTTTAATCTTGTTTGGAAATCTTGCTGCAGCTATTTCACCAGATTTTTTGATTTTGTTTTGTTTCCTCAGTCTTTTTCTTAGCTTCCTGATAATACAGAAATATGTTAGTTCAGTTTATAAATAACAAAAGCATGGGCTATTTTGTGGGGCGACTGGGGGTTCAGAGTTTGCCTTGTGACCAGAGGGTTGCTGGTGCGAGCCTCAGATCAATATGTCTCAGTCGTTGTGTCCTTGGGCAAGACACTTTATCTACCGCCTACTGGTGTTGGCCAGAGTCTGCCCCAGGGCAGGTGTGGCTACAATTGTAGCTTGCTTCCACCAGTGTATGAATGTGAATGAATAGTGGTAAGTAATTTATTATATTTTTTTACAATAATCTAGTTTTAATGTTGGTAATTTTGTTAGGTTGAAATAAGGATATCCATGGGATCTAAAAGGATGCTACCTAGTAAAAAAGATTAAAACAAAAAAACAAACAAAAAAATAAACATGGATAAGAAATGAAAACATGCAGCAGGACACTATACAGTTATTTTATGAATTCAGAATCCAATAACAAGCTAATTCAAACAAGATGTTGTGTAGATACAGGATCAACTATAAAATAATAATTATTTTTGTGATTTATGAAGATGTAAAGTTGTACAACATTAATAAACACAAACACCAAGCAATCAGTTATCACCCCTTAGCAGGTTTTTGGAGCGTGCCATACTTAATTCCCTAGAAGATCAATAGAGAACTCAGTTCAGCATTCAGTTCAGGCATAATAGGCCTTTGCAACACTGAAATTAATTACAAAAAATATGTGATGACACTGTTTTATGAGGGTGCACTCAAGAACACTCAGTGAAGTACTGTGGGACTCACCAAGGTCAACATTAGTTTCAGGAACCAAAAACCATCTCATAAATTATCGATATAAGCATTAGGTTAGTTTGCGCCAACCTAGAAATTATGTTATATCCATTTATGCACATTGATGGGCCATCTGGGTGTATAATTTGCATTAAGTAAATAACATTAACATTTATATATAGAAAACAGAGTATTAGTACTATTTAGTTCAGAATTGTGTGTGTTGAAAAAAGATTAATCTATTATTACAATTGAAAAAATAATTTTTTCTGGATTTTGCCAATGAATTTACCTCAAAACTTTTACTAAAGTGCAGTATTTTGTTAACCTTGGTTGACTAGACATCAAGAAGGTGTCAGATGGAGGGTGCAGAGGAGTCAGAGTGTAGCCCAGCTCTGGGCCCCAGTAGAAGACTGGCTGATCAACCTAGTAAAATACTAGAAAGCCATGACTGGTGCTATGTTGCACACACTGTCCAGCTGGTGCTTTGCAAGGGACTTAGGCCCAGAGAAGTTTGGCTGATGCTGTGTCTGTGCTTCTGCAACTCTTAAACAGAGAAACTGACGAAGATTATGGGATCAAAAAAACAACAACACAATAAAGTCAAGAGCTGCAGCTGTCAAGAGGCCCTTCACTGACACGGAGCAAAGCCCCCTCTACTGCATCTCATCTGTAATGAATAAAAAGAAAATGGTATTTGCTTGCTATGGAGTGTGTTGACATTTATTAGTATTCATATTGGTACTCTCTGTAGACAAGTATTTAAATGTAAGTGCATGTATTCATACTTGGTTTAAAAAAAAAAACGGTATCAGTGCATCCCTAAAAATATCTAAAACACCTAACAACCTGCAGCGTCATCGTTGAATGAAGGAAGGAGCTACTTTTCTCCATGACAGAAGTTATCCAACAAAAGAGAAAGCAAAAATAATATATTAGAATTTTGTTGTGATTCTTAACAGTTGCCAGGCAATGTATTTTTCCTGTATAAACTAAGTGGCATATTTACAGTGTGCTAAATTTAATTAGCTAAAAGTTTTGTAAAGTAATTTTGAACTCCTACAACCAACATGTATTTTGGTTCTATTCCTGATTATTATGCAGTATAACTTCTATAAAGTGCGGGAATGCATTTTTATGTTTTTTAGGGATCTGTTTTTGCTCGGCTACATTTTATAATGACCTGTCAGATGTCACATGTGAAAGTTAATATCTTATGCCACTTCAACATACATCTATATTTGCAGTAAATCTGTCACATCATGTTGACTTGCCACAACCTTCACTTGAACACAGTCTTGATGGAGACTCGAGACATACCATTTCTTTTCAGCTCATTTTCTTTTCATGCACTGTTAAATGAGCTACTTTCTATGCAGTGAATCAACACGACACAAGGACACAAGTCTGGCGGTAAGACAAAAAGCTAGACAGCCATCTCACATAACAATGAGAGAGATCAAAGCAACAGAGGAGAAACGTCCTTAAAAAAACTGCTTGGGTGGTGAAGTTTAAAGATTAAATTGATCAACTTGTAGAGTCTAATTTTGTTTAGCTTAATACATCACAGATGTAAATGCTTTTAACTGTGATATTGCTACTGATCTAAACTCTGTCCAGAGAGAAACTCTGTTCAGAGAACAATATTTTCATCAAAATGTCCAAACTGAAATTTATATCACCTCAATTCAACTGTAGTGTATTTGCAATTAAAAAATTAAACCTTTAAATAATATATTTAGTAAGATTTCTTGCAGAACCTTTTTATATGCAACATGCAAGTTTAGCTTCAAATATTGTCAAAGTATACGTATTCCACTTTTTAAAAATTTGATGTGTAGTTCTTTTTTTTGAATAATATAGTTGTATTATAACTTCTCAAAGTTTTCAGGTTAAGTAAAATATATAAAATCTATACGTACTAGTCATAGGTCACTCAGTGCACGTTTTCTAACAGAAGGAGGAAAAATTACATTAAAAAAAATTGTATGAGCAAAGTTTTGAAACAGATATTCATACTTCTGGCAGACTGAGTAATGTTTTGGTCGGTCCACCTTTCTTTCCCCAATGCATTTGTACTAATATCTTTATGTTCCCAAATTGGTGAGTTTAGTTAGCTGGGAGTTCTGTTTTATTTAGTTGTCACTTTAAAGTTGCACAACAGAATATTGCATTATGTGCTTGGATCTGCATTAAACATTCTGCATTTGTTCAAGTATAAAACAGGTCTGTGTTTGTTCGGTACATGTTTGTATCAATTCAACAGGACTGTACCATATTATATATATTTTTAGAATGAATACGTATGTCAGGAAGTCATCGGGCTCAACCTAGATCAGCCGTGCCTGATGACCTCCTTACCATTCATTGGGTGGATCCTTTTCTCCTCACAGTACAAAGCACCTCTCCACTCACCTCACATCGCTCTGTCATCGTCTTTGCCTTGACGTAGAGCTCTCGTTTGGCTTCCACTGGATCCAAGCCTTTATCTAAACCCTACGCTCCGGACTCACGGTTCAGGGTTCCCAGCCTCAGACTCTCTGTTTCCAGCGCACCCAGCGCAACCCACTCCGCGGGTCTTCCTCTGATCACCTCCTGTCTCCAGCAGTCTTCCACCGTCTGCGTCTGGAACGCGCAGCTATTCATGAGAGGCTGCTCCCGTCCATCTGCAACCTGACGGGATGACAGAGCCGGAAAAAAGCGTTTCAGCAGAGATGGAGACACTCCGTGCTGAGGCTCCAGCAACGCTCCACTTCTACCACCGAGCCTCGAATCTGCCTTCCCGAGAAGTGGAACGGATCCGACGGTAAACCAGATGGTCTGTTAGCTACACTCAACATGATCTTCGAATGCCAGCCATCGATGCACGCCGCTCCAGCGCCGAAGGTGGCCCTGCTCACTTCTCTCCTGTCCGGCCGAGCACAGGAGTGGGCAGCCACTCTTTATAATCAGAAATCGACTCTCTGCAATGACTACCCCCTGCTCGTGGCGGAGAAGCGGAAGAGCTTCGTCCCCCCCAGCAGCGAGACCGGCACAGAGAGTCAGCTCCTCCATCTACGCCAGCGTAACCAGCCGGTACACCTTTATGCAGCCGAGTTTCACACGCTGGCCGTCAAGCTGTCGTGGGGAGATGACGCTTTGAGATCCGTCTTCATGGAGGGTCTGGCCAACTATATCAGGGATGAAATGGTCGGCAGGGAGGCTCCGCAAACCCTGGACAAGGCAATCAGCATGGCTTTGGAGATTGACCGCCGGGTAATGAGCCCCCCCAGAACCCGCTCTCTGGCGCGCCGCATCACCTCGTATCCTTCCGCCACATTCGGCCCCACCCCCGCCCGGACCTGCTTGGAGGAGCCCATGCAGCTTGGTCACCTCCCGCCTGAAGAAAAGGAGCGCCGGTACCAAGAGGGATTGTGTGCGTATTGTCGGTCATCCAAGCACAGCCTCCGACAGTGTACACTCAGGCCGGGAAAAGACCAAGCCAGGTGAAAGATGGAGGGGTTTCGCCTGGTCCTAACACACCATATAGGTTCATCCTCTCCGTCCAACTAGTTCGCCGGGACCCAACACAGATCTATTCCGCCCTTTTAGACACCGGAGCTGCAGACAACTTTATTTCTGTTCATCTGGCCAGGAGTCTCCAGCTTCCTCTCGAGCAGCTACGCCGCCCCATACCTGTAACCTCCGTTGATGGACGTCCGCTGCAGCCCTACCCCATTCGAAGACAATCTCTGGCGGTCCGGATGTGGGTCGGGGATCATGCTGAACTCTTCGTTATCACCTCCACCCTACAGAGACCTAGCTGAGGTCTTCAGCAAACGCCTGGCTGCCAGTCTACCACCCCAAAGACCCTACGACATGGCTATCAACCTACTACCTGGGGCGGCGCCCCCACACGGTCGCCAGTTTCCTCTCTCCTCGGAGGAGACAAGGCAGATGGAGGCTTACATCGCTGAGGCGCTAGACCAGGGGTTCATCCGACCATCTACCTCTCCAGCATCGGCGGGGTTCTTCTTTGTCAAGAAGAAAGATGGGACGCTCCGTCCCTGCATTGACTATCGTGGTTTAAATAAAGTGACTATTAAAGATCGTCACCCACTACCATTGATGAGCACTGTTCTTGACTCCCTCTCTCGTGCCTCCTTTTTTCACTCGTCTCGACCTGCGGAATGCCTACAACTTGGTCCGCATACGCGAAGGAGATGAGTGGAAGACCGCATTTAGCACTCCCACTGGTCATTGGGAGTATCTGGTTATTCCCTTCGGGCTCTGCAATAGTCCGGCTGTCTTCCAACGACTGCTGAACGACGTCCTCAGGGACATGCTCGGACGATGGGTGTTCGTGTACCTAGACGACATCCTTATCTATTCTGCGTCTGAACTGGATCATGTCCGTCACGTCCGGGCTGTCCTTGAACGCCTCCTTCAGAATGACCTCTTTTGTAAACTGGAGAAGTGTGCGTTTCATGAACGCTCCACTACCTTCCTGGGCTATGTTATCTCGGCAAAGGGAACCGCCATGGACCCCCAGAAGGTGTCTGCGGTGACCTTCTGGCCACCTCGCTCCACCCTTAAACAGCTACAGTCTTTCCTCGGCTTTGCCAATTTTTATCGGCGGTTCATCCGAAATTTCAGCACCATATTAGCCCCCCTCACGGATCTCACCAAGCCTGCTCTCAGGCCACGCCCCTTCCGATTACCCCCACAGGCTGAACGGGCATTTAACCGGCTCATCAGACTCTTCACCTCGGCTCCGATCTTGCTTCACCCGGACCCTACCAAGACATTCACCGTAGAGGTGGACGCTTCTGAAGTCGGCGCTGGAGCAGTCCTATCTCAGCAGGGTCCAGATCAGAAGCTCAACCCCTGTTGCTACTTCTCCCGCAAGTTCTCCTCCACACAGCAACGTTAGGGGGTTGGCGACCGGGAACTGCTGGCCGTCAAATGGGCTCTAGAAGAATGGCGTCAGTGGCTTATGGGTACGCCGGAGCCATTCCTGATCTGGACTGATCACCAGAATCTGATTCACATCAGGAATGCAAAGCAGTTGAACCCTCGTCAGGCCCGTTGGGCTCATCTCTTTGAACATTACAACTTTCACATCTCCTACCGACCTGGCTCCAAGAATGGGAAAGCTGATGCTCTCTCTCGCCATCATTCCCAAGACCCCACTCCACACCAACCCGCTCCGATCGTCCCTTCACACCATATCGTGGGCTCTCTCCGATGGCCGTTGGAGGACTCTATCCATTCGGCCTTGGCTAATGAGCCAGCCCCCCCGGAGACTCCACTGAAACGGCTTTACGTCCCCACCATTTGCCGAAGGGAGGCTCTGCTGTGGGGTCACTCGTCGTCAGTTGCCGGTCATCCCGGTGCTACCAGGATGCTCAAGTTTCTCCGCCGCGCCCTATGGTGGC
Organism: Apricaphanius iberus; assembly: GCA_028564705.1. Lineage (NCBI taxonomy): Eukaryota > Metazoa > Chordata > Actinopteri > Cyprinodontiformes > Aphaniidae > Apricaphanius > Apricaphanius iberus. The sequence continues at coordinate 139,301 of JAPXFQ010002398.1, read as the reverse complement.
CCTCCATGGTGAAGGATTTCAACAGCTTTGTCAGTGCCTGTTCCACCTGCGCCAGGGCCAAGACCTCTACTCAGCCACGGACCGGCCTGCTTCGTCCCAGCGCGACCATGCGCGCACATTGGGGTCGACTTCATCACCGGACTGCCCCCCGTAGATGGTATGACTACTATCGCCACCTTTGTCGACCGGTTCTCTAAAGCTGTTCATTTGGTCGCACTGCCAGGCTTACCCTCTGCGAAGGAGACTGCGGAACTGATCCTTCAGCAGGTCGTACATCTCCACGGCTTCCCCCAGGACATCGTTTCCGACAGAGGACCCCAGTTTACCGCCAGATTCTGGAAGGCCTTCTGTCGCCTCATCGGGGCAACTACAAGTCTCTCTTCCGGCTACCATCCAGAGACCAACGGCCAGACAGAGAGAGCTAATCAGCTGGTGGGTCGTTATCCTTGCTGCTTTGCCTCCTCTCAGGCCACCTCCTGGCCGCAAACCCTGCTCTGGGCCGAGCTTTCTCTCAACCTCCAGGTTTCCTCGGCCACCAAGCTGTCCCGTCCATCTGCAGCCTGACAACGTATTGCGTTACACCCTAACATAAATATGTGTAATGCAAATACTTTACAAAGGTAAAATTCTGAAAAAAAGTGTATGTCGGTTCATCCTTTAAATTAACTTGATTTCCATTGTGGATTACGGGTGACGAGTAAGCATCTTTCAATATTCAACCCCCACCCTCTAACTCACTATTCTGAGCGATCTCTCATTCCACCCAAAGCGCAAAAGTTGAGAGGACAGAGTCATCAGTTTTCCTCTCCCAAGTCATGCAACAGACATATCTTCTTTACAAAGATATCTGGAATCAATTTTTTTGTTTTGTTTTTTTAAGTCAGTATTTAAGGCATCTTTTGCAATGGTCAATAATCATGCGTTTTCTGAATTTAAAAAAAGCAGAACAATTACTTTTAACATCCATCCATCCATTTTCTTAACCGCTTAATCCTTTATGGGTCGCGGGGGTGCTGGTGCCTATCTCCACCTGTCAACGGGCGAGAGGCGGGGTACACCCTGGACAGGTCGCCAGTCCATCACAGGGCAGGACAAACAGGACAAACAACCATGCACACACTCACACCTAAGGACAATTTACAGTGATCAATTAACGTGACAGTCATGTTTTTGGAATGTGGGAGGAAGCCAGAGTACCCGGAGGAAACCCACGCATGCACGGGGAGAACATGCAAACTCCATGCAGAAAGACCCTGGGCCGGGATACGAACCCACAACCTTCTTGTGCTAACCACTGCGCCACCGTGCAGCCTACTTGTAACATAATTTAGGCAATTTAGTTGATACAAAATATTTACAAATATATATCCACTAGGCCTAAGTAGAAAACAGGATCCCTTTTTTAAAGCCAGTAAAACTCTACTTTTGCACTAAAATTTCCATCAGTTAATTTCAGCACTAATTTATTTATTGAAATCTGCATAACGCAAACAGTTTTTGTTTACGAGGATAAGGAGTTATTTTTTTCTAGTGATGATTAGTATAGTCACCAGTGTGTCAGCAGACTATGTCAGCACACAGAGACCCTGTGGCTTAGTATTTTTTTTTAACTCATAACATGCTTTGCATGTTATGATTTAAAATAGGAATATAAAAGAATATAGGATAGAAGCATGGAAAGTAAAGGAAGCAATTAAGAATAAAAAACAAAAAGCATACAACATCAAAAGCATAAAAAAATACAACATTAGTGAAAATAAAAAATGGCATTTAAAATTAAAAGCATGGAAAGTAAAAATAGCAAATAAGCAAAAGACATTAAAAAGCATAAAAAAAGAGACATTTGCTCAAATATAATATTGCTTTACTACTACTATTATCACTAAATTATTATCATAATTATACAACATATAAAGTAGGAATAAAAACTGATTTGCACAGCTAAAAATAAAAAATAGGCAATACAAGCCGGCATAGTATGGCATCAACTGGCATCAATTCTGTGGTTGTAAATATCTTATTTTCAGTTCATGACACGTTCACAGTGCAGTGGTGACTACACAAATAAACAGCAAATAATTCTCCCTTATAAACAAATGAAAATACACTCTTACGAATCCGTTTTTTTTTCACTAATTGAACGCTTGAAGGGAGGACTGAATTACCAAAATGACGCTCTGCTTCTCATCTATGACGGCTCCGAGAGCCTGGTTTAACAACAATGCCGCTGTGGACTTTAAAGCCTTTCCGCATCGTCCTTTTAGCTAGAATTGAGTCAAGAGCCCCATGATCACACTGGGTACAACTTGAGCGGGCGGAAGGATATTAGTTCAGAGCGACCGGCCAAAAGTATATTAAAGGACCGGGCGGAGCAGCGGAGTTTGAAAAAGGAGAATAGAGCCGTGTCACAGCGGGAATCATGATGAAGTATGAAAGGGAAAATACGATGGGGATGCTAATGTCGTGCACAGCATTGCGCCAAATTATATTGTAGTCATAAATTAGTAGCCGGCTAGACTTCATTGAGTAGTCGGCTATATAGCCGGCAGCCGGCGCTTGTGGAAAGCCCTGTGAAAATGGAAAGAACGAATGATATTTGGATTTAGCTAGCTAGACACTATGAACAGTTTTTTTCTTATCCTTTTATTTTTAATATAATGTTTCAGGGGCGTGTTTGTGTGTGGTACTGAGTTTGCCACCTGTTGCTCTTTGGTGACTGATGTCCACGTCGGTCTTACACACGGTGCAGAAAGCATAATTGGGCAGTCTCGACCTCTGGAGACAAGGCCATCTCTCCCGATACTGCTGTGGTTTCCGATGCTTTTTATGTGGCGGTTCAGCCATAGCACGCAGCTGGCAAGTTGTCGGGCCAGCCTGGCTTGCTTGCTTTAGGGGCTGAATTGAATTGAACGCGCAAAGTCTTTGGATACGACGGGCAGGCGGGTGGAGGGTTAAAATGCAGCACTTGATTGGCCGAAAGCTTTTCACTCCACTTACACGCTGTGGCTCAGTCAGTGGCAGAATCAACGTTATGGATTTCATTGAAAGTTTAGAAACTGAACCCGGCGAAATGCAAGGTGCAACAAAATGCGTACAAAGAGAGCAGCAAACCGTACAAGCGTACTTAAGGGTCAAAATGCGTGCTGAGTACGCAAAATGCGTACATGTTGGCAGGTCTGCACAAAGAGCACATAATTCAACAGGGACATTAAAATCTTATTGTCTTAGACATGAACCTATCCTGTTTTTCCTGCTCTGTTCTTCATTCTTACACTGATTTAATCCTGTTTTTCTTTCCTTTCTGCTCAAATTTCATATTTCCAAATATATCAACAACAGCTTTAATCAATTGCATTTACATATAAACATTTTCAAGATTACCGTGACAGCATCTGTGCTAACCCTAACCCATCTCAGATATGAACATCATACTCAATTCATCTGTCAATCTATGTGGGAGCTCACAGTCGGTTGAAGAGTTAATGAGGCTTTCAGGCACATCTGTGGCCTCTGCAGCTGATCTGATAAACTCCAGGTAGCCATTAGGGCCAGAATCAGTAGTTTTTGTCATCATGGACAAAAAAAATTCTGCTAGATGTGTGATGGCACAATGTGGATTATTCAGGTCATTAAGACTCAGTATCAAAATTAATAAAAACTGAATAGCTAGTGTGGGTAAAAATGTGTGGAGGGTAAAAACTGGTTATGATTTTCTAACCCCTAAGGCCATACTGATGAGAAATCAAAAATATAGGCTGTTACATTTATATTTTATACTCTCAATTTAAGTACCTATAGTTACTTAGTTACTGTAAAACAACTTTGCTCTTCTTCAGTTGTTTCTCAGTCATCTTCCTCTGTAATATTTAATTATTTATCCAAGTATTTCACATTCTTCCCATGTCACCATATATAGGTAACATTGTCTTACCATTCATTTTCTCTACCAAAACTAATAGCAAACTAAAATTTAGCAAACCACCACTTTTAAAGTAAGATTCACAGACCTCATTCATGATCCATTATTATCACAGCTGCTGTTGTCTGCTAGTTTTTGTCTAAAACCATTCCCTATTTCCATTTCAGCAACACTCCTGCAGCAGTATCCCCAGCCGGCAGACTGCTAAGGCTGCCGGCTGCTGCCTCTCTGGTGAACTGTGGTACTACAATTTATTTCCGAGAGGCTTTTTTTCCCTTTGAAAATTAAGATTGAGATTTGGGGCTTCTCAGAAAACATCCGGGGCTCAAGCCCAAGTAGCCAACCCCTAACTCAGCCCCTTGCGTTAACAACACTGGTGATAAACCATCCACGCGGGGTCTGATAATCCCCTCCCGACGGAGATTTCTGCGGAATATCAGCACTTCCATGTCAACAGAAACAGACACGCTGTCTGCCGCTGCTTTCAGACTGCAGGGTTTTTCTGACTAATAACTGAAAAACTAAAGACTGTAAACATTAACTGAACGAAGATTACAGCAATACACCTCTTATTTCGATCGACCGGCAACTTCAATTGGAGACCCTTATAAGACCCGTATGGATTGTAAAAAATCGGCATTTATTGCGTCGGAGCAAGTTTATGACTTGAAACGTGCACAGTAGGTAAGCTTTTCTGTTAATTTTTGGCTAAAATGTTTGGATATTTTATACGTTTTTAATTTCTGTTATAGCTCAGCTTTTTTAAGACTTCCCCAAAAAGGAAGCCATTTTATTTGGGTACCCAGAAACAAATGTGTTTTAATATTTATGGCCATATTTCTTTGAATTTTATGGTTAACCTTTTGGACAGCCCGATGGTGGAAACTCCAGGCTACAGATTCATCATACCTGTCTAAAACCAACTAGCTATTTCTATCAATATTTGACCTGCAGGAATGCACTTTTTCCTGGAGAAAAGGCTAAACCAATCGCTGTTTAACTAACAGCCATTGTGTGTGGGCTCTCAAAGCCCCACTACACAGATACACCGTGACAAGCGCTGCATTCTCCTATGTAAAAACAGACAAGAATCACCGCCAGGCCACCAGACAACGGCTGCTATGTGCACCTTGTCTCTGCTACTTATATTTTAACGAAGAAAGAAACTATAAAAAACTCGTTACCGTGTTTACCATTAGTTTATCGTCTAGAAAAGACAACAACCAAAAACACACATCCTAAAGTTGCAACCATCAGACTGCTAGAGACTTAATTGAATATTATAAAAGGAATCAAAACTCACCCGTGATGAAGGTTCTTGAATTCCACGAAATCAGGCAGGTCAAGCCCCTCCTACTCACAAGCCTACAGAGGTTCGGGGGCCAGAAGGCTAATTCTTCTGTGTGTAGGCCATTTGACTGTTTTATCTGACCTGATCAAGGTCCACTCCACCCACTGGAATCCCTGTTAAGTTGAAATGCCAAAAATGTAGTAATAAAGAGGTAAGAAAGATTCCTTCATTTCTTGGAGGTTAAATTTTTTGTACAAACAAGGAGGAACAGTATTACAGAGTGTTTGCAACAGCTAAATCCTACCTTCCACCACCTGAGTGACCACTTTATAGATTCAGACAACCTTGCTATTTTCTCTACCCTATCAGTAAATATTTCTCCTCAGTGAAGTTGGTAGACTCCCAGGCGTCTTCGTCTGATAAGACACGGTCAATCTTAGGACACGCCAGGACATCCAGTGCTCCGAGGGTCGTTCCCATGACAACACAAGACGTAGGGATTCTAATATCAGTTAATTTGACCTAACCTAATATTATACAGTGTCACACAATCAGACTATAGTTCATGATATATCACTATATCATGAAGAAATGGCAAACAATTCTCTCAGTATGTAAGAATACACAGAAAAGATCAGAATCAGAATCAGCTTTAATGGCCAAGTATGACACATACAAGGAATTTGACTCCGGCAACTTTTCTCTCCAGTACAGAACTTAAATAAGTGAAATTAAAAACGGAAATAAAAATAAATACAAATAAAAAATAAAGGATAATATATACACCAAACCAGGGTTATTGTACAGTAAGTATATACAGCAGTGCAGAGTTTTAGTTTATTGTTCATGTGAATGGACTCACACTCTGTGACTATTCAGAGTTCATCAGAGCGACAGCCTGGGGGAAGAAACTGTTCTTGTGTCGGGTGGTTTTGGCGTACAGCGCTCTGTAACGCCGGCCTGAGGGGAGGAGCCTAAACAGATTGTGGCCAGGGTGTGAGGGGTCAGTGGTGATTTTTCTGGCCCGCTTCCTGACCCTGGCCCGGAATAGGTCCTCAATGGAGGGAAGATCAGTACCTATGATCCTCTCTGAGGACCTGACTGTTCTCTGCAGTCTGTCCCTGTCTTGCCTGGTGGCGGATCCGAACCAGACAGAGATGGATGAGGTCAGGACAGACTGGACTATTGCTGTGTAGAATATGGTCAGCAGTTCCTGAGGCAGGTTGAACTTTCTGAGCTGACGCAGAAAGTACAGCCTTTGCTGGGCCTTCTTCCTTATAGAGTCAATGTGGGAGGTCCACTTCAGGTCCCGTGTGATGGTGGATCCTAGGAACCTGAAAGACTCTACTGTGGGGACTGGCCTGTTGGTGATTATGAGAGGAGATGTTGATGGGGGTCTCTTCCTGAAGTCCACTGTTATCTCAAACGTTTTGAGCGGGTTTAGCTCCAGGTGGTTCTGACTGAAACCAGAGGACCAGCTGTTCCACCTCCCTTCTGTATGCAGACTCGTCGCCGTCACGGATGAGTCCAATGACGGTGGTGTCATCTGCAAACTTCAGGAGTTTCACAGAAGGGTCTCTTGACGTGCAATCAGTGGTGTAAAGGGAGAAAAGCAGTGGGGAGAGAACACATCCCTGGGGGGCGCCGATGCTGAGGGACCGGGTGCTGGATGTGAAGTTACCCAGTTTCACCTGCTGCCTCCTGTCAGTCAGGAAACTGGTAATCCACTGACAGGTGGAGGGAGGCACGGTGAGCTGGGACAGTTTTTGGTGGAGGAGCTCTGGGACGATGGTGTTAAATGCAGAGCTGAAGTCCACAAACAGGACCCGAGCGTAGGTACCTGCAGAGTCTAGGTGTTGCAGGATGTAGTGGAGAGCCATGTTGACTGCATCATCCACTGACCTGTTTGCTCTATAGGCGAACTGCAGGGGGTCTAGCAGGGGATCCGTGATTTCCTTCAGGTGGGACAGCACCAGTCGCTCAAAGGATTTCATGACCACAGATGTCAGGGCGACTGGTCTGTAGTCATTTAATCCTGTGACAGGGGACTTCTTGGGAACCGGGATGATGGTGGAGCGTTTGAGGCAGGAGGGGACCTCACACAGCTCCAGGGAGTTATTGAAGATCTGAGTGAAGATGGGAGCCAGCTGGTCAGCACAGACTTTCAGACAGGACGGAGACACTCCATCAGGACCTGATGCCTTCTTAATCCTCTGTCTCTGAAATAGTTGGCGCACATCCTGTTCACAGATCGTCAGCGCAGGCAGGGGGTCAGGTATGGGGATGGTTTGGGGTGGTGCTAGGCCTTTTGTGATGGAGATGGTGGGGGAGGTGGAAGGTGTGAAAGTTGTTTCAAACCTGGAGAAAAAGTCATTGAGGTCCTCAGCCAGGCGGGGGCTCCCCACAGGGTGGGGGGATGGTCTCCTGCAGTTGGTGATGGTCTGCAGGCCCTTCCAAACTGCAGAAGAGTCGTTGGCAGAAAAACGCTCCTTCAGTTTTGCACTGTAGTTCCTTTTTGCTGCCTTGATCTCCTTTGTCAGCTTGTTCCTGGCCTGCTTGTACAGGTCCCGATTCCCCATTCCTGTAGGCCTCCTCCTTGTCCTGGCGTAGCCGTCTCAGTTCTGCAGTGAACCATGGTTTATTGTTGTTGAACGTGCAGAAGGTTTTGGTCTGCACACACATGTCCTCACAAAAGCTGATGTAAGATTTCACAGTGTCAGTCAGTTCATCCAGGTCTGAGGCTGCTGCTTCAAAGACGCTCCAATCAGTGCAGTCAAAGCAGGCCTGTAGCTGCATCTTTGACTCATCTGTCCATCTCTTCACAGTTCTTACTACAGGCTTAGCAGATTTCAGCTTCTGCTTGTAAGATGGGATGAGGTGGACCAGGCAGTGGTCAGAAAGTCCCAAAGCAGCACGGGGGAAAGAGCGATATGCATTCTTTATTGTGGTGTAGCAGTGGTCCAAAGTGTTCATGTCCCTGGTGGGACACGTCACGTGTTGTCTATATTTAGGCAGTTCAAGTTTGAGATTTGCTCTATTAAAATCCCCGAGAATGATTAGCAGAGAGTCCGGGTGAGTTTTCTCCACGTCAATCAACATCCTTGTTCCACCTTCTTCATTCGCATGCAAGTGTGACATTGCACACTAGTAAACTAGTGGCCAGTGTTGCGGTCCCATAGTTAACTGGTGGCACAAAATGCCAGCCATTTGTGTATTTATTCAAATTCAAATAGTTTACTAGTGTGATGGTTATTTTTCTCCATGTAGTTCACTATGGACAGTGTTTTGTCTTCACTAGCTAACATGTAAGGCTCAATTTGCCCTCTATAAGGTACTTAAAGACATTATAATGCAGATATGCTCACTAGTTAACTAGTGAGTCTGTCCTGTTCCATTACTAGTGAACTAGTCAGGCCAAACATGTCAACTAGTTAATTACTAAAGGCCAATTTGTCACTAGTTAACTAGTAAGAGCACATGTTTGCATTACAAGATAGCTCCAAAAACAGCCACTAGTGTGTGTCTTGTGCACACTAGTTAACTAGTGAGCTGCTTCACTGCCACACACGCAAACTGTTGAGATTTCAATTGTTCCACTAGTTAACTAGTGGACAAAAATGGTCAGCTTGTTTGTGTTTTTAGGTGTAACTGTGTCTTTAGGTGTAAGTAGTTTGCTAGTGAACGAAATATATCAAGGGCGCAACACCCTCACTAGTAAACTACGGAGTAATTTTGCCTTTACATGTTAGCAAGTGACCAACTTGGCATCTCACAAGTTAACTAGTGGGGCCGAAATGGCCTTCACTAGTTAACTAGTGGGCATTTTGGGGCACACTAGTAAACTAGTGACACTTTTTGAACCTCACTAGTTACCCATGTGAATTAGTGAAGGCAGAACTACACTGCTCACTAGTTAACTAGTGAAGACACTGTGGTGGAAAAATTTAGAGTTATGATTTATCTGTACTTTCGTACTTTATCAACTGTGACGCATGTTAACTTAATGTTGTAGTATTAGTTTGACTGTTAGTCTTATTGAGTGACGATTTTACCCAAGTCATGGTCAGACTGTTTTGATAATGATAGTCCACATCCTGCGTTACCATGGAGATTTCTCTTCAGACTTGGCATCTTTAAAGGTCTACAAAGTTCACAGCTTTCTAATCAAAGAGAAAGGCGCTGTCATGTTTGTTACTCTCACCCTGAGAGTCTTACTTTATCAGTAGAATACATAGACGCAAGGTTACTAGAAATAATATAAGCTTGTTGTTGTTGTAAAATTGAGACAAGTCAGTATTCTGCTTTTTTTGTGATGTGATGCTGTCCTCTTTATTGATCAATCCGAACTGTAATAAAACCTCCAAACTTTAAAGGAATCCTCTCTCATCCTTTGGTCAATGTTTACTGCCACGACATCGTGGCGCCCCACGTTGGGCGCCATGATGTCGTGGCAGTAAACACTGATCAAAGGAATTCCTTTTAAGTTAACTAGTTAGGCCAAAGGATGCTTCAATTAATTAACTAGTGAGTATACTGCCATCAATTAACTAGCTAGTAAGCCATTTATGGTTAACTTGTTACATTGACCTACTTCAACTAAAATTAAATTAAAGTTAAATACTGAGGAGTTATGCCTTCACTAGTAAACTTGTGCACATTTTTGGCTGTCACTAGTTAACTAGTTTGGCTCATCTAGCTATTTAGTGTGCATTTTTGTCCTTCACTAGTTAACTAGTGGACATTTCTGCCTGTCACTAGGTAACTAGTGAAGCCAAAATTGTGTTCACTAGTTAAGTCACTAGTGAGTATTTTGGCTACCACTAGTTCTGTAGTGTGCATATTTTGACCCTCATTAGTTAACTAGTTCACACAAACATGGCTCACTAGTTAACTAGTTGACAAAAATGGCTTGCATGTACATGACAATTAGGTCTGATATGAAGTTACCAGAATAAATGTTAAATCTACTTGCCAGAGAAAGGCTCGCCTACGAGCTTTGCAAGCTTCAGCTTAACAATGTATCTTCTGTGTATATGGATCGAACTAGTTGCTTTGTGAGTGTTGCTTGACGCTGACAGAGCTTGCAGTCTGAACGCACCATTAGACGTTGTAATCATTCTACACAACGATTCGATGACGAAATTCGTTGTCAAAGCTTTTTATAATCGAATTTTATCAATTTTGTTTTATCGGTTCGTTGTTGCAGCCCCAATCAATAGTGTCAAATGATACGCTGAGATCAAACAGAAACATCATTATGGTTCTGCCAGTTTGTATTTATGCAGGTGTCATGGAAAACTTTGACGAGGACAGCCTCAGTGCTGTGGTGATTAGTCATTGTTAGGGAGTTATTTAACTATTGAAACAGCTTTTTCAATAATCATGCTGATGAATGGGAGATTAGAGATTGCCTTTTAGTTCTGTATTAATCTGTTGTCCGGGTTGTTCTGTTTTAGTAGTGGTTTGATAACTGCTGTTGAGAAGATGGCAAATTTTGGGATCAGCAAGTGAAAGCTTTACAAAATGTGAAATTAGAAATCAGCCACTAAACTCTCTGTAATTGGTGCATTAGTAGAATGTAAAATACTTGGAAAGGTAAGGAATCATTCGTTCTTCGTTTTGTAACAGTTTTATACTTTGCCAGATATATTAAGATGTGCTCACTGGTGTTTGAATTACTTTTAGTTCATTCACATAATGGCATATATGTAAATTCCTATGGAACGTTTGCACGATTTTCCCAACAGCTTTTGATGTACATTTTAAGGCACTTAAATTATATCATACATTATTTAGAGCTAAAGAAGTCTCAATGTTTCATCCAACCATATGCTGCCAATGTAACAGTGAGTGCACTTTATTTGTTCATCTTTTTTTGTTCCTGGAACTGAAGCAGTGATATTCTGGGAGAAAGGGTCCTAAAATATCCATGAGATGAATGGGCTTGGTCAAAACCTTCCCTTTGAATATCAGCCAGGATGGAGCATCAATAATGGATTAACAGCCATCAATGTTGCATATTAGATAGGGAAATGGAGACAGGCAACACTACTAAGGTGAGTGCCATCAGTGACCCTCCACTGCTCTCTTAACCGGACCTTGAATGAAGGTATGATTTTTCTCAGCAGGGCATAACGTGCAGGAAGGTTTGGTGGTTTTAAGAGTCCCCTGTTATCCATCACTAAGCTGAAATCTTTAAAAGGTTTCACTTCAGTGATTTGATTTCCGAGAGTTTGGAAGCAGCCTGCTGTAAGGATTTGTTCAAAATGCTTTTGCGCGGTCAATATGATATGAATCAGGAGTTTGATTCCTGAGTCCTTTGAAAGTTAATATCAAAGGAAAGATAACAGCCTGAATGTTGCTGTTCTTAAATCATTACTGATTATTCTGTCAAAGATGTGATCTTTGACATTAAAGTAAACATGTGTTGAATCTAACAATAAAAAGGAAATAAAGAATCTTTGTCTCTATGATGTAATATTTAATCATAGAAAGTCTAAAACAAAAACTTATGAAATGTCCCTGATAATACAAAACAGCATTTTGATTCAACAGAAACTTCTATCTCCTTCAAGCTTCTCTATGTGTAGGTTATTTTACACAAATCTTGAACATTATTGTGGTCAAATCGTGACTAGAGAAGCCTAAATAAGTTATTACAGACCTAGATCTAGCTTTTTTGGGCAAAGATCTATGAAAACCTAATTTATCAACAAACATACTTATTTTTGTTTTACAAAATCTTTTCAGTGCCTTTTACTCACTTTTTATAGCAACACCACAGCATTGAGAGTGCATCTGGAAAGATTTTGAATGACTAAAATCTCAATAAAAATACATAAAGACTGGACGCAGGAAAACAATTATTTATTTTCCTTCAGGTGCTGTAGTTGACAGACCATGACTACAATAGTTTATCTGGCAGTTTTAAACAATCACATGGGGTGGTTTTAAGCGGTCCATTCTGGGGCCCACCTTAAATCAGTATCATCACACATTACCTAGTCTTACATTTTGATACGTACAACTCCCCTTGCCACTTCCACTTTAGACTTTATTATTAGCAAAGTTTTTAATATCTACAACATCTTAGTAGTTGATATTGCACTATTTGACCATCTCTGTGTTGTCTTTGAAATCACCATCTCTTATAAACTATCTAGCCACAATGAGGCCACTATAAAAAAGTGTTTTCTAGGGCACAGTTGAAACCTTGAAATAATTCTACTAGCTGGTAGATAACTTTCTTGTGAAAATCTCAGACAATATCGATTCCATTGCCCAAAATAAAGTGAAGGTCTCGGGTAGAAAAGAGTCTCCATGGAGAGGCAATCCACTGGTACATAGTGAATGTAGGGAGTGTCAATAGGCCAAGAGAAAATGGTGGAAAATTTGACTCCTTGTTCACTATCAGATCTACAAATACAGACTGAACAGATACAATTTAACTTTGAAAGATGCAAGGGAATCATTCTTTTCTGAAGTTATTTGCATTAACATTAATAATGCTTGTTATAAAGCCTTTAAAAACCACTGATGACAACAACAAAGCACCTCTGAGATGCTCCGAACACACAGGGGGATAGTGCTAGTGATTCCTATGAAGACATCGATAAAATAAAGGAGTTTTTTGGCAGATAAAGCCTTATTTAGAGGCTGCACTTTTGTTGCCCTATTAACTCCCATTATATGGATATAGGCGAATCACAAATTGATATGAAACTCTCCCAAAGGATTCCGAGTGGCTCCAAATAAGGTCCAGTTAAAAAAAAAAGGTTACTTCCCCTTTAATTGTTTTTTTTTCTTAATTAAATCATGTTTTACACATTTTACCTGACAGCTATTTTCTGTCGAGTTATACTTTGGTTTTAATTATTCTCTACAGACTCCATATTATCATGCCCTTCCTAATGAGTTAATATGATTCATTAACCTGAACGGTCCAGACTATCCGTGCAGCAACACCACCTACTGCAGAAAACCGGCATTACGGGTCAGCATATAATCAATAATCCACATTAGTACACCATGCAGCCTCACAAGCTTATATTTCATGCAGCTGGTGTTCCTCTTATTGGTTATGATGTATTTGTGATGCTCATAGACTTGCATTAATAATTCTTGGAACCCCTGAGAGAAAAATGTGTCTCTTCTTTCATTCCATTCTCACTTATCTAGCATCGATTGACAATGGCTGCCTTTCTTATTTTTTTTTTCTTGAAATAGTGCCAATTCACAACAAATGTGATAAGGCACTTTACAAAAAATTTAATTTCAATACATACATTTCAATCGGTTAAAAGCTTTCTATTTAACTAATCCCAGCAGATTGCATTGAGTCATTGCCTAACAGTTGTGCCCAGTTGATGCAAACTTTAATGTAGTGTGAAAGTGCATTAGCTTCGCTTGTCACACCTTGCTTGAAATAGCTTTGGACTGAATCCAACTGAACTTTGTTTGTTGAACCAAATAACCCTGGAGTGAACTGTTACACTATTTCAAGCGAGCCTATTACCAATGATCTTCAATTTATTTATTTTTTTATTTTTTTAGCTTGCATCGTGGAACAGCCCTAGATTTTGATCTAATAATGTGATATTTCTAAAAATCCAACTGATTAAAAAATCAAACAATATATATTTGTATAAACTATGAGCCATATAATTTGTCCTTTACATTTTTCACCTCCAGAATTGACAGAGGCCATTGTTTTGTTTTGTTTTGAAGCTAGAAAATACAGAGACCACTGGAAACCTACATGTAATTTTGGACTTAGTCTTTTTTGTGGTACTTAAATTTTATGTCTAGTATAAAGTCAGCCTACTACCATCTTAAAAGCATTGGCAAAATAAAAGGTTTCCTGTCAAAACAAGAATCTCCACAAGCGTATCCAAAATTCTGTTATCTATATATACTATTGCATCTTGCAATTATCCAAGAAATAATTTATTACTTTTTATTCTGTCTTCAGATGAAGAAATCAGCAAAAATGTTTCTCTAAATTATGTTTTAATTAGAAAACATAAGATAAACTTATTGATCTAAAACCTCAAAGACTGATAGTTACTGTTGAGGAAGTAGAAGGTTAACATCCATTTATGAGGGCAGACAGTGACTTTAACAATCAGACGTACGTGGGAGTTCTGGCAATGCTTTGAATTCAGACATAAAAGAGAAAACTTGATGCAAGAAACACTGAGGAAGACGTCTGATCTTGAGTTACTTCGCTTTTTAAAATGAATGGTAGAAGAAAAATTTAAATAAATTAAAGGTTTTGTGTTTATAAAAAGTAAAAATTCCTGTTTTATTTAAGTGGCTCAGTAAATGAAAACGAGCTTTGGAATTCTACCCCAAACGGACTGTCTTTCAGGTCCAATATATAAAAGCCTTTCTTGTACAGTACAGTCCCACAGAGAAAAGAAAGTTAACTGAGCTCTGCATACCCACAGTGCGCCCACCGCGCCCGGTTTGAATACCCTCCCTTAGCTGTAAATCTCCATAATTGGTAATTTTCCCACAACATCAGCTCCTTCTCCAGTATCTAGTTCCTGCTTGAACAGCACAGCTCTAGCATCCTTCTCAGTAATTCAGATGTTTCAGTCAAGCTTCCTCCACAGTCCGCTCTCCTTGGCATGCAAATATACATTTCCAAGATGAATATATTTTGTGATTCAAAAAAACATCACTCTATTGAAAAGTGGCTCGCCAGAGTTATGTGGGGGAGGGGTGTTCTGCTGGGGCAGAGGCTCGTCTGAAGGTTTCCGGTCGGAGGACTGGATAATTGAAAAAGTGAGGGCATAAGTGAGAGCAAGCAAAACATCAATGATTCAAAATGCTGCCATCTGCTGTGTAATTAAATGTATTACAAGCTATATCGTATACTGTAGCCCTGTTACGTCAACATGTGTTCCCTGATTGATATGTGTTATGGCTCCACCCACGCATGCGAGGCGGCTGCTGTTCGTAAATGTTAAACGGATGGATCACATTAGGTTTAGGCACTTGTTACTGAATAGTAGGATAAGAAAAATAATCAAGTCATGGTTAGGGAATGGTCTTCCAATGATAAGAGTAGAAAATGACTTAGGGTTAGGCAATTGTTCTCGAATGTTATAACTGGTACGAAATGAAATGGTCAGCCAATCTGAAACGACAAAGGCGGGACCTTGCATCACAGCACATACAATTATAGTATTGTAGGTAGAGCGAAGACACGCCTCGGAGCCTTGGTTCATTTGTGCCATCACTAACATTGGCTACCAGCAGAAATTCAAAGATTAGTCAACAAGAGTGGATGAGTCAAAGCAACACTTCAGGCATGTTTTCAATGAGGAATGGCATGTTATGATGAAAAAGCTTAAAAAAGTCAATTTTTCAAACCCCCTCTCCTAAATTTCGGGGCTTGTGGCTGCGTTTACACCAGCTGTTTTATAGAGGCTTAATAAGGTACAGAGGACTCTCTTAAAAGAGGGCGCCTATAAAATTTCAACAGAATATAAGGGCTTTGTAATATCGTGCCCTCTTGAATGTCCTTACCTTAAGCCTATGAAGCAAATGGTTTAATGGTTGAATGCTTATCATATTCCACTGAGGTGAGCGTTGATTTCACTGTTGATTACGTCTGCTTATCAGCGTGATTGCTTTAGTGTTAGATAAATATAGGAAACTGCTGAAGGGAATGATGAATACATACGGATCCTTGCCCGTCTCAGTGCAAACAATGCGTATGATTATAATGGTAAGAATCAGGGGATAAACCTGAAGGCTGATTTCATTAATCCTGATGAACTCCCAAGCAACTTTTGCTCAAAAACAATGCAAGGTCAGTGTGTGACATTAATTAAAACTAATCCAGGGCATGTTTGGTGTAAAATTCGACCTTAGAGGATGGGTTATTTGTAGCATTCAATTTCGTAGGATTAACATGATACCAATCTCTTGCCTTTAATCTCCCAGTAACTTACACCCAAAATTGATCCCTATCCCTAAATGGATTTTTTGAATACACATTTGCAATATCAGATGTATTACTTCACTGAACCAAATCATCAGAAGAATTTAGCGTCAATGAGACATTTGCATTTCCGAACTTGCACAGAAAGACCTTCTTTTTCTCTGGAGTGTTTCTGATGGATTTGCAGAGTAGCTTCAGCCTGGCAATACTACAGTCTGGGCAGTCTATGCCATGATGCATAAAGCATCATATTGCATATGAGCACCGATTCAAAAATATTGTCATGGTCAGATATTAACTACTCCGTCCAAAAAAATATTCAAACATAACCATACCCTTGGTGGATAGGGAATTGTCTCGGGGTAAAAGAAGAGCAGTCTCGGACATCTAATCTATTCAGAATGGAAGAAGAGACAGATGAAGGAGGATACAGAAAGGGAAGAGGTGAGGATTTCCTGTAGAAGCAAAGTGGAAACATGAGAGGGTGGATTTAGATGGATAATGATTTTACAACTCACTCAGCTGACAAAATAGAAACAGGGAAAGGTTGATGCTTTAATAACTTTCATACAGCATGTAACAGATTATTTTGAAGTCTTTAGTTATACAGACTAATATTATCGGATCAAAATCTTATTTATTTGGATTTAATTCAGCTGCACTGTTATCAGGTTGTAGGTTGAGCTTGAACAATTGTTGTGTAATAATGGGTGTTAAGTCACTACTGGGAATGTTTCAGATAATACATTTTTGACATGGCTTTACCTGAATAAGGGATACGTTTATTACAAACAAGCCCATATTACATTTCTGTGCACTGAACTGGAGAGAATACAATTGTTGAATTGTAGAAAGGATTTAAAAAAATATCTGAATACAGCATCTCTTTATAGCTGTACAGACAGCATACACCCTCTTGCCTTTATTTCAAGATACAGGTCATACTATGTATGAGCTCTGCCACTGGACCCAGGCTCCGATACTGGGCCCAGGCTCCACCACAAGCCTCCAGGCACGGGCTTTACCACTGGGACCAGGCTCCGCCACTGGACCTGGGCTCCACCACCAGCTGGCAGGCACAGGCTCTACCACTGGGCCCAGGCTCCGATCCTGAGCCCATGCTCCACCACCAGCCTCCAGACACAGGCTCTACCACTTGGCCAAGGCTCAAGAAACCAGCCTCCAGGCTCCACCGCCAGCCTCCACCACCAGCCTCCAGGCACCACCACCAGCCTCCAGGCACTTGCTCTCCCACTGGGTCCAGGCTCCACCACCAGCCTCCAGGCACAGGCTTTGCCACTGGGACAAGGGTCCACCACTATCCCCAGTGTTGGGTCACACACAGCCATCAGGTGGCGCTAACCTGCCCTAAATATACAGCCTGCTTCCTGTTGCTCGGCCTTCTGAGACTCCCTCTAGCAGAGAGCAGCGACGGAAGGTATCTCCATCCATCCTCCTTCGCTGGCGAAGGAAGGCCCGAGTTTCTGGCAGAAGCTTGCTCCAAAGGAACCTAAAGACCACTCCAGGTGAATCTTAATCATTGACAAACAAGAACATTTGTCCCAGAGCCCGACGCTACCGCTTTGAGTTTCAGGCCGCTGAAAGGCTGCAAGACTCAAAGGCTGGAAGCCACATGTGCCAGAGGTCTAGATCCAGTGGAAGCCACATTCATCTGCTGCCACAGAGCAGATAAGAATTGCCGCTGCCAAAAGGTGCTGTAAAAGGTGGATGCCGGGGGCCGATCACCAAGCACCCGGAGCAATACGCAGCTGGACAGAGCCACAAGCCAGGAGCCTCTCACTGCTGCTAACCAGATCAGAGCCATTGTTAGCCGCTAGGCTAACGTCGCCTCACCCCCCTTCCCTCATCGACACACAGCAATTTAGAGACTTAATCGTGGGCAGAGGCAAATTAGTTAGGATTACTAATTTTAAATGTTTTTCCCTCTTTGTGGTGTTGTATTGTTTTCATCTGCTATCTTTGGATAATAGAGGCCTTTCGGCCTAAAACTTTAATCAGTGTTTTTAAAAGACTTTTTCCCGACAGTCATTTTTAAATCCTGCAACTTGAGCTATTCATTCAGACAGGAGTTTTTCCTTTTTGTTTAATGTTTAATAAATGTATTTGTGTGACTCTAAACTCCCCACGTGCGTTGGAAAGAGCTAAAACTAAGCAAGCCCACGTTTCTGTTTAAACCGGCATTTCATAAACAAAGATCGCTATTAACGGCTCAAACAAAACTCGGTTTAAAAATAGATTGTTTAAGAACGGAGACTAATCTTATTAACCGTGTTTGAACTCTCCTTATTTGAACAAAATATGGGAATTAAATTGTCTACTGTCATGATCAATCCATGAATTAAGTAATTATCCAAAGGTTAATTACTCTTATCCAGATACTTTTCAAACATAACATGTCTTAATCCAAAGAATGTTTTGTTTTCTTACATTGCTTGTTGGTTTAGAGGTAAACCATTGTTGCTAAATTAGTTAAACTAGTTACAATTAGTGCAACTAATTTAGTTCTATTCCAGCATCTGCAGATCAAGCCTCGCTTCTTAAAACGTCCAAAATCATCAGAATCCATGATTTTTCCTTTTATAACATTAAACATCTTTTGTGGTCCTTTATTTTACATTTATTTTAATCAGTAATGTGTTCTTTTATTACTAGTTTGAGTGTTTTAAATGTTTTTCTTATTATTTATTTTGTGTAAATAAATCTTGTGTTTGGAAAGTAATGGTTGTCATTTCTTGTTCAACACACACATATTGCAAGGTGTATGACTAATAGACTCTAAAGAATTCATTCCTTCAGAATTTTGAGACTGATATAGACATGTGGCTATTAAAATAGTTTCTGATAGAATCAGGTGGTGACCCAAATAATTTTCTACAAATTATTATTTTTGACTGCCATAAGCAGTCCTTTGACTACTCATAGCCAAATAATTAAATATATAATATCCGCAAAACCAGAATACAAGGAAGGACACAATGCCACCTCAAAAACCATGATAAACTGGAAAGAGATATAGAGAAGATCAAACACTGAACTCATTAACCAAAAATGTGTCAAATATAAATAACTTAATTGAAGAGATCAGAGGGCTAAAAAAACTATTGAGTTAAAAGGATGAAATCATAACCCACCTACAAAATGGGTGGATGAATTGGAGCAGTTTTCCAGGAAAGATGGTGTGATAATATCTAGGGCCCGACTGATATATCAGCCAGCCGATATTTTCGGCCGATACGGGGGTCATGGATAATATCAGCCATTAAAATAGCCGATAATTTTATTTTATTTATTTATTTTGAGGGTAGACGGCAAATTATGCAATTGAGCTACTTATCCAGCACATGGCGCCAGATTGATCATATCACATCTTAGACATGAGTGGAGCTCAACATACGCAGCAGCTCAGAATGTTACGTTTTGTTAAGAAAAAAGCGGCAGAGGTGAGTAAAAACAAAGTCTTGAGCATTGCCCCTATTTGCTGTCAGTTCTGAGTTGAACTGTGAAATAAGCAATGACAAAAATGTGTTCCCCCTTTTCCTTTATAAGCTTAATGTTTGCCCCATAGCTTTGTCCTGAAAAGTCACAATGTAAGAGGTTCTGATAACCTGCATATTTCCTTGCGTTTTAGCAAGGAAATATGCATTTGATTTTTACAAATAAATTGCATAAATGTAACTCCTTAAGTTAATATCTTAACTAGTGCGTTAGATTAATTAATGTATCAAATGTTTATTTGCCTTAAAAAAATGCCATAGCAGCAGCAGACTTTAACGACTCCACGGACTATGATAAATATTAGTATCGGTGTTGGTTTCATGAAGTTTGAGTGACAACAGTAAATCCTCAATAGCAACTTTGTCACCATTTTAAATTACTGCCATAAACCGTGACTAAACAGTTTGCGACGCTTGAGAAGAAAAAGCCCAGGAAGAGCGCTACAATATTTGTAACAATGAGCGCAGAGCCCAGTTCTTAAATGAGAATACTTAGAAGTTGGTCGCTGCATTCTCTTTAGTTTCACTTTAACAGGCTTTTCATACATAGGGAGCTCAGTGGTGACTGCCACTGTCTAATTTATTGCCACTGGCTGACGATGGGGGTATAAATTAATAAATATTTTCAGCGCTGCTGTCTGTCGGGTCTTTGCGCTCAATGGTCGGCATTTAACATCAATCAGACAAACGCAGTAACACAGGGTTTCCGAGGGGTTTTAAAAAGTATTAAAAAGTGATAAATCAAAATTGTCAAATTTAAGGCCATTAAAAGTGTTAATCAGAATCAGAATCAGCTTTAATGGCCAAGTATGACACATACAAGGAATTTGACTCCGGCAACTTTTCTCTCCATTACAGAACTTAAATAAGGGAAATTAAAACAGAAATAAAAATAAATACAAATAAATAATAAAGGATAATATATACACCAAACCAGGGTTATTGTACAGTAAGTATATACAGCAGCGCAGAGTTTTAGTTTATTGTTCATGTAAATGGACTCAGACTCGGTGACAATTCAGAGTTCATCAGAGCGACAGCCTGGGGGAAGAAACTGTTCTTGTGTCGGGTGGTTTTGGCGTACAGCGCTCTGTAACGCCGGCCTGAGGGGAGGAGCCAAAACAGATTGTGGGCAGGGTGTGAGGGGTCAGTGGTGATTTTTCTGGCCCGCTTCCTGATCCTGGCCCGGAATAGGTCCTCAATGGAGGGAAGATCAGTACCTATGATCCTCTCTGAGGACCTGACTGTTCTCTGCAGTCTGTCCTTGTCTTGCCTGGTGGTGGATCCGAACCAGACAGAGATGGATGAGGTCAGGACAGACTGTACTATTGCTGTGTAGAATATGGTCAGCAGTTCCTGAGGCAGGTTGAACTTTCTGAGCTGACGCAGAAAGTACAGCCTTTGTTGGGCCTTCTTCCTTATATAGTCAATGTGGGAGGTCCACTTCAGGTCCCGTGTGATGGTGGATCCTAGGAACCTGAAAGACTCCACTGTGGGGACTGACCTGTTGGTGATTATGAGAGGAGATGTTGATGGGGGTCTCTTCCTGAAATCCACTGTCATCTCCACAGTTTTGAGTGGGTTTAGCTCCAGGTGGTTCTGACTGCACCAGAGGACCAGCTGTTCCACCTCCCTTCTGTATGCAGACTCGTCGCCGTCACGGATGAGACCAATGACGGTGGTGTCATCTGCAAACTTCAGGAGTTTCACAGAAGGGTCTCTTGACGTGCAATCAGTGGTGTAAAGGGAGAAAAGCAGTGGGGAGAGAACACATCCCTGGGGGGCGCCGATGCTGAGGGACCGGGTGCTGGATATGAAGTTACCCAGTTTCACCTGCTGCCTCCTGTCAGTCAGGAAACTGGTAATCCCCTGACAGGTGGAGGGAGGCACGGTGAGCTGGGACAGTTTTTGGTGGAGGAGCTCTGGGACGATGGTGTTGAATGCAGAGCTGAAGTCCACAAACAGGACCCGAGCGTAGGTACCTGCAGAGTCTAGGTGGTGCAGGATGTAGTGGAGAGCCATGTTGACTGCATCATCCACTGACCTGTTTGCTCTATAGGCGAACTGCAGGGGGTCTAGCAGGGGATCCGTGATTTCCTTCAGGTGGGACAGCACCAGTCGCTCAAAGGATTTCATGACCACAGATGTCAGGGCGACTGGTCTGTAGTCATTTAATCCTGTGACAGGGGACTTCTTGGGAACCGGGATGATGGTGGAGCGTCTGAGGCAGGAGGGGACCTCACACAGCTCCAGGGAGTTATTGAAGATCTGAGTGAAGATGGGAGCCAGCTGGTCAGCACAGACTTTCAGACAGGACGGAGACACTCCATCAGGACCTGATGCCTTCTTAATCCTCTGTCTCTGAAATAGATGGCGCACATCCTGTTCACAGATCGTCAGCGCAGGCAGGGGGTCAGGTATGGGGATGGTTTGGGGTGATGCTAGGCCTTTTGTGATGGAGATGGTGGGGGAGGTGGAAGGTGTGAAAGTTGTTTCAAACCTGGAGAAAAAGTCATTGAGGTCCTCAGCCAGGCGGGGGCTCCCCACAGGGTGGGGGGATGGTCTCCTGTAGTTGGTAATGGTCTGCAGGCCGTTCCAAACTGCAGAAGAGTCGTTGGCAGAATAACGATCCCTCAGTTTTTGGCTGTAGATTCTTTTTCCTGCCTTGATCTCCTTTGTCAGCTTGTTCCTGGCCTGCTTGTACAGGTCCCGATCCCCACTCCTGTAGGCCTCCTCCTTGTCCTGGCGTAGCCGTCTCAGTTCTGCAGTGAACCATGGTTTGTTGTTGTTGAACGTGCAGAAGGTTTTGGTCTGCACACACATGTCCTCACAAAAGCTGATGTAAGATGTCACAGTGTCAGTCAGTTCGTCCAGGTCTGAGGCTGCTGCTTCAAAGACGCTCCAATCAGTGCAGTCAAAGCAGGCCTGTAACTGCATTTTTGACTCATCTATCCATCTCTTTACAGTTCTTACTACAGGCTTAGCAGATTTCAGCTTCTGCTTGTAAGATGGGATGAGGTGGACCAGGCAGTGGTCAGAAAGTCCCAAAGCAGCACGGGGGACAGAGCGATATGCATTCTTTATTGTGGTGTAGCAGTGGTCCAAAATGTTCATGTCCCTGGTGGGACATGTCACGTGTTGTCTATATTTAGGGAGTTCAAGTTTGAGATTTGCTCTATTAAGATCCCCGAGAATGATTAGCAGAGAGTCCGGGTGAGTTTTCTCCACGTCTGTGATCTGGTCGGCGAGGTGATGTAACGCCTCCGTTACACACGCCTGCGGTGGAATGTATACAGCGACCAGCACAAACTAGGTGAACTCCCGCGGTGAATAAAATGGTTTACAGTTTATGAAGAAAGACTCTAGGTGAGGGCTGCATGTCTTCTTTAACACTGTGACATCTGTACACCAACCTTCGTTAATGTAGAAACACGTTCCTCCTCCCTTTGACTTCCCAGACAGTTCCGCGCAGCGGTCCGCTCGGAACAACTGGAAGCGCGGCAGCTGTAGTGCGCTGTCCGGGATGTTTTCACTGGACCAGGTTTCAGTGAAGCAAAAGGCGGCAGAACGACGAAAGTCTGAGTTCTTGGAAAGGAGAAGGAGCAATTCATCAATTTTGTTAGGCAGAGAGCGAACGTTCCCCAGGTGTATTGATGGGAGAGCGGTGCGTAATCCCCGCTGTCGCAATTTAACGAGCACACCAGCTCGTTTGCCACGCCGGCGTCTCCGTCTAAATCCACAGAGCGCTGCTGCTCCTCCAGTCAGAATCTCCATAAAGTAGTCTGGTTGATTTAAAACCGGTGAAAAAAGTCCGGCACTGGATAGTCCTATTTGTAGGATTTCCTCTCTGCTCATTTTAATAGCAGAGGGAGTGCAGAAAACTACGCAAAAACGTAAAATTGTATCAAGTACTAGGGAGCGAAGTACCGAGGCGTCCATCCGCGGCGCCATCTTGATTGGATCCCAATGAAGAGGATCTAAATGCTGCAGTTTTTACCCTTTGTCTAAGCCTCGGCAAAGGCTAGCTGGGAGAGGTTGTCTTGCTGCTGGAGGGGGGCCTTATATAACTTCTGGTCCTCCTCCCCCTTTCCTGTGAGAGTGGGGTTTTCTTCATTTCATGTGGAGATAGAGTGCAGATTAGTGACACCCAATGGCTGTGTGTGACCCAACAACCCAAACTACAGACTAATGTTGCATGAAGCTGGAATCTTTTAGAGGATGAAAGCCTTTGACATAATGCTGCTGCTGCTGTAACAGCTTAGAGTGATTTAAGCCCAAGTGCAGAAAGTATCACCATGTATGGTAAGCCCCCTTTTAGCACTCAAAAAACACCTAACATTGGTCAGTTTTCTCTCAAGGATTGCAAGTTCAAAACTTAACATGTTTTTTTATTACCCACAGTGTATGTGTGTCTGTGTGTGCATGCCGGGGCTGCTATGTGTAAATGCTTCTCGTCTGTGTGTCTTTGACAGTAGCTCAATGGTAAGATGAATGTTTCCTCTCAGCTCACTGTCCATCCTACTGGCATAAATCATCACTGCCATTCAACAGGTATCCTTTATGCAGAGCCTAATTAGTCTAACCACACAAGGGCTTCCTCTCACATACAGCCAGACATGAGCTATCGCTCATATACAGCTTCGAGTAGATGTTTTCAAAATATTTTTTCAATACTCCACAAATTCACAAACTACTATAAACACACATTTTAGGTCACTAAGATGTAGCCACATACTCAATGTAACTATAATCTGTGCCTTGGTAAGACCCATTATAAGAGGCTCTCAGAAGCAAAGTACAGGATGTTCTCAAGTAATGTGTATAATGGGGTGCATTACAGGGGCAATAAACACAGTTGAGTCTGTGGAAAATGGTTTAGTGGTTTAGAAGACGTTACAGCTTGTAGAGTATAAAAAATAGGCAAGCATGTATAAGGTAATAGGCAGTCTAGCGTTCGGTGTCTCTGTAAAGTGCTCATGTACCACCTAGAGTTATTGTAGCTGCAGTTTGCTCTAACATTCACATTAGTTGTGAATAGACACTAATCATAGGGATGCTGGAAATTTTGTTTAGCCTCTTCTAGCTAATTGTCAGAGAGAGACATTTGCATTACGTTTAGTGATGGGTTCCATTATTGCTTGGTCATGATGTTAAAAGCAAAATAGCTGGACAAAAGGCCTTCTATTGTGATGCTCATTTTGGAAATGTTGGGCAAAAAGAAACAGTTGGATTGATGTATTTCCTTCCACCACTTAATAAAAGCTGGTCTTAACAGGAACTGTTATTTTTAATTTGAGCACTTTCTTCAGCAAACATGCAGCGTTCCTGCAATTTTTACCCTAAATGCATACCCAAACTTAAATCAAGGCTATTCTTGAACCATTTTGAGTAGAGACATGGCTGGGGTGTCTGGAAAGAAAGTGCTATTGTTACCAAGTAATATGATTTTTGATACACTGGTCCAAAACATGACTGTCAGGTTAATTGATCACTCTAAATTGTCCTTAGGTATGAATGTGTGCGTGCATGGTTGTTTGTCCTGTCTGTCTCTATGTGGCCCTGTGATGGACTGGCAACCTGTCCAGGGTGTACCCCCCCTCTCGCCCAAAAACAACACTGTGCCTTCAGGTAATTATCGTTCAAGTTTATTCTCTTGTGTGTCTGACAAACACATTTGGGACATTAGTTGGTAGTTATCTGAATGTGCCTACTTATCCATGTGTACTTTTTCCACATTTACCTTTAGCCAAGGATAGACAGTGGGGAAACTCTCATCTAATCTGACCCGATATTCCCCACAGCCTCTCTTCTTTGCACCAGCCAATGTGTGGAGATCTGACTCATCCTGGGGTGAAGGCTCTTTCCTCCTTCCACCTCCCACTTTTCTCTTCTCTGTCTCAATATTAATCTGTATGCACCAGTCATCTGTTTATGTGCCTAGATTTCTTGCCTTTTCAGGGCTGACTTGAGAGTCACAGTGGCACCAGTACCCCCAGGCCAAAACAAGGCTTGATGAGAAAAAGCACACGTTTCTCTTTGCTTTCTTCCCAGATGAGTACCACCTCCCTGTATGTGGTCTATATATGGTTACCTATTGCTGATGATCCTGGTTAAACTGCTTGTTTGTATATAAGATCATGCAAGCACACTTTTGTGCCCTTTGAGATTTTTAACAGTTTTTCTAAAGCCTAAAAAACACACCTGAGACACTCTCCTTAATTCAAAACCTGTCAGGCTTTTAACAACTTTATCAGCCCAAGTTTATAATGGGGAATTTCTTTGTGTAGTAATGTTGCATTTTAACACAAAGACTATCAATTTAAACTCAGTCATTTTGTAATTTTCCGGCTAAAGACTTGGACTATAAATATAAACTGTGATTATGTATTTCTTTGAGGATTCTAAAGTGGCTTTGCACAGGCTTATTATATGTACCAAAAAACTCACAACAAACAAAAGATTTATAGATCAAACATACATATACACTACCGTTCAAAAGTTTGGGGTCACATTGAAATGTCCTTATTTTTGAAGGAAAAGCACTGTACTTTTCAATGAAGATAACTTTAAACTAGTCTTAACTTTAAAGAAACACACGCTATACATTGCTAATGTGGTAAATGACTATTCTAGCTGTAAATGTCTGGTTTTTGGTGCAATATCTACATAGGTGTATAGAGGCCCATTTCCAGCAACTATCACTCCAGTGTTCTAATGGTACAATGTGTTTGCTCATTGGATCAGAAGGCTAATTGATGATTAGAAAACCCTTGTGCAATCATGTTCACACATCTGAAAACAGTTTAGCTCGGTACAGAAGCTACAAAACTGACCTTCCTTTGAGCAGATTGAGTTTCTGGAGCATCACATTTGTGGGGTCAATTAAACGCTCAAAATGGCCAGAAAAAGAGAACTTTCATCTGAAACTCGACAGTCTATTCTTGTTCTTAGAAATGAAGGCTATTCCATGCGAGAAATTGCTAAGAAATTGAAGATTTCCTACAACGGTGTGTACTACTCCCTTCAGAGGACAGCACAAACAGGCTCTAACCAGAGTAGAAAAAGAAGTGGGAGGCCGCGTTGCACAACTGAGCAAGAAGATAAGTACATTAGAGTCTCTAGTTTGAGAAACAGACGCCTCACAGGTCCCCAACTGGCATCTTCATTAAATAGTACCCGCAAAACACCAGTGTCAACATCTACAGTGAAGAGGCGGCTGCGGGATTCTGGGCTTCAGGGCAGAGTGGCAAAGAAAAAGCCATATCTGAGACTGGCCAATAAAAGAAAAAGATTAAGATGGGCAAAAGAACACAGACATTGGACAGAGGAAGACTGGAAAAAAGTGCTGTGGACGGATGAATCCAAGTTTGAGGTGTTTGGATCACAAAGAAGAACGTTTGTGAGACGCAGAACAACTGAAAAGATGCTGGAAGAATGCCTGACGCCATCTGTTAAGCATGGTGGAGGTAATGTGATGGTCTGGGGTTGCTTTGGTGCTGGTAAGGTGGGAGATTTGTACAGGGTAAAAGGGATTCTGAATAAGGAAGGCTATCACTCCATTTTGCAACGCCATGCCATACCCAGTGGACAGCGCTTGATTGGAGCCAATTTCATCCTACAACAGGACAATGACCCAAAACACACCTCGAAATTGTGCAAGAACTATTTAGAGAAGAAGCAGGCAGCTGGTATTCTATCGGTAATGGAGTGGCCAGCGCAGTCACCAGATTTGAACCCCGTTGAGCTGTTGTGGGAGCAGCTTGACCGTATGGTACGCAAGAAGTGCCCATCCAACCAATCCAAATTGTGGGAGCTGCTTCTAGAAGCGTGGGGTGCAATTTCTCCAGATTACCTCAACAAATTAACAGCTAGAATGCCAAAGGTCTGCAATGCTGTAATTGCTGCAAATGGAGGATTCTTTGATGAAAGCAAAGTTTGATGTAAAAACAATCTTATTTCAAATAAAAATCATTATTTCTAACCTTGTCAATGTCTTGACTCTATTTTTTATTCATTTCACAACGTATGGTGGTGAATAAGTGTGACTTTTCATGGAAAACACAAAATTGTTTGGGTGACCCCAAACTTTTGAACGGTAGTGTACATATATGCATACATACATACAAACAAACATTTTCAGCAACCGAAAGGCAAACCAAAAGCAACCTAAATTGTTGTGGTGATATCTGCAATGAGTAATTGGCTTTATTTTCAGTGACCCAGATGGACTATAGTTCAATCAACCAATTACTCCAGGAACTAGCTTAACCACTACAAAATAAAGGCCTTTACCCTGATAGGGCCACCAGTACCACTAATTAACAAAAGCAAACAATATAAATAAAACTTGAGGGTAACTAGAAGAGGGGGACTAGCGACCAGATCAGTGCTAACATTTGAATAAAAAAAAACAATCAAACTTATAGGACCTTAATTAAACAACAGTCACACAGCTAAGCAGACAGAAAATGGAGGTCATGCCGAAGAAATTCAGGGCACCATACAGGCAGCATCAGCCACAACAAACTCACCAGCCCTAGAAAGCATCCACATATCCACATACCAGCCCTGTCACTAACAGACTCACTCTATGCACACCATTCTATGAACGTGCAATTAAAAAGGGCCGGCACAGACGGTGAGCCGTGGGGCATTCATGAACGGGATAAAAAGGGAATTGTAAAACTTGTAGTTTAAGATAATAAAAAAAGTTTAACCACCAGGTTACCCCTGAATAATTTGAAAAGGTTTCATTTTGACACACATTTTTAGCAATCTTCATAATTAATGTTTTAGCTTAATCATGTGTATCATCTATAAAAACCACGCTCACGTGATGATGGTTGAAGCATTCCCCTGCAGTATAAGAAATTGTAACAAAAAGATGTTATTCAGTTTTCACTGGTTACACTTACATCACTTACATAAATAGATGTGATGTATAGGTGATGTTTGCATCTCTTTCACTTAGACTTGTCTACAGCAAACAAGACAAGGAAAACCAAATTAAAAGCTAGAGAACTAGTCTGTGGTGGTAGTAGTGGCTTAGGAGTGAGGGTGGGTTGCTGGTGGTAGCAGGTGGGTTGCTGGTTTGAGCGTCCACTCCTCTATTATAGACACTTTACTATTGTGTCCTTGGGCGATACACTTCATCCGCTTTTCCTGCTGTTGGTGGTCGGAGTGCCCAGAGGCGCCAATTGAATGGCAATCTAACTTTATCAGTCTGTCCCAGGGCAGCTGTGGCTACAAAATAGCTTACTGCCATCAGTGTGGGATTGTGTGTATGAACGAGTGAATGACAGATTGTAGTGTAAAACACTTTGGAGTCCTAAGACTGGAAAAGGCCTATACAAGTACGTACAGGTCATTTACAATTACCCGTTTTGTATGATAGTCTGCAAAACCATCTAGTGTGATTTGACACTAGTTTTGTAAGCATTTCATCTCCAAAATTCTGACTTGTTAATATCTTTTTTCTTATTCTGGTCAGAGATGCATATATTTCTGTTGAACTCCTGGGTAGACTGTCTCATATTGCTAGCCAACAATAGGATGGCTTAACCCTAAATCAAAGCATCTTTCCAATAAAATTTTGCAACATTTTAATGAGCCCTTTAACAGTCTGTGTTTAAGATACTAAGCAGACTTAAAGTTCAAAATGGGAGAGCATTCTTGACCAAGCATGTTTATTTAAATAGTATTTGAAATAAACACAACAAGCTGATTACTTATGCTTCTCCTTTTACAACCTAATCTCTATGTGAGTAACACGTGACTAAACCAGGGTTGTAAGTCTACATGTATTCATACCGAACCTTTTCAGTAGCCTATAGTCTTTTTACTTTTACAGTATAGTGTGGAATTCCACAGGCTGTCACATAATTTAGAATATAATAATCATCTTTTGTCTATTGTAAATTACAAAACAACAACAAAACACACTAAACACAAAAAAGCATGAAAAACTTCCACTTATCACAAAAGTATGCATGTGATATGTCATACTAAGCAGGATAATATAACTGATAAGTTGCTGTATGACAATAATATATATGGTCTAAATTATATGTATAGGCAAAAAAAGTTGCACGGGTTTATTTATTTTATTTTTTACTTGTCCTGTCTGGCAGTTTGGCACTCAAAATTGATGTCTGAGTACTTAGTAAAAGTCCAAAAGATTTTCCTTCTCAAGTGGAGCGTTACGGCTTATGCTATATCACTCCACTTGATATAACTATATATACACTCACTGGCCAATTAATTAAGCACACCTCCAACTGCTTGTTAACGCAAATTTCTCATCAGCCAATCACACGGAGGCAACTCAATCTATCTAGCCATGTAGAAATGTTCAAGAAGATCTGCTGCAGTTCAAACCGAGCATCATAATGGGGAACAAAGGTGATTTAAGTGACTTTGAACGTGGCATGGTTGCTGGTGCCAGACGGGCTGGTCTGAATATTTATGAAAACTGCTGATCTACTGGGATATTCACATACAACCACCCTCTCACCCACCGTAGGGGGTGTTTCCCATTCTAAACTTGGGTCCTCTACCAGAGGCCTGGGAGCTTGAGGGTCCTCCTCAGAATCTTTGCTGTTCCAAGTACTACACATTTCTGGACTGAGATGTCTGAGTTTCTTCCAGGGATCTGGTGGAGCCATTCCTCCAGTTTGTGGGTCACTGCCCCAAGTAGTCCGATTAACACGGGTACTACTGTCACCTTCACCTTCCAAGCCTTCTCTAGCTCCTCTCTGAACCCTTGGTATTTCTCAAGTTTCTCATGTTCCTTCTTCTTGATGTTACCATCACTTGCCACTTCTACCACAATAGCTTTCCTCTGCTCTTTATCAACCACCAATATCTGGTTGGTTCGGCATTACCATCCTGTCTGTCTGGATCTGGAAGTCCCACAGGATCTTTGCTCGGTCATTCTCCACCACTTTTGGAGGAGTTTCCCACCTTGACCTTTGGGATTTCAAGCGCATACTCCGCACAGATGTTTCTGTATACTATGCCAGTTACTTGGTTATGACGTTCCATGTGTGCTTTCCCTGCCAGCATTTGAGTTTCTCAATCAGCTAGATGTTGTGGGGATGTGTTGATTAAACTGTTTCTGCAATATTGTGTGGATATTTGGGGCAGTTTACTTGGATTGGCAAACTGGGATAGTGGTCCCCCTATTTTAACAGGTCTCTAGTTTCAGAGAGTCCTCCTAGGTCTCCAATTCCAGAGTTTCCTCGTGTATCTTCAGTTCCAGAGTTTCTGAGGGGATCAAGGCCAATCCACCTCAGTTCAATGCTAGGGCTGAACGATTTTGGAAAATAATCTAATTGTGATTTTTTTTCTTCAATATTGCGATTTAATGTGCAATTATTTTTGTGGGGCTTTTGTCATGCATTTTTAAATTAATGCAATCAAAAATATTGTGTATTTTAAACAGATTTTTATACATAATTTATTCTATCCCATAAGATTA
The DNA here is from genome assembly GCA_028564705.1 of Apricaphanius iberus. Lineage (NCBI taxonomy): Eukaryota > Metazoa > Chordata > Actinopteri > Cyprinodontiformes > Aphaniidae > Apricaphanius > Apricaphanius iberus. Next base: position 108,143 of record JAPXFQ010002398.1, on the reverse strand, counting down.
TTTACTTATTTTAAGACAAAGGCAAATGTTAACATCTTGATCTACTTTTAATCATCACAATCGATAGTCATCGGTGTCGTTCTGCAATCAAGGTTTTCTTCCTTTTGATCCCAGCTAATAATTCCCTCCGGCTGCAATGTTTTCCTCCGTTTGGTTATCCAGGAAGTAGGATGCACTTTCAGACTCTGGTATGGCTCCGTAAAGCGGTTTGATCACAGGTCAGTTGTTGCAAAATACTCCGCTCTTTTCGGTGCGGCTTTAACTTTCTGTTGGCATTTTTTATACAGCGCAGGTAAAATGTGGCTAAAATGTGTGTGTGAGATTGAATCCTAGCTTATTCATCATGGTTAACAAAGCATACTTTTGGCTATAAAACCCGTTATAGCACAAATTATTTCAGTGTGCCGTATTTTTATGTTCGTAAGGAGTGATTCTTTCAAACAGCTCGGTCAGCGATCCCTGTCGCCTCGAAGTTTGTTTACTGGAAATTTAAACACTGGTGGCGGTCAGTTTAGCCGTGCAACTCTCATATATGGTGGTGTGATGTTTTTAGGTGTTGATAAAGGTTCGTACTGTAGCCTACCTCGTGAGGCAGCAACAATACCAAGACGGGTTCTGCATAATACCTGGCGTTGTGCAGCATCAACGTTTTCATAGCAGATATAATTTCTCACAACTGATGTACTTTTCCTCTTTGGTACAAAATATTGTACAGTGTTGGATTCTGTTAAGCTTTTGGTCATTTTATAACTGGTTAAAGTGCAGCGTTTCCTTCTCTCCCTGCATTGTTTGCAGGTCACGTGACTTTAGCAGATATGTTTACATCAAGTCAAATCGCAGCCTTTGCGATTAGGAAATCGCATTTTACCAAATCGCAATTTAATTGCATATGCAATTAATCGTTCAGCCCTATTCAATGCTTTTCAACATGGATTTCCTCACTGCAGACGTCAAGCATTTCTTTGCGGGCTTCGTTACCTTAAAGGCCTAGCTCTTTTTTGAGGATTCTTTCACTGTGGCCTCCCATGTCTGTAATGAAAGGTTATCCTTCATAATGGCAGACAATGCCTTTCTGGGGCTTTTTTGGCTGACCCCTGAATCCTTCACATGGGTTCCATCGACCATGTGGCTGAAATGTTTAAAAAAACTGGTTCTTTGTGACCTTTGGACTATATTTTGTGGACTTTCCATTGTATCGTTGATGTTGTTTGCAGGGCTGAACATGTTTATTAAAGGATGACGCTTTTCTACAATAAAATGCTTCTTTGCATGTGGGTCAAACACACATAATATGAAAATGGGGGCAAAAACTCATGTAAAAAGAACTTTTTTAGTATTCATAATTTTCCATTTGGCCTGTGGGCAAAGAAAAATAAGCATTCATTCCTTTTATCCCATCCAGCTGAATTCAGAAGGTCACAAAAGTCTAAAAGGTTTCCCAACTACATCTGCCACGATGTGTTTTTATTATCCATGGTGAAACTGGAAAGGCAAGCAATTAAATGGCAATGAACTATGAAATGCTAGGTTGGCTAATTGGAATTCAATGGCTGACTACTGACAGTTAATAGTTTGATGGCCAGCCAATGAGGCCACCAGTTTGTTTGTATTCAGTCTGTTAATTCACAACATAAGTGATGAGATCTTATCATGTTAAGACTATAGAAAAGCTTCTCTGCATCAGTATCTTCTGTTTGCTGTAAAAGAAACCATGCAGCCTGGTACGCTTCATAACTAATACCCTCTATTAAGAGTTTGCTGCACATTGTAGGTCTTTGTACACAAATCTCCTTTAATTATGGGATTTATATGCGAGCATAGTGCAAACATGAATAAATAAGTAGAGAGGTGGTGAGAAAAACCCAGCCAGTTAATGCTTCCTTGGAGCGTGGGATTCTGCAAGGTCACCATAGACGAGGGGCAGAGTTTATGATGAGCTTCTTAAATAGAGCAGTGTTTCCTTTGACGAGGCAGTTAAGCAGAAAATATTTACTTTGAATGAAAGTAGATAGGGCTGTTGATGTTATTAAAGAGAAGTATGCTGAATTTCATATAGTTAAGGTAGAGTATCTTCAATATATATTGTGATCTATTATTTAAAAGTCCAAATTTGCACTAGTACAACCTAATAAATTAACCTCATTATAAGGTCCAACAATAGTGGCTTGTGGTAATCAGATGATGCAGCACACTGGCTTTACTGTACTGTATGTAAGCCAAATAACTTGCTTGCGTGTGCATTTTACCACAGGGGAGGGCTATATAAGATTGAAGCAGTGTGTTAGACAGCAAATAGGAAAAGCCTTTTTGTACCCATGAATACGCAGGCAATCAATGCATCAATTATTCAAGCTGCATGCAGTGAGAAACCATTGCAAGCTGTCCATTGGCACTTCATCCAAAGACCCCTAATGTTGTAGAGACAGCAGCAGAACACAAATGCAACAAAGCTATTAGACGCAAAGCAATGCATGGAGAATGCTCTACAAATAGACAAAGGATGTTCTAGATGTGATAATGTGTTAATGACTTAATAAAACATAAGTTTCTTTATGTTCTAGTTCCCTCTCGCAGAAAAACAGCAAAAGAACTACATTAAATTCAAATATGATTTTCAACATTTGTTTTTGATTATTTTGCTTTGATGACAAGGAACAGAAGGCATTACATTCAGTTAGCATTGTTTTTACCTTTTTTTTAATCCAGTTTAGCCAACTGGCTGTACCTCCTAGACTGTAGTTTTTAGGAAAAAAGGTAACACAGTTGAAGAACCTAGTTTCTAAAGAACTTCTGAAACTATCTAACTACTACTAACTATATCTTTATACTGCATAAAGTGTATCATCGTGTTTTAGAGTAAACCTTACATACATGTTAGCCTTTCGAATGGTTTTCAAAACATATACTTATAAAAAACACCTCTCTAAAACAAAGAGTATGTCGAGTCACAGTCCCTGACTACGTTTACCTGCAGCCAATATTCCGGTTAGGATCACTATGCGGGTTCCTGAAACATTCAGGATAACCTGTTTATACGCGTGAGCCAAGAGGGGTAGAGAGAGAGAGAACAGAGAGAGCTACTCCCTTATTCATGGAATTTGTATGCCAGAGGGAGCATACAAGTAGTTCCTCAACTCAAAAGACCAAATTCATTGCTAATAGAACATGCACAGAATACAAATCAATGTTCCTTTTTGATTGGGATATGCCGATACACATTTAGACATGTTTAGGCACCTGCTGTCATTCTATGACTGACCGTCAGGGGTCAGGGGTGGCCAAAGTTTTTCCCTCAGTGGGCCAAAATCAATATCAAAGAGCCGCAGGCCAAACGGAGTAATTTATTTACACAAAATACAAATACTAATGGTTAAGAAGAGTACTTTTATTTATTAAACAGTTATTTAACTTTATTTTCTGTTTAAATAACATTAAACAAAATATGACATATAAATAATATACAGACATTTAGAACAAATATCTAAACTTCAGTATTTAATTGATTTAGTATTGATGCCACTGAAAAAAAAACATTCCTCCTCGCAGCATTTTTAGAAATGTCTATTGTCTTGTGTGTCACTAGCAGTGCCGCTCCATGTTGACTATAGCTACCTAAGCTAGCAGTCAGCGTGGTGACCCGCAAATTTGGAGGTTTATTCAGTCTAGTGTGGCAGCAAACTCTCATGTAATTTTGTAAATTGATTAAATGTGACTATTTTTGGACTCATAAAGTGTGCAAAAGTAAACAAGTAGCGTTACCGACCCATTACCGAATTGAGACAATGTCTTGCCCACGGCCAAAATCAAATGGATAAAAAGTTAACCTACAAAAAGGAAATAATTAAAAGGTCATAAAAATAAATAGAACTTTGATTGAACAGAAAAATGTGGTTTATTAACATAAGATCTCTCTCCTCAAAGACTTTATTAGTAATTGACTTGATTTGTGATTGATTGATTCGATTTGTCCCATGGAAACCTGGCTGCAGCAGGAGGATTATGTCAGTATAGATGAGTAATCTCCTAATTATTTAAATGTTCTTGCCTAGAAGGCAAGGCAAGGCAATTGTATTTGTATTGCACACTTTCAACATAATGCAATTCAAGGCGCTTTACATGATTAAAATTGGAACACAGCATAAATCAATTTGATGATTAAAATACAAGAAAGCAATTACAATAAGACAATAATAAAGACAATACAACAATGCAAGGACAAGCAGGTAAAAACACAGTTTTTATTCACTAACTGATCTCGCTGAAAAGCTCACAGTTCTTCCTTCCACTTAATGATTTTGCTGAAAAAGCTCACAATTTTTATTCAGTAACTGATCTCACTGAAAAGCTCACAGTTCTTCCTTCAACTAACTGATCTTGCTGAAAAAGCTCACAGTTTTTATTCACTAACTGATCTTGCTGAAAGCTCACAGGTCTTCCTTCCACTAACTGATCTTGCTGAAAAAGCTCAGTTTTAATTCACTAATTCTGCTCAGCTCTCAGCGAGGACGGTCGCTTTTTTCCCTCCCTCCTCCTGTGTCTTATCCCACAGCTCTCTGTCTCCTGTGCCTCTATCTGGAGTATCTTTTGGCAATTTTCTTCGAAACCAAACTGAATAACCGAAGATGGAAATGGTCAGCTGGTCTCTGAATGCTATTGATAAAATCTACTCAACTCTCCGAAGCACCGGTAAGGATCAACCGGGGTGTCAATCATGGTGATCGGGTTTCTGCTGATTGGAATGGGCAGTTACTGGAACTACCGAAAAATGGCAAAAAAGACCTGAAACACGGTCGAGATTGGTCACTGTTCTGGAAGTGATTGGACGGCTGAAGGAACAGCTGGATGCGTTGATTCGTACTGATGGGACTCAGAACCAAATGCTGTGGGAGCTGGGACGCAGAACAGACACTGTAAGAGGCGATCTGGCTGGCGCTCTGGGACTCATCCGCAATTTGTCATCGGACTTGGAGAAACTGTCGGTGCGGATTGGGGCAACTGGAAATTAATTGGATTTGGAACTATTAATCTGGGAATTAATTTGGATTTGGAACTTTAATTTGAACTACAATTTGGCTGAATTAGACTACAAAAGAAACCACTGACAGACTGAAGGGACAGAGAGGAATATTTGATCTCTCCCTGCAATCCAAATAATTTATATTTTGGCTCCCATGAAGACCTTCAACCTGGTCCTAATCAAATGTCCCTGAGAAGAATGTCAACAGAATCTCCTCTCCCCCGTACACCTGCATCTACTGACGCACACACTGACATGGTTACACACACTCACATTCACACACACCGTCTTGCTGTATCCTTAATTCTCTCTCCTGCAACAGGAAGCTGGATAACAGCGCGCCTTGATGGCAGCGCGTTAACCTGTGGACTGGAGCTCATACCTCCCCATCCTTCCTGATGTGTCATTGTTATTGTCTGAATATGTGCTTAAATGTTTTTTGGTGTGGTTTTGTCTATTACCTGTGTTGTGAGTGCTGTACGGACCCACAACACAGTTGAGCGTTTTTTTTCCCCTCACCGTGGAACCCTCCCCTCCCCAGATGTGTATTTCTCTATGTTTCATAAACGGGAGCGCCGCTCGGTGGCTACATGCCCAACAGTGACCTGGATCTGTTTGTTGTTGTTGTTGTTTGTAATGATCTTGGACAGGCTGTACTGTATCTGTAAATTCCTTGTATGCGTCATACTTGTATGTGTCATACTTGGCCATTAAAGCTGATTCTGATTCTGATTCTAACTGATCTTGCTCAGAAACATTCATATACATACATACATACATCATACAGTAATCAAGACTATAATTTGTGTAAAAATTAAAAACAAGCAAGTAAAAACAGTTACTCACATGCGAGTCTAAATATGTAAGTTTTAATTTTAGACTTAAAAGAGTTCAGTGTCTTTCCAGCTTTGCATTCTTCCATTAGTTTGTTTCAGATATGAGGAGCATAGAAACGGAAAGCTGCTTCTCCTTGTTTGGTTCTGGTTTTAAGGATGATCAGTAAACTAGAGCTGGAGGACCTGAGTGATCTGGATGGTTTGTACCATGATAGCAGATCTTTAATGTACTCTGGTGCTAACCCATTCAATTATTTATAGACTAATAAAAGCACTTTGAAGTCTATTCTCTGAGCTACAGGGAGCCAGTGTAAGGACTTTAGAACTGGGGTGATGTGTTCTGCTTTCCTGGTTCTCCTGAGAACACGAGCAGTATCGTTCTGTATCAGCCGCAGCTGTCTGATTTGATTTTTAGGTAGAGCTGTGAAGATACTGTTACATTAATCAAGACGGCTAGAGATAAATGCATGGATGAGTTTTTCTAGGTCTCCTTGTGTCATCAGTCCTTTAATCCTAGAAATGTTCCCCAGGTGATAAAAAGCTGAACTTGTTATTGTCTTTATGTGACCCTGGAGGTTCAGGTCTGAGTCCATTATTACACCTAGATTTCTGGCCTGGTTTGTAGTTTCTAGTTGGGCCTGTTTAAGCTGATTACTGATATTTTGTCGATCTTTTTTCGATCCAAAGATAAGTAATTCAGTTTTGTTTTTGTTCAATTGGAGGAAATTATGGGACATCCAGCTGTTAATTTGCTCAATGCATTTATTGAGGATTTGGACGTGTTCAACATCACCTGGTGACATTGAAATATACAGCTGAGTATCATCAGCATAGTGTTGGTAGTTAACATTGTTAGTGGTTATAATTTGGCTTAGTGGGAGCATGTAGATGCCAAATAGGAGGGGCCCTAGGATGGAGCACTGGGGGACCCCACATGTGATTTCTGTGTTTTGTGATGATAACTGGCTAATCGATACAAATAAATTCCTGTTCTTGAAGTAGGTTTTGAACCAGTCGAGTACTGTACCAGAGAGCCTGACCCAGCTCTCTAGACATTCCAGTAATATATCATGATAAACTGTGTCAAACGCTGCACTGAGGTGTAATAATACAAGTACTGTGGTTTTAACCACTGTCAGTATTTGTACGGATGTCATTGAAGACTTTGACGAGGGCACTCTATGTGCTGTAGTAACTAGAAGTTGAAGATCGCAGGGTGGCACAGTGTATAGTACTGTTGCTTTGCAGCAAGAAGGTCCTGCATTCAAATCCCAGCCCAGGGTCTTTCTCAGGGTCTTATTAGAGTTTGCACATTCTCCCTGTGCATGGGTGTGAGTGTGTGCGTGCATGGTTGTCTGTCCTGTCTGTCTCTATGTTGCCCTGTGATCGACTGGTGTCCTGTCCACCTCTCGCCCGTTGAACACCGGAGATAGGCATCAACCCCTCAAAGATGGGCAGTGTAGACAATCAATGGATAGATTACTTAAAGTAATAGGCAAGAAGAAGGGGTTGCAACCATTTTCATTCAAATTAATCCCAGATCAATTAATGGCTACAGTTCTTTTAAACATCTCTTTTATACAGCGCATGTGCACTTTTATTATAATACATGTGCCACATATATGCTTATATATGCCACATATAGGCCAAATTGAGGTGCATATACAGGCCATATATGTTTCTGGTATTGCCTCTTCATATCCACATATAAGGGGTGGAGCCAAACCGGGATACGGTATTTGGAAAAGGCAAAAAAACATGTTTCTTTGTTTGTTTGTTTTTTATGAATACTTATTTCAAACAAATACTTTATAAATTATTTGTATTCATTTTCGTAGCGTTGGAGGCAAGGGTTGCAGCGTTAGAGGCGGAGCTAGAAAGTATAGAATCACCTGGCGGTCCTCGAACAGAACCCACGCAGCTGAGTGACGATACGTAGAAAGAATCGTTCCCAGCGCAAAAGGGCACCACCAACCTTACTGTGTTTTTAACAGATTTTCCCCACTCAGTGACGCACCCACTGAGAAACAGACTCTGGTATTTGGCAGTTCCATAGTCCAAAACGTGGCATTAGAGACACCATCAACCATAGTCAAATGTTTTCTAGGGGCCAGAACAGGCGACATAAAATTCCACCTGAAACTGCTGGCTAAGGATAAGCGTAAATAAAGTAAGATTGTTATTCATGCTGGCGGTAATGACACCCGATTAAGCCAATCGTAGGTCACTAAAATTAGTGTTGCTTCGGTGTGTAAGTTTGCTAAAAAGTTATTGGACTGTGTAATCTTTCCTGGTCCCCTGCCCGATCGGACCAGTGACGACATGTTTAGCCGCATACTGTCATTTCATCGATGGTTGTCTAAGTGGTGTCCAGCAAACAACGTGGGCTACATTGATAATTGGAAAACTTTTTGGGGAAAACCTGGTCTGATCTGGAGAGACCACATACATCCCACTTTGGATGGAGCAGCTCTTCTTCCTAGGAATCTGGACAGATTTATTAGTCCTTCAAAACACTGACAAACCAGGGTCCAGACCAGGAAGCAGATTCGTAGTTTAACCCACCTATCTGCAGCTTCTGTGCTGTTACCCACGCAATACCCCATTGAGACAGTGTCTTGCCCACATCCAGAAACAAATAGACTAAAAGTTAACCAGACAAAATTAAACCATGAAAATCTCATTAAAATAAATACGGCTCGGACCAAATAAGGAAATAGGGCAATTACATGTGGTTTACTAAACATACGATCCCTCTCCTCAAATACTTTTTTAGTAAATAACTTGATGTGTGATAGTAAAACTGATCTGTTTTGCCTGTCAGAAACCTGGTTGCAGCAGGAGCAGGAGGATTTTGTAATTATAAATGAGTCAACTCCTTCCAATTATCAAGATTTTCACATTCCTAGAAGTACTGGGTGAGGAGGAGGAGTTGCAACCACCTTTTATTCAAATTCAGATTTGCAAATTCGCCCTAGACCAATTATTAACTACAGCTCTTTTGAACATCTAATTCTTAGTTTTCCTCATCCAAGCTGCAAAACATTAAAACCACTTTTTTTGGTTTTGTATCATCCACCAGGCCCTTACTCTCAATTCTTGGACCAGATCTCAGATTTATTTTTTTTAATTTAGTTTTAAACACTGATCAGGTAATTATAATTCATTACAGTAGAACTTTATCAGACAGTGCTGTAACAAGTTTTAACGAATCTGTTCCATTCTTGATTCCCTATCCGTCTCAGAATACCACAGTGGACGGCAGTAATTCCAACACTAACCCTTTAGAAATTGATGGTCTGGTTCAAAGTATTACTTCCTGACTGCGTTTGGCACTAGACAGTGTGGCCCCCTTAAAAAAGAAGGTAATCAGCCATAGGAGGCTGGCTCCCTGGTTTAGTGCAGAGTTTCGTACTTTAAAACAGAATACTAGGAACCTGGAGAGAAAATGGCGCTCTACACATTAAAATGATTCCTTTCTAACCGGGAAAAATAGTCTTCTACTTTATAAAAACACCCTTCAAGAAGCTAGAACAGCATATTTCTCGAGTCTTAGCTCTGTTGAGCCAACTGTCCCCCCTTCTCTCAGTACTGATGACTTCATGGGGTTTTTCATAAATAAAATAAATTCTATTAAAAAAAATAATTGGCATTCTCTCAAACATGATTAACTATTTCAGGAAATGAGGCAGTATAAGAGAGAAGTGTAGAACCATGTTTATGTCTGTACCATTTTGATGCTGTTGAACTTTTGGAATTATCACAAATATTACCTTCATCTAAACCCTCAACTTGTATGTTAGACCCAATACCAACCAAATTATTCAAGGAAGTGTTCCCTCTGGTTAATGGCCCTATTCTAGACATGATGAATATATCTTTAATAAATGGATATGTGCCTCAGGAATTTAAAGTTGCTGTAATTAAACCTTTACTCAAAAACCCTCCCTAGATCAAGATGACTTAGCTAACTACATACCTATATCTAACCTTCCTTTCTTATCCACAATGCTTGAGAAAATTGTTGCTAATCAAGGATGTGAGCATCTAAATAGCAACAACCTGTTTGAATAATTTCAATCAGGTTGTAGAGCTTAATGCACTGAAACAGCACTGGTGAAAGTTACTAATGATATTCTAATGGCCTCAGATAATGGATTTGTGACTGTTCTGGTCTTGTTAGATCTCAGTGCTGCTTTTGACACAGTCAATCATAGTATTCTCTCAGAAAGGCTTGAACATGTTGTAGGGATCAAGGGAACAGCACTAGGCTGGTTTAAATCATAGATCTTCTCAGACGAAGCTGAGATGATCAAAAACATAACTGTATTGTATAAATGTATTTTTGTTCGTGTTCAGTTTTTATTTATTCATCATTTTTGTTTTTTAAAAAGATGATTGAGTGCCTTGAAAGTTTTCATCTATTTCTTCTTGTACTCTCATTTTAAGTATAAAGTATCAATAAATAATTTACATTTCTTCATTCTGGGCTTTTATTAGTGTTACCTGGTAGCTATGGATTTGAATGTTTTTACTAGTGGAGTGCATTGCTCTCCATTAAGTGAAAATATAGGTATATATGTAGGTAGAACATCTTTCTGCTTCTCAAGAGTGCAGACGTGATTTCAGCTTGCTCTTGCCTCTTTAATCAATTTCTAATAATTTTTAATCATTCTTTTTTTGACATGTCTTGGATATGATTTTATTCTCTTCTTTTAAGTTAACCAAGACTTTTTAATTACTTTTATGCCGTTTTTTACAACTCATCTGACGAGCCAGCGGCGACAATCTTGTCAATGTGGCTGAGGGAGTAACACAAACAGTGCCTTCTGAAAACTGTCGGATATATAAACAAGAAATACGCTTACTCCTGGACAAAATTTGTGCCTTGGAGACAGAAAAAGAACTTCATGACACACTTCCAATTGAATCCAATAAGAAGAGTAGAAAAATTTATACTTTTAACCTATAGCTAAATGATACCATAACTTTCCCAAAACGTAACAGACAACTTGGTGCCACAGTAGATAAAAGCAAAAACAACATGCTGGTTAGATGGATATGGAATGAAGTTAACTCTTTAGGTGCCGGGGTTTTTTTCTATAAAATATTCAATTTTGATATCACTACTTCAAAATGTTGTAGTTTTAATATGGTTATAGAGAAAGGTATATTGTAAATGAGAAAAATCTTCAGCATGATCCAAAGTTTTTGATGGGAAAAAATTAACAAATCTAATTTGCATATTATGATGACATCCAGCATTGGCAATTTTGGTTTGCAATAAGTTTACAGGCCTTTATTTTTTTACATAGTTTAAAATGTACTTTATTTTGAATATTATTATTTTAATTTTTCTATATGGGCCTATGTGATTTCTACATATGTATTTTTAGTATTTATTTCCATTTTTTTCAAGAATAGGTGGACATATCTGTCTATTTCCTTTGTTATGAGCCTCCATTAGTCTATTCACTACATTTAACAGAATATAAATTATTGGGATCAGAATTCTACAGAGCCATATCCAAAATAAACAACAGGCTCATCAAATTTTCTGATCCAGTAGTGATGAATTGATGATCTTCATCAAACTCTTCCTCATACCTCCCCATCATCATAAACATCGTCATTTGCAGCGGGAAAGTGAACTTTACTGCAGTTTACAAGCTTATCAGCAGTCTGATTTCTCTCGCTTTTTTTCTACCGCATCTGTTACTATTTCCACGGATTTTGACATTCCTGCTTCTTCTGAATTACAGTTGTTATGACCACCCTACTACCCGATCATATACCTTTCTCCCAGTGGGAGAACGTGACCAACAGCATCAAACCTGTTGCTGCTGTGGATCGTAATGGCGAACGGGACCGGCCGGCCGGCTGCTGCTGTGTGCTGCTTGAGCTTCGCTTTCTTTCTCCTTGGACATCTTGATCAGAGGGTAGTCTAAATATTCCTCTTCAGAATCTGAAAAAGCCAATACTCTCCAGTGGGGAACTGGGATGTCTCAGTATCGTAAGTTTTAACTTTCTAAAACTCGCTCTCTCTATGCTTTGACCGCAGCAGCTGCACGCTGTCTCACTCGCAGAGGTGCCTAAAAAAGGTGATTTACTCAAAAAGTTTCCATTGTAACACACCAAAAATCTGTCCTAGATTAAAGGTACACATGACCACCATCTCCTGACGTAAAGTAGTAATTAACTTATCTGCAGCTGTGGCTCGTTAAAGTCAGCAATGTTGCTTGTTGCAATATTGCGACTTTGGCGCCTAGAGGGTTAACAAACAGATATTTACCTATCTCTCGAAACTGAGAATAATTAACAAAGAGAATCAGAGAGAAATAGAGAACAAGAAGTCAAAACAAAGATGGAGAGAAAAACTCTGCAAAGTGTCAAGGACAGAGATATCCTGGTGATTGGAGACAGAGCCATATCCAATATAACATGGACATAATTGTTATAAGCAGCTCTCCGAGTGCCACAGTTTCTGACATCACAGATGTTCTAAACAAGGAATTTACAAACAAATGGTAATACATGTTGGTGCAGTGGACGTAAGAAATGGAGAGTCTGAAATCTTGAAAAACAGCTTTAATAAACTTTTTGAGAGACTTGATTGTCTGGACAAAGAGGCAGTACAAATTTTCATCTGTGGACCTATTCCAAACATCGACGGGAGGATTAACAAATTCTCACGGCTGTTTCAATTGAATAAATGGCTGTCCAAAGTCTGTGACTCAAGAGGACTGTATTTTATAGAGAACTTTAATCTGTTCTGGCAACGTGATGATCTGTTTAATGCAAATGGCCCACATTTGAGCAGAGGTGGAGTGAGACAACTGACGGATGACCTCCTCCATGTTCTACGGAATCAGGGAAGGCCAAAGCTGCAGGAGAGAGCAGAGAGGAGCGAGAGAAGAGCTCCAGGCTGCATCCCCGATAAAAGATTCAGTCGGAGAAGTGTCATCAGCATTTACAGCAAAGGACTCCACCGCAGTTAAGGATTCAGCCCCAGCAGCACCATCTGCGCCAAAAAAAATGGACCCGGCCACAGCAGCTTCATTACCTGCCCCTGCATTACAGGGAAAAAACTCACCTGCAGCAACACCTGTATCTCTGGGGAGAAACTCAGCACCGTCTGCATCAACAGGAAATGATTCAGCCACAGTAGCAGCACCACCTGCATTTAAATCTCCGGGGGGAAACTCAGCTGCAGCACCACCTGCATCTACATTAAATAATTCAACCACAGGAGCACTCTCATCTATTGCACCACTGCCCTGGAACCCAACTGCTACATCTATACCTTCCAGAGACTTTGCAGGATTGTTCGTGTCTCCAGAGTCACCTATGAGATTTCCCAACCACTTTGACAACTTGGTACAATATGGGATTAAAATTAAAAACACTGGCAGTGCAGTTTTGATTGAGTGTAGTCCATCTCACTTAAATTTTGTCTCTGAAACACGGCAAAACCAGAGGGGGGGTTGTGCCATTTTCAGTGACGATATATTGACTCACAAACTGTCATTTGGGATTTTTCAATAGTTTGAGTATGTGTCATTCAAAATGGAGATTAAACAATCTTCCATACTTTATATGACAATTTAAAAACCACCACAGAATTGTTTTATTGAAGATTTTAATGAATTACTTACATTTGTTTGCACGAAATATGATTTAGTAATTTCAGGTGATTTTAATGTGCATGTGGATGTAACAAATTATAGGCATGCCAAAGAACTTGAAATGTGCTGTCCTTGAAATGTTTGGTTTTACTCAACACGTGAGTGATGCGACTCACAACAAAGGCCACACTCTAGATCTAGTCATTACAAAAGGTGTTAATATATCAAATGTCAATGTTGTTGATGTTGCTTTATCTGATCGTTTTTGTGTCTTCTTTGACCTATCTGCTGTACTTAAACCAGTAGTTGGACCTGGAGTTATTCAAAGAAGACACATAAATGATACAACAAGGACACAGTTTATGGAATTGATCAGATTTGAAAATCCCCCATGCTCAAATGTTGATAATCTATTGGACTCGTACACTTCAAGGGTTGTAAATGTTTTGGATACCATTGCTCCTGTCAAAGTTAAAACACTAAGCAAAAGGCACCTTGGAGAAATTAGTGTCGGTCAGGGCACAACAAAGGGAGTGCCGGAAAGCCAAACGGAAATGGCGCAAGTCAAAGCTCCAAGTTCATTATGAGGTTTACAAAGAAGTGCTTTGTGTGTTTAACCAGATTTTACGTGGAGCAAGGGAGAAGTATTTCTCTGAAATAATCGTAAACTGCAAAAACAATGATTGTGTTCTGTTTGCCTCAGTGAACAGATTAACTAATCCTCAAATTTCACTGCCCGTAGAACTAATTTCTGCATCTAAGTGCAATGAGTTTGCAATATTTTTTAATGACAAAGTCCAAGGCATTAAAATGCCATAATTACCACAAAAGAAATAGCAAGACTGTTTCCTGATAACCACCTTGAGCTGACACATTTTACAACTGTCAGTGACAAAACAATAGAAGAGGTTATCTCTAGTCTGAGTTCATGTACATGCTGCCTTGATGAATTACCCACTCGATTTCTAAAGTCACTTGAGATCGGAACATTCCCAAATGCCTTAAAAACTGCGGTCATTAAGCCTCTTCTAAAGAAGAGCAGCCTTGATGCCACAGTACTGAGCAACTACCAGCCCATATCAAACCTACCATTCTTAGGAAAAGTCCTAGAGAAAGTAGTATATCAACAGCTCACTTACTTTCTCCCGTCTAACAATGTGTTTGATACTTTCCAGTCAGGCTTTAGGCCCCACCACAGCACTGAGACAGCTCTGATCAAAGTGACAAAAGATATCCACTTCAACGCAAGCAAAGTCTCAGTTTTAGTTCTGCTGGACCTGAGCGCTGCCTTTGACACAGTGGACCATGGGATCTTACTTCACAGGTTAGAAAACTGGGTGGGAATCTCTGGTACTGCTCTAAACTGGTTCAAGTCCTATCTCAAGGACAGGACGTACTTTGTCGAAATTGGCAACTGTGTCTCAGACAAAATTCCCATAACTTAATAATTTACCATAAATACGCAGATGACACTCAGATTTACGTGTCACTGACGGCAAGTGAACATGGGCCTATAGATACACTTTGCCGCTGTATTGAACAGATCAGTGTGTGGATGCAAAACAACTTTCTCCAGTTAAACTCAGACAAAACTGAAATCAATGTTTTTGGCCCACAGACACAAAGAGAAAGTGTTATTAGTCATCTTGAGTCTCTCTGTCTTCAACCAAAAAATCAGGTGAGAAATCTAGGAGTAATCATGGACTCGGATCTGAACTTAAACAGCCACATCAAAGCAATAACATCAACAGCTTTTAACCATCTGAAAAACATTGCCAAGATCAGAAGAATAGTGTCGAAACCAGACTTACAGAGACTTATCCATGCATTTGTCTCAAGCAGGTTAGACTATAGAATTTAAAACAGCTCTGCTTGTATACAAGTTTTTTCATGGTTTGGCACCAAAGTACATCTCTGACATGTTAGAGACATACGAACCATCTTTAGCCCTGAGAACTTCAGGGAGGGGTCTCCTGGTGGTTCCCAGAGTCAACAATAAACACGGTGAGGCTCACTTCAGTTTTCAGGCATACCTAGTTTCAGGCATACCTAGTTTCAGGAACAGTCTTCATGAGGATGTGAGACAAGCCTCAACTCTCACAATTTTTAAATCCAGACTGAAAACAGTTATTTTTACCCATGCATATGACAATTGAGAGTAATTTATCTGCACTCTTGTTTTTAATTGTAATTTATTATTTTTTAAGTTGCTGGGGTTTTTTTTGGTTATCTGTTTTCTTAATTTATGCAACTGTGAAGCACTTTGATTTGCCTTATGTATGAATTGTGCTCTACAAATAAACTTGTCTTGCCTTGTCTAAATATATGCTTGTATAGGCACATATTTGTACCTATAAACTATAGGTACACTGAACAAAAATATAAACGCAACTTTTGTTTTTGCTCCCATTTCTTATGAGATGAACTCAAAGATCTGAAACATTTTCTTCATAGACAAAATAACCATTTCTCTCAAATATTGTTCACAAATCTGTCTACATTTGTTATAGTGAGCACTTTTTTGCTGAGATAATCCATCCCAGCTCACAGATGTGCCATATCAAGATGCTGATTCCAATGATAAACACCAAATTGAATTGAAGCTTCTAGAAATGTCAAATAAATGACCACCTAATCATTTTTGCTTTACCTCAGTTTCTCAATAAACAGTCCCCAAATGTATCATTAATAAATAGCCTGCAGTTTTGCAATTCCAGTCAGGATTCACTTTAAAGTAAATATACATACAAGTTGAGAGAAATAAAAATAAAAAAATAAATAAAAATCTATATCAACTGTCAGCAACAAAGTCTTCACTAATGAAATGGTACATTATTCCATTGTTCTATTCTATTATTATAACTGTTCTAGAACCTTTTTCTCTAAATTCAAGAGGCAACAATTCCCTCTCAGCATCAGGTAGACTAGCTAACAGATCATGCATAACATCTGACAGATTAATTTTAAAATTTAAAACCTAAACCCAATTCCTATTTTCCGCCAATACAGAAATCTTCAACAGATTTTGAAAACTTGCATTTATCTCTACACTTGAAAACAAAACAAAAAGTTCTTTCAATTTACATGTTTCAGTTGCATAGATTGTTTCCACACAATCAGAATAAATTAATTAGAAATAACTTATTTCTTATAAATTAAACGAACATTTAGAATTAAGCTGATATTTATTGGTTGTTCTTCAACAAATTAAGCACATAATATTGTAATTTTTCTTTAGTCAGAACACTTTCAAATTCAGCAATAACTTGCTTCTCGTCATAGCTCTTACATGTTTATGTGTAAAGTAAATAAAATCAGATACTTTTAAAGATGACTCTTTGTCTTATAAAACAAAGTTTTGACAACTCAGAATAGTTTAATCACATTCATAATATCTCCTTGCTGTTTATATATTATCACTATGATAATTATTGTTTTTAATATTACTCAAAAATGTATTTAGTCAAGTAACCAGTAACAAGTAATTGCAATAATAAAGCCTTTTTATTTTAATATTTGTATAAAGAAGAGGCAATTTTTCCCAAACAGCATTTCTAAAGTCTACAGGGCTAGAAGAAATAGCCAAAATGAAAATAATTTCAGTCGTTAATAATTACTTAAATTGTACTTATTTAAATCATGGAAATAAGAAAAGCGTGTATAAATTGTGTAGCACTTACTACGTTTATTCCTGTAAATTGAAAAACATGGCAATTCCTAACCGTTCATTCTAGACAAGGTTATATGCTTCTCTGAGATGTTTTTACAGTTTTCTAATTAATTTCTAATTCTTCAAAAACTACAGCAATTAAGATGTCCATAATACCTAATCATTAATCTCATTCTTTTATCATTAAGTAATCTACTATTCAATAGTTTATCAATTTTGTACATTTTTCTATCTCTTGTCTGAACTAACTCATGAAAATGGACATACCAATATTCAGCAAAATGTTTCAGCTTTCTTTGCAAGAATTTAAACATTATTTGTAAAAAATCAACTTTTCTGCTTTTCAATATATCCAATTAATTATTTTATCAATGCATCTTTTAATTTTATTCTTTAAGCAGCTCACCAACCATTCACACTCATTGTCCGATTTGTCAACTAGATATTTTACTTTGTCACCAGACTGTCCTAATTTCATCATCTACACCCATTTATCATCATTTTATTCATGCTCAAATTTTCCATTTTCACTTCAATACAACTTCATATCACCTTGGCTATCTGCTTTTATTGCTCCCTTTCTGTTCTGCAGTTTATCCACCTCAATTTTAAGATTTAATTCTTAGATTATTACAATATTATTTTATTTAGAGGTTCCGAGACTTAACTGTCCACAAACTGGAATCCTATTTGGGTCTGAATATGGGGCCGGCTTCCGTAAACAGACACAAAAGGAACCGAACAGTATCATCTCAGAAAGAAAATCTCCATAGCAGACAAATTACGGTCAGCAATCACTTCTTTATCTATTTAAAAATATATTTTTAGGGACTATATTTGTTAAAGCCTCACCTTTTCAACTCAAAGTTGGTCATACTATGAAAAAGAGGAAGCAGATTTAATAAACTGTTTACTTTAAAATAAAATTTAAATATATTCATCTGACTCTTGAATGTGTGCACTGCTGTTTTTCTTTTTCTGTTTTACTGATAGGTCGCTTATAAACGATACATCCCTAAGGACCAACTCTTCAATAGTAACCAAACTCCTATAGGAGCCGAAATGGTATTGTTAACAGTAAGCCATAAGGATCTAATCTTCAAAATGAGTCGGAATTCTCGACACACTACGTCACATAGCCTGCTTCAAAAACAATTTAATTACTCTTTATGTTTACTTTTTTTCCGATGTAGTATGTTTAATTCAGTTTCTTCTACTTTATTTATTTATTTATTTATTTATTTATTATTTACTTTTAAATAATACTTTATACTCAAGTTTTAGTCACAAGACTTCTCAACAACCACAACACAGAGACCTCGTCACACACACACACACACACCCTAAAAGGTCCTTGACCTTAGAGAGTCCCTCACTCTCGCAGCTTCCCACAAGCTGTTACTGACCTGTGATCACAACCCAAACAAGTTTTTGTAGACTTCACCTACAGGAACGCTTTAAACCTAGTCTCGATCCCAGATCGTTTCGGCAGAACGCGTCCGCTCTTGCTTAGGGGCGACAAAACCCAGAGGCACAGGCAGTTTAATTAGTCTCACACTAATACCATAAAATTCCAAAATTCACTTCACATTAAGTCCTATACTTCCAAAAAACTAAATATTTAACCTGCCCAAAAATAGAAAACATAATTCTTTCATGTAAACATTTATTTTTAGAGTAGTCAATTAGTAGAACTTTTTGTTCATTTTATTTTTTAAAGTCTACTTATCTGTATATCTGCACAAATTAAATCCCGTCTCCAAACTCTGATCACGTCGGAAGTCACCATCTGAAGGATTTTATTCTATATTCAATTTAAACCTTAACTCTATAAATTCCATGCGTGTTCATTTTTATCAGAGAGGAGACGAGAGTAATTTAATTTTCTTTAGATTTTAATACAAGAAATCAAATACTGGTTCACAGGGTTGCTTAAAACAAATCAAATATTTAGCTTACAGAGTGGTATAAATTATTCACACTCTGGGTCACCCTACCTAGGAATGACAACGTATATAACAGAAACATTAAGTTTTATATTTTAACACAAAGTTAGAGAACCTCCCCCCTAACGTTACATATGGGACACAAAACATGATTGGTTCATTCAAACTTTTGCCAAGACCAGCCTCCTTACAACCATGCATCAGAGGATAATCACAAGACCAGTCATGAGGGAACAATGGATGTCTCACTTCACTAGTCAGAATATAGATAACAATACGGGACACTTTGTATAATGCTGAGAAAGACATTCACATGATCTGTCATGAGTGTAACACCAGATAACAAGATTTGTCATAAGTCAATATGAGATATTTACATACAATTGGTTCTTGTTTGTACCTTAGAATCAGTTTAACATTTTATCTAGACATGTGTAACACAGTCAGAATTAAAAATGCATCAGCACTAATTCAAATAAGAAGTATCTATGTAATAAAAGAATGCCTACAATAAAGATTCCCACTACATCATTAACACCAATTCACATAAGAATTAACTTTATCTAAGACCTAAGAGAAGGTAATAAATTTTACCGTTACATAGCTCTAACTCGATTTTCTGCTGACCATTATTTCTTACATCCTTCCATTGTCAATTGTATGGTGGTGTTATCTGCCTGTGCTTTCCTGCTCAATGTCCTGTTTTTCTATGACCCAAACAAGAGCTGACTCTGCAAAATACCTCTAAAACAATCTTAAAAGTATAATTAAAAAGTATGGTAACTAAAACACTTTAATCAAACATTAATAGATGTTTAATATACTTCATTAGACAGCATGATTATTGCACATATGTGCCTCAGACTGGCTGGGGGGTAAGCAAGCTAATTCCAAAAGCCAGGCTTACTTTGACAGCCCTTGCTCAATTTATTTAGATCCGGTTCCATGAATGAGGGTAACCAGAAGCCCTGATCATTCACCATGATAAATAATGCTCTAGGACAAGCCCAATCCATAGCAGACTGTTAGGCTTATTTTAGCTTGAACAAATGATTGGATGATACGGATGTTGTGGATTTTGAGAGGTTATCATTGTCTGGTCAATAATAATTTGGAACAATTATACCAATAACCTAATACTGGGATAAGTGTTAATGAAACTCAAATTATCAGTGATAAAATGAGCAAAACAGTGCACATATATGATACTCATCCTAAATGATGGATCTATTTTACTGGAAGAAGATAAATGAATGCAGACTACAGAATCAAAACAAGCCAATGTCACTGGAAGATCCAACCTCACGTGCTTATGTAGTAGGCATGTGTGGAACAAGGAGGAAAGAGCGTGACAGGAAGTCGCGTATCAGCCAAGTGTGATTTATCAATGCTAGCTAACAATGAGTCAAAATTATTTGTTAGTGTTTGTCAGTATGTAAACCAGGAAGTAAGAGACTATGTTTTAATTTTAGACAAACCATTGGAACCATTGTTGATCAACAGTTAAATACCATGGATAATGAACATGGACTGGTAGGAGTTACACTGACCTCTAATGCCACTCTTTTACTGTTTAAGTTTCAACAAAGGTGACAGGGTATGATCTCCCTGTACATATCTGAAACAACCTATGTAGACAGTGAAAACTGTCCCTGTTATGTTTCCTGGTTAAAAAAGAAAGATAACAATCTGAAGCTATGTGACACCCCATTTGTTAATAATCAAACTATGATCCCTTCAGTGATTTTTTAAAGTGACAGTGTGTAGGTTTTGCAGTACATCTTTGAAAATAGCCATTAAAATATGATTTAATAATAATTATGTAAAACACATTCATTGCAAAAATATTGGCGATATTGTAAAATATGACTTTAAAAATCAGTTTTAAAAGACATAGGTTCTCTTTTCAGGAGAAAGCCATATTAGATGACGTCTTTAGTTCTACAAGAGCCCGGACGGACAAAGCGCATTGAATACGCTCGCTATTAAAACATTGATTTCCCTTCAAAATGCAAATTTTTTTTGCCATAAATACATTTTTACCTCTTCGCTAGTTCCAAGCGATGAAAGGGAGACTGATATGGGCTCGTCATGTTGATGCAATTAGATAATTATCAGGGAACTGAGCGTTTGAAAACAGCACTAGTTGGATCTCCGTTGTTGAGTTTCTTACTCGAAGACACAGATACCGCATGCTTGTGATAATTTAGGTATGCACTGCCCCCTACTGGCCGAAAATTACACACTGTGCCTTTAAGCAAAAGAAAAATACAGTTATAAATTACAACAAAGCTAGGACACTGGTTTTACTTTACAAGATTTATATGCCAATAGAATTAATCCTCTAAATATTATATACACTGATTAAATATCTACTGGATTTAAACCAATATTTGAAACCAACAATGATCCATCCAAAGCACCTGTGTCTGGTATGTAAATGCAGTTCCCAAATCTGTCAAGTGTGGAGGGAAAACTGAAGTCTAACAAAGAGTCAGTTCTGATTGAGGCTACAAAAGGTTCCTCTTCTTGGCTCCCTTACAAACCTTAAATTTAAAGAAAATAGCCAAGTGTCAGAAAGTTCACGCCCAAGCTTTGTTGAAAACAAAACAACAGTTTGCAGGGAATGAATACAGAATAGTGTGATCTTAGGTGTCTAAATGAAAGAAAATAGTGTTTTCTTGTTGTCTTGATCAGGGCAACCTTAACCAGCTAATAATGCTGCTAGGTTTCTAATGAATAAAAGAAGAAGAGATCACATTTCCCTTGTTTCAGCTTCTCTTCACTGGCTCCCAGAAAAAATCTAGCATGAAATTCAAGATCCTCCTTCTAACATATAAAGCTCTTAATAATCAACCTCCATCATACATAAGAGACCTGTTTAATCTATATGTTCCTAACAGATCACTTTGCTCTCAGACTGCAGGTTTACTGGTAGTTCCTAGGATTTCTAAATGTAGAATGGGTGGCAGATATTTCAGTTACCATGCTCCCCTCCTATGGAACCAGCTCCCAGGGTTGGTTTGTGAAGCAGACAACTTGTCTGTCTTTAAAAGTAGGCTTAAAACCTTCCTCTTTGACAAAGCTTACAGTTAGAGACAGGTTAACAGGTGGATAGAGATAGGTTAGACAGGTAGCTAGGAAGACACAGGTTAATGTTAATAGCCAGGTAGAGTGTCAAAAGCTAGGAAGAGACAGGTTAATGTTAGTAGTCAGGTAGAGTAGCAAGGTAGAGATAGATTAATGTAAACCAGGTAGAGAGTGTTAGTAGCTAGGTCTCCTAGTAGCTAGGAGACAGGTTAATGTCAGTAGCTATGCTGCCCTAGGCTAAGCTGTTGGAGGACATTATTAGAGTCAGTTCCTACTTTCTCTCCTACGTTTCCCCAACTGCATGATGTGCTGTCAATTCAAGCGCTAACCTGTTTTCTCTTAGTCCTTTCCTACAGTAGGTGCTCCTGACCTGCCCTGGTTAACGACCCTGACTAAGATGGCATTCCAGTGGCGGAACATTCTCCACGTCCTGGTACCAGCTTCTGCATCAGTTCTGTTGCTCTTTCTGTGTCTCTACTGCTTCTCCAAACCCGAGACAGTCTCTGCACAGATGCTGAGCCTGGTTCTGCTGGAGGTTTCTTCCTGTTAAAAGAGAGTTTTTCGTCTCCACTGTCACTTCATGCTTGCTCAATGTGAGGGATTGCTGAGAATTCCTGACGCAATCTTTTGTGGTTCTCTAATTCCTACATTAAACATTGTATTGTAATAACTCTTCTTGTAAAGTGCCTTGAGATGTTGTGAAACGGCGCTATATAAATAAACTGAATTGAATTGTCCATAACGAACACCATGTTCAAGCATAAGGTTGTTCATGTGTGCACTTGGCACCGGGACACCCTAGGCCCACAGCTCGATGATTGTCTTGGTTGTTGTTTTATCTGACCTGAATAGGTGGTTCTGCTGTTTTGGACACTCGGATGAAGAGAGGGGTGGAGGCATCCACCGACCACTACCTGCTGGTGAGTCGGCTCCGGCTGCAACCCTCGAACCCGCTGGTGGACACTGGCGGTGCGGGATGCTGTCAAGCTGAAGTAGGAGTCCTATCAGACCTTTTTCGCTTGTGGGACCCCGTAAGCAGCTGATCGGTACCGGCAAGCCAAGCAGAGTGCGGCTCGGATGGTTGCTGAGGCAAAAACTTGGGCGTTCGAGGAGTTTGGAGAGAACGTGGAGAACGACTTCAATATGGCTTTGAAGCGATTCTGGTACACCATCCAGTGTCTCGGGGGGGGAGCGGTCAGCCACCAATACTGGGGGGGTGGTGTGCTGCTGACCTCAACACGAGACATCTTGGGTTGGTGGGTGGAGTACTTCGAAGACCTCCTCAATCCCACAAACACGCCTTCCTGTTTGGAAGCAGGTTCTGGTGACTTTGGGACAAGCTTTTCAATCTCTGGTGCTGAGGTCACCGAGGTTGTTAAAAAGGTCTTGGCGGCAAGGGTGGATGAGATTCGCCCGGAGTTCCTAAAGGCTCTGGATGTTGTAGGGCTGTGTTGGTTAACACCGCACTGCACTATTGCTTTGACAACGGGGGCAGTTCCTTTGGATTAGCAGACCGGGGTGGTGAGTGTGAAGCACCTGGGATGAGGATCAGCACCTCCATATCCGAGACCACGGTCTTCAGCTGGAAAAGGGTAGGGTACCTTCTTCGGGTCAGGGATGGGGTCCTTCCTCAAGTGGAGGAGTTTAAGTATCTGGGGGAGATCGATAGATGGATTGGTAAGGTGTCTGCCGTTTTTCGGGCACTGTACTGGTCTGTCGTGGTGAAGAGAGAACTGAGCCGAAAGGCCCCCGGATAAGAAGAAGAAGATGGATGGATGGATGGATGGATGAATGAATGAATGGTTGGAAGTTGCACATTGAAACTAGAAAGAACTAACAGCTGACCCCTGGTATAAACAATGGTTCCGTGGCCACTTGCACAGTCTCCAAACACAGATGACATAAAAAAAAGGAAAAAAAACTAAGTTGTCCACAAAATGACCAGCACCATTGTGAGAATGAAAAAGCAGAAGAATAGCATGTCTAAAACAATTAAAAGGTGAAACATATGAAATTATATATATATATAATATATATATATATTATATATATATATATAAATAAAATATAATATATATATACTGTATATATATTCAAAATGGGTTTAAAAAAGAAATTGTTAAACGTTATATTTAATTGGATATGCAATATTGGTTGATGTTTTTCCATAAATCCAGCAATGAACATGTAACAGGAAAGTCATTGAAAAGAGACCAACAGGGGCAGAATATGGCTGTGAGGATGGTTTGGGAGGATGTGTGTGTTGGGGGGTTCATTAAGTGCATTTGATTATGCAGAGCAGATGTTGACAGATGTTTGACACCTCTGCTTCTTCTGATTTGAATTTTGCACATACATTTCACTTTGGTTTTATCTGCAGCACTGACTGTAAATGTGCTCCACACAGAACTTGAGCAAGTTTTTTGGCAGGTAGATGACTATGGCTCAGCAGCAGACACACTCTATTCTATTAGGTTTCCTAAATCATTGTGGGAAGTTTTAGCTGAGTTAACAAATGATGATTAGATATATTGGAGATTTACTCTGCCCTCTCCTTACATATGATTTAGTATTGCATTTTTCTATGCTATGTCATATTTTGTATTTTTAACGTGTGTTAAACAAACAAACAACAAACAATATTATAATGGAGAAACATTGGCATGCATTATTGAGGTCCCAAGTTTATCATGTCAGGCCAATTGTGTAGAATAACGTCGCTTACACACCGAATGCGACCAGAGAGTCTGGTTTACATGTAAAATCAATGGAGGAGCGAGATGAAGCGTGACTGGGAGTCCCAAGACAAATCTGAAGCAAATTTGTGTTGCAAAAAAACTTTTTTGCTTGATTTGCGCGACCAATTAGAGTCGTAAAATACGCACTACAGTTTATGTGGTGCATTTTGTGCATTCGCGCTTATTGCGTCTGCCACTCATGTTGGAAAAAGTGATGCTGTGACTGACATGGAGTCACAACATCAGCAGGACGTGGACTAAATACTGATAAACACTGTGGCTAATCACCCTGAGCTACATGACACTAGATGTTTTCTCTACAGAGACAGGAATAAAAAAAACGAAACATTATAAAGAGGTTAAAATATTTAGACAGGAAAGCTCTTAAGAGGTTTTTGGGTGGCTCTTAAAAGAGCCGTTGTGGCCGCAAAAGGCCCCGCTCTCTCTGCTGAGAAGTGTTTATTGATCCCTCTGCCACAGCTCGACTTGGTGTTACCCTACAGGAGGGGTCCCAGCTCCTGAACATTTAACACAGTCAGCTTAGAGACCAGTGTCCACTGGGAGCTCCTGGAGGGTCGGGAGAAGGAGGGGAGGAGGAGGAGGAGGCAGCAGCAGAGTTACATAATCCCGCTTCACACGCGTCAAAATTGCATGTTTTAAAGTGCGACTAGTTCGCTTTGGACACGCTTCAAGGTGCAAATTGTCAAGCGACCAGCTAGGGGCATGTGGCACATTTTGGTCGCTTCTTTTTTTTTTTTTTTTTTTTTTTTAACGTGTCCTGTCTAGCAGTATGCTACTCAGAATTGGTGTCTGAGTACCAAGTACAAGCCCAACAGTTTTACTTTCCCAAGCAGAGTATTACAGCTTCGCTGTAGTACGCCACTTGATGTATATGTATGAAAAATCTTTATTAGTGATTACTGTGGGTTCAATTTCCTGACGTCATGGACATTAAACTGAGACAAGAAGGGAGAAAGGAAGAAGGTGAAGAAAAGAAACCGGACCAACAGAGGGTCGCTTCTATCGCGTTCGATGTGTAAGCACCGTAAGAGATTACTCTAGCAAAGACATTTTAATAGGACCCAGACAAATGCAGTTTTGTTCTGGGTAAAATATCAAACTGAAATGTTTATATGGACATTTGAAATAGATGAGCCATTCCCTTTCTACAGTTTCAAACCATAAATGTGATATTGCATTACAGCTAATAGGTGGTTCCTTTACTGAAAATTAGAAAACTTATTTAGAACAGAAAGCATATCAAGGTCCTCTAAAATGTATTATCTAAGCTTCAATGTGGTGATCCACTGGAAGAGTTGAAATGAAGGTTAAGTAGAGAACAGACCAAATACAGAAAAACACTCCAGACTTTTTTCAGAGAGATGGAAACTACATAAAATGTTCCTCATAATTATAAAAAAATATAAAAGTCATCTTAACAAAACAACTAAAATGGACCTCACTGTCACTATAGAGGAATGAAGTAATACTGTTTTTACTCAAAATCACTTTTACTCAAAGCTAGGATTTAAACTTCAAATCTAAAGAAGACAATGACTCAGGCATATAAGTAAAGCTAACAAGAAAAAAACACTGCAAAAAGTCCTGTGAGGCAGATGACAGGATATTTACTACTGCAGTACATAGAGGGGAAACACATTTTTTCAATGTTGTGGAGGACTGTAGCATCCAGTCTATAGGAGGACTGATTTAAGGCAATGTGTGAAGTAAAAGATACATTTCGAGGGTTCCTTCCAGCAACTTGATGAAGTGTCACTCAAAGACCAATGTCCCAGCTCTGAGAAGAACTAACCTTCAGAGAAGAGGCAGATATTGATTGGAAAGAACTTGCCCTGGAATACAGAGCCTTTCAGAGTTGACAGCTTTGGCGCTACTAATTCATAAACATGAAACCAAGAAGATTAAGTTCCACAGAAATTTCAGGAAAGCACTGAGAATAGCATTCTCTTTTCCAGCAATCGTGGGTAAGTTTATTGATACTTAAAGTCATTAAACTCTACCAATGACGGTGTATTACCTAGTCTGAGTGGAATTACAATGAATGGCATCATTTACCATACAGGCAGTCAAATAACATCTGATCGGCTTGACAACGACCTTGAATAATGACGTATAAAAAGTTACATTAACTCATATTTCAATTTCTGTGAACATATTTTTTGACTTGTGTGCCCAAAGTAAAGTTTTAGAACCTGAGTTATAAGGTACAACAATTAGCCCAAATGAATAAGTAAGGATGCATTTCCTTAATAAAGTTAATCAAATTTGGGCTTTCATGTTGTCTTAAATGTTGTAGTTGTCAGACAGTATACTGCATTTTCAGGTTGTCCAGCTGTGGTTGGGAGATGAAGACAACAGAGTTGCTGCTACTCTACCATGTTATCTGATTCTGAGTGGCAGAAGATCTTTTTTCATACTCTATCACTATGTATTTTTTTAGTGAATTGCACATGCATACATAGGCTAGCTAGGTGCTTTATTTCAATACGCTGTTTCAGATTTGGTGTTGACGTTGTTGTTGTCCGAAGTAGGTTCTTCTTGCAGGCAATTTTTACACAAAAAAATTATGATTTTTCCCATCTGGATCATCACTAACCTTTTAAAAAAATATATTTTTGTTGGTCATATGAAGATAGCGCTTTATTCATTGATGCCGAATTACTACTGCTGCTGCTGTAATCAGAGAAGTTGCATGCATACTTGGCAATTTGAGTCTGATGCATTCGCTGTGCGACTCGATGACTAGTATAGTCACATTTGATGATTTTCCCCGTTTTAACCACCATGGTGTTAACCCGGCTTTTGTAAGGAAGAATCAATGGACATCTGGCATCACTTGAAAAAACTGAACTGCGAGAGAACACTGTTCACAAATACCAGAAAGAGTACATTCACTAAATCATCCGATCAAAAGTGAGTGAGTTCAGTTCATGTTCACAAAAAATATGAATGAGTTCATGAATGAACATTTATTTAACTCGTTCTGGAACAACACCGGCAGTGAGTTATGATGGGTATTTGGATAAAAAGGGGAAAAAATGACATAACCATCAGCTTTATGGCCATTAATTACTATTTGGTTAAAATTATATTTTTTGTTTGTCAAGAATAAACCTATGTGGAATCATGGTAGCTCAAAGTTAAGACATACCTTTGAGATACTTTTAAAAAGGTGCTAAAACCGCCACTGCAAACAGTTTAAAGTTTGATAAGACACACTGCTTGTGGAATACCTACTTTTTTCCATGTTCTTCTCCCAAATGTTGCGCCTTCTTACAGAAACGACCTCTTGCGTATTCATCAAGGGCAAAAGCGCTAAATGGATTACACTCTTGCTGAGGGTCTAACAGGCATTTTCATCATGGCGCTTGCTTAGTAAATCACCTGCTGAATGGTTTTGCACCTGTTGTGAGGTTAGCTCACATTTTAACAAGCGCAAACCTTTTACAAATAAATACATGAGTATTGCCAAAACCTTTTGAAGGATATTATAAGAAAAATATTTTTTTTAAAATACACTAGATGATGAAATATTACACGAAAGCAAAACTGCATTTTGTCCAAGGTTTTAGAGCGATTCTACGCTGCATTTATTCAAAACTCTGTACAACCAAACTGTACTGTAGCTGATAAATAGATGGGGTTATTTTTCTTATAACCTGACTGCCTATTAGTTTATCTCTCTAATCAAGGATGAATTCTGAAACGTGATTTTAGTTTTATTTTTTTTCATTTTCAAATGAACAGACCATCTTATTGCCTGAAAAATATTATAGAGCCAATTAAAAGGCACATTTATTTTATTAAGAAAATAATATCAATCAATCTTATCTTTCAGGTGTTATCCCTTTGGACCACCATGCACACCATCAACCTCAACATGTCTTCATGGATATTTTACTGCAGAAACTAAATGAAGAAATTCTACTTCTTTTCAGAGCGACACACTGCATGGTGCATTAAAGTTAAAAATGTAAATTTCTCATATTATTCAACAATGTATGGGCAAGACTATATATGTATATATATATATATATATATATATATATATATATATATATCGGGGCTGACAGAGCAGGCGACTGACAGCTACTCCACACAGTGTGTGAAGAAGTGAAAAGCCTTAACTAGATGACTATTTTTGTTGAGTAGATTCTAGCAACTTAACTGGGTTCTGCTGCTAACATATCCCAACTGAATGCCTTGAAATTAGCTGGATGTTTCTTTAAAAGCCTTGGACATGCCCCCTTCAATGTCATCACAACATTCTCGGAGCACCATCTCAAGCCCAGAATGTGAAGTGCAGCTGTAGGTGGGCTCTGCTGGTCTCTGAGCTGAGCTACATCGTCAATCCCTTTTTGAAGAGCTGCCGGTGTCCCGCGTCAGTCCAAGCTTTGCCTGCCGAGTCACCAACTACAATGCTAAGTGGCTGTCTATCTGTCTGTGGTTAGTAAAAGTTTAGAATTTAATATGTGAGCGGCGCGGGACATGCTGTGGTGGAGCTATTGGCAGGCCTGGGTGGTGTTTACTCCTCCAGTGAAGCTGCCTGGGTGAGGAAGCTGTTCATGGCTTACTTTGTGGCGGAGAGAGCGGTGCATCTGCAGCTATAATAGCTCTTAAGAACTTTCCTGTCTGAATAGTTTGACCTCTTCATAATGTTATTTTTTAGTCATGTCCCTGTGTAGAAAACAGCTGGTGTCATGTAGCTCAGGGTGATTATCCACGGTGTTTATCAGTATTTCTTCTGTAAAGCTGATGTTGTGATTCCTCAGTCACTGACATGACAGTAGGCTTACTTTTTTTTTCCAAGTAGGCAATGCACAATTAGGAAAAATGACAAGGTATATACTACAGCGGTGATAGCTGATTGCTGTTGAAGTCGTTCTGCTTTTCAGCTTGGGGAGCGGAAGAGGGAGGGCTCTGGAGAGACGGGGGCGGTAATCAAAATGTAGGGGCGTTTCTGGGAGGTGAGGGCGTAGCTATGAGGACTCAGGCGTTCAGAGCTCAGCATGGGCGCAGTGACAGTTTGAAAATATTACTCAAACATACATAAAGTAACCTAATAAAACTTTAGGCATGATTTTAAAGAGGGAATGAAATAAGATTGTGATGAAAAGTTGTAAAAAGTGGATTTTACATGCCCCCCCGCCTGTGTTGGACCTTCACGGCACAAACTGGGCGAGCAGGTCACGTTTTCCAGGCGGCGAGGAGCCGGTGTTTATGAGAGGCTCGCTGGTGTTTATGGATCCCTCCGCTGTAGCTAGACTGTATCTGTAGCTCACCAAACCCCCAGTGCAGTGGTCCCCGGTCTACCAGAGGCCAGGCCGAACATGTAATCCACTCTGTCCTCCGTCAGATCGGAGACCATAATCCATAATCCACCGCCAGCTGCACTCTGGCTCCAGCTCAGCTGAAGCCAGGGCCAAACACGCAGTCCTCCGTCAGCTCAGTCCATAATCCACCGGCAGATACACTCTGGCCCCAGCACCGCTGAAAGCCAGTTCGCGCATGAAAGTACCATATTTGAAGCGCGACCAGTTCGCTTTGTACAGGCTTCAATGTGCAAATGTTCAAGCATCCAGCTAGGGGCATGTGGCGCGTTTGAACGCTTTTGGTGTGGACACAGGGTAAGGAGGAACGATCCAGAGTCAGCACACATCTTCAGCTAAAAAAAACTAAAAACGATCTAATCTAGGTGTAATAATGGACTCAGACCTGAACCTCCAGGGTCACATAAAGGCAATAACAAGGTCAGCCTTCTATCACCTGAAGAACATTTCTAGGATTAAAGGACTGATGACACAGAAGGACCTTGAAAAACGGATCCATGCGTTTATCTTTAGTCGGACTGATTACTGCAACAGCGTCCTCACAGGTCTACCTAAAAAAGCAATCAGACAACTGCGGCTGATCGCTGCTGCCCGTGTCCTCACTAGAACTAGGAAAGTAGAACACATCACCCCATTCTTAAGTCCTTACACTGGCTCCCTGTAGCTCAGAGAATAGACTTTAAAATACTCCTACTAGTTTATAAATCACTGGACGGTTTAGCACCAAAGTATGTTGGAGATCTGCTGTCACTATACCAACTCAGCAGATGACTCAGGTCCTTCAACTCGAGCTTACTTAACATTCCTAGAATTAGAACTAAACAGGGAGAGGCAGCTTTCAGCTTCTATGCTCTATCAAATCTGGAACAAACTTCCAGAAGAATATAAGAATGCTGAATTGTTAGGCTCATTAAATCAAAGATTAAAACTACTACTACTACTATTCAGAGCTGCCTTTGATCCCTAAATTGTGCTTTCTGATCACTATTTGATTTCCCTGGTTTAAGTTTCATTCTTATTTTTTCATTACCTTTTTAACCTATTGTGTTTTATCTGTTTTTAATCTATATACCTATGTTTCTGTTTTCTCTAATCATGCTTCTGTAATCATGTATTTGGTATCATTATCACTGAATCATGTAAAGCACCTTGAATTGCCTTGTGTTGAAAGTGTGCTGTATAAATAAAATTGCCTTGCCTTTCCTTGCCTTAATATGTTTCAGATATTTCTGATCACTGAAATAAATCTTCCAAAGAGGTTATTATTTTGCAGACGTTTATCTTTTGATAAACGAGTGAATTAATGAAATAATTAATTAATGGACAGACTATTGATCCCACAGTGTGGAAATTTACTGTCCTGCTATTTTACTATTATTTCCACACTGATGTTCAAAGACTTTTCCGCTAACTAAATAAAGTGATTATTCAGAGGACTACAGCAGAAAAAAGTGGATTAGTCTCAGGGACACCTAGTGCAAGAGAGGCGGAGTGGTTCAGCTGCAGGATCGGGAAGCAGCTAGAAGTTTTCCACTGTCATGGGGTTTTGCGACCCCTTCCTCACCCCGCGGGATGCCAGCATCAACATGGGAAGTATGCGGGGAGTATGCGGACGCTCTCCAAGGGCCAGGGACATGCTGAATAAGCAGGAGGAGTCCCAGAAAGAAGGTATGTTTACAATTATTTAATGTAGGCAGTTATATAGGCACATATGTTATTGTTTACTAATAAACAGTACACAGTGGTCCTGCTATAACTAGGGATGTACCGATACTGGTATCCGGTATCGGCCCCGATACTGCCTAATGTACTGGTATCGGTTAAGCTGGTTAACCTTAACCGATACCATGAACCAATACTCAAAATGGGGAAAATCTGCAACAAATTCACCAAAAAAGATGAATTTTTCACTTGAAATTTTATTTTTGTGGTCATTTTAAATTTTACATCTCTTATTTTGTCTCAGTTATGTTTAGTTTGTAAAGTCTGGTGCCTTTTGTCTCTTCAAGAAAGGCACCAGAAGTTATACAGTTTATTAATTCAGCAATATGTGGCAAGGTACACAAGAGGGCCCAGGCGGGATTCGATCCTAAGACTCCCAGGTGAAGTTCATGTGCGCTAACCAGTCAGCCAAAGGGATATCCCTGTGGCCAATCAGCCAGGGCACATGATCTATTGGAGCCATAGTGACAGCACCTCCACACTGTCAAAATAGTATCGGATCGGTATTGGGTATCGACAGATACACAAAATCCAACCATCGGTATCGGAAATGAAAAAGTCAGATCGGTGCATCCCTAGCTATAACGTGGTTCGCCCTTCATGGCCTCGCTTTTTCGCAGATTTTTTATTGCACAGTACAATTTTAACATACATCGCATGGATGATTGGAAGCAATTGCAAATCTCCACCGTGTCGTGTATCCGACTTCACGCGCATCAAAATGGTATATTTTAAAGTGCGACCACTGTGGACATGCTTCGAGGTGCGAATGTTCAAGCATCTAGCTGGGGTGTGGCACGTTTGACGTTTTTAGTGTGGACGTACCGTGAGTGACTGGATGCCTGTTGACATTATATCTCCTGTTGTGTGTCTGTGTGTGTAAAAATGTACAAAACAGTCAAATGTGTTTTGCCTGACCAGACAGCTCTCTGGGTGCTAAGCACCTCTACATTTCTGATCCTAGAATCGGCCCTGCTGCCAGAGATTGTTTTCATTCGTTTTTAAGACGGCACACAAGTATGTAAGGAATGTGTACTGGTTTGATTCTGACAGCTGTCACTTCAAGTTT
This sequence comes from Apricaphanius iberus, assembly GCA_028564705.1. Lineage (NCBI taxonomy): Eukaryota > Metazoa > Chordata > Actinopteri > Cyprinodontiformes > Aphaniidae > Apricaphanius > Apricaphanius iberus. The sequence goes on along the minus strand of JAPXFQ010002398.1, from coordinate 75,079 downwards.
AGAATGCTTTATTTTCCCCCTGTGCAGACCAGTTGAAGGTGGTCAGTTAATTAAGTTTTTTTTAATGACGATTAAATAAGTTTTGCAGACAAAAACAGTCAACATTAAAGGGACTTTAAGGAAGTTTAACAGCAAATAAATGTATAGAACCACAACATTTCTTCCTCATACATGCTCCAGTAATATCCTGGTCTTTAGAAAGAGTCCCGGGGTTTCATTTATAAATGTTGCGTATGCACAAAAGGGGGACTGAAACTGGCGTACGCCACTTTCAAAAGCAAAATTTGGGATTTATAAAAAAACAGACTTGACGGGAAAATGTGCGCACCTGTACGCCAACTCTGACCCGTGCGTACGGACATTTTGGAGACAGGGAGGAATCAATGACGCAGTTGGTGAGGTGGTGAACTGCAGCCAGACTGCATATTACTCCTCTCACACATATCATTTCACCTCACACCAAACATTAATGATGGATTATTGTTATTATAAACATCCAAGCCAGCAATGTTATCTATATTGTAGCTTTGCAGTGAGCTATAGCTCTTCTAAAAACATTTTTCAATATTAAAATAGATACATAAAATTGCCCTGAGCGCAATAATGCCTGCAGTCTTGGATGGGATCATTAAAATGAGCAGGCAATACATCACATTTCCATATACTGCGGGGGAGCAGGTTTAAATTAAAATGCAATTTACAGCAATGTCCGGTTTCCCAAACATAATTGGCGAAATTGACTGCACCCATTACTACAAGGGCCCCGTCCGAAAAAATTCCCCTCCCTCCTGTCCTACCACCTCCCCAGCATGAGAACCCCGACCCACAGCCACCTCCTCCTCCACAGGAAGCCTTCAGCCAGGGAGCAATTGATCGACCAGGATGTAAAAATTGTTTTATTGTATAATTTAAGGTACCAATGGCTGTCACTAGGCGCTGGGCAACCTCATCTTCCTCAGCCTCCTAATCCTCGCCATGTAACAGTTGAAAAGACACGGCATATTAGTTTATCTCCTTAAAATATGCTCCAATGTGGTGTCAGCTCAGGTGTACACGGACCCCCTCCAGTAGCAGACCCACTCTGGCGGTGGGAGGCACGTATTTTTTTTTTTCTTGACTTTGAGGTCCGACCACTTTGCATGCTGCTACTCGCAGTTCTTTCTTTTATTCGTGACACCGCTGCTGTGTCTACCAAATAAAATGTCTCTTCTAGCCTCCACTTCCCCCACTAGCACTTCAATCAACGTCTCCGTAAAGTTTCTCTTCTTGTTTTTCTTTTGTTGTTGCCATATTTGCCTCTTCTTCATGTGCATCAATATTCATGTCCTGCTTTGACCTTTCATAGCCAGATTTGGGCGTGTTCAGGGCGGGATAAGACCCAAATTCATGTGCGCAAACTTCCAAGAAGACTGTGATTTATAAAGGGAAATTGCTTACAACTGTGCGTAGGCATGGTTTTATAAATCAGAAATCTTTTAGGCGTACGCAAACTTTTTGTTTTGGTCGTACGTACACTTTTAGTAGGGATTCTATGCAATGTTTTATAAATGAGACCCCAGGCCTTTTTTACTAAATACGTAAGGGAAAAAAAGAGTAGTAAAGCAGGGATTTCTGTACATTGCCCACAGTAGGAACAGGTTGTAGGCCAAGTATCATAAGTCATACTGTATTGCTTGAATATATTGATTATACATAAATATATTATTTCCACTTATTAGATTAGATCAACTTTATTGCGCAAATGGAAATTTGTCTTGGGCTTGTATTGCTAGAGTAGAACTGATTTTAATCAGTAGTGTTTCTCTTATTACTAGTTTGAGTGTTTAAATGTTTTTCCCTTGTGTAAATAAATCTTCTACTTGGAAAGTAACAGTTGTCATTCTTGTTCACCACACACACGTATTGCAAGGTGTATGACCAAATAGACGTTAATAATTCATTCCTTCAGAACTATGAGACTGATATAGAAATTTGGCAATTAAAATAGTTCCTGGTAGAACCAGGTGGTGCCCCGAATAATAATATTCAATTAATTGTTAACTTTATTGACTGCCATAAGCAGTCTTTGACTATAAATTGCCAAATATCATATTTTTATTTAACATCACCAACACTCCTGGACAGGATGTTTCTGATTTTAACAATATTCCGGAGGTTAAAGAAATACATTTTAGAAACCTGTTTAATATGGAAGTTAAATGTCATGTCTTGGTCAAAAATAACACCAAGGTTCTTTACATTATTGACAGAGGCCAGTTTAATGCCATCAAGATGAAGTGATTGATTTAGCAGTTAAAGGTTCTGGTCCAATGACAACAACTTCTGTCTTGTCTGAATTTAAAAGTAGAAAATTCTGAGTTATCCAGGTTTTTATGTCTTCCAGACATGCTTGTAATCTACCTAACTGATTGGTTTCGTCAGGTTTTATGGATAAATATAATTGTGTATCATCAGCATAACTGTGGAAATTCATTCCATGTTGTCTAATTATTTTACCAATTGGAAGCATATACTGTATATAGCAAAGAGAATTGGTCCAAGCACAGAACCCTGTGGTACTCCACAGGTAACCCTTGAGTGTGAAGAAGATTTATCATTGATATGAATAAGCTGGAATCTTTCAGACAGATATGATTTAAACCAGCCTAGTGATGTTCCCTTGATCCTTACAAAATGTTCCATCCTTTCTGAGAGAATTGTATGATAGACTGTGTCAAAAGCAGCCCTGAGATCTAACAAGTCCAGAACAGTCACACATCCATTATCTGAGGCCATTAGAATATCATTGGTAACTTTTACCAGTACTATGATGAGCTCTAAAATCTGACTGAAATTGCTCAAAATGGTTGTTGCTGTTTAGATGCTCACATACTTGATTAGCAACTATTTTCTCAAGAATTTTGGATAGGAAAGGAAGGTTAGATATAGGTCTGTAGTTAGCTAAATGATCTTGAACCAGGGAGGGTTTCTTAAGTAACAGTTTAATTACAGCAACCTTAAAATCCTGAGGCACATATCCATTTATTAAAGATAGATTCATCATGTCTAGAATAGGGCCAGTAACCAGAGGGAACACTTCCTTAAACAATTTGGTTGGTATTAGGTCTAACATACAAGTTGAGGGTTTAGATGAAGCTAATATTTGTGATAATTCGGAAAGTTCAACAGGATCAAAATGGTACAGACATAGACAGGGTTCAACAGTTCTTGCTGATACTGGCTCATTTACTGAAGGAGAGTTAATCACGTTTGGGAGAATGCCAATTACTTTATTTTTAATAGAATTTATTGTATTTATGAAGAATCCCATAAAGTCATCACTACTGAGATAAGGGGGAATAGTTGGCTCAACAGAGCTATGACTCTGTGTAAGTTTGGCAACTGTACTAAAAAGAAACTTGGATTGTTTTTATTTTCCTCTATTAATGATGATAAATATGCTGTTCTAGCTTGTCGAAGGGCGTTTTTATAAAGTAGTAGACTATTTTTCCAGGTTATAAAGGAATCATTTAAGTGTGTAGAGCACCACCTTCAGTGATGACGGAATCATGTGACATCAGCCCTCTGGGGTCAAAGATGATCTACTTTAGTTTAAAAAATAATAATTTAGATGATGCTTTGCAGACAAACAGCGAAAGAAATATATTTCCTCAAAATAATTTGATGGATTTTTAAATGCTTTGAGTAAGCTCAAAATATTAGTGTAATTTCAAATCTTAAAAAAAATTATTATTTTATTCTGTACCTCTATATTGATTTGTGTACAAAGTGAAAAGGATAGCACTTACAGCTGCTTGGGGCTCTGCTGTGGCACTTTTTAGACTGTGGACAAAGCATAATTAACCTTACTTGTTGTGACCGATTTGTCAGAAAATAATAAAACCACTTTACCAGGATATGGCTAATTTCATCATATGTCTACAGTAATGTCTTCAGACACAAATTAGTCTACAGCAGCATCTATAAAGGAGAACAAATACAACAGCTACATCCCAGAGCTGCCTCAGCTCTGACGGGGGACTCCCAAAAAGGAGAAACATTCACCCAGAGCCCTGGGTCCTCTTTCCAGGATCATCCCTCCTCCTACAGCTGAATTGGTGAGGACACAGCAACGCAGAGGAAAGGGATTGATGATAACCAAATGTGATCTCCATTTTGGTGGAAGGAAATTATATAATTCTTTTTTTTTCAGGACATGATCCCCTAGCAAAGGCTGATAACGTTCAAAACTAAACACAAAAAATTATTTATGTTATTATGAAAAATACTATTTCTGATTTGGTCATGAGTTTCATGTTAGCTTCTGCAGAATTGGACTTCTTTAAAACCAAAATGAACACCAACTGGGTCGGAGGTTTTGTCTCAGATCCTCCAAACACAACATGCAGGAATCAGAAGCCGATTGTCTGCGCCGAGATGTCCATGTTGCCAAATACTGTACTGTCCGTAGAAGGTTAACAATACTCCTGGTTATTAGATCCAGGGTCTTGGCTGACACACAGAGCCAAAACATCATTCCACATCTGCTGATCCAAACCCCAGATTCGTTCATCTAAGAAGAACAAGTTAAAAGGAGCATGTCTTACAGTTTTACAGTTGTTTCTGTGCTTCAGATCAATGTCCTACCACATAACTGATGTTTACTTGAGCTTTAGATCAGGATTTAATGGATTTTTTCAGGATTTTAAGGTAAAAAGTATAATTCATGATTCCATCAGTCAAAAGAAGCTATCCCAAACAGACCATTACACCAACTTTATTTTATTTTATTACCTTTGTGATTATCCATCCATCCATCCATCCATCTTCCTCCGCTTATCCGGGGTCGGGTCGCGGGGGCAGTAGCCTAAGCAAGGAGACCCAGACTTGCCTCTCCCCGGCCACTTGGGCCAGCTCCTCGGGAGGAATCCCGAGGCGTTCCCAGGCCAGCTGGGAGACATAATCTCTCCAACGGGTCCTGGGTCTTCCCCTGGGTCTCCTCCCGGTGGGACATGCCCGGAACACCTCACCAGGGAGGCGTCCAGGAGGCATCCTGACTAGATGCCCGAGCCACCTCAACTGGCTCCTCTCGATGTGGAGGAGCAGCGGCTCTACTCTGAGCTCCCTCCGGATGACCGAGCTTCTCACCCTATCTCTAAGGGAGAGCCCAGCCACCCTACGGAGGAAACTCATTTCAGCCGCCTGTATCCGCGATCTCGTTCTTTCGGTCACCACCCAGCGTTCGTGACCATAGATGAGGGTAGGAACGTAGATCGACCGGTAAATCGAGAGCTTCGCCTTTCGACTCAGCTCTCTCTTCACCACGACAGACCGGTACAGCGCCCGCATGACTGCAGACGCCCTACCAATCCGTCCATCGATCTCCCGCTCCATTTTTCCCTCATTCGTGAACAAGACCCCCAGATACCTAAACTCCTCCACTTGAGGAAGGACCTCATCCCCAACCCGAAGAGAGCACCCTACCCTTTTCCGACTCAAGACCATGGTCTCGGATTTGGAGGTGCTGATCCTCATCCCAGCCGCTTCACACTCGGCTGCGAACCGCTCCAACGAGAGCTGTAGATCACGTTCAGACGAAGCCAACAAGACCACATCATCTGCGAAAAGCAGAGACCCGATCCTGAGGTCACCAAAACGGATCCCCTCAACACCTTGGCTGCACCTAGAAATCCTGTCCATAAACGTTATGAACAGGATCGGTGATAAAGGGCAACCTTGGCGGAGTCCAACTCTCACTGGAAACGAGTCCGACTTACTGCCGGCAATGCGAACCAGACTCTGACACCGGTCATATAGGGACCTAACAGCCCGTATCAGAGGGCCTGGTACCCCATACTCCCGGAGTACCCCCCACAGGACACCCCGAGGGACACGGTCGAACGCCTTCTCCAAGTCCACAAAGCACATGTAGACTGGTTGGGCGAACTCCCACGCACCCTCCAGGACCCTGCCGAGGGTGTAGAGCTGGTCCAGTGTTCCACGGCCAGGACGAAAACCGCATTGTTCCTCCTGGATCCGAGGTTCGACTATCCGTCGTACCCTCCTCTCCAGAACCCCTGAATAGACCTTACCAGGGAGGCTCAGAAGTGTGATCCCCCTGTAGTTGGAACACACTCTGTGGTCCCCCTTTTTAAAGAGGGGGACCACCACCCCGGTCTGCCAATCCAAGGGAACTGCCCCCGATGTCCACGCAATATTGCAGAGCCGCGTCAACCAACACAGCCCTACAACATCCAGAGCCTTGAGGAACTCCGGCCGAATCTCATCCACCCCCGGAGCCTTACCACCGAGGAGCTTTTTAACAACCTCGGCGACTTCAGCCCCAGAGATTGGAGAGTCCGTCCCAGAGTCCCCAGACTCTGCTTCCAAACAGGAAGGCGTGTCGGTGGGATTGAGGAGGTCTTCGAAGTATTCCATCCACCGACCCAAAACGTCCCGCGTTGAGGTCAGCAGCACACCGCCCCCACTGTAAACAGTGTTGGCGGCAGACCGCTTCCCCCCCCTGAGACGCCGGATGGTGGACCAGAATCGCTTCGAAGCCATACGGAAGTCGTTCTCCATGGTCTCTCCAAACTCCTCCCACGCCCGAGTTTTTGCCTCAGCGACCATCCGAGCCGCACTCCGCTTGGCCTGCCGGTACCTATCAGCTGCTTCCGGAGTCCCACAGGCCAAGAAGGCCCGATAGGACTCCTTCTTCAGCTTGACAGCATCCCTCACCGCCGGTGTCCACCAGCGGGTTCGAGGGTTGCCGCCACGACAGGCACCAACTACCTTGCGGCCACAACTACGGTCAGCCGCTTCGACAATGGAGGCACGGAACATGGCCCATTCGGACTCAATGTCCCCCGCCTCCCCCGGGACGTGTTTGAAGTCCTGTCGGAGGTGAGAGTTGAAACCCCTTCTGACAGGAGACTCCGCCAGACGTTCCCAGCAGACCCTCACAACACGTTTGGGCCTACCAGGTCTGTCCGGCGTCTTCCCCCACCACCGGAGCCTACTCACCACCAGGTAGTGGTCGGTGGATAGCTCCGCCCCTCTCTTCACCCGAGTGTCCAAAACATGCGGCCGCAGGTCAGATGAAACGACAACCAGGTCGATCATCGAGCCGCGGCCTAGGGTGTCCTGGTGCCAAGTGCACACATGAACACCCTTATGCTTGAACATGGTGTTCGTTATGGACAATCCATGACGAGCACAGAAGTCCAACAACAAAACACCGCTCGGGTTCAGATCGGGGGGGCCATACCGCCCAACCACGCCTCTCCAGGTCTCACTGTCATTGCCAACGTGAGCGTTGAAGTCTCCCAGGAGAATGAGGGAGTCTCCAGAAGGAGCACTCTCCAGCACCCCCTCCAAGGACTCCAAGAAGGGTGGGTAGTCTGATCTACTGTTCGGTGCATAAGCACAAACAATAGTCAGCACCCGTCCCCCCACCCGTAGGCGGAGGGAGGCTACCCTCTCACTCACCGGGGTAAACCCCAACGTACAGGCGCCGAGATGGGGGGCAACAAGTATGCCCACCCCAGCTCGGCGCCTCTCACCGGGAGCAACTCCAGAGTGGAAGAGAGTCCAACCCCTCTCGAGGAGACGGGTTCCAGAGCCAGAGCCATGCGTCGAGGCAAGGCCGACGATGTCCAGTCGGAACCTCTCAGCCTCGCACACCAGCTCCGGCTCCTTCCCCACCAGAGAGGTGACGTTCCACGTCCCAAGAGCCAGCTTCTGCAGCCGAGGATCGGACCGCCAAGGTCCCCGCCTTCGGCCACCGCCCGTCTTGCACGGCACCCGACCCCTATGGCCCCTCCCACAGGTGGTGAGCTCATGGGAAGGGGGGCCCATGTTTCCTCTTCGGGCTAAGCCCGGCCGGGCCCCATGGAAAAAGGCCCGGCCACCAGGCGCTCGCCAACGTGCCCCACCTCCAGGCCTGGCTCCAGAGTGGGGCCCCGGTGACCCGCGTCCGGGCGAGGGAACACTAGATCCATATATTTTATTCATCATAGGGGTCGTCGGGCTGCGCTTTGTCTGATCCCTCACCTAGGACCAGTTTGCCATGGGTGACCCTACCAGGGGCATAAAGCCCCAGACAACATAGCTCCCAGGATCATTGGGACACTCAAACCCCTCCACCGCGATAAGGTGGCAGCCAGGGAGGGGAAAAAAAGTATAATTCATGATTCCATCAGTTAAAAGAAGCTATCCCAAACAGACCATTACACCAACTTTATTTTATTTTATTACCTTTGTGATTATCTTTTTCCAAATTGCTGTCATACTAATCATCTGTTCAGTCAATCTTTTCCTTTCTCTCCCCTCTCTCTCCTTATCTATTTCTTACCCAGGTTTAAAATATGCGAAATAGTTACTCTGATCAGAGAAAGGCAGTTTCAAATACAAAGCATCATCCCAGAATGTTTTTAGTATTAGCAGTTAAGAGCTCACTGTATCTGTCAAACATGATGGATAGCTCAAATACCACAGGTAATGATATTTGCTTTATGTAGTGCAAAAACAGAAAAAAAAATATCCCAAGCTTTCTATCAACTTTTGTAAAAAAAAGAAAAAGGAGAAGCATCTGGATTGCAAACGTTGTATATCAGACATATTAAACCATCAGCTGAATATGGAAGTATTACATGCTCCATTTCTCAGAAATCTAAATTAGTTTTTAATGGGTCTACTCCATTCATTGACCCGAGTTCCAGTTTCCAAGTGTCCCACAGAATGAGAGAGTCCATTGCTGCTATTTGTCTAATATGTACATCGAACCATTACATCAGAGTAAAAAGTCATTTACAGAGCAGTCCACTGGTATCTATTTTCCATGATGGAATGAGTACTGGTGTCTTTTCTCATATTATCTTTGATATCTCTGGGAGAAAGTAATTCAAGAACGGTACATTCAAAATATATTCTGATAAAGTAATTTTCTTTAGACTCTGAAGACTCAAAATAACGAGAAATGGCTTGGGTTAGCTCATCCATAATTCTAAATTATTTGGCCATAACAGCTTATTACTTTATACTTCTCTGAACATGAATAGATGTTGAAAATGTTCAACTTTCAATACTTAAGACCAATTTTCTCTCATTATCTTGTGTAAATATTCAGATGAGTTTATTGTTATAATTATCATCATCTAGCACCCGTTCTTTAATCCATTGTTTTCCTAATATCTGAGATCAAGTCACAGGGATAAAAGGTTCAGGGGGGTAAACAGACACCCCATCCAGTGACATTCCCATTTTTTTCTGGGATATCCCAAGGTATTCCCAAGCCAGAAGAGGTACATAATACTGTCAATATTTTATGGGTGTACCCCGTGTTGTGAAATGTTTCCACTTATGTGTGTCTAGGAGGCATCCTGATCAAATATCTGTACCAGCTCAGCTGATCTGAACAAAACAGCAGTTCTATTTAATTACCACCCAAATGCTGGAACTTCTTCATCTAACCTCTAACCAGGAAGGTGCAGTTCAGTAAGAAATCTTCTTAATATAATCTAGCCAATTTAGATCCTGCATTGCATCAAGTGTTTAGAGGAGCTGGTGTTATTTTGTTTTTGTTAATACCTGAAATAAAGCTCCATTCAAACTATACTGTAGATCAATAGCAACTAAAGAAATTGGATACAAATTTAAAAAACAAGTGAAATGTCCACTCAAGGTGTTTACACTGCAGCATCAATAAATCAAACTAATGCTGACAAACAGAGCGAACATTTTCCTGCTGGGCCTTAAGCACTTAACGGACAGGTATAGAGTGGGCAGTGTGTTCTTAATCGCTTCATGCACACAGTCCTCCCTTCGGAGGAGGAGAACAAGCATGTCAATCTGTTCCAGCGAACATCAGGGGAGAACACCTTGATGCCTGAAGCTGCTATCTGCCATGGTACAGTGGTGGTGCTGATAAAGTATCAGTCCAGCAGGCTCTGCTCATTTCCAAACTATCAGTTTCACCTTCTCCACTACATCACATTTGTGGAGCAGAAGGTAATGATCCACTTGGGTGACTGCCAAGTATTTTCTTTTCAATGTTCTGTTAAATACTATTTCCCTTGATCTCTCTGTCTGTCTCTTTTTGTCTCCACATAACTTTCTGACTTGTCTTCTGTCATTCATTTTTGATATTTTTTCAGCAATGCTGGTGGAGATAAAATACCTTTGCCCAGTAGGTGAGAGTCATTATTGTGAACCTTCTTTGACAGGAGGTCATAGAGAGTGGCACTAGTTTTAGATATTTCTTTATAGCTGTTGCAGACTATCCAAAGGAGGCAGTTAGGTGGGAAAAGTTGCACATGATGTGATTATTGGGTGCACGCTTTACCTTGCTGTTTAACTTTTAATGTCAATCAGCTTCTACGTAGAGGAAATATTTGGACACAGGAAATTAGCTGCAATAATAAATATGTTGTGGTTTATTAGGTAACAAATTCAAGAGTGGCTCCGCAAAGCATTTTTTAATCCACTTAAAGAGCAACTAACCCCCTTGCCGGAGTCTTATAATGCGTTCACACCACCCCAAATGCCAGCATCAGTTGCAGCAAGATTACATGTAAGGTCTAGGGTTGAGTCTGTCAGAGGTCCGACAGAGTCTCTGCTGTGCTTTGTGTGTGTTGGCTCTTTAGACTTTTCAAGCATTACTGTCATTTCAAACGGCAATGTAGCAAACGCAAGCAATGCACAAGCTCAGCTAACTGATGTTTTGGGTTACTTGATGCAGTGCGCCAACCAATCAGAGCGTTTGACTGTAGTGACGTCACCCCACATTGTCCACCCACATGCTTTGCAAGCTTCAGTTTAAAAATGTATATACATCAAACTAGATGCATTGAGAGCATTGCTTGATGCAGACAATGCATTTTTGGACTCTGCTCAGCTCTCAGCGAGGACGGTCGCTTTTTTCCCTCCCTCCTCCTCCTGTGTCTTATCCCACAGCTCTCTGTCTCCTGTGCCTTTATCTGGAGTATCTTTTGGCAATTTTCTCCGAAACCAAACTGAATAGGCGAAGATGGAAATGGTCAGCTGGTCTCTGAATGCTATTGATAAAATCTACTCAACTCTACGAAGCACCGGTAAGGGTCAACCGGGGTGTCAATCATGGTGATCGGGTTTCTGCTGATTGGAATGGGCAGTTACTGGAACTACCGAAAAATGGCAACAAAGATCTGAAACACGGTCGAGATTGGTCACTGTTCTGGAAGCGATTGGACGGCTGAAGGAACAGCTGGATGCGTTGATTCGTACTGATGGGACTCAGAACCAAATGCTGGGGGACCTGGGACGCAGAACAGACGCTGTAAGAGGCGATCTGGCCGGCGCTCTGGGACTCATCCGCAATTTATCATCGGACTTGGAGAAACTATCGGTACGGATTGTGGGCAACTGGAAATTAATTGGATTTGGAACTATTAATCTGGGAATTAATTTGGATTTGGAACTTTAATTTGAACTACAATTTGGCTGAATTAGACTACAAAAGAAACCACTGACAGACTGAAGGGACAGAGAGGAATATTTGATCTCTCCCTGCAATCCAAATAATTTATATTTTGGCTCCCATGAAGACCTTCAACCTGGTCCTAATCAAATGTCCCTGAGAAGAATGTCAACAGAGTCTCCTCTCCCCCGTACACCTGCATCTACTGACGCACAAACTGACATGGTTACACACACTCACATTCACACACACCGTCTTGCTGTATCCTTAATTCTCTCTCCTGCAACAGGAAGCTGGATAACAGCGCGCCTCGATGGCAGCGCGTTAACCTGTGGACTGGAGCTCATACCTGCCCATCCTTCCTGATGTGTCATTGTTATTGTCTGAATATGTGCTTAAATGTTTTTTGGTGTAGTTTTTTCTATTACCTGCGTTGTGAGTGCTGTACGGACCCACAACACAGTTGAGCGTTTTTTTCCCCTCACCGTGGAACCCTCCCCTACCCAGATGTGTATTTCTCTATGTTTCACAAACGGGAGCGCCGCTCGGTGGCTGCATGCCCAACAGTGACCTGGATCTGTTTGTTGTTGTTGTTGTTTGTAATGATCTTGGACAGGTTGTACTGTATCTGTAAATTCCTTGTATGTGTCATACTTGGCCATTAAAGCTGATTCTGATTCTGCATGCGGTGTAAACACACCATTACTCAGCAGCCTTGGCCAGGCTCACTACGGGGAGACACTCATCAACTACCTTCCTTTGTGGGCGGAGGAGGGAACGAGGTTTTGGAATTTGCTCCAGGGAGCTCAAAGACTCCAGACACCAGTTGAATCCTTAACATTGATAAGCAAAGTCATTGTTTTATCTCCAAAGCCGGACGAAACCTATCCTGAGTTTCAGTGCACCGACCAGTGAGATCCGGCAGCTGAAAGCCACATGCAGTTGGGCCTGAACGAGCAAAAGCCGCATACATTTGCTGCCACAGAGCCAACGAGAATTGCCATGCTGGAAACTGCCAACAGGATTTGTTTAGTGAAAGAAAGTTGGTGCTGATCGCTGCTTAGCAAATCGGAAGACGAGCTGACTGCATCCCCACTACGCGAGGTAGCTGAGCCAGAGAGGTATCTGAAGCCTCCAGCGCTGCTGGCCTACGAACTAGCTTAGCAACCCTTGGCTAGCCTGCTGGCTTATGTCACTCGAGTCTCCACTGTCATGGAAATCTGGGTGTCTGAGAGGCCTTGGATGAGAGAATAAAACAAAAGTGTCAGCCATAGTCATACATAGTTTATTTTACGTGCACGGAGGGTCTCTTGATGAGAACCCCGGAGCTTCAGCACAGATACATGAGTTTATAGAAGTCAGCCACACCCTATTGAATCAGCTTCTTTCCAATCATTACATCATACAGTTATGATAGGATAACCACAAGACCAATCACAGAAAAACATGGAATAGGTAAACACAGGATGTGTCATCAGTAGTGTTGTATGTTATATTTTTTGGGGGCTATTTTATATACAGTCTCGTATTAAATATGTTTTATATAATCTTTAGTAAGCATTCAGAAGGTAAAAGTCTGTTTATATTATGCATGGTTGTAAAACATATCCTTGACCAGTATTTAACTGGGATAAGCTTTTAAGCCATAAAACTCTTGGGTAAGTTTATTGCAGGCTGTAAAAACAGGATGTCTGTAGATAAGAATGGAAGCCAGGTGTAGGGAGGAAGGGCCAGAAAAGCCTACTCCATGGTACGGCCATAAATTAGGTCAGGAAGAACCTTGGGAATAACGTTTGGTCTGATAAGGTTTGGTGGGAGGAGAATAAGTCATGTGAATACGGTCTTTGTTCTTCCTTAATAAAAATGGTACAATCTTGTAGAGTGGTGGTTCAGTTCTTTCTGACCCCACCTGCAGGTGCGTCCAGTGTGAAACAGATATCTGTTGTTTGTGTCTTATTTGCTCTCTATGTCTCTCAGTTCTGACTTTTATTTTGGAAAACTTCCCGCCGGGGTTCTGAATGTTGGCGCCCCATACCTTCCTGAAAGCGAGTGGCGGACCGCATGGGATAGCAAAGCCAACAGTAGTCAGCAGTAAAAAATCAGGAGATAGTTTAACTGGGCCGTCAGAATATAGATAACAATAAGGGACACTTAGTATAATACTGAGAAAGACATTCACATAATCTGTCATAAGTGTAACACCAGATAATAACAAGAGTTGTCATAAGTCAAGATGAGATGTTTACATACAATTGGTTCTTGTTTGTACCTTAGAATAAGAACAGCTGTCCAAGAGCTGAGTATGACAATTAAACCTTTCTTGATGTCCCAGCATAATAAAATTTTCTGTCACACCCCCCTTCATCATCGACACAGAGACAACTCTGAGGACTTTAAATGTTAATAAGGTCTGTTTGGGGAGAGGCAAATTAGTTAGGATAACTCATTTTAAAGGTGTTCGACTTTTTTACTGTTGTAAACTTTTTTAGTTTCATCTGCAATCTTTGGGTAAACCAGGCCTCGACCTGAAATTTTAATCAGTGTTTTCAAAAGACTTTTCCCGAGAAAGAGTTGTTTAAATCCTGCAATTTGAGCTATTCAATCAAACAGGAATTTTTCATTTCTTTGTTTAATGTTTAATAAATGTATTTGAACCACTTCAAACGGCCCACGTGTGTTTCAGCTGCTAAGCTAAACAAGAACTCATGTTGGTTTAGGCCTGCATTTCATAAACAAAGATCGCTATTAACGGTTCAAACAAAACTCGGTTTAAAATAGATTGTTTAAAAACAGAATATAATATTTTTGCCGTGTTTGAACTCGCTGTATTTGATCAAAATACTGGAATTAGATAGTTTACTGCAGTGATCAATCCATAAATAAAATAACCCTCCAAAGGTTAATTACTTTCACCCAGAGGTGTGACAAAGTTATTATTGTACAAGTCTCAAGTAAGTCTTTGTGCTCAAGTCTGAGTCAAGTCTCAAGTAAATTACAGGCAAGTCCAAGTCAAGCCCAAGTCAAGAAAGGAAAGTTTCAAGTCAAGTCCAGGTCGGAAAGTTTGAATTTCAAGTCTCTTCGAGTCATTTTTAAAGGCACAGTGTTTAATTTTCGGCCAGTAGGGGGCAGTGCAAACCTAAATTATCACAAGCCTATCTATTTGCAGCAACATGACGAGCACATCAGTCTCTCTTTCATCGCTTGGAACTAGCGAAGATGTAAAAATGTATTTATGGCTAAACTTTTTTGCATTTTGAGGGGAACTCAATGTTTTAATAGCAGGCTTGTTCCATGCGCTTTGTCCATCCGGGCTCTTGTAGAAGTAAAGATTGCGTTTAATATGGCTTTCCCCATAAAAGAGGACTCGCACCTATGTATTTTAAAACTGATTTTTAAAGTAATATTTTACAATATCACCAACATTTTGCAATTATTTACTTTATGTGATTGTTATTACATAATATTTTATTGGCTATTTTCAAAGATGTACTGCAAAAACTACACATTGTCACTTAAATTTTTTTTTTGCATTTTTATGTTCAATGTAAACCATGTTCAGTGTATTCTTTTAAAAAGCTGTATTTATTTCAAAACCACTTTAACATAAACAATAAGGTCTGCAGTTTTGTGATTCATATACTGAAACAACTGAACCATCTTCTTTTACTGTACCATCAAACTTGATTTTTGGATACCATTCAAGCATCAGAGTGGAGATGACATCGCAGCGTCACTTCTTGTTATTCACTGACTGTTGTGTAAACTACTACTACTACAATAATTGATCTATTTTCTTTGTTCAGAAGCATTTCTACATTTTTCTAACACACAAGCACGTTAGAACACTTATTTTCCTCTGATGTTCTTTACGTTTTCGGAAACTCTTGGGTTACACTGGTTTTCTGTACGCGGTAAGGTATCGCTAGGTTAGCTTAGCATGGCTGGGGCTGATAACTCTCCTGCTAGGTCTCTCTCTCTAAACCTCCTCCTCTCTCTTGCTCTGTGCCCCTTCCTGTGGCTGTGTTCAACAGGTTTTCTACCAGCTGAGCTGCCGCAGCTCCATAGCTGAACGTGGCTCTAGAGTCACATACGACCACAGTCAAATACCCAAAATGAAGTAAGCTTAAGGTAGCCATGACATTGTAACAAAAAGTTGCACCTACCTTTCTTTATGCAACTTGAAATGACAAACAAATTTGGATGTTGTTCCATTGGCGTCCGTGATATTCTTTTTGGATTTTCTACACGTTGCGGTGCATTTTTTTTCTACTACTTCGTAGTTTGTGAACCCAAATGCGATCACCTTTGGGAGCATACCGATAGTCCTTGTTGGCTGCATTTTGCAGAGCTGAATGGACGGTTAGACTGGCCTCTTTTTAAGTTGTTGTATTTCCGATTAATTTGATTGGCTCTTCGCGGCTCTCCCACACATAGACACGGACTTCGCTTGTTGATACGGGATGAGTTAAATAATTTAACCCGGCACAATTTTTAAATAATATATGTTTTAAACTTTATTTATTGGGTAATATAGAAAGTCTTTGTCAAGTAAACAGGTTCAAGTCCGAGTCAAGTCCCAAGTCTGTGGCCTTCAAGTCCAAGGCAAGTCAAGTTGAGCATTATTTCAAGTCAAGTCATGTAACTCAAGTCCATACCTCTGCTTTCATCAGCATAATTTTAACCATAACATTTCTTAATATAAGAATGTTTAATTTTCATTACATTGTTTTATTGGTTTACACATAAACCACTGGTGCATATTAGTGAAAACTTATCACAATTGGTAAACTAATTGCTATTGATAAAATCTACTCAACTCTACGCAGCACCGGTAAGAGGCAACACCCCGGTTGCCTCTTACCGGCTGCCAGAAAAGTTGCCATGTCAACTTTTCTGGTGACATTTGTCATATTTATGAACTATCAATGTATAGTATTATATAGTATGTACATAGTTTACAAATAAATCATCCAAAAACGTTGGAGAAAATCAGAATGGTTTATTGGAACACGCATCACAATACAGACCGTTCACCCACAGAGGCTTTTACAGTGCAAAGAAGTCGCTTCACAATGTTTATTTAATAAAGTTTATTAAGCACGATATATCCACCAATAAGTGCAATTGCAGTATAACCTGAAGATATACATATGAACATACTGTAATATAATTCTCAAATGAAACATATTTTTATTCAGATTCCCATTTTAATTTTGAATTCATGGATGGGCCTGACTACTGGCTGGGGGTTCATCTGTTTGTGAAATTCTACGAGTTTAAAAATGTGGCTGAAATTCACAGTTTAAGTAGGAACTTCAGGATATCATATTTGCTTTTTGTATTTGGTATAGTTCAGTGGGCTTCATTAGACTATCACCTTCAGTGTGTAGTGGCCCAGAAAGTGTATTGTCGGATTGCTCCCATTGGATTGGGGATCAGTTTCTGTCCAAAGCGGGAAAGCGGGAAGTATCTTTATGTAGAGGTCATGAAGAAAGGTTGAATAAAACAGGAATTACACAGAATGATTGGGGTTTCATCCCCAGTATGTTTAAAATCACACAAGTGTATCGAGTCAGGTGCTCATGATCAATACATTGTTAACCAGCTTTTAAAAAAAGCATTGCCCTGTTTAAACATCAGATTTAGTTTGCTGTGCTCCTCAATGTAAAATGTTGAGCTGAGCACCTTGCTGAGATCTAAAGATCTGCATGGTTCCCTCAGAAATAAGATTGTGGCCACTTATAAGTCTAGTAAGGGAATTAAAAAAATATCAAAATAAAATTATGTACAAGTGTAGGACATTCAAAACAACTGCCACCATGCCCAAGTCTGGCCGTCCAAACAAATTCACCCCCAGAGCAGACAGCAAGATGCTCAAAGAGGTCATCCAAAATCATAACACGGGAACTACAGCAGGCTCTGGCTACTGTTGATTTAAAATAGCATGACTCTACTATCAGAAAGAGACTACACAAATTTGACTTTCATGGGAGGTGTGCAAGAAGGGAACATTTGCTCCCTAAGAAAAACATCGAGGCCAGACTAAAGTTTGCCAGAGCGAACATAGTCAAAAACAAAGACTTCTGTAATAATGTTCTTCTGACAGATGTATGGGGGATTTTTTCTGCCATTTATCAAGAGAGTACAATTACAAATTGGGAGAGGATTATTCTCTCTTCTCCCTCAAAACCTGTAATGTTTGCGTTCAAAATTTCTGCTCTCTTTCAAATATTCTCTCTTCTCCCTCAAAACCCTTAATGCTTACACTCAAAACTTCTGCTCTTTCTCAGATATTCTGTATTCTCTCTCAATTTCTATGTTACTTGCTCACAGATTGTCTCTCCCCTTGCAAATTGTATCTCTGCACAGATCAAAACTGCGCTCAGAAACCTCTCTTCTCTGCTTGCAGATTCTGAGTGCTCGCTTGGGGATTGAGAAGTGTCGTCGCCTAGCAACTCTTCCAGCCAATGGAATGATAGGTTTCCTAATGTGGTAGCAGCCTGCTTAAGCTTGCGTTTGTTTTGTGCTGTGTGTTAGCCTGCGACATGCGGTTAGCAGAAAAAAATCCCCCATGCAGATGAATCTAAAATTCAATTATTTGGACACCAGAACAGTAGACATGTTTGATGTAAACCACATGCAGCCTTCCAAGAAAATAACCTCATACCAACTGTGAAGCATTCATACATCATGAATTCTTCTGTGTATCAGAGGGTGTTTGAAGAACATGTGAAACCATCTCTTAAAAAAATAAACCTGAAGCGGAACTGGACACTGCAACATGACAATGATCCAAAGCATACCAGCAAATCCACCAAGGACTGGCTAAAAACTAAGAAGTGGATAGTCCTGGAATGGCCAAGTCAAAGCCCTGATCTTACTCCCATTGAGATGCTGTGGGGTGACTTAAAATGGATGTTACATGCCATAAAACTCTCAAACACCTCACAGCTTAAATAATTCTGCATTGAGGAGTGGGGCAAACTTTCTTCTGATTGATGACTGGTAAAAGGCTATAAAAGGCATCTTGCTGAAGTTATATCAGCCAAAGGGGGCAACACTAGTCATTAGGGTGTAGAGTGTCATAACGTTTTCCTTCATTAAAATAAAATTTTTTGTTTAGTTGTTTTTTTATATTTCACAAAATTTTAATGCTGTTGTTTATTGCAGTTATTTTTCTTTCTTTTCCAGTGATACATAAAATTATGATTGGAAATTGATATGTGAATAGTGCATAATAAAGAGCTGATTATTTAATGGGGTGTTCTAATTTTCTCACCTGACTGTAGCTTTGTTAAATCTGCCAGTTTTGGTGAGATATTGAAACCTAAATACTTGATATTCTCTGACTGCAGTTGTGTTGTAATAGGATTCTAGAAAGAACAATTGATTTGAAGAACCATAGATTTTAACCAACTTACAAAGTAATCAGAAACTCTTGAGTAAGAGTTTATTAACCCGATTACTTGAGAGACAGAGGTTTGTGAATGCTGGAGAAAAAGTAATACATCATCTGCATAAAGACTGATTGTATGATCTATGTTATTGCATTTTATGCCGTTGCTGTTTTTATTGAACCACTAGCAGCAGACAATCAGACAAACTAACAAAATTAAATGAGGGAGCGATTGAACATCCCTACCTGATAACCCACTGACGATGAAGCTTAGATGGTGTTGGGTGACTGTGGCTCAAGGAGTTGGGTGTTTGCCTTGTAATCGGAAGGTTGCCGGCTCCAACAGTCTCAGTCGTTGTGTCCTTGGGCAAGACACCTCACCTGGTGGTGGTCAGAGGGCCCGGTGGCGCCAGTGTCCGGCAGCCTCGCCTCTGTCAGAGCGCCCCAGGGCAGCTGTGGCTACAACGTAGCTTGCCATCATCAGTGTGTGAATGTGTGTGTGAATGGCTGGATGACTGAATGTAGTGTAAAGCATCATCAGTGTGTGAATGTGTGCGTGGTCATTTACCATTTGGGTTATTAGTCTTGATACACACTGTTGGAGAACCATCTAATATTTTTGACCAGCTTATAAAAATATACCAAACCAAATAAAATAATTGCAAATAAAAATGTCCAGATATCTCCATGAAATGCTTTTTCTGTATGTATTGATATTAGTTTCAATACACTTATTAATACTAATAAATTACAATTTAAAGAATTACAAAAAAGCTTGTATTGTTATGGTATTAACACTGAACACTTGCTTTAATTTCACTTTACAAAAACAAATTTGATAAAGATAAAACACACTTTCTTTGCTTGCATTTGAAATATAAAATATTGTTGTGCATCATTATACCTTAAAAATGCAGTTATTAGAGCTGATTTTATAGGCAATAAAGTATCCAGATTTACTGTAGAATTGATCTAAGCAAAATGATAGAATGCACTGCTGATAGTATGTCAGTGTTTTCCTTGAACACTGATCCGCGATGCTGTACAAATACTGACCTTTTTCAGCAAAAGTTCAAGCAATTCCTCTCTGGAAATAGAAAGACCTATAGGCTTCAAAAGAGCTAGATGATTTCAGCACATCCTCTGTTGTCTTCACAGAAACAGCTCAGAAATTAATATTCTGAGTAAAACTTCCATTGTATGGAGGATGAATTTAGAAATGATCTGACTGAGATGTGGACCAGACCCAAAACTGAGTCTGTTCCCAAAAATTCCAAATGTGGCTTGCAATGTGGTATGATGGCATTTCCAACTGTGCTCGCTATCATCGTGTTGAAATTGCAAGTTACAACACAGCCTCTGAAACACACATATAGTGGGTATATAGTGCCTTAATAAAGTGCACATCAAAAAAGGACACATTCACTTCATAAAATAGGATGAATCACATTCTCTAACCAGGAAAACATCCTTACTTAGCTGAATTATAATTTTAGAGCTTCACCTTTGGGTTTCAACTAGATATGAGAAGAAAATATAATCACCAAGTTGAAAATGTAATAAAAAAAAACAGATGTGAATGCTCATGATATGTGTACACTTTGTGTTGCTGCAGATACGTTCATCATATCTATGGTCTGCTTTTGCTCTGAGTTTGGGGGTTTTGGTCTGTGTGGTTGATTGTGCATTGACATTAGTCCAGGGGTGATCCACTGGAGGGCACAGCTGAGCCAACAGTTTTCAGATATCAGCTCTGGTGAATGGAGACTTGTAGGAGTCCATCTACACACCTACAGCTCATCAGAGATCAGAAGGAGTATAAAAGGAACTAGAAGCCAGTCACTCACTAGAGTAGTTCGCTCAATTCACACTCATCTTTTCCATTGCCATCAATTCTAATCAGTGGGCATTCTGTCTTTCCTCCAACACGTCTATGTAACATAGTTTTTTGGGGGGAAATTTATTCAAGATTATTTTTATATAGTGATTAGTAGTTATTTGCTGGGGCATCCAGGGAGTATGGCATATTCCATAGAAGTCAATAAAGAGAATAAGTTGAAGAAGACTCATAGGCTTTTCACCTACTCTAATCTAACTGAAGGACTCCTCGTGTTTTGGTTAAGTTTGCAAAGGAGATACAACATTTTGACACAGAAGGCTCTAGCAAATCTCACAGAAAAGCAGAAATCACATGTTTGACATGGTAGAGCAGCGGTGCCCAGAAAAGGGCTATTGTCCATAATAAATATTTCAAAAACATCAATGGAGACTGAAGCATCATCCTTATGGAATTATTATATGACAATAGCCACTCAACAAGATCTATCATATTAATATCTACTCTCCAGGTCACCTCCGTAACAGCCACCAGTCTTCAGCTGCCGGTCTTCCTCTGGCTACAATCACTCTGCTCTGCCCTTTCCACTGTGTCATCTCAGTATGCATCTATATCTGCAACTACAACCCTGTAATACTATTCAAGTTCCTATGTCTGTTCTTTTCAGTGATCCAGCTCCTCTTGCAGTCTCCTTGGCCGTTGTTAAATCCATATAAACCATAATTCCAATAAAGTTTTAACAATCTTTTTGTTCTCCTGAGAGTTTCATGCATGTTGGTCAAATCAATCCCTAAAACCATGACAACTTTATCTTTGAGGGTTGATTAACGTCTAAATATCAAAATAGTTGTGGCCTTTTGGATTGTTTTTTTTTTCCTCAACCACAAATGCCCTGGCTAATATCATGTCACTTCATTTTAATTGAATTAAACTCCATACTTTGACAAGACCCAATTCAAAATATTTGCTTTATTTTCTGAGTAATTTATTGGTTTACCTGCTGTTGTGCTCTGGGGAAATTGTTGTGCTGCAAAACCCAAGTGCATTTTAGCTTAAGATCACAAGCTGATTTTCCTTTTGGGTTTTCCACAAGAACTAAATTCTGATTAACTCTGGAAAGGACCCTACTTTTATGTGTTTCCTCTGTTTATGGATAATTGCTCTCAGTGATATTCACTGGATTCACAAAACCTAAGAAGAGACTTTGTAACCCTTTTCAGTGTGACAGATAGCTCTTGACCTACCTGAGTTGTCTAAAAGTTACTATTAGTTTAGTTTATTGGTTTATTTTGAACACTATCACAATGAAAAAAGTGACATGCACACACATAACACGTACACTTACAGTACTCACAACCACTTCCAATACATAGTGCTATAAGTTTAGATACCTGTTCCTCTAAGGTCCATAAGATCACTTGTGGTGTTCCCCAGGGTTCAGTTTTAGGCCCAGTGCTTTTTAACCTGTATATGCTCCCTCTTGGCAGTGTTATCAGGAGACATGGAGTTAACTTTCACAGTTATGCTGATGATACACAGTTGTACATCTCCATGTCTCCTGATGACACACGGCCAATGGATGCACTTTTTAACTGCATTTTAGGCATTAAATCCTGGATGGCAGAAAACTTTCTCCAGCTCAACCAGGACAAAACTGAGGTTTTAGTTATCGGTCCTGAGGCTCAGAGAGAAAAACTTTTACCAAAACTACAATCATTGTCTTTTAATTCTTCTTTACAAGTGAAGAACCTGGGTGTGATTTTTGACTCTGAGCTGACTTTTATCCCTCACATTAAAAACATCACCAAAATAGGTTTTTATCACCTAAAGAACATTGCCAGAGTCCGCCCCATTCTCTCTCGGGCCAATACGGAGACGCTAATGCATGCTTTTATCACCAGTAGAATTGATTATTGTAATGCCCTGCTTTCTGGTCTTCCCAAAAAGACTACCTCAGGTTTACAGCTTTTACAGAATTCAGCAGCTCGTGTCCTGATGAAGACTAGGAGGCGGGAGCACATTACACCGGTCTTAGAATCACTGCATTGGCTCCCCGTATGTTTTAGGATCGATTTTAAGGTTCTTTTAATGGTTTTTAAGTGTCTTAATGGTCTTGGGCCTTCGTATCTGTCAGAAATGCTTTTACCGTATGAACCCTCGCGGTCTCTGCGCTCCTCTGGCAGCCGTCTCCTTGTCATCCCCAAAGTCAGGACACAGACTCATGGGGAGGCGTCTTTCCATTATTATGGCCCTCACCTCTGGAACAGGCTGCCAGAGGACCTCAGGGCCGCAGAGAATGTTAATGTTTTTAAGAGCAGACTCAAGACTCACCTTTTTAGCTTAGCTTTTTAGCTTAGCTTTTTCAGCTTTTAACTGTTCATTTATTAATCTGCTTTGCATTTTATTATTTGTTTTACACTTATTGTTTTATACTTTATATACTTTATATTTTATTAACTTTATATTTTAATGTATTTTAATCTTTCTTGCCAGTGTTTCCTCTCTGGGGGCCCCCTGCATCGGGGGCGGTGGTCGGCTGTGGCTGCCTGGGTGCCCCCCAGGTAGCGCTTGGGTGGAGGTGGGGGTACCAGCCCTCCCTCCTCTGGGCGCTCTGGGTCGGAGCCTTGGCTGCTGCTGTTGATCTGCTGCTGCTGATGCAGATGGCTCCCATGATGGCATTTCCTGGCTCATCTGTACTCAGCCCACTTTTTGTAGCTTCTAAGTGTGTGTGTGAGTGAGTATGGCTGATGGGTTGGGTTGGGAGGGGGTTGTATTTGCACTGATGATTTTATTTTTGAAGGGGGGGATTGTGGGGTTATTTTAAATCTGTAAAGCACTTTGAGTAACTTTCTTTGTTTGAAAAGCGCTTTATAAATAAAGTTTGATTTGATTTGATTTGATTTGATATATCAAAAGACAGTATCAAAAGTTCAAATGGGAATAAGCAGAGCTTATTTGATCCGACTCCTCTTTTACCGGAATCATACATTTTATCACTGGAATAAGACAATAGACAACACCGTAATAAAAGTCATTACATAATGAAATTATCACTATTTCACTAATCTCTTTATTCTATGTGTATGACAATGGTCAGGCAAGGGTGTGACTAATGAAACTGAACTCACTCCTGAAATAACTTTCCAAAAGTTAGTCACAGATAATTCATGATATAACTAGGTGAGCAAACACTTTCTAGGATAGAACCAGGATGATTTTTCCCCTTAATACACATAAATCCTTGTTTACCTAGATCATCAAAATTAATTTAACGATCTGGAATCTTTATCTGTGACAAAGACACATGACATCTGTAAAGAACCAAATACATAAAAATCTGATATCCACAAAGACCCAAATACTTTTTCAAAGCAGTGTAGAAATTGCAGTATAATTTAAGAGTTTTTCTTTTAAAAAATGGAGGTGGATGAGTTTTTAAGTGGACTTGAAATGGCACTGAGTCACAATTGCACAACAGTTTTCTGTTATTGCAAGAGAGCTCATTGAATATCTAGCTGTTTTTCTGTATGCATCATACCTGCATCTAGACTCCAGAACACAAAAGCACTGAGGACACTCATAAACAGGTTGAATAATGAGACTGAGATAATTATCTCTGAGATATGTCACGGGATGTAACTGTGTCATGCTCCTCAGTACATTATACTCTTCCACACCCATTAACACCAAAAGTCCCACATTATCTTGGTAATTGTTGGTTTGGCTACTCTTTTCATTAATTATAGTATATATGTAGCCTCTGCTAATTACTTTTCAGAAAAGGTGGGCATTTTATAATGGATAAAAGAGGGTCTATGGAATTTGCAAAAGCTAAATGCTTCTCTTTAGTTTGAATACTTTTTCTTGATGTTCATCCAGAGTCACCAATCAGTACTCTCAGTTGGTTTATGATGAATTTTGAAAATTTCCCCCACATAAAATCTTTCCACTTCATGTGCGGTAAAGACTACTCTCAGGTGAACCAATAAGAGAAGTGGTTTATCAACTCAGCAACACTGTAGTGATGTGCCATTATAAACGTTTTCATTATTTTCGCTAGTGAAATTCAAATGTAACCAGTTAAGAGTACACTATGTTACATGTGCAGAATTGCTACAGTGCTGCACTCCTAAACTGCTGCATTTACAAAGTGTCAGTATTGCTCTATTTCCTTGAAATGGGGGCTTGGGGTAATTTTCAACAAAAAGGAATTCTAAACTCATGTATGTTTTTAAAAAGCTCCTTGTTTGGAAATAGCTAAATGAAACGTAGTTACCTTGATGAAACCTTGTAAAATATTACAAAATGACAAGTAATGCAAGGTAACAGCAATAGCAAAAAAAACAAAAAAAACAACAACTGTTAAAATAGTTTTCTCTAGGCAAACACACATTCATGCTCTTCCAAAATTATAAGAGTGATCCATGATCTTTACCAGGACACATACGTTGGCGTGTTTTCAAAAAAAAAATAAGATAAATCCTTGGCAAAATAAAAGCCGCAGAAACAGATGTTTAGAGCACCACTTTAAAAACCTAATTTTAAATCTGTCAAAATGTTGGAACTTTTAGGACCTAAACACAAACTTAATTATGACTTAAAGTATTTAATGAGAAGAATGGTAAGACTTACTACCGAGGTTCTGGCAGGGAAAAAAAACAGGGCAAGGATTTGGATGGCAGAAAAAATTATCCAGTAGGGAAGTGGAAACAGACATATATAAACACTAGATGATGCAAACGGGATTTTACAGCTCAGCTAAATGGTGGCCATCTTACTTCAGTCAACTGACAAGCTGTTCTCTGTTCTAGCAGTTAGAAGGTGAGTAATCAACTTAAATAAAAAATACTCTGTTCTCAATGAAATATTCACAGATTAACAAATGCTTTGCCTTATTATAAACCTATACATAGGCTTAATACAGGCTACTTGAACATGTTGAAATGACCACTTTTGCTTTTAAAAAAACAACTTAATTTTGAACCATAGTTTTGTCCAGCCTATCTTCGTGTTATGAAGGCTGATCATGTTGAATGAAAATACTCTTAACTCAATAGAATATGAACAGATTTACAAATGGTTTGCCTTATTACAAAACATATTACACATAGGTTTCAAGATTTTTCATGTTAACAAAAATATGGCTATAATGTCCAAATGAAATACAAGTTGAAGGAACTTTTCCTTAAATACAAAGGAAAACATAAAAAGCATTTGATTACATTATAATAACCTCAATAGTTGAATAAACAAAATAGTTCTTCATGGGAAGAAGTTTTGGAATATTTTGATATTATTGTTAAAATGTGTACACTGTTCTGAGCAGCATGATCCCAAAACCAATTTTGTATTTGGGTTATTTTGATCATGATGTATTTAAGATATTTACAGTGAGTTATTCAGTGTTGTCGTAGCGCTACCCCATGATTTCTCCCTGGTGCAGGAGCAGTTAGGGTTAGGTCACAAAAATGTTGGGCAGCCTAAATATATTTTTTTGTTTTTCAAAAGCAAAACAACAAATTTCCCCTCTCGGTTGCCTGTACATTGCTGTTGGTGAGAGGGCTTTCAACTAAAAACGGGTTGTACTAAAGTTATTTTTGCATGCTGCCTTCTGTGCGTCTGGTATTCAAAGTGGATGCGGTTTTCACGGTCATTTGTCGCCTCCCATGTGTCCAGCCCATAAAAGGTGAAGAGGAATGGTGCCAGCACAGTTCCCTGTGTAACATTCCACTGTTTCTGTAATAAATCTTTACTTAAGAAAACCGTCTTGATCAAGATGACTTAGTTAATTAGAGACCTACATATAAGCTATCATTTTTTATAAAAATGATGACAGGCTTTATATAAACTGGGCGAATATCAACTTTAAGGATTAAATTGTTGTCGTCCATGATAAAAACCAACAAATTAGACACAGAGACGACTGACAACCCTGATGTCACAGGTATTTTTTTTTTTTGACGCAGATGATACACAGCTATATCTATCCATAAATCCTGATGAATCCAATCAGTTAGGTAGACTACAGGCATGTCTGGAAGACATAAAAATTTGGATGACTGTAAACTTCTTGCTTCTGAATTCTGATAAAACAGAAGTTGTCGTATTTGAACCAGAAGCTCTGAAAAAGAAACTACTTAGTCAACCTCTTCACCTGGACAGCATTAAATTAGCCTCTAGTAATAAAGCACAGAACCTCGGTGTTATTTTTGATCAAGATATGTCATTTAGATCTCACATTAAAGAAGTCTCTAGGATTTCCTTTTTTCACCTTAAGAATTTTGCAAAAATTAGAACCAGCTCCCAGGGTTGGTTTGTGAAGCAGACAATTTGCCTATCTTTAAAACTAGGCTTAAAACGTTCCTCTTTGACAAAGCTTACAGTTAGAGACAGGTTAATAGGTAGTTAGAGACAGGTTAGACAGATAGCTAGGAAGAGACAGGTTAATGTTAGTAGTCAGGTAGAGTGTAAAAAGCTAGGAAGAGATAGGAAGAGGTAGAGTATCTAGGTAGAGATAGATTAATGTAAGCCAGGTAGAGATTGTTAGTAGCTAGGTCTCCTAGTAGCTAGGAGACAGGTTAATGTTAGTAGCTATGCTGCTTTAGGCTAGGCTGTTGGAGGGCATTATTAGAGACAGTTCCTACTATCTATCCTATTTCTCCCCAACTGCATGATGTGTTGTCAGTTCAAGCGCTAACCTGTTTTTTCTTAGTCTCTTCTTATAGTAGGTTCTCCCGACCCGCCCTGCTTGACGACCCTGACTAAGATGGCATTGCAGTGACGGAAAGTTCTCCACGTCCTGCAACAAACTTCTGCATCAGTTCTGTTGCTCTTTCTGTGTCTCTGTTCTGTATCTCTGTTCTGTATTCTCCAAACCACAGATGGTTTCAGCCGATGACCGCTTGTGCTGAGCCTGGTTCTGCCAAAGGTTTCTTCCTGTTAAAAAGGAGTTTTTCTTTTCCACTGTCGCTTCATGCTTGCTAAGTGTGAGGGATTGCTGAGAATTACACGACGCAGTCTTCTGTGGGTCTCTAATTTCTACATTAAACATTGTATTGCAATAACTCTTCTTGTAAAGTGCCTTGAGATGACATCTGTTGTGAACGGCGCTATATAAATAAACTGAATTTAATATGTTTGTGTGTGTGTGTGTGTGTGTGTGTGTGTGTGCCAGGCCTGGGTCGTGTTGCGGCCAACAACTCCACCAAAGAGGCTGTCTGGGTAAGCAGGGCCTTTGCAGCAACAATGGCTTTTTTAAGAGCCACCCACAAACCTATTAAGACCTTTCCTGTCTAAATAGTTTAACCTCTTTATATATATATATATATATATATATATATATATATATATATATATATATATATATATATATATATATATATTTATACCATGGTTGGGGTGAATACTCGATTCTGATTGACTGGAGGGTGTACATTAAAAAGGGATAATGTACACCTAGGAAAGGCGTCCCGTCAAATTGCCTGATGACAGTTGTAAATTATTGAGCTGGCTCAAATGGCAACGGAGACTCAACGTTATTTGCATTGTCCTCTGGACACACACAAGCAGTAAGTAGTTTACTGGCCTTCTGAAATGATATTTTGTATCACGTAACGTAAGGTAAAGCCATTATCTCGCTTCCCCTCACTGATAAATCGCTGCGGTCGGCTCGCTCTGGCCATGTTGCTTAGCAACACCTGTATACGGGAGATATTAAATAGTGCGCTCGACTTATAAAAAAAAAACTCACGATTTTAACTCTAAAACACATTAAAGTGTTATTAATTGATTAAATATGTCTTTCTTTCGTGAGTGACCATGGTATAAGCGGAATAATGCGCTTCGGTTCACGCTTCGGTTCACACCTCCGTGTCGTCCATTATTTTCTCATACTGTACACCTCGTCACCCTTAAATATATATATATATATATATATATGCCATTGCTTACAGTTTACATTAGAACCAGTGCCATAATGGCACTGGTTCTGATAAAAACTGTAGTAACCAGACCGAAAAGAGGTGCACATTTCGGTGCTGTTTTGGTAATTTTTTTGTGGAAATTTTGAACACTTTGGATTCAGGTCCAGCTATCAGCCTACAGCAATGCCCTATGTATCACTAGAAAAAAATAAACATGGCTATCTTTTTGAAAAAAAAAAAAGTTAAAAGTTAGTGCTGCAAAATTAACGCACTAACAAGGGTTAATTAATTCCTAAAATATACTCTTTTTTTATGCAATTAACACATGCACAGCATACCGCCCTGTTAATAATTCAGCCCCCACCACATCATATCCTTACCAGCCAAACATGAAATTTTGTGCAGCCGTATGTATTTGTGATCAAAAATTACATGTGAGTATATTTCACTAACAAAGACCACGCATCATAGATTGTGATTAAAGGTTTATTGAATTAATGGAGAGAACGGAAGTCTGGGGAGCCAATGCGGTGATAGACTTAGTGTGGGGGTGTAGTCTTCAGCAGTTCATCTTTCCTGTGCCTGCTCAGGACCCCCCAGACAAACCTGAAAGAAAGAGATGTTAGAAAAGGCTAGGACTGTGAATAGGCTAAACGAGATGTAGGGGATGAGGATGGAGCAAAGGCTCAAAGGGATGAAGGGAAGAGGAAAGAAGGGTCGAAAGGGATGATGAGAGAAAGGGATGAGGGTCGTAGGGATGAGGGTTAAAGGGCTTTGGAGGGAAGGGTTGAAAGGGATGAGGAGGGAAGGGATGAGGGGATGAGGGTCGAAGGGATGAGGGAAGGGTCGAAGGGATGAGGGGATGAGCGTTGAAGGGATGAGGGCCGAAGGGATGAAGGGATGAAGGTCGAACGGTCGAAGGGATAAGGTTTGAAGGGATGAGGGTCGAAGGGATGAGGCATGTCCAACATGTGGGTTCGAGGGGATGGAACTTAAGGGTATGGAGCAGTAAAGTAGATCGAGGTTAGACCACGGATTGGGTCGGGTAGGGAGGGGTGTGAACGAACGTGACAGATATTGAACGTGAAGCGAATCTGGCTTATAGTTGCTGATTGATTAGTGAGGTGCGAGGTATCTGGAAAGCCAGGTGAGTTGAATTAATGTTTATTACTGCATATGATGAGAGTTGATGCGTGGTCCCGCTCCTGAACCTATGTTAACATGTTAACTCCATTATTATTGCCGTATTGGCTTTGTGTTAATAAGTTGTCTGTGGGAAGTTTATGTCCGCTTCTGATGTCAGCTCATTGTGCGTGGTGCAGTGTATAAATGCTCCATATTTTATTATTCTCCAATTCGGTTTTAATTTCGATTTTAGGGTCATGATTCAATTCTCGATTTTTATTTATTTATTTTCCCTTTTACAATACCAAGCTCTGTCATTTTTAGACTGGTCTACGATCATTGGTATTATTCATTACATTTTGTACAGTAAATCTTATTTTAAAATACAAAAGTGATGCAGTTTTTATTAGTCTTGTGTAATGTATCACATTAGGTATTAATGGTCAAATAATTTATTTACAAAAAGTGTAACAGTAGCTTAGATGTATAAACATTGTGTCGCTATTCACAATGCAAGGTTCTTGTTTGCTCCCTGCATTTGAGATTTTCTGTGTTTTTTTTGTTTTTTTCACAGTATAGGCAACAACGTGTTTATCCCAGCAGTAAAGAATTACAAAATATTTATGACACCAGATATCTTTTTTCCAAGGACAACAGCAAATAAGAGAAGGTATGGACTAAAATGTCTACAGTTATGGCAGTGGATGGCGAGTCTTTAAAAAGTAAACACAATCTTACAATTCTCTTGTAATTTTGTGATCTCACAAATCAACCTCAGTGGACTGTGCTAGAGGTGTCCCGTGCCTGAAACACACCCAGCATGCATTGACGCACCCAGCGTAAGTTGTGGTTTAAACTGTTGGGGGACAGGCTTAGCACTTTTCTTCACTCTGCTACTTTTCTCTTCTACTACTCTCCAGTTGTATAATTTGTGTTACTTTGACTACTCAGTTTGCTTCTTCTCAGGAGTTTTCACTCAACAGAAGCTACACCTGGTCTGGTATCCTGCTTAGTTGCAATACCCTGTTAGAGGGGGGCATCAAAAAGGATGAAGCTCCCAGTGTGTGTTTGTCCTCTGCGTCCTGTTATCAGTTTTTTTTTTTTTTACATTCTTTAGAATAGATTGTACTCTAACGTCAGTTCCTTTTGGGGTTTTTTCTGTCTCTGCTCTCTCTTCTCAAACCCCACTCAGTTGTGACTGATGGTCACTCTACGTGGTCCTGCTGGAGGTTTCCACATGTTAAAGTGGATGTTTTTCTCTCCACTGTTGCTACATGCTTGCTCAGTATGAGTGGTTACTGTGGTTGGAGTATGCATTAACGGGCCCCAACTGCCAGACAATAAATTGATGCAATCTGTTGGGATTCCTTACACAGAAAAATTTGACACTGATTCGAATGTATGATTGAATTGTAATGTTGTGAAGTACCCTGAGATGACATCTGTTGTAAATCAGCGCCAAATAAATAAGCGGAATATAACTGAATTAAATGAGCACCCAGGATTTTTAATTGCAGAAATGAGTTCCAGTTTGTAAAATGTGCATCCTCTTGTCGTGTTAGGTGGAGAAGGAATTTTTACCCTAACCCAATGCTTAAAAAAAGATAGATTGCAAACTGTCTACATCGGAGATTCTATTTTGTTTCTATATTTTGAAATTCTACCGTCAGTAACCACTAATGTCAGAAAAAAAAAAAAAACAGTGTGGGTCTGGATCTACATAAGCTTTATATAGTTTTATCCAGTTCATGCAAAATTCATGTTTCTTTGCTTGAGATACTGTTTTTTTCTTAACATTTATGTCACAGGCCCCAGGCTGGGGCCAATATAACAATGAACTACATTATCTGAAAAACTGTAAAAAAGGGAGAGAAATAACATACAATTACAAATACAAATATAATATGGTAGCATATTTTTGGATGCACTACATTTACTCATATCATATGTTTCTGTTATTAATTTGAAGAAAAATATAAAAAAGATATCATTTGACCTCACGTAGAGACACAACAGTTATAGTTTGGTAGGAGCTAGTCCATTTTAAAATCAGGTTCTTCCTTCCCTCCCTTTATCCTTTCCAAGGACCTCACTCATACTTTTTTTAGCCACCATATACTGGTTTCTTGATGAAAAAAAGCAAACATTCAAGTATTGAGAGTTGTGTTATAACCCCATGGGACAGAAGGATTTATCACACCTGTCATCTCCCCTCCTCACTATTCTCTTGTTCAACAAATTTTCTCTTTGTCTTTTTGCAGGCGTGGCTTCTGGTTTCCCTGCAGCTTACCTGGCACAGCTGCTGCTCATTTCCTGCTCAATATCTTCTCAGCACTTTGCCTGACGTTTTGCCAGATTGTTGTCACCACCAGCTGGGTAACACAAATTTCCAGCCAGAGTATGTAGAAGACTATTTTAACCCTTCTGTTTTTATGCGCAGCCCCACAAAGTTCTCCCGTGATCTCCCGGTTGCCCAGTGGTTCCAAAACATTCCTCCTTGTGACCCAAATAATAAATTATGAATTATAAAACATTTTCACCAAGTCAAGTAAAATGTGTTAAAATGACAACATAATCAGCATTAACAAACAATGTATTGGCCAGTATTTAGCTTTTGTTTATTTTTAATCTTTTTTTGTCTTTTTCAATATTCCTACATGCATATCTTTTCTCATGATCTTTTTTGGTATTTGGATTCATTTCTGAAGACAACCTCATGACCCCATAGTTACATACGCGTGACCCCAAGTTGGATCCCAACCCCAACTTTGGAAACTACTGCTCTAGCCTACCTCCTTGCCTGTCTGTATTATCCAAACACTTTACCTGCCAGACAGTCGTCATATTTTGGAACAATTTCTGATTTCAGCCAGCAGGACATCAAGACAAAGAGAGTTTGGATTGCTTTTAAAGTTAGAAGAAATCACTGTTTCCAACTTTACACCTATTAAGCTGTCTGATCTTAGTTACGGTGTTAATTATTTGTGTGACAGCTTAAACAAGATAGATCACATGAACTAGTTTTCATAGTTTGAGGTGCATGTCCTTGCAACCACATAATACCATCTAGCTGTCTCATCAAACATTCATGCTCCATTTCCTGGCCAGAGTCCCTTGCCACAGAAAGAGTCTAGACACTTCATCTGGTGCTCTGATATGTAATTGATTAAGATGAACAAATGCTGTTATTTTCTATTTTCCAGTGCGATTTTACATGTTAAAATATATATCATTTTTCATCCAATCTACAAACAAACAGTGAAACGACCAGCACTACATAAAGGAGTCAACTAATCCCTTCACTGTAAGGGTTTGAGGATTTTCTTATCCTGATTTTTTTTTCTCTTAAATGTTTTCAGATTATATTTGACCTGCTCCCTTATCCCAAGTTCTGTCTAATAAATTTAAGGAAGCCCTCTACCAATATGACAAATATGTGCAAATCTGCGTGGAGAGGAAGACAACAGATAATTTAATTAATAATTTTTATGAACATACATTAAAAATGCTCACTTCCTTTTAACACTGTGATTGAATAAAGTAATTACTGATAGAAATTGAGACAAATAGTATAATAGTATTTTATGTGTTCTGTTTTATTTTTTATTTTTATGGGGCTTGAAGGCAGATGATTGCACAACTGTCACTCCTGCTGCATGGCTTGGCTATTTGTTGAAAGAGTGGAAGAGTACACACAGTGTGGTTGTACATTTCATTTTTTTCACAATTGGAAGTAAAGCACCGTCTTGCTAAATAAAGAGTTAAAGGGGAAGATTTTTTTTTCAAACTGGACTTTATTTATACAATGCATTCCCATTGCCTACTCACCCAGACAAGTTTGGAGCCACTTGGAGTGCCTCCTAAGCAGCCACTTGGCTTGGGTCCCGTTGATGACCTAATTATTTAATTTAGGTGTGTTGAAACAGAGACATCTAAGGACCTGTCTACAGGAAGGTGAGACCAGGTTTAGTAGCAAAGATGTTTAATTGAATAGGTGTTCAATAAGGAGCCACCGTTTCAGGACACTTTAAACGATCATTTGACCTGGCATGCACTGTAAACACATGATAGTTCAAGTACAATAGAGCTGTTCACATAGTGGAGTAATCTAAAAATGCCAGCTCAATTGTATCAATGTATATGAGCTCTCCGACTTTTTTCTAAGTGGATGATGTCGCCGGCCAATATATTTAATAAGCATGTGCAACTCTGTGATAATGTTAACAAACAAGGTACTATACATTGTTGCTGTCATGAATAAGCAAATAATGATATTATTAGAGTATGATTTACTCTATCCCTCCTCTATCACCAGCAGCAAAAAAAAGGGGCCAGAGAACCAGGGACACCATATAGGTTACTCTTGAACAAAGCTATCATTTGAAGCTAGGTTGTTTGTGTTGGTCACTGGGTTGACTGCGCACACTCACTGCTCTTTTGTGTAATTTTCTGGATGTCTCACAGCACCGACGATTATGTCCGGTATGGTATTACAAGCAGCTTCAGCAGCCGTCTGGAGAGGATTTATTTTTACTATATCCGTTTTGTCACCATGTAAATAAGGCCTAAAAGTTTCAGAATCTGTGTTGTGGCCTTTAGCTCCAAATCAAAAGTTATGTATGCGGTATCAACTTTTGTGGTATTAACCATAGTTTGGTCATCTTTTGTCTCACTGCCTACAATGTGCATAACACAGATGCCCTCTTCAATTTGGCTGGATGTGTGGATAAATAAGAGTGCTTCACTTAGAAAGCACACAAAAAACTGCTGATGCATAAATGAACCATTAAGCTGTAATCATGGACCAATCATATCTCTCATTTGTAAGGGATCACACTGTACTGACCTATTACACCATGTTACTTTACTCATTAGCAAAATCGACGAGTTAGCATTCATGAGAACAAAAGCAAATACAAGGTCTTGATTGATACAATGGGAGAATAATATCTGTTTTATTTGATGTTAGTCCATAATGTCTTTTCTGTCTCCCTGTCTTCTTAATTACAAATACCACTCTAAGCAAGCATGTCTTGCATTATTTACATGTTTATGATCAGTTAAGCCCCACATGGAGCAGCCATCTGCTTACAAGTGGCATCTAGAATTAGACTATCTTTATTATCACTGAAGGAAGGAGAAGAAATTGTTATAAACAGACGTGTGGCCTCCAATTCAGACTTATAGTGTATTCCTACATGAACACCAATGTCATAAAATCCAATATTAATGTGCCAGTAAGTGCTGTATTGCTCAACAATTGTGTTCAAAAATTAACCTCAAGAATGTACAGATGGTGCTTGGCAATCTGCGTCCTACCTAAATTACATTTAAAAGGTATGATTTATTGGTATTCAGCTCAATACATTTTAAAGGTACCATGTAGAGTTAGAACTTTTTTTACTTGTAAATGCCCCCCTCAGGCCAAATGCATATCTCCAGCCTCAATGGTAAGCTTGTGCATAAGACATGCATACAATAAGAGCATGAATGATTAGAAAAATCTGCTGAGTCAGTCCTGTCCTGGACAATTTACAGATTTGCAGTTTGCATGTTTGAAATATTTTGGGACTAGGTTACCATACTGAAGTTTATGGCAATTCTTTTTTGGTAATTTCAGTTTCAGGCAGTCCTAGTATAAATTATGGGGAAAAAAAGTAAGCAAACCAGAGGACACAATTTTTTTTAATCCATATTATTCCACGGAAGCAGGCCAGCGGGCCGGTCTGATATTTAGGCTGCAAGGGACGGTTCTATGGCAAGCAGAGTTGTACTATTGTGTCAATTGTGCAACTAGGCAAAAAAGATGTGCTAGAAACAATATTTCTGAATTATTTTTGACAACATTTTAACTTGTAGGGGAACATGTTTAAGTCCCTGTATAGTTGCATGTGGATATCAGTGGATGCAAGGATGCAGAGATTTTACCAAAACAGCTTGCCATACGGGGCCACTTCACAGCGGCCAGCTGGCAGCCCTTTTTTTCCCTTCTTTTTCAGTGGTGTTTGAAAATTGAAATAGCAGGGTGATTGCATAGAGCAAAGCTCAAACAGTTGCCCATTTTTGTTTGTGCAAAATTGAACACCAAAACAGGCTGGTAGTTTGTGACAGCTAACGAGGACAATGAAACGGGTAAGACAACATATTTAGAGCAAAGAGACTGTAGTGATAAGGAGATTTCTCTTGTCAGTAAATAATATGTGTGTTAACAAGCAGGCATTAATTCCAATAAAATAAAACCACGTTCTATGTCCAAATAACAGTGAGATCTGTCATATTTATTACTTTTAAAGTGAGACAACAACTACAGAAAGTCCAGATTTTAAACAGAATAGAATGAAATAAATATAAATTATGCCTGCATGTTTTACCATTGAAACATCTTTATTATTTACAACATATTCATTAGCTATATCAGAATCTATACGTTGAGCTGCTACCTCTGTTATCAGACCCTTAGCTGCACCTAACTCAACAAAAATAATATACTATAAAGATTTATGGCATTTTATGTGGAAATGTAGATATGAACACATCGTGAAATAAATCCACCTTGTGAATCAATTAACCTTTATTCATACTGAATTAGACTTAAACAAATTACAAGGCTTTACGGAACAATGTTTTGTTTCAGCTTTAACATGCAAATTTGTGATTAAATGATTCTAATCATGGATGTAATGATTCCCAATATTTAAACCAATACCATACTAGTCCTTGGCTCTGGCTACTTGCCAATACCGAGTACCAATGCTACTTCTACCATACAAAACTTACAATGTAATTGAATTTTAAGGCCGGTTTTATTTTCTTCTCCGCTTGTTAAAACAGATGATGATGATGAAGTAGATACAAAAAATATATACATATATATATATATATATTTTTTTTTTAAATGACTACAAAAACTACTTACTACTTACCAGTTAATGGTACAAGTTTTACTTTACTTACCGATTACGATACAAGTACATTAGAACGGTACCGGCCTGATACCCAATACTGGTATCGGTACATCCCTAATTTTAATAAAAATAGGTTGTGATATAAAGTGCGCCGGTCTGAGGGATGAAATTCCAGGGCTGAAGATGAGTCCCAATTTGGCCCTGCATGGAAGAATGGCAATTTAAAAACTGTAAGTGTAAGTGAAAGTACTGCACAATTTTAAATAACTCTTGCTAAGAACAATGGGAAGAGATTCATTGATTTGCTATTGTTAACAAAAATAAGATTTTTTTTCAGGATTGAAATCAAGTGAACCTTAAGAGACAAGCTTTACTTTAACATTGAACCTGTGTAAACCTTGTTCAATTCCGTTGGTAGACTTGCCATTATTTGTTTAACAGTGAAGGCAGCCTGTACACCCACTGTCACAGAATTTTATTTATTTATTTATTTTTATCTGAAACGCTCTCACAAGGGAAATCAACAATAAAATGCTCTTAGAATCATATGAGTCGGTAGCCACAGCCCATGAAGACAGCAACAGTGTTAGGGCTGGCTGCTGAGAACAGTGCCACCAGGAGGTGTTTATGTTGCCCTGGTGAAGCAGCACAGTCTGACTTGGCAACAGGCTTCCTTGGCTGTCTGGTGGCCAGCAGTCTGTAGCTGACAGGAGCTGCCAGGTGCAGTGAGCAAGCTTTCCTTTCCTCTGGTTTGTTGGATTCTGGTACCTACCAAGGAATGTAACAGTTTTTGTTGGACTAAAAGGTTTGGAATTTATTTTACAAAACATTATATATATATATATATATATATATATATATATATATATATATATATATATATATATATATATATATATTAATGTAAAGCAAGAGAAACACAAAATAAAAGCTCTATTGTACTTGAACTTTCATGGATTTACAGTGTACGCCAAGTCAAAAGTCACTGATCTAACTGTTCAGATACATTTTTTGAGCTATAGTCGCACTTACATGATAATGAATTCAAAACTTATAGGTGGCTAAAAAAGACGCAAGGCTGAGACCCAGAGATATTATGGATGAAAGGGGAAAAAAAACCTGAAACTTACACGAATAGCGGCACAACCCTAACATTAACCAGTCCAGTGCATAAATGAGCAAACACAAAGGAATTACCTAAAATGGCAAAAATACACACAGAAAAACTGAAACACAAATGAAAACAACAAACCCAAACAAAATATATCTTCGTTGCTGCTGATTGGCTGTACCCCCAGGAGTGGAAGCAAGAAAGACTTTAAATAGCTTCTACTGTAGTGCTAAGATGGTTTACATTGTATGCATTAATGCATTATTAGATGTATTTGGTGTTTGAACAACTGAAATAGGCAGGTATATTTCAGGGGGGGGCACTGTATACCTTCTGTGAGGACAATAATTAAACTTTATACTGCTGGAAAGATAAAAAAAAATAGACTGAAAGAGGACCCAAGTTTTTCAAAATTCTTATGTCTTTCAGTCAACTGGTCACTGGGTTTGACAATGTCCCATATTTATCTTGACAGAATTTACAGTGAGGTGAGTGGTAAGGGAGGTTAGACAAATCTTTAAAACTCACAGTAAAAATGTCTTGTCTTAAGGTCACAAAGTTTCTATAATGACTTTTTATTTTATGGTTTTTGTACAAGTCATTACCAGGAGTGCTGACATTCTTGGAGGTAAGCCTTACTTTAGTTTATGCATGTGAAATATGATGGTGGATCAGACTTTTTTAATCATAAAGCTAATCTTTAAATAGGTCTCACAAACATGATCTACGATTGACATGATGCATTGTCGTTTCTCTGAATTTCCAAATTTAGTCCCTGACAGCAGAGTGAAGCCACCAGTCAGTGCAGGTCAAAGATGATTTTAGCTCAAATCCCAGACCCTGGATGATCTAATCATGCTCTTCGATGAAAGCAAAATCAGTGACAAGCTTCCCAACCATTTCCTCCCTTTTTCAGTCCAAGTTGCTGTCAGGCTGCTGCATGCTGGAATGAAGGTGGTTGTCATTGGATAGTATTGGCAATGTAGTGGCTGTTTGAGAAATATGTGGGTTATTGCCCTGCTCTTCTTCACAGCAGTCATTGGAAATCCTGATAGACACAGGAGCTCTGACAGATTGGTGTAATCAGATGTTCATGATTTTTCTTACTCTAAAGAAGTTAAGATCAAAACAATGATTGGTTTGTTCATTCCTTGGTGTTTAGACAAGAGGGGGAAAGAAAATTAATTTGGAAGCTGTGATGTATACCAATAGTAAACAAGGTGCACGTCAGCACAAGATTATTTTTATTCATTTTAGGTGTTGTTTGTTACACATAATCTATAAAATGAAAACATATTGTCTTTAATTTCCACCCAAAATGTTATTTAGATTTTTACATGATGCATCATTCTTAAGCAAGGTCCCTACAAATTCACTTGCACACATTAATTTTGAAGCACCACACTATTTCCAGGCTCAGATTTCCAAAATTGTCGCCAGCTGTTTAACCATTCATTTCAGAACAAAATTAAACGGCTTGAATAGCGGTCTTATTTGTAGGTTCCACAAGTCATGACCCAATGAAGAGCTAAAGCTAACTATGACCGTACAAAGTATAATAAAGCACCATTTGACAGCTTTTTTTGGCATTTGGACTTACTTAGGTAAGTTCCTTTCAAAATTTGTAATGAAAAGTCGAAACACATTCCTCTTTTAGGGCTTTGACTTTGTACACTGACTCCTCTGGTCTAATTCAACAAAAAATATAAAATTCAGTCAATAGGTCAAAAGTCAAACTACTGATGGGTAGAATCTTAAAACCTAGCTGCCATATGGTGAATAAAACATAAAAATGTAATTAAATACAAAGCATGTAAACCACTGTATTTATTGAGCATTGTTATATGATTCTTTTCTTTAGAATATTGAAGACAGGAAAATCCACCCATCCATCTTCTTCCGCTTATCCGAAGTCAGGTCGCGGGGGCAGTAGCGTAAGCAGAGAAACCCAGACCTCCCTCTCCCCACCCACTTGGGCCAGCTCCTCGGGAGGAATCGCAAGGTGTTCCAAGAAAGTATGGAGTAAGAAAAAAAATTCTTTTCTACCACTGAGATATGGCAAAGCAAAATTCCAGACTTCAAATCTACTGTACATAGGCATCCTGCTAACAGTGAAATGGCTGATAGCCAAATTGGATTGCACTATATTTATTTTAACACTTACCATGTCAAATGTTCTATTCAAGAACAGTGAAAGTACAGATCTCTCTAAAAAGCTTTTAACCTGTCAAAGAAAACCCATTCCATCTGCAGGCATTTGGCTGAAATTTGAAAGTGCTTCAACACTCCTTTGGGTGCTCTGGGACCTGTATACATTGATTAGTAATTGTCCTCCCTACCTTCCAGAGAGGCTGTTTGTCCCACAGGGAGGTGGCTGTTACACCACAGCTGACCGTGGGGACCATTCAAAGGCAATCAGAGCAAACAGACTGTAGATAACCACTTAGCTGGAAATGCACTAGCTCAAGTTGGGGACAATGGGTAAAAAGCAACAAAAATCTAGTGATGGTGCTCAGTTTCGTTGGATTTATGTGAAAATGTCACAGAGGGCAACACTGTTTCACTGAAGGGCTTTCTGAAAAGCATTTAGGAATGCCCCATACATAAGCAAACTATAAAACCTTTTTTGAGGTGGTAAAAGTTGATTTTATTTTAGTTTATGGGTGTTTTAATAACAGCTAATCTAGAGAAATACTGAACAAAGTAAAATGACACTAATATTTACAGTTATCTTTTTTTCAGTATTTGATAGCCTTATTGTATTATATACACAATAGCAAAGCTATGCATTTATGGCTGTAAAGGGGCTTTAACAAATGTGATCTTCTGTAGCTTCAGTATCAAACTTTCAGTGTGATACTTGAATTCATAAATAGCCTTGCAATGTATTAAGAATAGAATAGAATAATCCTTTAATTGTCCCACAAGGGGACATTTGATCGTAAAAGCTTCTACAAATGTATGTATCTGGACAAGGTCCCACATTTATGTGACATGTAGTGTACGAATCTGAGCGCTATATACAGGAAATCAAAGCTCAAAACCTATTAAGAGGCTGCTTTTTTTGCCTTGATTCAAGTGCATATACTGTGAAGTATTTACTCCAAACCATAATAGTTATTCATAGTGTAGCTCAGGGGTTAGGAGTGGACCAGTGTCCAGTAGCGCCAGTGTCCGGCTACCTCACTACATCTGTGGCTACAGTGTAGCATGACAAGTGCTATAAACATGTTCATCAGTGGCCTGGTTTCTGAAGGAGAGGATGAGAGATTTACTCTGCTTCGTCAGCTTCATAAATGTAAAAAAAAAAAATGCTTGGAAAAATCGCTCACCTATATTTACAACTTTTACTTATTTGGCTGTGCAACCCACCTATGCTATGGCTGCACCGCTTTACCCCACATTGCACTGTGCACGCACCATTGCAGCTCATTGCAACATATCAAAGTGCAAGAGTAGCTTTATAGATGGAACGGAGCTTGCATAGCAGGAAAATATTTCTGTGTGTGTAAGGATTTTCCAATTTAAAGTTGATCTATTTATTTATTAAGGAGGATGGAGATAAAACAAACTGAAGAAGGAAACTAACATTTGTTATTACCTTTTTGAGACTGCTGCTTTTTACTTTTTTATTGAAAAGAAAATGATACATGTCTTCTACGAATATGAGAGATTGCTTATAGGATTGCTGTGGTCTGCATCAACTCTGCACAACTGCCATTCAATGATTTGATGGAATCTCCTGGAATTTGTTAAATAAATAAAAAAAATAAAAATAAACTTTTCAGCTGATTGGAATGTTTGTATGATTGTTTTGATATAGCTTTTCTTGTAAAGTGCCATAAGATGACATATGTTGTGATTTGGCAAAATAAATAAACTGATAATATGGTCACCCTAATTTATGCGAATGTCACTGAACACTTTGACGAGGGCATTTTCAGTGCCGTGGTCAGCAGAGAAACCACACTGAAAAATATATAAACGGTTGGTCAATATTAAAAAGGTGTTTAACTGTTGAAACAGCTTTTTCAATGCTGTTGCTGATGAATGGAAGATTAGAGACTGGTTTGTAGTCTTGCATTGACGTGTTGTCCCGATTGTTTGTCGTGGTTTGATAACTTTTGTTTTTAAAGCCCTGGGGAAGACACCTGAAGGGGGTGGGGCGGTGGGGGCTCAATCAGATCAGGCTCAATGGCGGAAAACTCTCTAAAAAAAGAAGAAAAATGTGAGTGAGATATTGACACAGCAAGAGGAGGAGCTTAATTGGTTAATGATTTCATGGTTATTTTATTTAGTTTTTGGAATTAGTTTTCTACATTCATACATTGACTCTCTAATTGTCAGACTTGTTTCAGTAAAAAAAGCTAGCAAATTCATTGCAAGTCCTTGTGATGACATCTGTTGTGATTTAGCGCTGTATAAATAAGCTGAATTGAATTGAAATATTCCATTACAAAGTGCTTGTTCTTGGTAACTTCTGCGGGCTGTGTGTCATGGACAAGATCGGAGTGGAACAAATTTTTAGCCCTGGATTTTCATGCCTCTGACTGACCCACTTTACATCACATCCTATTTTTATTAAAATTAGGGATGCACTGATGCTATTCCAATGTATGTTTATCGGTAGAAGTTAACTGATACCATGCACTGATACTTAAAATGTGGAAACTCTGCAAAATGTTTATCTTTCAGTTCAGTCTTGTGGGCATTTTTATAAATTCAAAAAAAATCTCATTTACCATCATTTGTTTTAACAAAAAGAAGAAAAAAAACATCTCTTTCAATTCATTGCACTTTTTATGTGGTAGAAGTATCAGCAATGCTATTCTGTATCAGTAATTATTTAGATCCAAGTATCAATATCATATCGGTTTGAAAATGTATTGTTGCATCCTGAAATAAAATCATGTAATTATAACCTTGCATGTTAAAACTAAACATCACACTGTTTTGTAAAGCCTTGTAATTTAGAGTATTTTTTTATGAGTAACCAATTCAGTATATATAAAAGTTAATTGGCATTCCAGTGGAGGAACGTTCTCCACGTCTTGCTACCAACTTCTGCGTCTGCATCAGTTCTGTTGCTCTTTTTGTGTCTCTGCTGCCTTCTCCAAACCCCAGACGGTCTCGGCAGATGACC
This sequence comes from Apricaphanius iberus, assembly GCA_028564705.1. Taxonomy (NCBI): domain Eukaryota; kingdom Metazoa; phylum Chordata; class Actinopteri; order Cyprinodontiformes; family Aphaniidae; genus Apricaphanius; species Apricaphanius iberus. The sequence continues at coordinate 32,206 of JAPXFQ010002398.1, read as the reverse complement.
GCTTATGCTGAGCCTGGTTCTGCTGGAGGTTTCTTCCTGTTAAAAGGGAGTTTTTCCTCTCCACTCTCGCTTCATGCTTGCTCAGTGTGAGGGATTGCTGAGAAGTCACGACACAATCTTCTGTGGTTCTCTAATTCCTAAATTAAACATTGGATTGTAATAACTCTTCTTGTAAAGTGCCTTGAGATTACATCTGTTGTGAAATGGCGCTATATCAATAAACTGAATTGAAAAATTGAAAATTTCTTCACGAGGTGGATTTATTTCAGAATGCGTTCAAGTCTACATTATTTTTTACAACATATCCATGAACGATATCAGAATCTATATTTTGAGCTGATACATATCTGTAATCAGAACTACCTGATATCAGTCCCTGATTAGACTGCTCTCCCATTCAGACTTCCTCCAGTTAATCTAAACTCATCTGCTGCACCTGCCACAATAAAAAGATAATATTATGTAAAGCTTTTTGTAGATTAACCTCTTTCAAATCTGGACTTTGTGTATCGATTGTCTCACTTTTAAAGAAAAAATATAACAGGTTACGCTGTCATTTGGGTATAGAATGTGGTTTTATTGGAGCTAATGCCTGCTTGTTAACACACATATTGCTTCTATACCGACAATATACGTAAATCCCCTCATCACTACTGACTTCTGACCCTGCTTCAGATATTAATTCACATTTAAAAATGGTCATAATTCTCAGCACAAATCTCTCAATTTTACCAAGCTTTTGATTAGTCCTCTTCAGTTCTATTACTGTAGTGCTGAATCAGCTGGGATTGCAGAGCACTTCTCTTGGCAGGTCTGCACCATGCTCTTCATTATACTAATATTAATTTAAAATATTAAGTTAATATTTAAACCCTGCTCCACCATAGACTTGTGGGGTCACATTGCTTGATGCTGTATTTACCTTCTAACTCTTAGGAGCTACAATACCAAGTTTTCCAGTTATGTAGCATTGCATCATATTATTATTAAAATGTCATGTTATGTTAGTTACCACAACGTCACAATATTCATTAGCTTGATAAATTAACTCGAATGGTGGTTTGCGGGGAATGTTCAACTTGTTGTCTCACCCGTTTCACTGTCCTTGTTAGCTGTCACAAACCACAAGCCTGTTTTGGGGTTCATTTTTGTATATGAGCAAAAAAGGACATCTGGTTGATGCTTCCTCTTTGTAATTCTTTCTGTGCCACCTTTGCTATTTTTTCGAACACTGCTGACTGAGTTGTCTGACATATAACATCATGGTGCGGTGGAAAAAAAGAAAAAAAAAGCTGCCAACTGGTGGCTGAGTTGGGCAAGCCATTTTGGTGAAAACTGTATATCCTTGATTTCTACTGTTGTGTATGCCAAATAGTATGCAAATACATGGAACAACTTAAACATTTGCCCATATAAGTTTGAATTTTTGCCAAACTATTTCAGAAATGCTGTCAATAGCAACTCATCTTTGCATACACAATTTTATTAGCCATAGAACTGGCACTTGCGGTCCAGATATTAGACCCGGTGTACTATCCCCATCTTGAATATCCGGTGGTTAAATACTACTATTATAAGATCAACTATTTCTAGTTAACTTTAATAGGCAATAACCAATCGGTTTTGGGTTTGGTTTATTTTACGCAAGGATTATTTAGCCTTCAAAACGGGCTTACTTTACACACCCCGGTCCATATGACCAGACAGAGTAATTCAGCTTTGAGCGTACTTAATCAGTGAATATGCGTAAATACACCCTATTTCTGCAATATTTAGCTTACGGTCCCCTCAGTCGGTCATACGGTAAAAGCAATTCACGCCCATTAACTTTGGGTCGCTTCAATTTTGGTTAAAGCGTACATTTTAAATTATATGACGAATCTAATTTTGCATTCGCCCTATATAAAAAGCAGAGCCATTCAGTCTCAGCCTAATTAAACAGAAACTATGCGTAAATACTCCATGAATCTTACTCATAGTTCGAGGTGGGGATCCTGTCAATCAAATACACAATCGAAGTGACAGGTCCGGTGCACATCTGTCAGCCTGTCCTCGGGTCGGGAATTCCCAATCTCCTCTGACCGCTAGTCAGTTGATAGTGCGCCCAGCTAAAAAGTCTGTAACCTAATGTCAACTAATCCCCAGGTCTATACTAGTGTAAGGGAGCCCAGTCAAGGGGTCTTTATGAGACCTCACTACAGTATTAAGTTAATGTTCTTTAAAGGAATTGATTCAAAAAGAGAAGTAACTTTCAAAAGTGTAATCTTAACTCAAAAGGGATTGCAATACAACATTCAAAAGAGTATAGCTGCAGATCTCTAACAACAGCTCAAATTTGCAAAAATATCTGACAAGTCTAATATCCCCAAAAATCTCATAAGCTGAAGCTAGAAGCTAAAAGATCCCTGATAACATCTAAAGATCTCTAAACCAAAGAAATCTCTACTCCTGTTTTAGCTGTTAGCACATATATAGACAGTTATTTGAGGTGGGATGTATCTTATTCATCTGTCACTTGAAGATTTAACATATATGCAGTTTCTTGTCACGTCTGCCTCCAGCAGCTGCTGACTTGTATGTAAATCAGGAGCTGTCAGCTGCATTGTGACTTAAGGGGGGGAGGAGTGCCGCTCCTCCTTGTATACAGGGCTCACTCTGAGCTGTGGATCTTCATAAAACTAGTCTTCTAATACTGAAAGTATATTATAAAACAAACACATCATCAGCACATAGGATTATATGAATATAAAGCATTGATAAATAAAGTTTATAAGAAAGACATGAGACATAAAGAACTTTATTATCTCCCAACCTGAGTGCCAAATGATTAGTTCATCCTAAATGCGGAAATGATGTATATATAATCTCCATCATTAATCTTTGAGAAATTTAACACTGGTGCTCCAGATTATGCCCTCTGGGTCTAGTCATGGACAGGCGTTGGGTGCTTTATCAAAGGTGAACAAAATCCAGGTTGAAGGACAAGGTTGAAAATGAACTTCCCTGAGACGGTTTCTGACAGTTTTTGCAGAAATTATTTGATAATTCAAACTAATTGTATCAGCAGCTCTTCGGCCAAAGTCCAACCTATATCTATAGTACATTTAATACAGCAACTGCTGCCCAAATGGCTCCACAAAGTTAAACACAGTCAAATTGAACATATAAAAAAAAAACAGTTTCAGTTCCAACTGAATCGGGTTGATTTAGGAATAATGAATTTTATTGAGTGAACTAAACGGATTTGGGCTGATTTAGCAATAATGAGGTAAACAATAATTCAGATAAGCTTCGGGCAGGCTTTGATGGTAAAATAAATGGGTTTGTTTCATCGGTGTTTGCGATGCACCTGATATCGGAAGTCTTTTTGTCCTTTGGAGTCAGTCTCTTGGAGAAACTTAGCCAGCAAAGGAAATGTCTATCCTATCAGAGTGCGGCCATGGGTGTGCTTGGAAGAGGCTCTGCTATGACTGAAGGGGACCTTATACAACCTCAGGTACTCTTCCCAGTCCCTTCCCTGAAGGAGTGGGGTTTTCTTCTTTTCCTGTGGAACTAAAATGAGGATTAGCGCCACCCAATGGAAGGTGTTTGACCCAACAACCTGATATTAAGGAATTATATTAATAGCCAAATATTTATGTTCAATTCATTTTTATTTATATAGCGCCAATTCACAACAAATGTCATCTCAAGGCACTTTATAACAGGAGTTATTTCAATACAATTTTACAAACATTCCAATAGGTTAAAAGTTTTCTATGTAAGGGATCATAGCAATTCCTCAGCAATACCTTATACAAGCAAGGATGTTGTGACAGACGAGAGGAAAAACTCCCCTTTAACGGGAAGAAACCTCCAGCAGAACCTGGCTCAGTACAAGCGGTCATCTGCCACAGCCATCTGGGGGTCTGAGAGGACAGAGAGGAGACACCATGTAAGATGCTTGGTCACTTAGAGCATCAAGTGAACCGATGCTCCCCATCCAAAAGGGGGCATTGGTCTCAATTATCGTTTAGTATCTACCTGGTTAAGGCTGAGATAATGAACACAAAGTGAAGGGTGAGCTCTAAATCTTCATTGAACAGCAATTACTACACGTGTGTGGAATAAATTACATATCAAAATACAATAATTTACTTAAAAAAGAAGAATAACAAGGCAAACATTTTAATCAACCAAGCTTGTAACACAAACTACTAATTAGAAGAAATTAATAACTACCAAAATAACAAACACAATGAATGGATAAATATGCAATAAAATAAAACCAAAAAATTCTGATTTCACTGTTCTATAGAAATCTGGATGTTATATGTTATATCCATCTTATATTGCAATGCTGGAATGAAAGCTAAATTAGTTGACTAATTGTGATTAGGTTAACTAATTAGCACCACTGATTTATATCTAAACCAATAAACAATGTAAGGAAAAATAAAATATTATTTGGATTAAGAAATCTTTATCCTTTGGAAAATTACTTCTATGTATAGATTGATCACAACAGTAAACAATCTAATTCCAGTTTTTGATGTATGAGGGTTTGGCTAATAAGGCTAATAAGATTAGTTTTTTGTGTTTAAACAATCTCCTTTCAGCCAATCTCTATCTTGAATACCCTCAAAATCAATCTATGTTTATGAAATGCAGGCCTAAACCACAGGTGGGCTAATCTTAGCATGTAGCTCACAGGTAACCACGCTGCGTCACTCAAATTTACTTTGATTAATTTACTAAACATTAAACAGAGATTGATGTTGGATTGAGTATCTCATGCTGTAGGACTTAAAACTACTCACAGCCGGAAAACTTTTGAAAACACTAATTAAAACTTCAGGCCAAACAACCTGGTTTTACCCAAACAAATAGACAAAATCTTATACACAGTAACAAAATCACAGTGAAAAACACAACCCTTAAATCTAATTTATCCTTTACTAATCCTGCCTCTACCTAGACAGACCTTATTGAATGATTAACGTTTTCCAGGTGTCTCCGTGGTGATGACGGGGGAAGGATCCACATGTTAGCCAGCAGCCAAAAAAGGTTGCTAAGCTAGTTAGCGGACTCACAGTTCTTCAGTTGCTAGTAGTGCAGGGAGTTTTTGACTGGGAAGTCAGCTTCGTCCTTTCAAGCTCGACTACGTAGCGGGCTCATTCTCTAATTTAGGGTACATTTCATGTCAGCAAAAAAGCACAAGAGCACTGTCCTTTCTCAGTGGAACATCAAGTGTCCCAATATAGGATATTAATTCAGTGTTGCATATCTGTTATCTGCAGAGGTTAAACATTAACTGTTTTTACACTTTTTAATTAAAATAAAAAAGTTTTACTTCAGAGTTTTTCAACTATGTTACGGACAAACATGGTGTAATAAAACCATTCAATTCAGTCTTGCACTTGAAATTAAATACAATTTAGAGGGCTCTTGAGTCTATTTCTCAAACAATTGTTATTCAAAATGACTTTGATAATCCACCTGTTTTAAAGATTAACATGTAATGCATTTATAACATTACATTAACATGTAATGCATTTATAACTGTTCTTATGGACAAGGATGTTTTTCATCATAAATCTCCATTAAAGTTATTTTTTATCATTAAAATAGATGTTATAATAAACTCCAACCTATGCAAATAATTAGAATGCTTAAAAATGTCAACATGAAACATCACTATGAGCTATTTTAACTTTAAACATCTAAGTGTAACCTAGGTGACAATGAAAAATCACACGGTTGACACTAGTAACCTAGTTGACTGGACATCTTGTTAAGCATGGACATTTTATTTATGAGAAAGAATTTAATTAGCAAAGTTTCTTTTGATAAAAAAATATTTTATTTTAAATGTATTTATAAATGCTACAGAAATGCACACAGTTCCACGGAGAAAACATTGAAATGCACACTAACAAAACTTTAAATTCATAAAGACCTATGTCGTAAAACCATCTTTTATGCATTCAAAAATTTGAAATGATCAAACACTACACACATAAACTCATAGGAAATTGAGTGGTCAGGAAATAGCTTTCTCATGTCCCCACAAACCCTACAATCAATATTCAATAAAATAAGGTAATTCTTATGAAATGAACTTAGTGAACTGAACTTCTCAATTATGCATTAAGAATGCAGTGGCAAAAATACAAAAAGCTACATATAATTTCATGGACAACCTCCAAGTCAACACTAACTAGTCAAAATTTGACAGAATAGGGAGTGCTCATAGTAATAATATAGTATATTTAATATATAATATAGTAATATTAGAATAATAGTAGTAATTATATTATCCCAAGCAAATACATTTGAAGTTTTCTTTATGCATTCAGAATGCACTGATAAAATAAAATGAATACTTTGCATTCCTATATATATATATATATATATATATTATATATATATATATATATATATATATATATATATATATATATATATATACTGTACATACACATGTTCAGTCCATATAAATAGCATTTAAACAATTAATGATCACGATATGCCATATGAGCACTGATGTAACTTAGTTGAAACATAATTAAGCAAGGGTGTAACTTAGTTGAAAGATAGTTGACATAATGTAGTTGGCCATAACGTAGTTGACAATTGGCATATTTCTTCCCCATAAATGAAATGGTACCTAGGCTAGCTAACCACATAATTTTTTGAGCAGGTTAATGTAAGATTTCAACACAAATTTTAATTACAGTAAATACAACTTTTTAACCATGACAAAGTACATAACATAGTTATTAACTTATTATTAGACATTAGACCATTGTAATTTTTAATAAGTTTATTAAAAAAAATATTTCAATATTAGGCAATTATTATTAAATATTAGTTTCCCAACCCTGGTCCTCAAGGCACACTGCCTTAAATTAGAGAATCACCCAGCGATCAGCTCCAATACTCACTGAAACCTTTTGGAGTGGTATTTGTTTCATCATTGTTTGTGGTTCACCTGATATCAGAAGTCTGTGTCCCTTGGAGTTAGTGTCTCCCAAAACTCATGTGGTTTTCCTTTTGCTAGCGAAGGGAAATGTCTCTCCCATCAGGCCATTGCTTGAGTTGAAGAGACTCTATTGTGGCCGGAAGAGCGATTATATAACCTCTGGTCCTCTCCATCTCTCCCTTTCCTGTTTGAGATTTGTTCTTCTCCTGTGGAGCTAGAATGTCGATTAGTGCCATCCAATGGCTGATGACCCAACAAGCTAAAGAAAATCCATCAGTCTTCTGGACTAAGCCATGGGTCTTCTTGAATGTTACATCCACCCTACAATGTAAAACAGCTTTCCTGACTATGAGAGAAGGAAATTTTAACTTTTTAGGCCACATTTCTCAGGTCCAAGTTAAACTTTAAAGACTGAGCGAGAGAAATGTTGTTAATTTTCATTGCATCTTTACTTCTTTCCCTCTACATATGTCTGGAAGTTTTGCTGCATCATCTCTACTGATTGTAGAAATAATTTAATTGCCGCTGCTAATTTATGTGGACTTTATGAGGATGCAATTGCAAATGTTCAATTAAACCCCTGGCATCATTACCTGAACATCAAAAGGAAGCTTTTTCTTCATCCTCTTTCTGTGAGTGTTCTCAGAAGTAAACACCATAGCTAGCTTATATGCTGCTTTGGTGTTTGCCATCTCAACCTCCTCCACAATAAACAGAACACCTTTTAGTCCCAAGACTTTTTACACTTTTTTCCTTTCTGAACCTATCATTAGCAATATAAGGCTCTCTGTGGTCACAGCAGATACATGGAATCGGTCAGAGATGTATGTTATTAAATCTCTTCTTGGATTCTGAATCATTTGACACCAGGGAGAAGTAACAAAAAATTGAAACATAGCGTTGATTGATGATTTAAAGAGAAGGTGAAGCTAAATGTAGCTCAAAGATATTACAATATCTGAAAGAGAATCATTTTGAAACTAAATAATCCATTAGAAGATGTTATTTATGAATATGTAGTTCTATAAACTTTGTACTATCAAAACAAAGTGGGGTTGAAACCTCAAGATACTTTGAAAAAGGTTTCCCCTTCCTTATTTTACTTGCTTTCATGTACTTTTTTAATTTTAAATAGCTGTAGGGAATTCATTCAAGACTTATATTCATTAAAGCTAATCCATATACTATAATGTTTTTGTTTTTTTACAAAATACCCAGCAAAACACTGAAACATCACGTGTACTGAAATAGTTCTATTAATCATTTAGATGAACTGCTCTATATAGAAATTTATTCTTGCACTCCTCATCCACATTTTAACATAAAAAAGGGCCATGAACAAGTGAACATTTTTTTATGTTCCATTACCTTAATAATGATCACTGTTGTGTGTCTATGCAGTTTTATCTTTTTGTAGCAGAACAGGGATCTCTAAAGTCTCATCATGACTCAGACTAAAAATTGTTCAAAAGCTGCTTCCCATATCTGGGTAGTGGGAAGCATGAAGCCAGCCCTTTTTGAACAGTATATTGATCATCTTCCTCTCAAAGTGTTGACACACTGTATAACTCCACAGAACCAGCTCACCTGCAATGTACCAAACCAAATCATTGGAGAATCAGAATGCTTGCTGCCCCACAGCAACAAAACAATATGATAAGAAATACACAACAGTTTCAGAGGGAAGAATAGAAGACGGTCCAATTTTCTGGGGGAGGAGTGTGAGTGTGTAGACACAGTTATTAATAAAAAACAAAATACAGTGATTACATTTTCCATTATGCAGTCCCCAAAAAACTCATACTTACCAACCTTTTAGATTTTTTTCTTTGGGCTGTTCGTTAGATGAAAGCAGGCCAGGAATCACGCAGCTTCTACATTCTCACTTGCAAATCCAGGGATGACAGGGTTCCTCTGCTGGCTTCAATTATGAATGACAGTCTTTTATCTGCTGCCTGCTAATTAGGTGAGATGATGCTGTTTGCTCACACCAAGTTCTCTTCCCATTTTTCTGGTTTCTTAGAAACCTAAATTCAGCCCTTTTTTTTAGTGGAGCAGATAAGTTAGCGTGAAAATGGGTTAGAAAGATTTATCCTCAAGTTCAAAGTGTTAATTTTAATGGACAGTAGAGGAAAGCACAAAGAGGAAAATAATAAGCGTATGGAATGGAAAATAGAATAAAATATAAACTGCAAGGCTCCTATGAAATGACGGTATCTGTTTAAATGTACAAAGAAAAGTATATTGATCAGTACAGCTCTTACATTTACTTCCGTTACAGAGAATGATTCAGAAAGTGTATCTGATATCTTAGCAAGTTGTTTTAAATCATAAAGGAGCAAGCAGTAAAAAACAAAACAAATGTGTCAAAGGGAGCTACTCAGAAGATTCAGTCACAGTCGAGATAGGAAAGAATCTGGGGTCAATCCAACTGTATCCAATTAGCCATGTTTGGCATGAAGCCATGACAAACCAAATTATGCAGTGGCATATTCTGAACTGGTGGGGTCTTTTCTTCAAGAGGGATGCAGGGAAAACAAAGCTGGACAAATAGTAGAACAAGTAGTGTATTCATTAAGAGAGAATATTTATCCATTATGCTCTATTTTGCTACCCAGCTTCAAAACGCCATGCTATTCCCACCCCCTTGTGTTCTCTTCATTTTGCATAAGAGACATACAGTTTATTTGGGACATGTCTGGGCATTAAGCTTTTTTTTCCCACTTAGCAGAATATACAGTAAGCAGTACTGACAGTGCTTTTGATAGCACTCGATTAAAAGCTTTTCTAAAATCTTGCTGAGATGACAGTGAGATTCTTTTCATATGAGTGCTATATATGGAGAGAAATTAGACTTGTGTGTTCATAACACCTGATTTTTAACTTGTGTCAGCATGTTTGTATGTAACTTTGTTTACTTGTATATGTAAAATCTGATTTGCAAACCGTAAAGTATATTTTGTGTGTAACTTGGGGTACTTGCAAGTATTTTGTAAAATTTACACACAAATATTAAAAAAAGATATGAATACAAAATCCATTTACACACGCACAATTTCATATTGCACTAACTTTAAACTAACTACGAATTCAAAATGGCTCCAACGCATGCAAATCATTAAATACGTATGCACCAATCACCTGATACACACAGACAAAACCACACAGATCATAATTACAACTGTACAAATGGCTGTGAGACTCATTTCACATCTGGGGATTAGTGCGTAAGTGATGTGTTTAAATGCTGGTAAAATGCTGGGGCATCTCACTATTCTTTGCTTTCCCTCTAAACCTGCTGCTGAAGTGAAAACTAAATATATCAGGACCTTTTTGTTCTAAAACATAGATTGACACTTTTAAAAATTATAAAGTTGTTTAAATACATACATATGGTCAGAACGTTGTGCCATAAACATTTTTGTTATATTTAAGAAGTTTGATTGGTATTTTTATCATTCCAATGTAATAAAAAATGCTCATCTTGAATAAATGTTATTAAAAACAGAATCTGGATTAGCTTAATTTGCAATCCAATCTGTTTGTATATAGTCAAGAAATTGAAACAGAGTCTATCTTGAATATCAAACAATTTGCTTTGAAACCATGTACAAATGGGTGGTTTATAGGATTTCCCATGCAGCTCTGAAAGCACCACAGGTGTGGATGTCGGTAGCCTCAGCTCAGAGACAGCAGCCGAAGAACTGACAGTGTTTGTGTTCACAAGACGGTAAGTTTGATGTTGTTATTCACTCTTTGATGTTTGTGTTTAGTCCTGAATGGATATGGATGACATAGACGTTTTTCCTGCTTCTTTTTAATACTGTAATGCATGGTGGCATATCGTTTCGAGGGAAAGCAATAAGAATGGTCAGATGACCCAGCATTCTACCAGCATTTAAATGCATCACTTATGCACAAATCTCCAGACGCGTAATGAATCTCACAACCCTTTGTGCAGTTGTAACTCTGATCTGTGTGTAAATGTAGTTTTGTCTGTGTGTATCAGGTGATTGGTGCATATGTACTTTGCATGCGTAGGATTCAATTTGAATTGGTAGTTCGTTTAAAGTTAGTTTTATTTGAAATTGTGCGCGTGTAAATGTTTAAAAATCAGGTTTTACACATACACGTACACAAAGTTAAACGCAAACAGGCTGACACAAGTTACAAATCAGGTATAACGCACACACAAATCTTGTGAGTCTAATTTGTCTCCATAGCTATAAGACATCGAGTTTTATTCATTCCTTTGAAAGAGTAATCTGTCGTTCTATCTGTCCATCTAGTTATTGTACCACTGGGTCATGGACATGCCACAAAAGATAGCTGCGATCTAGCTTCAAAATCCCCAATTTTTGTGTTTTGATGTTGAAAGTGCAGAATCGTAGGCTTACCAGTCCTTTGCTTCATGCCATTATATTTTTATTGGACTCTAGCTTTTGGACCTTTTCGTTATTATAGTCTGAATGGGCTCATTTATTATTACTCTATGTATTTGAACATATTACTGGCCCCTTAAAAACGTCCCTTTTTGAATCAGAAGGCAGTTTTTGAGGATTTTGCATTTTTTTGCAAAAAACTGAGAAACAATTTTCAAGAGATCACTAATCTCCCAGAGACTAAAATCTCTTTAATTTTAATAACAGCACACAAGTAAAAATAGGAGGTAAATAATATTAATTGCTTTCTGTAGCACAATTTTCTTGTTTAATATTGATACAGGGGCTTTTACCCCACTGCTCTGGAGAAAATGCCTCTGTACCATAGACAGAAAGCTCTACAGCCTTAGCATGGGGTCCTGGATGATAGCCTTGATACATGAAGTGCAAGCTGATGGGCTAATAGCATTCAGGCCTCTGAACAAGTGCCTTCTAGGCCCATTCCTGCGCAGCTGTGCCTGCCTCTGAACCCTCACCAGCTGGGCTGAACAGACATTCCAGCAAAGGTTAATCAAGGGACAGCAGCAAAGACTGGGTTTTAGATTCAAGAAAAGAACAGAAAAGAAAGACATCTCTCATCAGTTTTTCTAAAAATTTAAAAATAAATAAATGGCTTAAGTTGATCTGTGATCTGTTTTTGGCTAATATACCAAGGTTACATTTATAAGGTCTTTCCTAGAAGGACTGTCATTGGTTAGCAATTTTGAATCTCAGATTTAAGGTAATCAAAATTAGATCAAACAAAAGCTACAACATATTTACTTGGTTAAGTAATATTTTACAAACCCAAATTAGAAGAAGTTTGGACAGTAGGCCTATGGAAAATGTAAAAAAAAAAAAGAAAAGAAAATAGCGATTTCTAAATTTCCTTTGACTTTTATTCCATTACAGACAATACAAACACAGAATGTTTCATTTTTCTGTCAGGTCAACTTCCTTTCATTTGTAAATATACATCATTTCCTGTCATTCAGACCTGCAACAGATTCTAAAAAAGGTTGGGACAGAAGCAATGTGGGGCTAGTAATCAGCTATACTGGTTAGATAAGGAGGTGATTTGAAACAGGTGTTGTCAACAGATGAATGTAATTATGATTTGGTACAAAAGCAGCATCCAGGAAAGGTCTAGTCCTTTAAAAGCAAAGATGGGTCTAGGATCGCCAGTTTTTTTTAAAAAATAGGTAAGAAAGTTATTGAAACGTTTAAAAACAATATTCCTCATAAAAAGAGATTTGGATATTTCAACCTTCAACGGTGCTTAACCTAATTAAAAGATTACAGGATTCTGGATGAATTTCAGTGTGTAAAGGACAAGGACGCAAGCCTAAGCTGAACAACCATGATGTCTGATACCTCAGGTGTCTCTGCATCAATAATTATAATTCATCTATTAGCAAAATTACCACATGAGTTTGGGATTTCCTTGGTAAAACTGTGTCAAGTACCACAGTACAAAGTAGGCCTGCACGATTCTGTCCAAAAAAATAATCACGATTATTTGGATCAATATTGTAATCACGATTATTAATCACGATCATTCATCCAGTCCTGTAAAATATCTATTTTTATTGCACCAATTATAAACTTTTAGAATTTTTTGGTGAAAAATAAAACTTTAGATTAGATGATTAATAATGCAAAAAATACAACAACAAAAAAACTCCAATGTATATATATATATATATATATTTAAAAGTAAAAGCTAAATATGTTATTGCAGAGTGCAATCTCAAGTGCAATTTATGGGAAACAATTACAGCTTATACAGAAAAGCCCTTTGACATTCCCTGCATCCAAATCCTTAGTATTTACTATATGCTACGTAGCAACTATTACTCGCCGGTTAATGTATTAAATGCTACATAGCAAACGATGGCGTAATAGGCATGATATCAGACGTACTGCTCCACCATTTTGCATGTCCTTTGACCCGTATGACTTCTGTTGACCCAGATGTTTACGTTACATTCACCTGTGGTCCCGCCTCCTCTAGCCGTTATTTTGTCTGGTTAAATGTTTAATCAGTCAAAAAACAATTACAGTAATCAGTAACATCGCTTCACGTACATTTATCTGCCGAAACTGCGGCGGTGTCAATGGTTAACAGTTCGTCTGTAGCCATTTTTAGCTAGGTCCTTCTTCTTCTATGATTTCGGGGCGTCCGTTGCATTGTGGGATAGCGTAGCATCCACCGGCTGCTTACTGTGGCGGTAATACACTTTCGGGAACTTTCTGCTTACTAGTCAGATCCATAATGGAGATTTGGATCTACTACATCGCTCAAATACTCCTTTTCACCTGTGCAGCCATTATGAGTGCTGAGTGTCGTGTGGGTGGTGTTTATTTGGTCAGCTTAATGAAGCGTTAGCCGTGAGTTTGCCCCCTGGTGGTTGGCAGACTATTGGTTGAGGCAGTGTATGATGAAGAGGCACGCAGTGAAGCTCGCATTTTGAATGTAAATATCGTTCACGATCAGGTTCATTTAATTCTGGCCACCAAAATCGTGATCACGATCAAAATCCAATTAATTGTGCAGCCCTAGTACAAAGTTACATCCACAAATGCCAGTTAAAACTGTACTGTGCAAAAACGAAGCCTTTTGTTAACTGTGTCCAGAAGTACTGTTGAATTCTCTGAACTAGGACACATCTGAGATGGACCATCACACACTGGAAATGTACTCTGTGGACAGATGAATCAGTATTTTAGGTACTCTTTCGGAGAAATGGACATGTGTTCCCAAACCAAAAAAAAAAAACCCAGGATCATTCAGACTGTTACCAGCAAAAAGGGCAGAAAGTCAGGGTATGGGGTTGAGTCAGTTCCTTCCCAAAGGAACTTCTTTGATGGCAACATTGATACTTAAAACTACATGGAGGTTTTACAGCACAATATGCTGCCTTCAAGATGACATATTTTCCAGGCCCATGCATATGTCAACAAGACAATGCAAAACCACATTCTGCACAAATTACAAAGTCCTGGCAGTGGAGGAAGAGGGTTTGAGTACTAGACTGGCCTGTCTGCAGTACCAACCTGTCTCAAATAGAGAGTGTGTGGTACATTTTGAAGCGTAAATTATGACATCCAAGACCCCGCACTGTTGCCCATCTAAAGACTTGTTTGCAGGAAGAATGTGAAAAAAATACATCTGAAATACATCTGAAACATCTCATTATTTAGTGTCTTCAGTCTTCAGTCTTGTGACATGGAATGTCAATGTTACAAAGTGATAAATGCTTTACTGTTCCAATTTTTTTTAAATATGTTGCAAGAACCAAAATTGGAATATGTGTATATTTGAGAAAAACAAACAAACAAACAAACAAACAAAAACATGGTTTAATAATGTTGTACTGTTTGTATTGTTATAAATGTAACACAGGTCAAAGACAATAAACTGTTTTCATTTTGATTTTGATTGAACATTTCATTCCAACTTTTTCTGATTTGGGGTTGTATGATTATTAGACATTAATTTCTTATTTTGAGATACTTAAAATTTACATCTCATAATACTTTATGATACCTGCATGTATGGTTAAGTAATTTTCCCAGCTTTTGGGAACATATTCATGTTAGACCTCCGATGTGATACATGGAACGAATTAAGTTGGACAGTATGCCTTACAAAAGCAACAGTTTAATGTAAAAAATATTTTCCGACCTATAGAAAGAAAAAAACTTTTTTTCGTGTATCTTGGAGGATAAAAGCAAACATTTTGGAAGGGAGAGGTATGATTTAGGTTCCTACTAGCCATTAGTCTCTCTCCTATACTTAACAGTGGACCTATTTTTCCTTCTTAATTTATTCCCGATGTAATCCTCCTATTACTCCATCAGCAGATTAACAGAGGCTCTTTAATATTAAAAATATATTTATGATATTTATTTTCTGTGCCATGGACCCCGTTTACTTGCTCCCAAACAAAAGAGGATTTGAATCTAATGAATAGTATTATTCCTGAAAACAATTTAGTTGTTGTAATTATACATTTAATGACAAACTTCTGAAGTTTATGCAGTGAAAGCGAATGAAGGGAAAAGTACAGAGAATGTGAATTCAGTTGTAACCCCCTTAAAGCTGCTCCTGACAGCACAGCCTCTCCCCGTAACAAGACCGATGCTTGTTATGCTAATTTCTGTGTATACATCTGAGTGTGAAACCAAAGGGCTGAGTAAAAGCTTGTCTGTCTAAAAATAATCTAAATTGTCACGCATACACTACCGTTCAAAAGTTTGGGGTCACATTGAAATGTCCTTATTTTTGAAGGAAAAGCACTGTACTTTTCAATGAAGATAACTTTAAATTAGTCTTAACTTTAAAGAAACACACGCTATACATTGCTAATGTGGTAAATGACTATTCTAGCTGCAAATGTCTGGTTTTTGGTGCAATATCTACATAGGTGTATAGAGGCCCATTTCCAGCAACTATCACTCCAGTGTTCTAATGGTACAATGTGTTTGCTCATTGGCTCAGAAGGCTAATTGATGATTAGAAAACCCTTGTGCAATCATGTTCACACATCTGAAAACAGTTTAGCTCGGTACAGAAGCTACAAAACTGACCTTCCTTTGAGCAGATTGAGTTTCTGGAGCATCACATTTGTGGGGTCAATTAAACGCTCAAAATGGCCAGAAAAAGAGAACTTTCATCTGAAACTCGACAGTCTATTCTTGTTCTTAGAAATGAAGGCTATTCCATGCGAGAAATTGCTAAGAAATTGAAGATTTCCTACAACGGTGTGTACTACTCCCTTCAGAGGACAGCACAAACAGGCTCTAACCAGAGTAGAAAAAGAAGTGGGAGGCCGCGTTGCACAACGGTGCAAGAAGATAAGTACATTAGAGTCTCTAGTTTGAGAAACAGACGCCTCACAGGTCCCCAACTGGCATCTTCATTAAATAGTACCCGCAAAACACCAGTGTCAACATCTACACAGAAGAGGCGGCTGTGGGATTCTGGGCTTCAGGGCAGAGTGGCAAAGAAAAAGCCATATCTGAAACTGGCCAATAAAAGAAAAAGATTAAGATGGGCAAAAGAACACAGACATTGGACAGAGGAAGATTGGAAAAAAGTGCTGTGGACGGATGAATCCAAGTTTGAGGTGTTTGGATCACAAAGAAGAACGTTTGTGAGACGCAGAACAACTGAAAAGATGCTGGAAGAATGCCTGACGCCATCTGTTAAGCATGGTGGAGGTAATGTGATGGTCTGGGGTTGCTTTGGTGCTGGTAAGGTGGGAGATTTGTACAGGGTAAAAGGGATTCTGAATAAGGAAGGCTATCACTCCATTTTGCAACGCCATGCCATACCCAGTGGACAGCGCTTGATTGGAGCCAATTTCATCCTACAACAGGACAATGACCCAAAACACACCTCGAAATTGTGCAAGAACTATTTAGAGAAGAAGCAGGCAGCTGGTATTCTATCGGTAATGGAGTGGCCAGCGCAGTCACCAGATTTGAACCCCGTTGAGCTGTTGTGGGAGCAGCTTGACCGTATGGTACGCAAGAAGTGCCCATCCAACCAATCCAAATTGTGGGAGCTGCTTCTAGAAGCGTGGGGTGCAATTTCTCCAGATTACCTCAACAAATTAACAGCTAGAATGCCAAAGGTCTGCAATGCTGTAATTGCTGCAAATGGAGGATTTTTTGATGAAAGCAAAGTTTGATGTAAAAACAATCTTATTTAAAATAAAAATCATTATTTCTAACCTTGTCAATGTCTTGACTCTATTTTTTTTATTCATTTCACAACGTATGGTGGTGAATAAGTGTGACTTTTCATGGAAAACACAAAATTGTTTGGGTGACCCCAAACTTTTGAACGGTAGTGTATATATATATATATATATATATATATGTATATATATATATATATATATATATATATATATATATACGATTATTGACAGATCTTGGCAGCAGACCATTGTATGGCTTTAGATCTCTGAGGAGAGTACAAATCTAAGTTTAATCTAAGATGCTGGGGAAAGAGAGAAGAAGTCAAAGAGGATGGACATAGTTTTTTTGCATCCAAGATGAGGATTGCTGAGCTTTAAAACCAAAAGGAGATTGAAACAGTGTCCTCATCAGCCCTGAGTCAAAGGTCATGCTTAAAACACTAATCCCACAGGATAAACCAGCAGAGACATCCACCAAACCATGCTGCAAAGATTGGACCCCTTCTGTCTGATCACATGCTCACAAAACTGCTCTCATGTGTAGGAAAAGAGCAGCTGCAGCTGTGGTGGACCTCTGCATTGACACTTTTTTTCACTACTGACGTGTGACCTAATCTTTAACTAGGAATGTGAAAGAAATAGCAGATAAAGAGAAATGTTATAATGCATTCTTCAACGTGACTTTTATTAAATAGTATATAATTGTGAAATTCTGTCAAACGGTTATAAGCAGTTCATTTCTTACATTTCTGGCATTAAGTTACTGGCGTATTGAGCCGATTAAACCCAAAGTCACTGGTGCACCCTTCAGAATAAGATATCCAATTTATGTAAAAAAGGAAAAGAAAAGAGCTAGATAAAGACATCAGATAACTCTCCTTACATTTAAATTCAGTATGGATCCACAATGGTTGTTCCAGTTTTTCTGACAATTCAAACAAGGAAACCATCTAATGAGGTAAGATATTTACTTTACTGCAGATAAAATAACTACTGCACGGAGGATATTATCAGTCTATGATCTTTTATCAGAACCTTGATTGAAAGATCCTGAAAAAATCTGTGCTTTGTCAATTTTGCACACTTGGAGAGCAAAAATTCCTATTGCCTAAATGGGAGCACTGTATGTAATAGAACAGGTGTATTTTGTAGATTTAAAATGACACGCTATTAAAGCAACAGCTACCACAAGCCCAGAAAGTGGGCATCCCTGCTAGATTAATGATTGTTTTTTCTGTCACAGAGATAAATCATAGAAATGCCAGAGAAGCTTTAAAATGATCAGAGACTTGAACGTTTGATTAGCCAAGGAGTGGAAACTGATCTAGTACGCTTCTAACAATTAAAGTAAAAGTGAAGCCTCTTCAACCTTTGTAAGCCGCCATTAATGCTGGACTCTTCTGTAATTAATGGCTCAATAATGAAACAAGTGCTGTGTTTAATTGGTGAGGAATCCATTAGGGTGTCTCCCACCCACTAAAAATGTGGTCAATCTGGGATTAAGTTACTGAATATTGAGCCGACACTCACCATTAAACCTAAAGTCACTGGCGCACCCTTTGGAATAAGATATCTAATGTATCTAAAAAAGGGGAAAAAAGGAGCTAAACTCATCTTCTTTTGTCTAATGTTTATTCCAGATTTAATAGGAATTGATTTTTAAAGCAAAGAAAAATATTGCTAAATGTCAGAGCAGTGTAATTATATTCATATTTTGTCACCAAACTTACTACTTTTGGACTCTTTATTTAGTATTTAGTTTCTGTTTTATCAAGCTTCTAAATGTGTTCACCAGAGACATAAGCATAAAAATAACTTTTATCATGCAAATGCTAGCTACTAGCAAATCATAGTGGATACATTGCAGGATATATTTAAACCCCTCGCATCAGAGACATTGGCATGAGTCACTTACTGCCAAATGTTGTGCTGCCTGGCTTGGGAAGAGGGAAAATGTATGTTTGACCTACAGTCTACAAATTAAGCACATTAACTGAATATCAGGTGAGGTAGAATATTGGTTGTCTTACTGAAGATGAACTCTCCACTTCTAGCATCCTTTGTTTGCTTGTTAAGCAATTTAATTTACAGAAATATCATATTTTTTCTTTCTTTATATATATATATATATATATATATATATATATATATATATATATATATATATATATATATATATATAATTTAAAAGAAGTCTATTAAAACTGTTTCAGGATAAGGAATGATGTTTATCAAAATTAACACTAATTTTATCACAGTGTTTCCAAGTATAAAAAAACACAAAACAAGCATGTAAAACAAAATTCCTAAAGTCTAGGTTCTACAAATATATAACCCTTATAGTTATTCAAGCTGCTTAATAGGGGTGTGCAAAGCAGCCGGTATTTCTATCTCTATCTATTTGTTGAGGGGGCGGGGGGAATATTTAACTTCAAGTAAAATACAAAACAGACATAAAAATCAACTTTTTTTGCATTACACTTCTTATTTACATTATATTTAATTTTTAAATCCAGCAATGAACATGTAACAAGGAACGTCATTGAAAAGAAAATAACATACCAACTTTTATTTGAAAATTATTTTAAGACTAGTTCTATTTAGTAATAAATAATTATTAGTAAAGACATATTGGGAATATGGCATAATTCTTGGGACTCAACGAAGAGACTGAAGTTGAAGAAGACTCATGAATGTTTCGCCTACTGTAGTCTACTTAAAGGACTCCTTATTACGGTGCCTATATCCAGCTGTCAACGGGCGAGAGGTGGGGTACACCCAGGACAGGTCGCCATTCCATCACAGTCCTAGGCATTCAGATAAGCTTTTAAAAGCTGGAGTTGCCATAGTCTTTACATCAATACCTCCATATACAGGGTGCCCCTCTCTAGCCCAGTATTCTCTATGAGTAAGACAGGCCTCACCAAGACAATACATTATTTCAAAATAATACTTTATGGTATCAATTGTGTTTATATTTTAAGACTCATTAAAGGTCCAAGTTTAGCATAAGAGCTTGTTACAGCTTCACATAAGAGCAAAACAAGGCCTCAAGGTACTCAAAGCACAGAAAACTGAATATAACAATTAATATACGCATGCCCTTGGTCACCACCCACTGCATGATTTGACATTGGTACAGTATTGTTAGCTTCAAAATTAAAAATTAAATAGATTAAAAAGATTATAAAGATAACTTTTTTTTCTTTTATCATCTATAAATAAAACCGGGAAAAGCTGAGAGTTACATAGGGGAATATTAAAAAAAAAAAAAATAACTGTAGTATGAAGCTGATTGAAGTAATAAATCATTTCAGTATGTGAATGAACTGAATGTAAAACCTTTGATTGGTTTTAGTAAATATTTTACCTCCATAAAGAGTTGGCAAACAAACAGACAAAAAGTATACTAAATTAAAAGGAAGTGTGCACTGGTTGGGGTAAAATGCCATGGAGATCCTCTTGAGTCAAAGCTGTCTGGCCTCTGGCAGTCTCACGGCCTTGAAGGTCAGCTTCTCAAAGGAAACTGATACCCTTGACTTCAGCTCTTTTTCCTCATCATCCACTTTGGCAAATGGCAAGACTGGGCTAATCAATCAAGTGCCGTCAAAAGGCCAAACAGAATCCCTTATCCTCTGTATTGACTGCTTGGATTATAGCGGATAATTCCATAGGCTCTCTACGTGAGTTGGATATTACTCTAAGACTTCTTTCTTGATGAGAGCTGTGCTGGTTAGTAGCAGACTTTGTTCTTGTTCAACAGTTTTTAATAAGTTGTGCCTACAACAAATTTGTGTGAATTTGGAGGTGATATTGTGAAGGAAAAGAATCAATCACAAGCTTTTGCAAATGTTGTATATTTTACGATATATAGAAATTACATAGTCATTGACAGAGATGTAAAATGTCAGTTTAATCAGTTTTAATAAATACAAAATGTAGAGTTTCAGTCCAAGAAATTTACAAGTGAATAAAAAGGTTAGTGTAATTTTCTTTCATATGAGTAGTGTTTATTTTTTCTCAAATACAGAGCCATGAAGTGCTGTACATGGAATGTCTTTTTGGTTGAATGTGGATTATTATGTCACAAAACAACAACAACTTTTGAAGGCTTGTCATGTAACCGTATTCCCAAATGCAAAAAAACTTAACTTGTGGATCTTAAGAAAATGAATACAAATTATTTTTACTCCAATATTTATATCTAAAATTAAGTATAGTCACTTAATACCATCAATTTATTTTACCACTGACCAGTGAAAAACCTTGACAGTGTTGCCTATGTAGATTAGACTAAATGCAACTTTTTTGTCATTGGACCCCTTGCTTGGAAGAAAGATGGCATTCAACATCTCACCACAAAAACCTTTTACAGACAATGAAATGATGAGGAGAGTGCAGGGCTGTTTTGCAGCAAATGATACTGCAAAATAGTCTGCGATTCGGTGGCCAAATTTCCCGCGGTTATACGTAGATGCAACGTCAATCTACAATTCTTACAGGTTCTCGATTTAACAGGAAAAAGAAAGAGAAAGAAACCGGACTTCAGACGCTGTCAATTAAACACTATTCACTTCGTTTCTAGACATGTTGCTTGTTGTCGTACAGCTTGCAATGTGCACAATGTGCGGAGGCCTGAAAGTATACTATGTCACTGATTTATTTATTTTTTGTGCAGGCTCCTCCGGTGGCTGCAGTTACTCGCAGCGCCGGCCGCGGCAGTCGCGAGTTAAATTTTTTTCAATCCGGCCCCCTGCTCCTTTAAATTAGCATTTGTTATGAGGCGGTTCAGCAGCATCGCTCTTGTACCTCCCTATTCAGAACCACGGACATTGGCATGTCTCACCTCCTCACCCCACCAGCAAAGTTAGCACTGATGTTTAAAATCCAGCCTGACTGCTTCTCTAAAAAAAGTTCCCATTGCCATTCACTCAGGGGACATATATTTGTGCTGTGGTTCCCACTCGGTCATCTGGCTCCAGTAAACCTTTGTGGTTACAGGTTAACTCATTTTGTCCTGAGGGTTTTAAAACTCTGTCAACCTTTTTTGTGTTCACTTTTTGTATAATTATTTGAGTAATCCAGCGTAAATGTAGTGGGAATCTGGCTGTTTTAATAGCTTTTTAATCGTATTATTTTTGCCCAAGTTTAGTTCTCCAGATTAGGCAGGAGAGGTTACCTTTGTTTCTTTGAGCTGCCTATTTTAGGATCATGTTTCCATTTCAGATTAGTTGTAGAGCTTTTGCTTTTGGAGCATTTCCCTAATATCTTTGCAATTAAAGATATTAAGACCCACTCCAATCATCTTTTGAGCTATTTTAAAGCATTCTCAGGAGTCTTTAAATTAAGATGATGCTGTTTTTAGCCAAAGTCACAAAATCTGTTCCATTTTTTAGGACATAGCTTCGGCCGAGTGGCAGCAGATCATTAGCAATTTGCCTCTGCAATGTGGGAGTTGTAGGTCTTGCTAACAAATGTAAGCAATATTGTAGCCATACAGTTTTGAGCTACAATAGCCTGTGCGCGAGGGTGGAGCGGAGCAGGAGCTCGTAGCCCACCCAGAGGAGTTGCTATTTCACAAATCCAGTCAGTTTTAGACAGTGTTTTAGCATCTGCTGCTGAGTCACAACCATTTGAAAGCAGAAATATTTGAAATGCAATTTTGAGCTTACTTTTCTTAAAAAAAAAATACCAGAACATATTAACAACATGAAAAAGATGATTTTCGTAGGAACGGGTCTTCACGTTATTTAAATGATTTTATTCGTAAATGCCTGACTTTTGTATTCACTTTAACTCACTTGGGCCAAACTTGGAATTATTGTATTCTCCGTTTCTTTTGTTTATACATAGAGTAGAAAAGTTGCTTGTTTTTTTTCAGAATTGTTGTCTTGTAATTATTTTCATTTTAAAAGCCAGTGTGGTAACCTGTCCGCTATCCTTTATGATAAACAAGTAGCAAATAAATTAGTTATTTTATTTTACATCTACGCACATCATCTCTTATGTTACCCCTCACCTTCACAAATACAATGAAGGGTTGTAACAGCATCATTAAACTTCAGGACAGATATAACAACCAATAAGAATAATTACCATAATTATGGAAATAAAACTCAGCTTTATATGACATTGTTACCAAGTGAATTTGAACTCATCCAAACCCTAAGTGAATGCACTGAGCAAATCAGTAGATATATGCACCATACTTTTCTCCTACTGAATAGAAAAAAGCTGAAGTAATTATCTTTGGACCTAAAGAGGAACAATAAAGAGTGAGCAATAATGTAGTTTTATTATTGCCTCTAAATCACCCAGAACACAACTAATAAGCACTTCAGAGAACTTCCAAACTCACAGGGGAATATCGCTAACTTTTCATAACAAAATATGGTTAAACGAATACGTTTTGAGGCAGATAATGCCTTATTTAGATGTGGCAAATATGCTGCTCTGATTTTCTCCCATTATATGGATATAGGTTGATCAAGA
Organism: Apricaphanius iberus; assembly: GCA_028564705.1. Classification (NCBI taxonomy): domain Eukaryota; kingdom Metazoa; phylum Chordata; class Actinopteri; order Cyprinodontiformes; family Aphaniidae; genus Apricaphanius; species Apricaphanius iberus. Next base: position 8,618 of record JAPXFQ010002398.1, on the reverse strand, counting down.
CTGGATGAAAACTCCTGTATAATGGCTCCAAGTGGCTCCAACCTTGTCTGGGTGAGTAAACGAATGTAGTCTTTGCAAAAAAAAAAAAAGGTCCAGTTAAAAAAACTAACAAACAAAAACACAAACAAAAAATAATAACTTTCCCTTTAAGTTGTCAGAGTTCCTAAACCTTGGGTGTAACCTCGATTTTCATTAAAGGAGTCTTCCTCACTATCTACACCTCTTTTCATTTGAGTCTGCAACCTCAAAAATGACAGAATGAACCAGCCATGAGGACTCAGCAGACAGATATGAAGTCTTCTCCACTGGGGGCTTTGAATTCACTCCTCACTGTGGCTTTCAGGCCACAGGACTAGCTCCTCACAACACTTTCCAGGTGGCAGAGCCCACTTCTCGCCATGGCTTTCAGGCCACACATCCTGCTCCCCCCATGGCTTTCAGGCCGCAGGGCTCACTCCTCACCACAGCTTTCAGACTGCAGAGCCAGCTCGTTCTAATGGGTCACAGGGTTCCTCCTTGTCTCAGCTCCTTAAGATGTCAGTCAAAATGACACCACTTCTGTCAGCTTGGTCCTGCGGTCTTGAGGAGACATCAGAGGAGCTTCCGCTAGTTTTGCCAGCCTGTGCCACTGTAGTGGTGCCTATATGGCACTGTCACTGTCTCCAGGTCTCAACACTTCGGAAGGAATCACGGATCGATCCGCTTCAGCTCTGGGTCTCAGCTCCTTCCGAGGGGATCACAGCTAATGGGCCTCAGCTCTAAGTGTCTGCTGTGGCTGCAGCCTTCCTGGCTTTAACAGCTGTAGCTCTCAAGTCTCCAGAGCTTTTTCGGTTGACCACGGCTCAGGTGATAGGAATTTGTCCTGTAATCGTGGGTTACTGGTTTGAATCCCAGCTTTATCCTTTTTGATCGTTGTGTCCTTGAGAAAGACAAGTCCCCCCCTTGCCTGCTGGTTGTGGTCAATGTACAATTATGTCTGTGTTAACAAAGACAGGTAATATCACTCCAAAAGCCTATTTGATCATTTTTGTTTGGTCAACTATCTATAATCACAGTTTCTGTCACATAAAGCAAGTGGTTTCAGAAATCACAAAACAGTAATATGTCAGATGCTTTGGGGCTCCAGCAACTTATAATCCAAAGTGGGGTCTGCTGAATATAAATATGTCACTAGGTATTCTGCAATAGTTACTGCGATTCTCAGACATTTTGCAAATCTTCAAGATCAAACATTGGAACGCGCCTGTGCCAGCCCTGTCAAGATCTTTGAGCCCTGTTGTCTAAGCTCTTTGTGATCAATACAGTCATGATTTCTCCTTGAAATAGAAAACTCTGTTTTAGTAAACAGACATTTCACAAACTTACATCATAAGCCCGACTTTGCAGGGAGAGAAATGTCTAAACTTTTTTTTAAATATAAATCACATACCTCATTCTTATGTATAGCTTAGGCAGTGCCTAATTAGGCCACATTTCTGCTTCAGCTTCACTGTAAATGCATATTTAGCAGTTAAAGTTGCTTGGAGGTTTAATGAATTAATGAAAAAAATATATATATATTTTTCAGTTTACAGTAATCCATTTTCAAATTGAGCTGATGCAAAAAGCATTATTTGTAATGTGTAGAGTTTGAACAACTTAAACATTCATGACATATTAAGCATTCAGTCACGACAGTACAAAAAAATAAAATAAAATTAATGTCCTCCCATCTGTGCAAGCACTGAAGAGAATTAAATCAACATATACAATATGCATGATGCCAAAAATGAAATTACAGTACTGTTGCACACTGAGAACAGGTGCCGGGTTCTCATACACAACTGCATTGGTTATTCATCTTATAATGTCAAAGATAAATCATGCCAATGATTGTATGCCTTGTTCCTCTACTACTACTACTGATATATAAAACAATATAATTTTGAAAAAACATACTGTACTTTGCTTGAATTCAGAGAGATACAGTATTGCCAACTAATAAGGTTATTTTGCAGTATCGATAGTGATAGCTGTTTACTGCATACAGTTCTGCATTGCAGAACTTCCCTTGCAATGAGCAGCAAGGCTACTTTCACAACTCTACTCATTGACATGTCATTTTCCTCAATTCACCAAGCAGCAATCAAATGCCCCTATAAACTAACCACTGTGCAGCTTTAAAGTTTCTTGGTGTTTAGGAAGCTTTGCCTCTGCCTCAACTCTGCAAATATATAATCAATTGCACCTCTTTGTGTTCTCTTCTCTACAACCCAAACTTTGTTCCATACTTAATACAATTAAGGTTTAGAGCACCCTGTTCAATGTTTTCAACCTATCAGGTGCTCTACGGATCGGATGTCAGTAGTGTTAGGCAGCTTGTCTCTTTTTCTGTGGATGTACACTAGGCATTTGTCTCTTCATCCTGAACAATTTTTCTTTACCTTGTCTTATATAAAGTGATTTCTACCTCACCTCTTGTGTCTTGAATGAAAAGAAATTATAGCTATTACAGGCAAATCAATTTACACAGACTTAATCAAGCATAACAGGTCTGTAACATAATTTTTACATTCATTATCATTTGAAAATTAGGATTATTAGATGCTTTTTTCTTTTAAAGATTAAGGGAAAGAAGTAAAGGTTCATAGCTCTGTATTTTATACCTATCAAATTGATACCTTGCCAAATTAACACAGTAATTGTATTGTCTGTACATGAAAACCACAGAGTCCCCACTGTACATTTTTATTTCTTGACATAAACATTGAATTAAATAGCTCATTGCAGGAGCTTTTTCATTTTGCTCTTTTTTTCAATCTGGTTTCCTAAGATGTGGTAAAGGCCTCTCACAGTGGGGAGTGGATGTGGGAAATCATCTACCATGGTCTTAACAAACAGAACCTTTGTAACCATTACCAAGTAGATGCATAGGAAAAAGTCTCATTAGTGGCTTAACGATTCAAAGTATAAAAAGGTAGTGCCATCTCTCGGGTTTCACTATAAATATATGCAGACATAATTTTTATTGATCTTTTCTGTAAGTGTTGATATATAGTCACGATTTAATTGCACTGTGTAAGGTTTTTATGGGGTGCTTGTTAGGAAAGACATTTATGGATGCTTGGGCTCACTCATGCTCAGGATTTTTTTTTCCTTTATAGCCATCCTTGGAAAGTAAGTCACCATACAATATGTAAAGGTTTGGAAATACACATTTTAACCCTGAACTAAACTACAAACATGAAATGGGCATAGAGAACAGAAATCTGATGACAAAGTAGCTGATATAGGGGTTTTCAGTTTAAAAAAAGCTTAGCCAGTCCAGACCAGTCCACTTTTTCAACAGTTAGATTACTACAATATGGGGAGCCTAAGTCACGCCCTTCTCCTTCTGGTCCATGGGTCTCCTACTGGAGAGTGTCAATAGAGTGATAAAGTTTTTTTACTCATCCTGTTTGAAACACACCGTGGATTGAACATGTCATGTCTGTGAATTTTAAAGAATAATGTTGATGCAGAAAAAACGCTGATTTTTGACCGGCGGCAAAAGTTACTTTAGGTTTTGTGTAAAAATGTTTAGTGGAATACAACTGTAGAAGAAGAAGGAGAGCGGGGGCCATAGCCTCCAGTACGAAGAAAGGAGCATTATACACAAAGAAAACCTCTATAAATCTGACTATGTGGAAAGTGGCTGCTATGTCGTGAGTAAAGCAGTCAGTGGAGTGAGAGCCAGCCTGCGGTAAAAGCACTACAAGCTCTTGGTGAATGTTTTACGTGCTTTAGTTAGTGCTAGCTCATGTTAGCTGGGTGACGTCATATATGCAACTTTTGACTTCTGATTTGTAGGCATTTTAATTTTGATATTTTACAATTAGATAAATTCCAAATCACTTGACAAAGAAAGTCGAAATGTACATCATTAGTTATCATTTAAATTGAGGTAAATTGTTTGGTTATGCAAACCAATTGTTTCAGCAGCTGTCTGAGTGGCTGGTCTCAGACGATCTTGGAGGTGAACCTGCTGGATGTGGAGGTCCTGGGCTGGTGTGGTTACACGTGGTCTGCGGTTGTGAGGCCGGTTGGATGTACTGCAATATTCTCTGAAACGCCTTTGGAGACGGCTTATGGTGGAGAAATGAACATTCAATGCACGAGCAACGGATCTGGTTGACATTGCTGCTGTCAGCATGCCAATTGCACGCTCCCTCAATGCTTGTGGCATCTTTGGCATTTTGCTTTGAGACAAAACTGCACATTCCAGGGTGGCCTTTTATTATGGGAAGTATAAGGCACACCTGTGCACTAATCGTGATGTCAAATCAGCATCTTGATGTGGCACACCTATGAGGTGGGACGGTTAATCTCAGCAAAGCAGAAGTGCTCACTGTCGCACATTTAGACTGATTTGTGAACAATGTTTGAGAGAAATAGTAATATTGTGTATCTGGAATGAATTTTAGATCTTTAAGTCCATCTCATGAAAAATGGGAGCAGAAACAAAGGTGTTGCGTTTATATTTTTGTTGAGTGTATGTATATAGAATATATATCGCAGTCTCTTGAAACATTGGTTCACTCCATTCGTTGCACGAAATGTGGAAAAGTCCATCCATCCATCCATGTTTTGTTTATCTGAGTACAAGGAATATGAGCTCCCTTAGGCTACGTCCACACTAAGCCGATAAGGTTATACGGGGAGTTAGACTCCTAATGTTATCCACTAAACACGAGCATTTACGCCCCGTTTAAGGTCTGTTTAAGTTCTCATGATTGCGCAATCCCATACAGACCTGTGCAAATACTGGGCATGCGCGAAAAGACGAACGGAAAACGCGTATAACCTACGTGACGCCAGCGCCTACATAATATATACAAGAAGCTCTACAGCACAGTACATAACTGCTTGTCCCGTTAACCGAAGAGAACAATAGCTAAAGAAGAGAGAGTTTTTGGTGTGGACAGACGACGAGATCGATTTATTACTCTTCGCTGTTGTCTTTGTCTGTAGTGTCGTTTTGTTATTGATGCAGCATTCACTTCCTTTCATTATCCGGGGAAGCTGTCCACACTGGCTCGTTTAGCCGTTGAATTAAGATTTACACGGCTCTCTTACCCGGCTAATAGTTATCCGGCCACAGACCTTAAACGACGCCGGGTTAGTGTGGACGATAGGGGGGTGTAGACTAAATAATTATACGTTTAAGGCATTAGCCGGCTTAGTGTGGACGTGGCCTTAGAGGAACCCAGACATCTCTCCCCCCTGATACTCTGCAGCTCATTCTGGAATATCAAAGCGTTCCCAGGGTAGGTCTTTCTCAAGCCCAAGAGATCAAAGCGCTGTCTTGCTTTGGTTAAGTCCATAATCTTTTTTAAAAAAATTTTCAGTTCTACCATCACCTATGAAAAAGTTACCAATATACTTGAAGTTCTCCACTAGTTTGGAAGACTGACATCCTGTATTGAACAATCCACCTTTTTCCGGTTGAGACCTGTGGTGTCAGTCGTAGAGAAGTTGACTCTTGGCTGTGGCTGTGAACCACTTCAGTGTGTGTAGAAAGTCATGGCTGTAGCAATGCAATGGAACTGCACATTTAGAACTCTTACAATGCTGTGCATGAACACCAGAAAGGGCCAGACTGCGAGTCATTTTTACTCTACTAGTAACCACAAACAGGTTTATCCATATTTTCTAATTTTAAACCTTTAAGATTGTAACAATTTGAGCTGTTTGTTCTGTTCCCTGCCTGCCTTGAACGCTATGTCCTTAATTGTGTGTGCCTGTGCTGCTGCCTCGAGAGCTCACTTGTGTTGTACAGTCCTCTGCCTCAGCTTTCCAGCCCTTTGTTTCAGATTATTCTCCTGCCACCTGAAGGTTGGCCTGGACTATTCAGACCCTGCCACTGTCTGTTCCCCACTGGATTTGTAATTTTGTCTCTCGACCAGATCAATTGGTGGTGCCTTACCTCTGCTCTCTCTCAAATCAGTTTCTTGGATTCTGTATTTTGGACTTATGTTCTAGATTTGTATTCTGGACCCTGGATTTGAAACCTGGACTGTGAGTTTGCATTTTGGTTGGATATTTTGTTCTAAGAAGGAGAGTACACTGCACCTTGACCACAAATTATTTAAAGAGTTTTTTCTGCATCTCTTTATCAGCACTTGGAATCAGTTTTGTTTATTACCTAAATTCATATATATTATTTTATAAAATTACAGTAACATCTTGTTGGAAAATCAAAATTGTTATTAAGTTGTTCAAAACTGTGGGCTAGCCAACCTTGGAACTCATCTAATATCATAATAAGTATGGAGGCAGAAAAGTCTCATAAGTAATAAACTCAAGCGAGGTTTTCCACGAATGCATATGGTCATTCGGAAATGCACATGGTCTGTTTCAGAAATGCACACGCGGAGGTTCACAAATATAATTTTCATAAACACTTGTAATATAACTTCACAAATTCACACAATAAGGTTCACAAATGCACACGATCTGTTTCACAAACACACACAATCTGCTTCCCAAACGCACACAATCTGTTTCACAAATGCACACAATCTCTATAAAATATGCACACAATCTGTTTCAAAAATGCAAAAAAATCAGTTTCAGAAATGCACACAAGCTGTTTCACAAATATAATTTTGAAAAAAGCTTCAAATATATGCTCACAGATCATAAAAATTCCTGAATGTGCATGAATCCACCACTTCTCATTTGTGAACCTCTCCGCATTCGTGAGAGAATTCTGTGCGGTGAGTTCTGAGACTCACCTAACGAAGACTGACAACTAATGTTACCACTGGCTAAAGAATCTGTCAATCAAATTAATCACTGTTCGCTTTCAGCCAATGGTATGGCTCCTCACATTTTCTCCATGCTGGCAGCTGTTTTTACTTGCGCATGCGCAGTGAAGTTCAACTAAAGCACATGGCGGAGAGGAGCAACAACATGGATCAGTCTCAACCTGTAAGTAGTCCATTTATTTTATTATCTCCTCTTTCAATTTTATAGAATTACGAGTTGATTCGTTCTGCTTAGCCAAGTAAGTTGTTTGAATGGTTTAGGATAATGTGCGTGGAATAATAAGAGAGAGACTCGCAGATCACCTATGTTATAAAAAATATAGCCGCCCACCCTGGCAAACGTAAGTGTAGCGCTACCCCATTCAATAACTTTAAACCCATATTTTTAAGTTCTGAGAACATTAAAAAGTCAAGTTGTTGCTTGTTTGGCTGCCAGTACCGCTTGAACTGAAATTGGCCAGAATTCAGAAGGAACCTAATGTTTTTTTTTTTTTTTTTTTATGGTAGGCGTCTGTGGCTGCAAGCTATCAAAAAGGGCTGATGACAAGGGAAGACAGGAACATTAATAACATTAAGCTTTAACTTTTTATAAAAAAATCACTATTATTTCCCAAAAGTGTGATTTCATGTTTGCGCGATAATTTTATTGTTTAATTGAGCGAAGGAATCGTATGGTGTGTCCACACCAAAAGCGATAGGAGCGACTAGAGCTTCAGGTTTACATGTAAAATCAATGTAGGAGCGCGATGAAGCGCGACTTGGTGTCCCGCGACTCTTCAGAAGCAGATTTGTGTCGCGAAAAAGCTTTTCTGCCTGATTCGCGCGAACAATTCGCGCTACAGATGCGATGGAAAATTCGTGCTGCTTTTTATGCGGAGCATTTTGTGCATTCGCGCTCATGGCGTCTATCGCTCGAGTTGGAAAAATCTGAACTCCAGCGTCAAATCGCGCCGCGACAACCAATCAGGCGACAGAGTTTCAGTGATTCTGTGACTGTCATGGAGTCACAGCCTCAGCAGGACATGGAGGAAATACTGATAAACATCGTGGCTAATCACCCCGAGCTACATGACACAAGCTGTTTTCAAATACAGAGACAGAAATAAAGAAATAAACTATTAAGACAGGAATGCTCTTAAGACGTTTGTGGGTGGCTTTTAAAAGAGCCGTTGTTGCTGTAAAAGCACGTCTCAGCCTTGAAACGGCCTCCTCACCTGGTTTCCTGGTAGCTGCTACCGCACCACGTCCCACGCTGCTCAAATATTATAAACTTTTACGAACCGCAGACAGATGGACAGCTGCTCAGAAATGTAGTTGGTGTTTCGGCAGGCGAAGGTTGGACATTCACGGCACAAACTGGGCGAGCAGGTCACGTTCTCCAGGCGGCGAGGAGCCGGTGTTTATGAGAGGCTCGCTGCGGTTTATGGATCCCTCCGCCGTAGCTAGACTGTATCTGTAGCTCACCAAACCCCCAGTGCAGCGGTCCCAGCTCTACCGGAGGCCAGGTCGAACACGTAATCCACGCTGTCCTCCGTCAGCTCGGTTCAGAATCCACCGCCAGCTGCACTGTAGCCCCAGCTCCGCTGAAGCCGGGCCGAACACGCTGTCCTCCGTCAGCTTGGTCCTCCTCCGCCAGCTGCACTGTAGCCCCAGCTCCGCTGAAGGCCAGGTCGCGCGTGAAAATACCATATTTGAAGTGCGACCAATTCGCGTTGTACACGCTTCAAGGTGCGAATGTGCACGCGAACAGTTAGGCGTGTGTCGCGCTTCATATTCGCTCCCATCGCGTTCAGTGTGGACACAGCGTTAGGGTCGCTTAGTCATCCCACC